>JAVYIG010000209.1:145000-759030 GCA_035222895.1 Strongylocentrotus droebachiensis
GTGTATATGGGACTACACGAACACGTGGCGTAAAAAGCCGGCCCCCCGATTTTTACGATGTTACATGCATATTTAGAATATGAAGGCATTTGAAGAGCCATGCTTTTCAGGGAACATGTCTTAACAGATGTTGTTCCACACTTGCATAATAAGAATGAGTAATGCTCACAAATTATTTTTCACCTCTTCCCAGAACTCAACCTTCTCTTTAACTTGCAAAAAAAAATTGTTACATTGCCCGCTTATACATGTATAGCAAAAACAAGAACAAAAGGTTGATATGTGGAATAACAGGATATGTGAAAGTCTCCACATATGCACACACTATCAGTGTATGTATCTTCATCACCTTGAAGCAGCACTTACACTGGAAAAAGAAGAACAACAACAAATTGTTGAGTGTCACGTGACACCCTTTTATCCAATGGGATACTCACTAACAAATATCATGATTTGTTCTTTTGCTGTTGTATATACAGGTACTGGTTCAGGGATGCCTGCTGACCCCAGAGAATGTGGATGTTTTCTTGCAGAGCATTCTTACACAACTTGAAGACTTTGAGAACAAGATATATAACAGTAAGTAAATGAAACCTGTATATAAAGACCGCTCAATCAACATGAAAAGTGGTCTTTATAGGCAGGTGGTTTTTATATACAGGTTACTTCAGTACAGGTTTCAAAGACATACTATATTCAAAGGAAATTAAAATTGTGGTCTTTCTATACAGGTAGTTGCTAAAGCAGGTTCGACTGTAATAGTTAAGTGTACCTACATGTACCAATCACCTAACAAAATCATTTGTGTACAGCTAGAAATGTATAAAGTCAACTTGGAAATTCTCTTCACGACAAATATGAAATTTAAAGCTCACATTTTGAATATAGTATTACAACGTGGAACTACTACGTACCAAACAAAATATTTGTAGGTGATTGGTACACTTTAAGTAGCAGAACTGATATGAATCCCATTAGCAGCAATGCTTATCTGAAGATGTTCATATCATAATGAAATATATACATGTATTCAAAAGATAAAGTAGGATACCTACAGGTGTATCATGTGATCACATTGTTAAAGGAACTGTCTGGAAGCAATTTTGAATGGTTGATTATGTAGCATATAAGAATTAATGTATAATGTGATATTTTGGAGTGATCAAAATGGAAAAAAAGAAGATTTTATCTTGGTGAAAGTCACATGCACTGCACACAGATATGTGTATATGGGACCACACCCACACATGGCATAAAAATTAGTCCAAAAGTTATAAGTTTTGGGTTGTTGTTGTTGTTGTTTTTTTTGGGGGGAGGGGTCATATTTCAAATATGAAGGCTATTGAAGAGCAATTATTTAAGGAACAATTCTCATTCGGATATTCTTCTAAACTGTCATGAAAAGGATGCGAGAGCTCGCGAATGATTTTTTCCTTTTTACCGGAACTCTCAACCTTCTTTTTTAAAACTTGTCCAGGTACCATGCGCTCTCAGAACCCATCAGCCTCGGGTCTTGACGGCGTGGACGGCTGGTTGACCAACGGCCTGGACATTGTGGTCGGGGGTGACTGGAGGGACAGCCAGGGGGGCCCTACCAGCCCCACCACCAACAGCTACCATCAGCCCCCTACCAAGGTTGAGATGGCCAACCCTGAGGCAACGTTTGTCAACATGCTGTGGTGTGGAGTACTTGCCCTGCAGCTGCTACCGGAGAATACAAGTGCAGGTATGTAAAATGAATCATGTAGAGGTGTCGTAGTCGAGTGGTTTAAGCGCCTGACTTGAAATCCAATGGTCGCGGGTTTGATCCCCGTCATAGTAAGGTATTTATCTACATTGCCACTCCATACCCAGGAGAGAAGTGGGACCTGGTAAGATGACAAAAGCCTTTGCGTTAGTAATTGCCATACTATTATTCTTCCCATAAGCAAGGTGAGGGAGATGATGTGAGTTGGTTCAGTAGTCAGCCCTTTGTCTATAAACTGACCCTGACTGTGAAGGGCCCTGGTTCAAAACTTAGTCAAATCTTTTGAATGACATAAATAATCGTGTCGTAGTGATACAAGCCATTTGCTAAAGTAAACCATAATAGTTAATTTGGATTCCAGATATTTTTAACATCTGTTGTTGACTACTGCACCAACTTCAGCTGCAGAAGAAGATGTAATTGAGAGTATCTATGAAGATCTACAGCAGACCATAGACAATATTCCCTACAAGATATTTTTGAGACGTCAATGCCAAAGTCTGTAATAATAATAATAATAATAATAGGCATTTCTATAGCGCCGTCTATCTAGAAATTCTATTCCGAGGCGCATTTATTATTACCCCCGCTTTAGCCTAGCTGCCATTATAGCGCTCTAGCATTTCAAGGAATGAATTCCTGCCAGGTACCCATTTACATCACCTGGGTTGAGTGTGGGAAATGTAGATCAATGTCTTGCCAAAGGACACTAGTGTTGTGGCGGGACTCGAACCGCGGACCTTGTGATCAACAGTCTAGCGACGTATCCACTCGACCACGACACCTTTACTGTAGGTGATAAAATCCTGCCAGGACAATGGACGTGTGATTCTTAACACCTTGTTTAAACAACATCCAAGACATCTGTCCACCTGGATGGAAAGGTCTCATCACATGGGTCACAACGGGTCAGCCATAACCTATAGGTCAACAACGACGACCTTGTAGGCTTTTCCTAGCTAACAAAGATTGAGGAAGGTGTTCCTCAATTTATGCAGGCT
This sequence comes from Strongylocentrotus droebachiensis, assembly GCA_035222895.1. NCBI lineage: Eukaryota > Metazoa > Echinodermata > Echinoidea > Camarodonta > Strongylocentrotidae > Strongylocentrotus > Strongylocentrotus droebachiensis. Next base: position 147,749 of record JAVYIG010000209.1, read on the forward strand.
AGCTAGTTGACTAATGAGTGGTGACTATAGGGGATAAACAAACCTTGCCACATTTGCTTCAGGGGGGAGGTCTGATAATAGGTAGTGGATTGGTAATGTTATACCCCAAAAAAATTCTTAGTGGTACTGGTTGTGTAAATTGTCTCGAAAAATAAGTTAGCATTTTTTATGGTTCGTTTTTCCAGTTTTATAGAAGGCATTATGGATTATTAATTTTGTGGAGGTTTGGCAACATCATGATATCAAATATGCTAGTTAAAGAACATCGGCTAAAATGTGGAAAAAAAAACACGTAGCCATCATCCAAATTGAATTCTGTCCATCAAAGGCACTTTTGTTGTGGGAGATTAGAATCCAGGGGGTATATTCATGAAACCGTCATAAGTACAAGATTGCAGACATTTCATTGAAACCCTTGTATTAAATTTAACACACGTTCAATGGGATGTCGGTTTTATTGAAACGATGCCCTGGTCATTTTCCTAAAACGTTGTTTCTGGTTTGGACTACTCTTGCAGGCATCGTAGTGATCAGTGATGGAGTCGGTGCGGTTCCAGATGCCCTGACCCTCAGTAACCTCCTAGGGAACCTGCGTACCAGCACCACGGCCTGCTCCTTCATCCAGCTGGGCAAAGGGTTCTATCCCCACGCAGGCTTTGGTTACGTCCCCCACACAGAGATCATGCAGTTCATCGCCACAGCAACCTTTGGGGCCTTCCTCTCCAGATGCCCCAGCATGGTAATTAACCTTTTTAATTCATTGTTTCTGTTGGTTATCAAGATTTAAATTGACATGAAAGTATCAGTGTTTCCTAATTGACAGAAGTGTATAGTGTTTCCTTTTTTTTTTTTCCCCAATTTATTTTTATCATGTTTTTTTTTCTCCAAATATGGACAGTCCCTGAGATTGATGTAAATCCGGTTAAAAATGGGGGGGGGGGGGGGGGGGGGGGGGTGAGGGGTGAGGTCTCGTTTTTTCATGACTTGCTTGAACGTCTTACGCAAGCACGGGTTTATAAAACTATTTTTTTTAAACTCAACTTTCACTAAAACCTTTTTTTTTTTAGCGCTATAAGAGAGTTGATATCAAGATTAAATTCACATTTCTTATTTTTTTAATTTATTATTTAATTATTTATTTATTTCGTTTTATTTCAAAATGGTATCCCCATCAGTAGTTAAAATATTGTTATACTTGGGGGCCCTGCATAACATAAAATACATATAAAACCATACATACATGTATACATGAAAACATTATTACATGGTCAAATGTAAATTTAAACTCGGCAAGTAAACAAAAAATCCAAAAAAATCAAGTCATCAAGAAAATCATACATAAACAAATGTTATTTTGTAGTGACAGTGTGTCTCAACATAATTATTTGTAGTTTGTAGGATATTTGTGAGAATTACTGTGATCTGCAATTGGTTATTACTAAATATTCAAGTTTGTGATGGAGGCTACTTATTTGCGTGTACTATGTTTTGGGTTATATTTACATTTTTCTCAAATAACTTGTGCAAAAGGACTGCTTGGTTTGGGCATTTCGTACCTCACTTGGGAGGTTGTTCCAGATCATTGCACCTTCAAAAGAAAAGGCCCTTCTACCATTTTCAGTTTTAACTTTGGGGATGACTAATCCACGAGTATCAGCGATTCTAGTGCTATAACGATGTGTTGCTGCAGACTGAGTAAACATATCTTGAAGATATGAGGGGGAAATACTGTTTACAATATCGAACATAAGTTTACATTTCTGGAATTGCCAACGTTTTTCCCTGTTCATCCACTTGAGTTTTGAGAACATTTCTGAACTCGGTGTAAGTACATTCATTTGGAGAACAATCCTAGCCATCTGTTTATGCAACTTAATCAGTGTATCCCGAAGACCTTGATTACAATTTGACCATGAGGTGCAACAATAATCAAAATATGGTAATACCAGTGCATTTGATAATAACTTGGCACTGTCTATCGTTAGATATTTTCTGACACGTCTCAACAGTGCCAACCTTGAAGCAATTTTGCTGGAAGTATGCTTCATGTGTTCATTCCAGTTATTAAAGGTGCTGGTCCAACCACACCCCAAAATATTTCACCTTTTCTACATGTCTAATTTGCAGACCATCTATCTTTATGTCGATTGGTGCCTTGATATGTCGTAGTTTTGTTAGTGTCTCTACAAGTAAGAAGTTGATCTTGTCCGTATTAAGGGATAGTTTATTATGGTAAAGCCATGATTTAACCCTGTCTAGATCACTATTCAATGTACTCTCTATGTCCTTTGGGTTTAAGGCACTGAACATAATCGCCGTATCATCGGCATACAACATCACCTTACTATGTTCAATGCTATTGGGCAGATCATTCATAGAGAGGGTGAACAGCAGGGGTCCGAGTATAGAACCTTGAGGTACTCCTGACTGGAGAACCTGTAAATCAGATCTTGCCCTTTGCACCAGTGTACACTGATAACGACCTTTAAGTACAATGACTGTTCAATATTTGTACCTCCTGTAGAAATATATTGAAGACCATCAGACTACCAGAAATCTTTCTTTGTTGTAGTTTCAAGGAAGGATATTTTGGCATCAAGATTGAATGCACAATTTTAAAGATTATTCTTCAGTAGTTGCTACTTTTGTAGGAATCTCATGAAGACCACCTGATGAATCAGTACCATAGAGCTTTTCTGTCATGGAGCTTTCAGAAAGTACTTAATGGCATAGAGATAGAATTAATAATTGCTTTAATAATTCTTCAATATTTGTTGAATCTCTTGTAGGAAATCTATTGAAGGCCATCATACTACAAGAAGTCTTTCTTGTTGTGCAGTTTCAAGTAAAGAATTTTATAGCATCATTATTTTGATTTTATTTTATTTTATTTCTGCATTTTTCCAAATATAATAACAGAATAACAAAGAACTTATAAACTTGAGGTATAATACAACCAATTTTTTTATTTTTTTATTTTTTTTATTTTTTTACATATGTACATATAAAAACGAAAGTTAATATTCCTATAACATATTATTATAAATTTAAAGTATTATCCAAACTATCAGTTGAAAAAGTGCAGGAGACCGCAATCATAAGCGAAGCTTGACTAGGATGGCGGCCTCAAAAAAGAAAAAATAATCTTAAGGTAAAACTTGGTAAAATCTTAAGGTATTGAACTCATAAGTTTTAAAATGACTTCAATATTTGTTTAATTTTGTAGAAATCTCATGAAGACCATCTGATGAATCAGTACCATAGAGCTTTCCTGTCATGGAGCTTCCAGAAAGGATTGGATGGCATCAAGATTGACCTTATCAAAGGTAAATTGAGGACTACATTTTTATCTCACTGAATTGCTATCTCCATATAAACCAAATAGAATGCTAGGTTCCAGTTCCAGGTCTCTGCTTTGTGTTCCACAAACCCTGACAAAGTCTTACGGGAAAGGTGTTTTTCATATGCAGCCGCTTTTTTGTGGAACAAGTTGCCTGAAGAACTGAAAAGCATAGGATCCTATAAAACCTTATCAATTTTCTGAAGACATATCTCTTCACCAGTTCGTAAATAATCAGAATCATAAACCCAGTGCAATGTTTTTTCTTTTTCTTAAATTGATTAAATTGAGCCATGCAATTTGCCTTTGTGTTATGCGCTATATTAAAAAGGTTTAATTATTATTATTATTATTACATATCCTGCATAGCTCCCAACTATTCCTATTTTGGACGAATGATTCCTTATTTTCTACCTTCAAACTCGTGTTATGAACCTGACCTTCCTCTTTGTTTTATGAAAACATCAGGGGGGGGGGTGTTTCACAAAGATTCTAAGTTGAACTTATCTTTAAGTTGTACTCAAAAATTATGGAAAGCTGTTAGCATCTAAGAATTATTTTTTTTTAAGTTATTTTAAAAGGCATAACATTTTGTTTCAAATCATTCATATTTTCTATTATCAAGGAGATTTCATGTTCTTGATGTGGCAATTATAAAAAGTCTAAAATACCTCAATGTTCGCTTTTGAATATATTTTTTATAGGCTACAAATGGCTCTCCATAATGTTTAAGTCCAACTTAGAGTTAAGTTCGACTTAGGATCTTTGTGAAATGCCCCCCTGTATAAAAGCACGTCAAATACACTGTTTTCCTACTTTGGGCTCAGGATATTCCTCTTTTTTTTTGCTGTGGATGTTGGCAGGTATACATGGGATCTGGGAAATCGCTAATGATTTGAAGCTTACATCCACAGAAGCAAATGAAACTTAAATGTGCAATGAATCAAGTTATCAGAAAGCTTTTTGGTAGGAAAGTTGATGAAAATTGTGCTAGTTCCTCCAAAAATATGCAGTGTGTGCGCACAATATAAATTATGTATTCAGTGAATGCGATTTCCATTAAGTTGTCGTTATCTATCAATGTTTTTTAATCTCTTTAGCCTATGTACTACATGAAAGTATATTCAGAATTACTCTATTCCTGTTTCTCTCAAAATGGAATTCCTTTTTTGTCAAAGAAGCCTCATGAATATATTAACATTGCCTAAATATTATGTCACTGAAATATAGTTGTAATTATAATTGCCCCTCTTGTAGTTGCCTGTACATGTTCCCTATTTTTACTTTATTGTACAGTAAAACATGCATTTAAAGACGACTCAAGGGAGACCAGAAAAGTTGTATTTCTAGGCAGTTGGTCTCTTTGTCTCTGTTGTAAATATATCATTGGGAGATATATTTCAGGGGAACAGAAAATGTGGTCTTTACAGACAGGTGGTTGCCTAAGGTTTTTCTACAGTCACACCTGCTTTAGCAACCACCTGTATAGAAAAATCTCCTGTCTGTAAAGATCACCTTTTTTTTGTTTCCCTTGAATATAGTTTCTCATTGAAACCTGTACTAAAGGAACCTGTACATAAAGACCTCCTTCCTATAAAGACCACTTTTCATGTTTCCCTTGAGCAGTCTTTATATACAGGTTTCACTGTATATCTCTCTCTCGTTGCTATCAGGTCGTCAGCATCAAGTCATCTCATCAGAGTCTGGATGGCCTGAAAGGTACATATAACCATATTTTTCAAATATTTCTGAGAACCACAATCGATAATATTGTATCGAGAAACTTTTAAAATGGATGCTATTTTATTATTGCCCAGTGGATCATTTATATTCACATGAATTTTTTTTTTTTTTTTCATATTTTTTCATTCTACTTTTATCTCAATAAAATTCCTGGGTTGGAATTGATCAGTTTAAAACTGAATTCACCGGCTACAGTTTATTTTCAACCCTTCCTAACATCATTTGCAGTCAACAAACAGGGTGCACCATTCCCCTGTTAAGAAGCAGGAAAAACCATACAAACTACAGACTTCACACAGAGTGTTGCAAATGAGGTTTCTGAAACATGTAATGTTACCCTGTCTCACCCTTTCCCTATAGCATCCTGTCATCATTTGCAGTCAACAAACAGGATTATGCATCATTCCACTGATCAGGAATAAGCATACTCACTACAGACTACACACAGAGCTTGGCAAATTTGCTTTCTGAAATCTGAAATGTTATCCTTTCTCAAACTTTTCTCACAGCATCCTGCCATCATTTGCAGTCGACTAGCAGGGTTGTGCACCATTCCACTGATCAGGAAGAAGCATACTCACTACAGACTACACACAGAGCTTGGCAAATTTGCTTTCTGAAATCTGAAATGTTATCCTTTCTCAAACTTTTCTCACAGCATCCTGCCATCATTTGCTGTCAACAAGCAGGGATTGTGCACCATTCCACTCATCAGGAAAAAGCATACTAACTACAGACTACACACAGAGCTTGGCAATGTGCTTTCTATTCGTCTCAGGGAAGGGTACACCATAAAGGATGCCTGCATAACCAAGAGTAAGTCTTGTTCTAGATTGTCTTTCTTGATATTTTTTTTTTTTTTTTTTTTTTTTGGGGGGGGGGGGGTTTAACACTCTTTTTGCACATAACGTGTGTACCTTCATGTTTGCTCACGAGCGAATAAAGCTTTACATGCATTCTGTTTTGAATTGTTCAAAAGGCTATTCTTGTCATCAAATTCATCAACCCTTATGTGCACATTGAGTAACAAGCAAGATACCAGCAGCTAATCCCTCTTTCATCCTATGTCAGAGAAAGAAATCTAAGTGCAAAATGTCTCCAAAATGGCTTGTGAAGAATTACCATTTTGCTGTCTAGAAGTTTCTCATACATTCAGCAATCTCAATTTTCACCCATTTTTCTTTAACTATCCTTTTACACAATTGTATGTCAAATTGTCTAAATTGCCCTTTTGAAATTAGTCTTTGTCACACAATGCAGATGAGCGAATAAAGCTTTACATGCATTCTGTTTTGAATTGTTCAAAAGGCTATTCTTGTCATCGAATTCATCAACCCTTATGTGCACATTGAGTAACAAGCAAGATACCAGCAGTTAATCCCCCTTGCATCCTATGTCAGAGAAAGAAATCTAAGTGCAAGATATTTCCAAAATGGCTTGTAAAGAATGACCATTTTGCTGTCTAGAAGTTTCTCATACATTCAGCAATCTCAATTTTCACCCATTTTTCTTTAACTATCCTTTTATGTCAAATTGTCTAAATTGCCCTTTTGAAATTAGTCTTTGTCACACAATGCAGATTAGTTCAGCTCAATAAAATCCGTTTGTTTCATTGTACAGTCAAACCTGTCTATAGCGACTGCCCAAGGGAAACACAAAAAGTGGCCTTTGTAGACAGGTGGTCTTTGTAGACAGGTTCCTTTAGTACATGTTTCAATGGAAAACCTATTTCAAGGAAAACCAAAAATGTGGTCTTTGCAGACAGGTGGTCACTAAAGCAAGTTTGACTGTATTATCAATCGATTTCTTTACCTATAGATGGTTCCTGCATTGAGGTGCGTCTAGCACTGCCCTGGAAGTACAATGCGAGGATAGAGTATATAGCCACGGCTCCATGGCCCCTTGAGTCCAGCAGGTATGTACCAGTTGGAGTTTAGAGCCTTAAGAAATTCCATTGTTAAAACAATGATTTATATGGGCATGCTTACAATTGCAGTTGTAGGTTTATAGGGTACAATTTATCTCTGTATACCATGTATTTTCCATTAATCCTGTAAAAAAAAATATAGTGATCTAGGTTATGGATGATGCATTAAAGTACATTAACATGTTTCCAAAGGTTACTATAATGTGGCAATGCTTATTAATGAACATAAGTGTCAAAACATGGATTAAAAACCTGTACCAGCTGATTGGTAATGCATTTGGCTATCTACCCCCTTTCCACTGCCCCCCCCCCCCACTATGACTCATGACTAATACCCCTGAACTGCCACCCTACAGACAACTACCCCCTTGGACAATTACCCCACCTCAGACATGTATCATATGGTAGACTAGTAGACATTGGATTTATCTTTTTAGGGAATATATTTCCGAAGTGGTGTAGTTGTCTTGGGGTGGCGTGGGTGGCAGCTGTTTTTGTAGGAAGACTGCAACGCCCTTTTGGATATCGCTTTTCTATTTGGTTATTTTTCCTATTCTAGTCTTATTAATCAATTTTAATTTTTATAGGTATTCAATTTTATTGATAATAATTGTATATAACTTTTCCAGATTTTTTACAATAAAGCAAAATTTATCTGCATAATTATATTGATGATTGTAGTAAAAAAATAAAAAATTATCAATTGTATATATTGCCTTGTTGTTTGAACTTAAATGTTCATTTTCATTTTGTATATACTGTATACATGTGCAATTCAGCTTATTTCTGCAAACCTTGTTGTTTAATTCAATTTATATATATATATATATATTATATTATATATGCAATCAGGTGATAGATGTTAGGTGTTAGGTGTAAAGTGTTAAGTGTTAAAGGTTAAATTTCTTTATTATGTCGCAAGGGACCAGCACCTCATAAGACGTAATTGTTCTTTCTTGCTGGTTCCTCATTCGTATATATATTTGTATTTTATGTTTATATTTGTTATGTTATTTGTATGTTCTTTACCGGTACTTATCTGTAAATATCAATGTTATAATTATGTATGTTTTTATATGACAAATGGAATAAAATGAATTGAATGGATTGAATTAATAAACCATTTTTGAATTGAATTTAAATTGAATTCCAGACATGTGACAGACATAGAGATCATCATGGAGGGTAGCTACGAGTTCCTCCATGACATCACATGCCCCATGAAGAAGGGTCCTCAGAACCATTACAGGACAAAGGTGGTCAAGAACTTCTGGCAAACATTGCAGAGGTGAGTGTTAAAGCCCCATTGTACTACTTGTAGCTCTACTTGCTCCCTCTATATAGAAAACAATGCCTAATCAGTGACCATTGGTCCCCCATGATCCTCTTTTTCTTATGTTAATTGAGACCTGAGTTGATGAGATAGCCACCTGTCAGTGACCACCCTGGGTGGTCTAATCCATCCTAGCCAAACTAGTACAGATGGCTTTTAAAAGGAGGATGGGAAAGGGGTTTATCGCCCTTTGGTCTACAATCAGTTCGTCTATTACCCAATTGATCTATTCCCTTTATGGCCTACACCCACCCAGCCTGTCTGCTATTCACATGGTCCAATAATAATTATCTATGATTTAATAATTATTAGACCATGTGTATAGTAGACAAACTGAGATTTAGACTAACTGGTTATTAGACTAAATATGCAATAGCCCAAATGGTTTATAGACTAATTGGTTATTAGACCATATGGAAATTCGACCAAATGACTATTAGCCTACATGTAAATGGTCATTAGACCAAATGAAAAGTAGACAAAGTTATTATTATACCATGTGGATAGTAGATGTGCTTGTAATGTTTTTGGATTCCACAGTGCCATCAGAATCTCACCTTGGAGCCATGCAAGAAAACGCTAACGGGTTTAATCATGTCATCATCGTTAACGATGGACTACCAATAGAGTACCGAAGCTGTGACATCATCAAAAATATATTTTTAGAATTTCTCTATTATTTCTTCATATTCCGAAAGAACACTAAAAATAATGTCCAAATGTCGAAAACCAATTGAATATGTTAAGTGTTGGCTGAGATATGACCATCTGAATAAATGTACTCCCCATAGGAACTCCTTGTTATATGCTCTGGCTCCTAATCATGGTTAGGAGCCAGAGCATATAACACTGAGTTCCCATAGGACATATATTCATTCAGATGGTCATACCTCAGCCAATACTTAACATATTCAATTGGTTTTCGACATTTGGACATTATTTTTGGTGTTCTTTCGGAATATGACGAAAAAATAGAGAAATTCTAAAAAATAGATTTTTGATGACGTCACACTTCACCACTCTATGAATGTATAAATAAGTGAGTTGATTTGACGTCTTCTTTTCCCCCCAATCGTACACCTCTAGTTTGAGAGAGACTGACCTGCTGTTAGTCCACCTGCAGTCCTTTGCAGCTAACCCCATCTACTACACACTGCCTGAAGGTACGAAGGGGGGGATGCCCCTCTTCTACATGCCCCCCAACTCCACCTCGCCTGTCCTCGCTCAACAGTCCCATCTAAAGTGAGTCATTATTTCAACAATTTTTAATTGAAAATCATTATTTCAACAGTCTCACCCATAGCAATTCATTATTTCAACAACTTTTAAATTAAAACATCATTATTTCAACAGTCTCACCCAAATAAGTCATTATTTTAATAATTTTTAAATTGAAAATCCTTATTACAACAGTCTCATCTAAAGCAAGTCATAATTTCAACAATTTTTTAAAGTAAAAAATTCATTATTTCAATAGTTGCTTTCAAAGTACATGTAAGTCATTATTTCAACATTTTTTCAACAATTTTCTTTTTACAAAATCATATTTTTTAACTACAACATCAGATAATAATTGCATCTTTATACAATTTACCATATAAAAACATAATGAGAAAAGTCACTCAAAAGATTGGCAGCAAACTATAATCAGAAATAGAGAAATATGTATGAGTAATTTCATTGTTTCAATACTAGTACTTTATCCTACATACACTGGAAAAGACGTTAGTTCCACGCTGGGATGCGAACCCTCATTCCTTTGATTGAGAATGAATGAACCACTATACCAGGACACCTCCACTTAAAGTTTGACGTCACTGATAACCAAATTTGCAATTTGTGTAGTGATTTTCATTGTTCCATAGTCTTACATACTTTTTCAAAAATTCATAACTTTCTTATTAGTTATTACTTTTTTTGATTGGTTTGTCTGATTTTTCTGCTGCTATTGAAATTAAATTATTTTTTGAGTGGACTTGTCCTTTAAGATTTTTTTTTTTGTATTTGATTTATTGTGCAGGCATTCAGGATTGGACCAGTTTGCTGATTTCTGGAAACGTATTGCTCTCATGGACTCCAAGAGATGGTAGGGCTTTTAAACCAAATCCAATGTCCTTGACCATGTACGCTATATTGTGATATCTCTCTGTATAACTACATGTATGATCTATTTGTACCAATGTCTATTTTGATTATGACATTAATGCTGCTATTAATATATTCCATAGTTTTGTATAATAGTGATTTTTAGTACAGTTGCATTGAAAGAAAAGTATAATCTTGTGGTCCAGCATTATAGTATGATTTCAGTGTGCGAGCCCAGCCAAGGGGGACATGATAGTTGTTTGGTAATACGTTCTTGATTGATCTCATCCTGCAGGCAGAGATGGCTACACACCCATCGCATTGCATTGCTCCTGCTACCAGACTTGTGAGTATATTGAATGAAATCTTGTATTTTTATTCCTATGGAGTTGACATTGTTATGTTACGATTATTAAATGTTTTCGAATTGGTTATACCTGTAAATACAACAATATATTGTACATGTATACCTATAAGAAATGAATTTCTCATCCCCTCTTTCAACCTCTTTTTCGTTCATTTGCTCCCTCTTTTTTTTCCTACCTCCTCCTCCTCCTCTCATGATAAAAAACTTTGTCCTTTATCATTAGTTCTTGGATAACTGTTCCATCACCTCTGCTGGTAAAGCTAAACCATATACAGTGATTATAATAATAATAATATTGAATATTTTTACAGTGCACATATCCACCACGCCAGTGCTCAAGGGGCTCCAATATTACCCCGGCTCTGCTAGGCTGCCGATTTCGATGCTCACAGCATTCAAGGAATTCCTTCCGACTGGTACCCATTTTACTCCTGGGTGGAGAGTAGCAAATGTAGATTAATGCCAAAGGACATTAGTGCCACGGCAAGACTCTAACCGCAAACCATGTGGTCCACAGTCCGATGGCATATCCACTAGACCACATCGGTAGCTCTACAGTATATTCATAGGATTCTTTTCTTATATTTTACGTATCTTTCTGCCAGGCCGCTACCGAAGCATTTGCACCCACCCAACTCCAGCGGGCGCTACGCCACCATCCAGTATCGTGTGGCACTAGACCACATCGACAGCTCTACAGTATATTCATAGAATTCTTTTCTTAAAATTTTACGTATTTTTCCCCCAGGCCCCTACCGAAGCATCTGCACCTACCCAACTCCAGCGGCCGCTACGCCACCATCCAGTATCGTGTGGCCCTCAAAGAGGTCAACAACCTTCTCAAGAAAAGGAGTACATTCATCATGTTAGACAACCATAGCTACATCAATCTCAACTTCACGTGAGTTATTGAATTTAGTTTGAATTTAATTCAGACTTTCATGTTAGACAACTATAGCTACACCAATCTCAACTTCATGTGAGTTATTGAATTAACCGTAAATCTCTGTGTATAAGGCGCACTTTTTTGCCACCTAAAAAAAATTGAAAGTCGGGGGTGCGCCTCATACACAGGTACAGATTTTTTTTTTTTTTCTCTTTTTTTTTCTTCAATTTATGGCGCTATGCCTGGCAATGTTTCGCGGCTCAGTAATCAGTGTGTTGACTCACCACTCGGAAACTTCAACAACACTAAAAATTTGTCTGTCATCTTGGTTTGAAAGTAATCTTTCTAATAGATCTCAATATGTAGTTTATAATAATAATTCCTCAATTTTTGTTATATAACAAATGGTGTACCACAAGGTTCTATCCTAGGACCTAGGTACTCTATTGTTTTTAATTTACATTAATGATCTTACACATTCTTCTAAAAACGACATTGTTACTATTATTCGATTTATGGCGCTCCAATTCCGATTTTCGATCACTTCAGAGAATTCTGAACACCGAGCTACCTAAGCTGTCTTTGTGGTTTAGGAGCAACAAATTGTCTCTGAATCTGAAAAAACTAATTATATCCATTTTCAAAGCAGGAAAAATGCAACTGATAAACCTATACCTGAAATAGTCTTGGATGGTGAATATTTGGAGAAAAAACAAAATACTAAATTTCTTGGAACTATCATCAATGAAAATCTGAAATGGAGTGATCATGTACATTACGTTTCAAAGAGAGTGTCACGCACTGTTGGTTTACTGTATAAGTTAAAACATTATGTGCCTTTGAATATTCTATATATGCTATACAATTCCTTGATTCTTCCTTACATGTCTTATTGCAATATACTGTGGGCAGACTCAAAAGTATATACTGATAAAATGCTACTTTTACAAAAGAAAGCGATTCGTGTGTGTACCAATGCTGGATATTGCGATCACACTGATCCCCTATTCGCGAGGTTAAAAACTCTGAAAGTAACTGATATTAACTTTTTACAAAAAGCACTGTTCATGTTCCGTCTACATAATGATTCTCTACCTTCCCACTTCCCACCAATGTTTTGTTTGAATAGAAATATTCATACATACCCAACCAGACAATCAAATAAATACCATTTATGTAATCCTAAAACAACAATGGCTATGAAATCTATAAGACATTCTGGTCCGGATATTTGGAACTCACTGTCCGTTGACGTCCGTAACTTGAAGTCAGTATATACTTTTAAGAAAAGTGTGAAATCAATTTTATTGAGCAAATATTGACAAATCTCTTAAATTAACACATGATATCATATATGTTTGTCAGCATTTCCTTGATATAGCAGGAAAATCCCTCTCCCATGCACCCTCTATCCCATTTTTTTTTTTGGTTGCAAGTCACTGTTTATTTTTTGTTATTTTCCCCCAATTATGTTTTGTAATTTACTTTACTTTACAATCGTTATGATTTTAAATGTTTCTGGGCTGCAAGCGTATCAAGCTGTCACGCTTAGGCTGTAGCCCTTCTGTATCATCACCTCTTCGAGCGTATGTATCTATGATCTACTGAATGTGGAAATGTAATTTAACTTATGTTTTATACTCATGTAAAGACATTGTCACATTATTGTTATAACCTATGATGATTCAGTAACCAATAAATATTTCAACTATTTGTGACAAGTTTACAAGCACAAATCAGCGCCTTTAATTGCACCTCAATGTTAAATGAAGGTCCTTCCCCGCGTGGGTTTTCGGCAACAAAACGACAACAACAAAACAAACAAAAAATGATTTTTTTTTTAAATTTTCTTTTCCTCCCAAAAATAGGGGTGCGCCTTATACACAGGTGGCAGGTGCGCCTTATACACCGAAATTTACGGTAGTTTGAATTTAATTGAGAATAAGATAAGTGATATATTGTCTATCCCATTTCCATGGTACAATATCAAATTATTCCTAAATTAATCGATTTACTTTACCAGTTTAGTTAATATCATTTAGGATCCTTTAGATTGACTGCTGAGATTTGAGATATTTTCTTGTTTCTTTTTGTCTATTTATAACAGCGTTTAGAATAATTTATTTCCAATTTAAAAAAAACGAAAGAACAACTACAACAAACAAACAACGAAAGCATACAAAGGCGTATCACATTATGATGACATTTAACATCTCATTACACAAAGAAAGAAAATATAGTACTGTGCCACATGAAGTAAAATCAGATTACTTGTGAGATACAAGAAATGGATGCAGAAATGGTAATTACAGGTCCATTCTGTGAAGTATTCCGTCTGAACTGTGTCTGTATTTCATGTTTCATGGTATGGCATGTGTTTGAGAAGTCACGTTGTGTGCCTTTAAATTTGTCTAGGAAGATGCATATACAGACTAGCGTCTTTAATTCTTATTCAAATATGTTTTCTATCTTACAGTGAGTCCGGAGGGCCACCAACCTCGTTCTATGTCATCAGGGTTTCCCTCAAGACACCCATCGTCCTCAGACTGGCATTCCTGGGAGGAACACCGGGCCATGAGAGAAACAAGGTCAGTGATTCTCCATAATGTTCGTTTAGAGAGAGAGAAATGGGTACATAAGTTGTGTATCAGATTGGTAGTAAAAAATGCCAACTGTTCCGTTTTTGCTGTATTTGTTCCATTTTTTTGCTATGAATACAGCAGTACGTTTTTTTGTATGTTTTGTTACTTTTCTTAATTTCCGATCATGGGCTTTGTGTCGTAAGTGTATTATGCACCTTTGTCTTCAAACGATACACGCAGGATGGTGATACGGGCCCCAAACTGGGCACATTGTGAACAACCCACATGTACTGTATGCACGACACGCTCTGATCCGGGTACGTATAAGTTATACTGCCGTTTATTTCAAGATGCTTGATTGGGCGTTGTGTTAAGGTGAGAGATTTTTTCAAAAATACTGTTTTTTGCTCTTAAGAATACCTTTTTTTGTTGATGGAGGTTGGCTCTCTTGGTAGTTGTAGAAAGAGAGAGAGAGAGAAATAGACACATGTGTTTGTTTCTGTGAGTCCAGAGGGCCATCCACCTTGTGCTATGTCATCAAGGTTTCCACCAAGACATCTATAATACTTCAAGGGAAAACCACTCAGAAACATGTGTGTTATTCCTTGCAGGTTGTGAGAGGGTTGAAGAATGACCTGCTAGCCTTGAGGATGCCCAGGAAGAAGACTGCCCAGTATGGCTACGACAAGGAGCACGGCACCAAGGCCATGACTGCCCTCAAGGACACTGACTCAGACGGGCCTCCTGGACATGGCAATGATTCCTGCGTCGTTCTGCTCTCCAGACCCATTGAGATGATCCTCATGAGGTACGGCTCTATTGTGTGTGTGTGTGTGTGTATTTGGGTTTTTACAGACGTGTGTCAATCAGATATGATTATTTACGTCTGGGGACCGACTTTTAACGTCACCATCCGAAAGAGGCGACTCAGTTTCGAACCTGCGTCCTCAGCTGAATCAGTTTGTAACTTCCACTGTTAGCTGGATTACAGGCGCATGCCACAACGCCTAAGTAAAGCTCTATTGACAAGACTTATCGTCTTGTTTGGAGTTAGAAAGTTTCTGACTTTGTGTGAAACCTCATTCCATGAAATAACTGTTATAAATAAGTTTTTTCTGAGAGATTGATTGTATTCTTGCCCTTAAATCTACAAGATTAAGAGAGGTATATTGCAAGATATTCTTAGCATAATGTACAGTCTCTTAGCACAATATTGGCATCTCCACTTCTCGATAACATGACATACTATGCAAACTCGTTTATCAAGTAAATTTATTCAAACTCGTCCTTATGTAGACAGGCACATCTCTCAGCATTCCTACACTAATTCTTTGGGCTGAGGTTTCCTTTAACGACCTATACATGTATGTAAGTACTGCTAGTAAAGGTTTGTAGACTTTATAATGTTTACCAAGCTTCATATTCGCACTAACACTCTTTATCCCAGATACGAGAAAATGCCATCGGACTTCACCGACCTGAAGACATCCATCGAGGTGACGTCCACGTCAGTGCCCGTCTACATGAACAGCAAAGCTCCCTGTAGCAACCTGAACCGACTCGCATGCTATCTCCACCACCGACGCTGGATCTGGGAAGCTCAGAGTGACAGTGGGATCCAGATCGCTACCAAGGCTGTGGCCAACATCCTGGACGTCCTTACCAAGTGAGTGAAGGTCTTGTAGTGTTTGAGAGTCCTTAGAGTCCTGGATGATTCCAAGGTTTTGAAGAGTCCAGAGACTCTTAGATGGTCGTAACAGAGATGCCAACTGTTTTTTTTTTGCTGTATTTGTTCCATTTTTTGCTATGAATATGGCAGTACTGTTTTTTGAATGTTTTGTTACCTCTAAAACAAAAAATTAAATTCATGTCTTTCATAATTTCTGATCATGGGCTTTGTGTAATATGCACCTATTTCCTCAAACTATGCACGCAGTATGGTGATACGGGGCCCCAAACTTCACACGTTGCAAACAACCCACGTGTACTGTAGGCAGGTCGCGCTCTGATCAGGGTACATGTACATATACGTCGTACCGCTGCCGCCTATTTTTTTCCAAAAATACTGTTTTTTCCTTTTAAGAATATTTTTGTTGTTGATGAAGGTTGGCATCTCTGTTGTAAGGTTTGTAGTCATTGAGAGTCTAGGGACTCTCAAAAAATTGTATTATCATTTTGATGATACCAAACCCTCACAGTGTATACCAATACTTATAGTATGTACATGATCAACCTTTCCAATGGATTCTACACACTTTCTTTTTTCAATGCAATCGCACAACCAGAACTCCAAGTTATCTCTAAATATCTCCATTCAAAAGACATCTACAATATCTCCTTTATTTAAACATATTTGTCACTTACTTATTTCTCCCAGGAAGCATTACATTTATTTAAAAAAAAATCTCCTTTGTTCGTCCTTGGCAGATTGCGGTTGCAGCAAGGATTCCATGTGGCTTACTCAACCAGTGGAATACTCAGCTTTATCATGGAGCTCAAGATGAAGGTAAGGGCGGCTGCTTTGACCAGCCATCGTTAGTTGATTATTAAACTGAAAATTGTTGACTCAGATTTCATGTAGGTGTGAGTCAACAAGTCGGAGGCGCGATAGCTCAGGTGGTAGAGCAGTGGTCTTGTAATCCGGCGACCCAGGTTAGAAACCAAGGCGATATGCTAGTGCCCCTTGGTAAGACATTAAACTTCATTACCAGGTCTCTCAGAGATGACCTAAAGCCGTTGGTCCTCTGGTTGTTTACTAACAAGCATTTATGCTTTCTTAGCAGTCAGGTAAAATAACCACCACTTCACTACACTTTAAGAAATTAACCTTTTAATGATAATAATAGAACTTGAATTATTTTACTGATATACTGTATATGCATGATGATGATAAAAAGATGATGATGTGCTGTGAATATCTAATTCATTACAGCTTTCTCTGCTTCCAGGTATGCATCCAGGGTACATCATAGATTTAGGTTAAATCTAGGATGAGGAATGCAAGTCGTTGGGTCAAGGGTCAAAGTAAGGTATTTAACCAGTGTTCAATGAAAATTGTCTATGGAGCAATTGTCGACGTTAAAGACCATATCGTCATCAGCGTTTAAAGTCCATTTGTCCCATTTTGTGGGGTTGGACATTTCATTTCCTTAATGGCTGCTTTCCAAGCTTTCCTGTCAATGGGATGTATGACTGATAAATGAAATAATTAATATTTATTATTAAACATCTCATATTTTGACTGATTTTTTTTTCTTTACTATGGTATTCAGAACCCTTTGGGCAGCATCGTAGAGACGATGGAGCCTTCCAAACCCTCAGACCAAGAAGGCACGGATGAAGCCACTGAGAGTGACCAGGGCACAGAGCAGAAGTTATCCTCCAACGGTCAAGAGGTCTTCCCATGTCTGCTCCAGTACATCGTCTTTCCTCCGCACTCGGCCACAGCCAAGAGGGATCGGACTACATCGTGAGTAATGTCTATTGTGAACTTTATACCGTATGATAATGATGGTTATTTTCTCAAGTCAAAGAAGCAATCAGGATCAAGTTTTGGCGACTAATAATTCAATCATCAAACAGCAGATTCTGGTGCAGTTTTCTCAAGTAAAAAAAAATGCACAAGGCTGCATAAAAACAGCAGTCACATATAAAGTGACAAAATCAAAGTCGGGAATTTTGTCAATATTAGAGACTTGTAATCTCTGCAGTCAGGTACAGGTGTATTTCTTATGTAAACCCTCTACATACCCCCAAATTGTTTTTGTGTTTTTTATCCCTCCCCCTCTCATTTCAAATATATCACAACTTGGCCATTAAGAATGTTGTTATTTTCATGCACCGGATATTGGACTTGTGTTGGTTACTTTATTATGATATTAATGTTTGTATTATTACAGTTATAGTATTACAGTAGGTCATTCACATTGTGTGGCCAGATAATTCCTTTTTACCTAGTCATCCAATTTCAGCAAAAACTTGATTTGAATTATGTATGGCCTAAAAATCTTGAAATCTACCCTCTTAAAAAAAAAAAAATACAGTTTTTTTAGAAGAAAAAAAATGTATTAAAGCATTTAAAACTGAGAAATATGGGCCAGAAGAGGGAGTTTTAAAAAAAGGGAGTAAAAAAAAAAAATACAACCGACCAACCCATGTTTTGGGCAATACAACATCTTTTTTTTTAAAGGCCTATTGGTGTGCAGAAATGATTTTGATATGTTTTGATGCAGGGTTGGAGACGAGGAGGATGGTGACGATCAGGACACATCTGAAGCTGATGGAAGACTGCAACTTGTGACTGAGTGCTGGATAGAGCCTCAGAGTGGTACCATCATCGATCCTCCAAAACAGTGTCAGTTCTTGGACGGCCTCACCTACCAAACTATCCCAAGAGTGGTATGCCTATTCAATTCAATTCAATTCAATTCAATTCCATCAAGGTTTATTAAAACGTGACTTGCAGTCACAGACCGTATGATACATGTTTTTACAGTGCAAATAAAAATACGAAATATAAACAAATTAAAACAAGAAGAAGACATGTAGAACTGAATGTTAAAGATACATAAATTAGATTAAAATGCTTAGAAGTTTAACAAATGTAGATGAATGTTCCAGGAGAATAGAAGGGCCAATAGATGAATACAGTCAAACCTGTCTTAGTGGGCCACCTCTCCTTAACCCTATTTAGCCCGGGGGGGGGGGCTTGAGAAGCCCCCCCCTCGACATTTTTCGCGATAATTTTTTAACGCAAGAAAATCTTGCACTGAAATTTTGTGACTTTTTTCTTTCAAGTCTTGCGCAACTTTTGAAAGAAATTTTTCGAAAATCGGACCTACCATTACAAAGTCACGTGTCCTTTTGTCTTCGCATGTCAGCCCGAAAATCGCTCATTTTTGTGATTTGTGTACAAAACATATGGAAATCTCATTTTTCAAATAAAGAGGTAAAACATTGGTTATTTGGTCTTGTTTAGATTTTAGGTGTTTATCAGAGATGCCAACCCTCCCGATTTTATCGGGAGGCTCCCGATAATTCACCCCAACTCCCGACCTTACGATCACCATCCTTATCCTCCCGATTTATTAAAAAAAAAAAAAAAAAAAAAAATGATTTTTTTTTTTTTTTTTTTTTTTTTTTTTTTTTTTTTTTTTTATTATGATTTTTTTTGGAGGGCGCTTATCAGTATATATATCTGTGAATTGAAAGAGAAATATCATCTGCTAACTTAAGCATGTAATAATTCCACTATGTTAAAAGACAAATTAAGAGTAGCGAAAGATTGTTTCAGCATATGGATCGCCGTAACCAATGCGTGGATATTGCCACAGAATCCAAATGGCGGAAAATCAGCAAAATAAGACCAGGAAATGGTCTCGGAAGTATAAGACCGAATACAGTATCAAGTACCTGTGTAATCGGAAGTCTGAAAGTAATTCATCATGCATTTTGTACAATTTTTATGTTATTTAAAAAAAAAGGGGGAATTATTTAACTAAATACACATGTAAAATGCTCCAAAATAAGGCTCAGATTGCACCAGAGAGCATCTAGAACCCCAGAGCTTCCAGGGCCCTAAGGCGGGCCCTGGACCCCGGCCGCATGTGTCGGGCGCTACGCGCTCGAGATGTGCGCTACGCGCACATTAATTGGTGTCGATTACAAATCCTCCCTATTTCTGATTTCCAAAAGTTGGCATCTCTGGTTTATTTTGGGGTCAAAATAGTTGAATTATAGTTGGAAATGAAATAAAACAACAAAAACAATAAAATACATAAGTTAAAAAAACAAAGAAATACATCAGAAATTATCAAAACAATAGATAACATAAGAAATAACCCTGGTTTTTCAAATTTTTGTGTTGTATTATTATTCCAAATGGTCTAACAAATATATGTAGTGAGAAAGAATGCTTAAATATGAATAATGTCTGATTTATGGGCAAAAATGTGAATTTAATGACCTTATTTGCATAAATTACCATAAATATGCAAATGAGTGAATTTTTCAAAAAAATTGAAATTACCATAGTATTTTCGCGGCGATCGGGCGTTTCATGGCCGAGATCATGGCGGGGGGGGGGCCTTAGAAACCCCCCCCCCCCAAAACCCTGGTTTTTCAAATGTTTGTGTTGTATTATTATTCCAAATGGTCTAACAAATATATGTAGTGAGAAAGAATGCTTAAATATGAATAATGTCTGATTTATGGGCAAAAATGTGAATTTAATGACCTTATTTGCATAAATTACCATAAATATGCAAATGAGTAAATTTTTCAAAAAAAATGAAATTACCATAGTATTTTCGCGGCGATCGGGCGTTTCATGGCCGAGATCATGGCGGGGGGGCCTTAGAAACCCCCCCCCCCCCCCCCCCCGGGCTATGCAGTTTCAAAATAGCCCGGGCTAAATAGGGTTAAAGGCCACATGTCTATAGTGGCCATGCATTTTGAATCCCTCAAGAGAGAAATATGTTTTTGTAGAACCTGTCTTGGAAGGCCACATATCTACAGTGGCCACTATTGTCTGTTTCCCTTGGATTGCCTTAGTAGTCAGGTTAGACTACAACTATTAATAGATTAACATGTTTGATGGACCCCCTTGTAGATGTTTCCGATGGACCAGCGGATCATCTCTGTCCTCCTCAACTTTGAGCACCTGCATGTAATGTGCTCTTCCGCCATCGACGGAGACATGGCCACCATGTCCAAGGAGGAGCGTTCCTTTGAAGGGGTTGCGCTCGGTGAGACCATCCAGCGGATGCCCTATGCACTGGACGTGATGACACTCCTACCCATGTGTCAGCAGGCTCATGTACTGTGCTCAACCTTCATCACAGGTGAGCTTAAAGGCAGTGGTTCGACGGTCAGTTTCCATGTGCAGAAGGTCATAATTCGCTGACACCAGACTTGAGGGAAATAACATTGATGGGTGTACATCATTTTATCTCATAAAAATGAATTTCAAATGTATCTGACATTATAATATGCCTTTAACTCTTATCCTGCCATGAGACTGCTAGCGCGCTATTGTTATAGTGCCATGTGCACGCGAGCGTGCTATCGATTGAAAGCCACGTTCATGCTAGCGAGCCACCGCTACGGTGCTTTGTGCGCGCTAGCGCGCAGATGTAATAACAGTTATTGTTCATGCCCATTGCACCGTGCTGAGTGCTTTTGCAGCGCTATTGAAAGTACCATCGCGTGCATCAGATTATCGGCTTTGGATTACGCGTCTTTGTATACAACAGTCAGATTGGATTTTCTCGAGTAATTCAGCGATTTGTTTTTTGTAAAGATTTAAATAACACGCACTTGAACCAACCTTAAAATTAACTTGGCACGCAGGAGATTAGCACTGTGGCACAATAGGAATTAGCACTGTGGCACTGGTTGCATTGTATGGGTGGCAGCTTAAGAGTTAAATGTAAACGAAGTCTGTACAACTTGCAGGTGAAAGAAATTTCTTGCATGTTACAGTACCTTAACCAGGCAGAAAGGCTTTAAAGTCTAGAAGCACAAAGAGAAAATGTTGAGAATGTGGTATTTGCTGTACAAGAATGGAGTGTTATCATGTTACAGTCAAACCTGCTCTAGTGACCACCTGTATAGAAAAACCACCTGTCTAAATAGACCACATTTTTTCGCTCCCTTGAATATAATTTCTCATCGAAACATGTCCTAAAGGAACCTGTACATAAAGACCACCTGCCTGTACAGACAACTTTTCATGTTTCCCTTGAGTAGTCATTATATACAGGTTTCGCCATACACATATCTTCTGTTTTATGTATTAGGTGCAGATGGGACAGAGAACACCAGGTCCAAGCCCCGCCTCAGGTACCCCAAACCAAATGACACCCTCTTCACCCTCTTCACTGACTCTATGAAATCCATGACGGACTTCAAGCTGGACCTCTCTGACAAGGAGAGCCTGCTCTTTGCCCAGTCTGTCCTTGATCGAAGCAAAGACGATGATGCGCCCCGCCCCTTCGGACTCGCCTCTGCGGACATCTCCAGTCTCCTGACAGAACTCGCAGACAGCGCTGCGGAAGGGTTGGAGAAGACGCCCGTTCCGCAGAACAGGACGAGTACTCCGTTAATGGGGGAGGACCGGGAGAAGAAGGTGCCGCAGTGGACACTGTACGTGAAAAGTGTTGGGAAGGATCATCTGATCTTGGTCTTCATGCCAGCTTCGTATCAGGACTTGGAGCTGCTCAGTTCAACCAAGGATGGTGAGTGCTCTTGATGCTTGACCACTAATTTGTACGTGTATCGTATCTGGTGAATAAGATTGTCTTGGGGTGGGGGTGGGGGGGGGGGGGAGGGATGGTTCAGGGTAGAATTGTCCACTATTTATATTTGGGTATCCTCAGACTTTATTGCCATTGATTTTCTTATGTTTTCTTCTTGCGTGCATCTGTCTACATGCAAATACTGACTCCTGTACATTTAACTTGAACTTTGGCTCTGTGATTCATTTCTTTTGATCATATTTTAATTGTTTTTGGTCCTCATTGTTTTCTTGTGGTTTCATTAATTCTTTACATTTTTGATTAATTTGTAATGCACATATATTTCGTTCAACAAAGGTGTAGCTGTACATGTAGGTTGAATATACTTATACATGTTTCACATTTCAAGAACAGATAATTAAAGTGCTCTCCAAGTTCATAATGCAAACCCCAAATTTTCATCTAGATCCTGAAGCGGATTTATCCATGGCGCCTGAATCGGATCAAGCAAAGCCATCCCGTGGGTCCCGTCGCAGCAAGAATTTGGATGAGACAGACAGAGAGGATGAGTGTCCGGCTAGAAAAACAGCGCCACCTGGAGTTGAGAAGAAAACAAATACGAGCCTCCCCCTTCCCATCTTCGTCTACGACTGTTCTCTGGCGGCCCTGACCAATTTTGTGCTGGGTCGCCTGGATGAGAGTTCAGTGACGAATGTCTTCAAGGATCTGACCTTTGCGTCAATGGATGCGGGTGCCCAGGTCCCCACCACGCCAAGGAACATCCCTAGACACAGGACAAGAGGATTCAGTGAGCAGAATGGTGAGAGATCTGGCAAAATTTATGACTTTACATAATCAATTATTATGATTAACTGTTGAAAGGAGAGAAGTCAGGTGACAACACACAAATGGATAAGGCATTGCCACTTACTTTGTGGCATCTAACCATGTTTTTATCCCAATAAAGTAAGATCATAGTGATCTTTCTTTCCCCCCCAAAAAAAAATCACCAAAGGCACAGCACGTACATGTAGCATAGCAATGAATAATTGAATCATGAAATATGAATTTCGTCATCAAAGTAATGAAAAGAGGCCTGGGGAAATGCAATAAACAACCACCAATGTAAATTTTTCTGTAAGGACCCTTTAAGCACAGCTTCTGTTACATCATACAGGTGTACATGTACGTTCTCCTGTGTGCAGGATGTGATGTCCCTAATCTTTCTTCAAACATATTTTATTTTATCTCTGAAGACTCGTTCTCTCCGCCCTCTGTTGATCGGAATGGGAGCAAGGCCATGGAGTGGTTCTGCGGTAGTCTTGCCAACAAGGTCCACCAGGCCTTTGTCATCGGCCTCTTCAAGAGCCTTCAGTACGGTCAATGGGTGGACTGTCATGATGTCCAGTCGGCCATCGAACAGGTGTGCGAGGAGTCACTCTATGAAATTGACATCACTGAATTTGTTCAAGTAGTCTGCGGTCATGTCTACGGCGTGCGAGCCAAAGTAAGTGATAGGATATTAATGATGTTGAGTTGTAGCACAATTAAATCTCGATAGAGCTTGATGCCATGATGTCCAGTCAGGCCATTGAGGTTGTGTGCGGGGAGTGTCTCTCATCATCAAGTTTATTCAGGTGATTTTGTTATCATATAAATGGCTTGTGAGCAAACGTGAAAAATAAGATACTTTTTATTCAAGAGCCTTTAAAATGCTCAGTGGATATTGTTGTTGTTGTAATATAATTTATTATCATAAAGAATCTTAACAAGATATTCAGAAGATTGGGTATGCATTGTGCATTCTAATTTAATCATCGATATGTACATGAAGTTTCAACAACAACAGCAACTCTTGTGTACCCAGTGTAACCTCATTATTATTAATACTATTTTCTCTGAGGGCCCTGCAATCATATTATTCTTATTATGATCAAAACTTTTATCTACTCGTTCTCTTCTTTCCTCCTTTCCTCCTCTTCCTTTTTTCCTCCTCCTCCTCCTCCCTCCTCCTCATCTTCCTTCCATCCTCCTCTTTCTTCCCTCCTGCTCTTCCTTCCATTCTCCTGCTCTTCCTTCCATTCTCCTCCTCCTCTTCCTTCCCTCCTCCTCCTCTTTCTTCCCCCCTCCTCCTCTTCCTTCCCCCCTCCTCCTCCTTTTCCTTCCCTCCTCCTCCTCTTCCTTCCCTCCTTCTCTTCCTTCCCTCCTCCTCTTCCTTCCCTCTTCCTCCTCTTCCTTCCCTCTTCCTCCTCTTCCTTCCCTCCTCCTCCTTCCCCTTCCCCTCCTCCTCTTCCATCTGTCTCTCTCTCTAATCTCTGTACGTAGGTTGATGCAGAGCAACAGGTCGCTGATAAGCTCCAGAAGAGGATCAAGTTTGCTGACGTGGATGAGGAGGAAACGACCGAGAAACCTGCTCCGGAGAAAACTCCAAGGTAAGATTTTGTCTGGTTTTAAAGTTCTTGTATCACATCCAAAGGGAAAAAATTACCTGTAACAGTTTTGATTGCTAGAGTTTAGACATCTTCTTCAGATGTGCATCGGCAGACTGAAGTAAGCCGCCTATTTTCCTTTTGGATGTGATACAAGAACTTTCACACCATTATTATAACCATCCTGATGAGACCCTTTCATAAGATTTTGTCTGTTACAGTTGAGAGGATGTTGACGCAAAATGATATGATTGAATGCCCTTCTGGCTTTCAGCAGACGATATCAGAGTTTACCTTTTTATCAAAATGACCAGTTTTCATAGTGGAATTTCTCTCAATAGATCTGGTACAAATTAAACTAGCCTTGTATTATCCAAGGGGTGATCATTTGGGGAGAACTAAAGTTTTTTATGTCTATGCATGTATATCTCATATCTCCAGAATTTTGAGGGGATTGGATTTGAATATCACGAATACATGTTTAATACATGTACATGTAGATCCAATTATACCTCAAATTCGGACCAAATGATTCATAGTCTTATTTACTTGATTCCCTCTCTCTCATTTCTGTCTCTTCTTTCATTAGCCAAGAGATCAAGTCCAGCATTGCCAGCCGCAAGAAACTTCCCGGCGTCATGGTCCCTCTTGAGCTCCTGACCTCCTCACCCAACCGGCAGTGTGAGGTCAGCAAGGGCCTCCATGCCATGGTCAGGGAGCGCTTCACCCAGGTCATGGGGAACCACTTCAAACCGGTTCCATCCAACCGTGACATCTGGTTCTACCGTCTGGGAGGAGAGGAGGAAGAGGAGGAGGAGAAGGATGAGGAGAAGGAGGGAGAAGGGATAGGGGATGATGACGGTGGGAATGAGCATGGAGATAATGAAGATGAAGACCAGGTATTTTAACTGAAAGGAAATGCATCTTGTTTGACCCGTTGCCCACGGGAACAGAGTATAAAGCCAGTGGGAATAATAGCAAGGAATACAGACATACTGCTTGACTTCTTTAAAAAACACATCTGAAACATACCTCTACAATCCTTAATTTGTCCTAAGCCTTGTATCCTTTGGAAAAGGTGCTGTATGAATCCAGCTGTTATGATCATTATTATTACTACTCAAGCTTTTCGTCTTTCACTCATCTGAATTAATCACAAAAATGAACAGAAAGCTGAAATCAAACAATATAAATGGGAAAAAAGTAAGCAGCTGTGATTGGCTGCCAGAAAGTAGCTATCATGTCAGGCATTTAATTGAAACTGGCTGTTGCCTGTTCGACTAAGAGAATTCATTAGTTAACGCATTAATGACGTCGAGACTCTTAAGTCTTTGGTGACAATAATCCTAAAACTGATATAAAACCAGATTGCAACCCTAACCCTAACGTCTAATAGGCATATAAAACCTGATATTGAAATGTGTTACCGAATGGATAAGTTTGCCTGAACCTCAAACCTAATAAACTTTGGACAACCAGGTAATATTTGGCTTATCTTACGTAGGTGTTTGCGGAAGGAGTTTACCGTGGGAGTGATGATATTGAGTCAGAAGGTTTGAAGCCGAGTCCTCGATTCTCTGGATCTCAGACACCAGAGGTCTTTTCATCGGAGAACCCCAGTGGTAAGTCTTTAACCCGTTGACTACTGAATTGTATAGGTCCCATAGGTTTAACACAGGGACCACCCGGTTCCCGTTAGCAAAGGGTTAACACGTGCTGTCCGGGACTGAGATAGACAAAGAGATAGATCAATAGATATGGTGTACTTAGAGACAGATAGGGTGTATATAAACAATTCATTGTAAAAGTGTGAAGCAGAGTCCTTGATTCTCTAGATCTCATACACCAGAAGTCTTTTCTTCAAAGAACCCCAGTGGTAAGTCTTTAACATGTCCTGTTAGGAACTGAGATAGACGAAGAGATAGATAGTTAGCTCAAGGTACATGTAGATCCATAGGTATATATAGGTAGAGACAGATAGGGTGTATATAAACAATTCATTGTATAAGTTTGAAGCAGAGTCCTTGATTCTCTAGATCTCATAAACCAGAAGTCTTTTCTTCAAAGAACCCCGGTGGTAAGTCTTTAACATGTCCTGTTAGGAACTAAGATAGACGAAGAGATAGATAGTTAGCTCAAGGTACAATGTACATGTAGATCCATAGGTATATACATGTATAGGTAGAGACAGATAGGGTGTATATAAACAATTCATTGTAAAAGTGTGAAGCAGAGTCCTTGATTCTCTAGATCTCATAAACCAGAAGTCTTTTCTTCAAAGAACCCCGGTGGTAAGTCTTTAACATGTCCTGTTAGGAACTGAGATAGACGAAGAGATAGATAGTTAGCTCAAGGTACATGTAGATCCATAGGTATATATAGGTTGAGACAGATGGATTGTACATAAAAAGATCATTGTAAAAGTGTGAAGCAGAGTCCTTCATTCTCTGGATCTCATACACCAGAAGTCTTTTCTTCAGCCAACCCTAGTGGCAAGTCATTGACATGTGCTGTCAGGGACTGAATAGACGAGGAGATAGATAGTTAGACTGAGGTAGATCCATAGGCATAAATAGGTAGAGACAGATGGATTGTACATAAACAGATCATTGTAAAAGTGTGAAGCAGAGTCCTTGATTCTCTAGATCTCATAAACCAGAAGTCTTTTCTTCAAAGAACCCCGGTGGTAAGTCTTTAACATGTCCTGTTAGGAACTGAGATAGACGAAGGGATAGATAGTTAGCTCAAGGTACATGTAGATCCATAGGTATATATAGGTAGAGACAGATAGGGTGTAGATAAACGGATCATTGTAAAAGTGTGAAGCAGAGTCCTTGATTTTCTAGATCTCATACACCAGAAGTCTTTTCTTCAGCCAACCCTAGTGGCAAGTCATTGACATGTGCTGTCAGGGACTGAATAGACGAGGAGATAGATAGTTAGACTGAGGTAGATCAATAGGCATACATAGGTAGAGACAGATGGATTGTACATAAACAGATCATTGTAAAAGTGTGAAGCAGAGTCCTTGATTCTCTAGATCTCATACACCAGAAGTCTTTTCTTCAGCCAACCCTAGTGGCAAGTCATTGACATGTGCTTTCAGGGACTGAATAGACGAGGAGATAGATAGTTAGACTGAGGTAGATCAATAGGCATACATAGGTAGAGACAGATAGGGTGTAGATAAACGGATCATTGTAAAGGTGTGAAACCAAGTCCTATGGATCTCATACACCGGAAGTCTTTTCTTCAGACGACCCTAGTGATAAGAGATGTGGCAATTGCCCTTAGACAGTAAATACATAAGGAGACAAAGGTAGGTAGAAAGATAGATGGATGTAGAAGAGTAGTCAAATGGAATTGATAGATGGAGAGATAATGTACATGTAGATGGATGGATGGGTAGATGCCTAGTAGCATGATAGTTATAAAAGCAGATAAATAAATGGTGATTATATTCAATAGGTGTCTGCATTTAGTGGAGGGTTTCAGGGGGGTTCTGTCATTCAGTTAGTTTAATTCTTTGCTTGGGGAAAATGTTCATATTTGGTCATTAATTTTATCTTCCTTGGGCTATATCCATTTTAATTTGGGTTGTGACTGAGAGCATGTTCTTCAAAAGAGAGAGGACAGAGACGGGCTTTTGCAAAGCTGCCATCTAGTACGGATTTCACGTAATTTGTATGGAAATCAACGATCATTACGGCAGTACAGATTTTTGTCTAAAGTTACGGATTACAACAAAAAAATCCAAAAAAATGATGTGTTGTGATGACCTGAAAGTCAATATTGATCAACTTTGTGTGAGTAAAATTACCAAACATTTCAGATAATCCTTCGCGCACGCGTCCGCGTCCGCGCAATGTAGGCGTGCCGTTTTTTAAAGATTTATAGCGCCACATAGAAAATTACTGATTTATACCCTAAATTACTGATTTTAAGCCTTGTGATTACTGCTTTTCTGTTCTGGAGGTTGGCAGCTCTGCTTTTGTGTTTCTGCTCTGAGAAATTGTTCAGATTGTGTTGATTGTGATTTGGATATGTATGGGCTTGTTCAGATACGGCCCAGTAAACCGCCGCAACAAAGCTGCTGCTTTTTTTTTTTACACTTGTAGATGGAAGGTGATTATATTCAACAGATTATCTGCATTTCTGGATGGATGGTTTTATAGGGTCCTTCCTTTCAGTTGTATGCTTGCTTTGGGAAAATGTCCATATTTGGTAATTTATGTAATAAATAAATTGTAAGATTGAATGCCAACTGCCCTCAACAAAGGACTTGGGCTTATTTACTGAGCGCTGTGTTTAAGATACAGAAATGTGAAGCGTATTTTACTTACGATGCCACAGGTTTGCTGAGTCATATCTGAACGTGCCTTAAGGTTTTCAGGTTTGTGTAGCAATATAGAAGTGCTCTCAAATATGAGTTGCTCTTTTGCTGTTTCAATTTTGTTTCATTTTTTTATTTATTATTTTAGGATGTTCCGCAGTAATTTATGTGCCTACCTTAGCTGTGCAGGGCCAGCTAAAATTAAAATTAAAATTAAAATTAAAATTGTATTCAACCTGTATAATGCCCTGAGCTCTTGGTATTGTGCATAGTAAATACATGATCAGACTCCACTGGACAGCTAAGATGCGCACAAACATTATTGCGGAACGTCTTGAACATGGTGGTTCATACAAGGTGATCTGTAAGATTGTAGGATTAATCTGCTAACTTTTCCTTTAGGTTTACTATGTCAAAAGAAAGTTGTTTCAGTATCAAAGGTTTAAACAAAAACATTTGTAAAGGACAGTGTTCAGTATTCACCATGTTAATCTAACCAAAGAAAATGAAAATTGTTTAATATAGTGATAACAGATAATTGACCACAGAAAGGGCAAAGCTTTGAATTATTTTATGCAAGGTATGTTTTTTAATTGAATTTTTGTGCTTGAATATTTGGTATACATTAAGTTTTTCAAGAATACAAAGTTGGCTTTGTGCTTTAAAACATTGAATCACTTTTGATTTTTACTGTGAAATGTACATGTATGACACTATTACTTCTTTCTGATATGTTATCTGTTGTTTTCTTTATTCTTTCTTATAATCCTAATGTCTTGTAGCCCAGCAGGTGTCGAAACCAACTAAACCTAACAACGAAACCGTTTCTACTCCTCGGAAGAGTAAATTTGACTGTTTTAATCCCAAAATCACACGCCTGCAACCATGTATTGATTTCCAGCCCTTATACATGTCATTTACATATTAGATATTCAACGTACATTTTTTTGTGGCTTGTTTCATTATATTTACTCAAACCTGTTAGTTGGTACCAAAGTATACATGCAAGCAAGTTAGTGTAAGTTAAACTAGTGCTCAGCACTGTGCCTTTGCCTATTAAACCACTCTGATACACCCTTATTTAAAAAAATACTGTTTGTTAAAGGTTGGTCCCCAGATGTAATAGGATGATAATAAAATAGTCACATTTAATTTGTATAACGCTTTAATACTACATTTCTAAGTGCTTTATACATTGTAATAATTATTACCCTGGTCATTGGATTCAATTGCTATCTGCACATGATAGCGCACATGCTCTGCTCCCTGGGGGAGCGGATTAGGTTTGATCGATACATTCCTGTAAAACCCAATTACATGCACTCAGATACAATGTGCAGTGATTGTGAATCTGCTGTCATATAAAAAATGAGATTTTAAAAAAATTGAAGCAAAAATGTAAGCAATTTTAGATATGGTAAACTTTCCTCAGGTTTAAAACTTTTTTTTGCATTCTTCATGTTGATATTCATGATACTGTATACTCATCACTACAATACAGGCATGCATCATAGAACATTAAATTGTGAATTTCATTACAACATGAATATATTAAAAATAAATAGGTATATCAAAACTTACTCCTCACATCAACATGTGTAAAAATAGGAGGATTAAACGAGAACTTACAGTTTGAAGTTTGATCCTTATTTTTGTGAGTATTAGGAGGTTAGAGAATACATGAGAGCCCGCCCGCAACGCTACAATCAATCTTCAAAGCAACTGTGACTACTGATGAACAAATAAAATAAATAAAATATGACTGATGAGAACATACTAATGATCCTGAGCAAGGGAGGGAGAGGTAGGGTATGTATTCTCTAACCTCCTAATACTCATAAAATAAGGATCAAACTTCAAACTGTAAGTTCTCGTTTAATCCTCCTATTTTATTTCATATTTCTCGGTAACGAGAATACATGAGACTTCAAAGCTCAGTAGTCACATATGCGACAATAATTTGTCAACAAAATATCAGGAATAGCTAACCTGGTCCTGGTAGAAATCAGAATCAGTGATGTAGGACTGCTTGAGTGAAAGTAGAATGTCCCGTATTCACTGGTTTGTTGTAGTATTTTTCAAAAGTTTTTTCATTGGCCCAACCGGCATGCTTGAGAATCACATCCATTGGGATGTGCATCTTCTTGGCTATCGAAGTAGATGCTGCCCTTGTAGAGTGAGACTTGTACTGGTCCGTATCGATGCCAGAAATTTTCATCACAACTCTGATCCATCTCGAAATTGTTTGCGAGGATGCCCTTTTGTGTGGCTTCCGAAACGAGATGAACAGGTGTCTCTCTGACTTCCTTATTTCTTTTGTCAGTTTTATATATTGTTCAATGCAATGTACGGCACAAAGCTGTTCATCCTCTGGGAATGCTGATATCTTCACCATTATACCAACATTTCCTGGTTTACTCTACTTAAGCAGGCTATCAACGTGGAATTCCACCGAGTCTGCCTTCAAACACATCTTGTCCAAATGAAGGTTCCAAAGAGTTTGTACTCTTTGTGCTGAAGTAAGCGCAAGTAACATGCTCAATTTTTGAGTCAATTTACACAAAGGGAGCTTATCATTAGCTGGTTGAAGACGAAGGTAATCCAATACAATACTGACGTCCCAAACCTGAGCATAGCGTGGGGTTGGAGTTCTTAGCTGGAAAACACCTTTCATGTACTTGCTTATGATAGGATGTGAACCAATCGTATAGTTGCTTTCATCCAAACTCATGACTGATGCCAGGGCACTCCTTGCTGTATTGATAGCACTATAGCTAGCATTATGTCTGTAAAAAAAGTCACTGAAAAACTCTAAAATATCCTTAGCTTTAGCCTGCATCCATGGAAGTTTGTGCTGTTCGCAGAAAATTTTCCACTTGGAGATGTAAATGTTGTATTGTTTCTTTGTTGATTCTCTCCATGATGCACCAATAATGTCTGTAGTTCTCTCTGTTAATCCATGTAGGTCACAGTGTGCACGCCAAGCCTGCAACAAAGGAGATCAAGATTAGTGAGAGGGTGAGGACTGCCAGACACTGGCTGAGTGAGAAGTGAAATGTTCCATGGCAAAAGCATGGGCTCCTCGAGCAACATTTCTTCAAGAATGGGGAACCAGGCTTGTGTAGGCCAGTTTGGTACCACCAATAAGCCTCGTGCATTGTCTACTTTAATCTTATGTAGGCACCTTGGAATTATGTTGAAAGGTGGGAAGGCATAAAAATTGAGAGTACCCCAGTCTACGGTGAATGCATCCACTGCCCAAGCATTAGGGTCTGGCATCCACGAAATATACTTTGGTAGCTGAGCGTTGAGCCTAGTTGCAAACAAATCTACCTCTGGCATAGCATATCTACCCACTATTGACTTGAACATAGCCCTATCGAGCATCCATTCAATGTTGTCATTAAATTTCCTAGACATGCGGTCTGCTTCGACATTTAGAGTACCTGGGAGATGAGCAGCCGTTAACCAAATATTTCTATCCTTACACCACTCCCAAATTTGACTGGCAATTTCATTGCAGGAGTGTGATCTAATACCTCCCATATTATTGAGGTACGCAGTTGCTGTCATATTATCAAGCCTAATCAGAACATGTGTATTTCTCATGTTAGAATAGTAAGCTTTCAACCCGAGGCCTGCTGCAAGGGTCTCAAGATAATTGATTTCATTATTGTGAGCCCTAGCTAATTCTTGGCTGTTCCATCTGCCCCCCGTTTGTGATTTTAGATCTGTAGCACCCCAGCCTTTTCCACTGGCATCGGTGCGCAATTCCATCATGAATTTCCCATGATGCATAGGGCACTTAACTGAAGTAACGTTTGAAACCCACCAGTTTATTTCATCTTTAGATTTAGGTGAAAGTACCATGGGCCTGTCAAAGTGCCCTTTATTGCACCTTAATGCTGCTATTTTCTTTTTCTCTAGTGCCCTGTAATGCAGTGGCCCATACTGAGAAGCTGGAAATGTTGCTACTATTTTCCCAATTATCTTCGCAACTTCCCTTATGGAGGGGGCTTTCTTCTCTAGCAACCCAATGCATGCCTCTCTTACGTCTTTGCCTTTGTTAACAGGCAGTGTAATTTCCATTCTAATTGTATTAAGTCTGAATCCAAGAAATTCAATTTCTTGAGTCGGTTCAAGCACCGACTTTATTGGATGAATTATGAATCCCAGTCTACTCAGCAACATTGTAGTAGCTGTCACGGATTCTAGTGTTCTAGACTTGGTTTTACCAATAATTATAGTGTCATCCAAATATCCAACAACTTTGTGTTTGGATTGTCTAAGACAGGCAAACACAGGTTTGAGAAGCTTAGTAAATAGCCTGGGGGCAGAGCTAAGCCCATTTGGCAGGGTTTTAAATTGCCATAATTGTCCCTGCCACACAAAGTGAAGGTACTTTCTAGATTCTGTATGAATGGGTACCGTGTAGTATGCATCGCGAAGGTCGACTGAAGCCATGAAGTCTCCCTCAGACAAGAGGGAGACAGCAGTGAAAATGTTGTCCATTTTGAAATGGTAATAAGTAATGTATTTATTAAGTTTGAACAAATCCAGAATTAGTCTAACTCCTCCATTCTTTTTTGGTCTTGTGAAAATGTGTGAAATGAATTCACCATTGACGTGTGAGCAACGCTCAATGACATTTTTATTTTCTAGAGTATTCAACTCCTCATGGATCTTAGCCATCTCCATAGCATTTCGCTTGTAAGTGTGGAGGGGCTTGTCTTGTATGGGGGGAATTTGTCTGGATCAAATTCCAGTTTGTAGCCTTGAATAGCTTGAAGTAAGAATGGATCTGAAGTAATTTTGCACCAATTTTCATAAAATGGCTTCAGTCGACCTCCGACCATATCAGACACGGCTTCATTACAAACACTAACCTCTTGAGTGCTTGAGCCTGAAGGGGAATTTCCCCCGACTACTTCTTGCGATGGTACGATTGTTTGCCCCTGTTGGCTGCTGTTGGGGTGTAGGTGTGTGATGCCTGTTGTTTTGAATTCCCTTTCTTGAAGTTGGAATTCTGGCGCTGCCCTAAAAAAGGGCGCTCTGAGTTCCCATACATACGGGATGACGAATTGCCTTGATCTCGATTGGGGAACCAGCCAGCTCGTTTCATGGTGTGCTTGGCATAGTCTGTAACCTTGCAATAAGGATGATATGAGCGTTGCTGCCTGTCTTGAGGCTGGTTTCTCGTGTTCATAACACCTGCCGTGGCTTTTTGCTGTTCTTGCAGTTCTTTAACCTGGCGCCCCAGATCCTCGCCAAACAAGTGTTTGGTAACTGGGTAAGTTGGCCGGCACAGATGATGAAAAAGTGGGTTGAGATCCGGTTTGATCAAATTCTTCCTCATGGAATTTAGGCCGTAATTGGCATTACATAGCAGCGCCAATGCATCATGCTGCTCCTCGGTCATCGTAGCCGGGTTCAGAGATCGTGCAAAAGCACACAAGCCTTTGGTTAATGACTTCTGGATGTACTGAATTTTCAGATCTTTATTTCTAGTTGCTGAACGCAAGTTTTCCCAAATAATTGTGTTCACTCTTGGAGTGTCAAGCAATTCACAGTTTTCGGGGGAAAGATATTTCTCAGCTAGCCGCCTCATCCAGAGATTTTTTTTCCAGTTTGTTGCTCATCAAAAAAGTCATAGATTGAGCTATGTCGTCATGTAAGGGGGCACCAATCCCCAAGGGCATGGCAAATTTTGCGGCGATCATGGGAATTGAATCTTGTCCCTTGCCGGCAGTAGTAGGCACACTACCAACAGCTCTGCCCATGCTTCCGACATCGTCGGTATCATAAAGAAGTTCACTACCTGGCGATTCACTTCCATCATAAAAATCATCGGCCAAAAGGCCTTCCCCGAGGTCAATCTTCCTACCGAGAGGGGCTCCGTGTTTTTATCAACCGGAGAGGAGAATGTCTGGGGCCAGAGCCGGCTGTGCCGGGGCAGGGATTCTCTCCATTAACACAGAAAGCATGTCTTCCAGCTTATCAATGCGTGAATCCACAGACTTCGATTTTAAGTCCGAGCTCGGCTTAGCCTTGCTCGTGTTGTCAAACTCGCGGTTTGGCTTAGCCTTACCAACACATTTATTGTCAGAGGATTTGACTTTCGTCTTAGACGATTTAGTATTTTCTTGCACGCTTTGCACGCTTTGCCTTGCTACTAATTTTGCATTTGGGAGTACCCACAGCAATGCCCGAGCTCGGCTTTGCCTTACACGTCAGGGGAGAAACAACGGGTACGGTAGGCATTATGGGCCCGGCTGCCTGCGCGTTGGTACCCGTCCCCGTGATTGCAGGTTCCGATGGTGACTTGCTCGTGCCCGGCAGGCACCGAGCAGAAGATGGGATTTCAAAATTGTTTTTAGAGTCCCAAGATTTGTCCATTTTAGAACAAAACCTGTTTCAAAAGTGTCAGAAACTTTTCTACGAGCGAATTTCGGCAAAAAACTCTGCCGGAAACGAAGGATTGCAAAAATATAAACAGATTTTTGCAGCTCAAAGATTTCGTATATCATACGATGTAAGCGCGATGAACGTATTGATTGTAGCATTGCGGGCGGGCTCTCATGTATTCTCGTTACCGAGAAATATGAAATAAAATAGCAACATTTCATTTTTTTTTTTTAAAGAACAAAAAAAGAAGAAGATGTGCATGGACATCAACTGTAGTTCATTCCTGAGTTGTACCATATTATGTCATTGAACATGTATATATAACGAAATACTATTGCCTGAATTATTGTATCTGTCAACTTTACCCATGGAGTATGTGCACAAATATTGATCTCATATGGAATATGATATATATATATATATATATTCATATAGTTGAAAGATTTCATCCAAGAGTTTGTAACTAACACTCATATCCATGTAACTGATAGTATGTTTCTTTATGATTTCCAAATTGTGCATGCAGCATGCAGTGTTGAGGAATGCCAATTTTGTATTTTTCCCTTTTGTTTTCTTCAAATTCTATTTCCTCATTGAATATTTAATCTTATAGACATTGAAATGCTTGATCAATTGTGTCATGTTTTCTTACTGCTGATTCACTTTTACCTTGCTTTCAATGTAATCAGTGAGACACATTAGTCTCAATCATATATATATCCTATCATTTGTGTGTAGGAACAATGTTATTCTCCTTTCATAGGCCTTCGTAAGGATTTGCCCAAATGGAAAGAGCTTAAAAATGCAGAAAGCGTTTATTAGTATTATCATTTTATTTTATTTATTTAATATCTATTTCTTTTTTCTTTTTTTCATTTTTTTGTGTTACTTAATTTTTTTTTTTTTTTTTTTTTTTTTTTGGGGGGGGGGGGGGGAGGGGTTAATCTAAATCTAAATCTAACTGTTCATGATCATGTTGTTGTTTTTGCTATCCACCCCCATACATTCAATATATTATTTGCCACTGTTTATCCTTAAATATCTACAATTTTTTTGTGGATTGTCATCTGTTACATGAACTTTTAGAAAAAATATTATTCACATCATATTCTTAGCTTTTCCCGATGGATTTAGAGATAGAGATGATGATTGCTTTCTAGTACAGTTGTATATGCAGTATAACATTGGACAGATGATTCTTAAAACTATGGATCAGGAATTCCAGAAAAATTAGGTTAAGAGAAATACAACGCATATGAGCTCAATTCGTTCAAATTATTAGGATGGAGACTCTTGCAACTATTTAATGATAAGATGGAGGATGTATGATTAATTTCTTACATTTTTAGAAGAGGAAAACCAAGTACAGTCAAACCTGTTTATAGCGACCGCCTAAGGGAAACATAAAAAGTGGTCTCTGTAGACAGGTTACTTTAGTACATGTTTCAATGAGAAACCGTTTTCAAGGGATACAAAAAATGTGGTCTTTGTAGACAGGTGGTCACTAAAGCAGGTTTGACTGTAATGTAATGATTATTATGTATTCTACTGTTATTTCCTTTTCATCTCTCCTTCGGCATTGCAGAGGTCAACTCTTTGGCCGACGGGACCGAGGACGACGACAACTTGGACGATTACGGGGACGAGATGGACCATGACCGTGATCGCCTTGACAGCAACAGCCTCATCAACTCCATCAGCTACGTGTACCAGAAGGAGAGGAGCTACGATCCCGTGCCCGATGCCCACAGCCGGAGGGGCAGCTCGGAGGAATCGGTGATGGGTGGCAGCGAGGAAGAGGAGCTGTCACCCCTCTTCGTCATATTGGTATGCTCCGTCAAGCTCAAGACCAATGTGGGCCACCGCAATGTCAGGACCATACCAACTTGTTTAGGTGAGTCCATTATTTTTTTTGGAGAGAAAATTGACCCTCTTCTTCATATTGGTATGCTTCGTCAACCAGAGACTAATGTGGACCATACCAACTTGTTTAGGTGAGTCCGTCGGTGTGGCCATTATTTTTTTTAGAGAGAAAATTGTTGGACACTGCACAGAAGCATAATTTCTGTGTCCATCTTTGGACTCCTTTTTCCCCAAAATGCTGTTGATTTACAGATGTTATGCATATACAGTCAAACCTGTCTTCAGCGTCCGCCCATGGAAAACACAAAAAGTGGTCTTTGTAGACAGGTTCCTTAGTACTTGTTTCAAAGAGAAACCCTTTTCAAGGGAGACAAAAAATGTGCTTGTTGTAGACAGGTGGTCACTAAAGCAGATTTGACTGTATGTCCACACACTGTATGTTGATTTTAGCATTTTCTGTAGGGAGTGCTTACAATCCTAGAATTACTTTGGCATCTGTTAGCTTGAATCCAAAGTTGTTTTTTTACCCTTTAGTCAGAAATTACTTTTTAAGGATTTACCATGCATTCATTCTACATGTACATGTACCTCTGAAACAAATTTCTCCAAAGTTTACCTTATCATATATGATCTTTAATGATACAAGGTTATGACAACTTCTGCAATAAAACTGTGCTCTTGATCTATAGGTAACCTTATCAGCTGCCTTGAATCCCAACCTGCCGAGGAGATCAACCTCAATGACCTCTCTGTGACCCTTGACCTCATGTGCCTGTCGCTGCCCTCTGACCTGGACGATCAACCAGCGGTCGGGGACATGGATGACGAGGACACGTATCGAGGAGTCTCGTTCACGGAGCACTCCCCTCCGGCGTCTCCACACCCTGACCATCGGCTCTTCAGGGCCAATACGCTCTCTACTTCGGATGCAGGAGAGTGAGTGAAACCGTCCCCAGAAACTACCTGTATAGATATACAGGGGGGTGTTTCACAAAGTTCCCAAGTTGAACTTATCTCTAAGTTGGACTTAACAATTATGGAAAGCTGTTAGCATCTGTGAAAATATTTTGTAAGAGTTATTTCAAAAGGCAAAAAATGTTGATTCAAACCATTCATACTTTCTATTATCATGCAAGATTTTATGTTCTTGGTGTGGAATTTATGAAAAGTCTAAAATACTTTAATTGTTTGCTTTTGAATATATTTTATTTTAAGGCTACAAATGGCTCTCCGTAATCTTTAAGTCCAACTTAGAGTTAAGTTTGACTTAGAATCTCTGTGAAACACTATTTAATTTTTCTCAAAGCATAAAACGGTATAAGCAAATGTACAATATGACGGATACATACATTCAACAAACAAAGGTACAATGAAAAGCAATATATATAATAGTACCGGTATTTGAATAAGTTGAACGTGCCTCAATCTATCAAGAAATAAAATGAACCTATCTTGTTCCTTATAGATTGTTTGTTCAACTTCATAATGATATTTTAATTTCTTTTGAAAAGACTGAAATAATATAGATCCCTTTAAACATCTAGTTTAAAATATACAATATTTGCATATAAAATAACAAAATGAAAAGAGGAATACTTTTTTTGTTGTTTCTATCTGTTCTTATTTTGTACCATGATACCTTTCATTTTTGTCCAATTTCTTCATACCGTATTTGCTGGCGATAAGGCCCCAGCGCCGCATATGCCGCACCCCCCCCCCCCCCAACTTTGACATTTCGTAGAGGGAAAGGAAAAAAACAAATTATTTTCTCTTCCGAAAATACTGCGGCCTTTATGCCGGCAAATACTGTACCTTTATTACATTTCTATGTTTATAGGTTGTTTATTTATGTTGTTGTTGTCATTTTTGTCCAATTGTTGAAAGAATAAATTGATATTTTTTCTCTTGCAGGCTAAACAGTGACATGATGAACAATGACATGATACCCGTTGGCCAAAGGAAGGCCATTGATGAAACAGAAAAAGAGGTGAAGTATATTCAGTCGTTGATTGCTGAAAATTTATGCACTTTGAACCATTTCCCCATTGGCAAACTTGAGGAGGAAGAAATGATTTTTTTTTCTATTCAATTCTGGTTTATTGTAAACAAAAACATGCTGAATAAAAAGTCCGGAGACTCATACAATTCAGTTTTGAATTACATTTACATACAAGAATATAAGAAATCAATACTTTTAGCAATCTTCATATTAATTACTGATTCTTATTAACTAAACAACCAATATCAAATAATCGTAAAATAATATATGTTTTAATTATTCAGCTATAACATTTAAATAGTTAAAGATGTCATCACCATTTGTCTAATTGTTATGTTCATACACTTGCATATTAATAAGTAATCTTTTTTTAACCAAGTGAACATTTCTTTTAGGAAAATAATTCTATATGGATGATTATCACAAGAAATATAATGATACAAAATATTACAATTAATGATTACTTACAAAGTAGTCCTGTCATTATACTGTGAAATCTAATTTAATCTGGTTAATTGGCATGACAATAAACTGATCACATCTCGATCCAGACACATGAACATAATATGGTCATAATATGGGGTAAACATATCCAATTGAACTCCATTTGAGGCTGCCTTCATTATGAGCCTGGCCTTATCTTTTGAAAATATTTTTTCATTTCAATACTAAAATTGTCATCCACTCTCACTTCTACACAGCACACTTACATGTACAGTTAGCAACTAAATTATTCATACCCCTTAACAAGTTTTGTTATTTTCTTAAGTGAGTGAAAATCAATTTTGTCCCGATATATGTTTTTTGAGAATGTGACATAATAAAGTCTACATCTAACAGTATTAAACAAATGCCCTGATTCACCCAGACCACCTTTCATTTTTGAGCAACGAAAAACATTTAAAAAAGATCAAATTTGCAAGGGGTATAAATAATTTAGTTAATAACTTAACTGTATGCAATGCCATATAATTCAAAATGTAAACCAGTTCATGAAGAGGAAGGGTCATGGTCTAAGATGGGGAACTCTAAAGATGCATGTCAAGAACAGCCATACCCTATGGATGGTAGGATTAATTGCTACATGAGCAGCAACGAGGGATTGGTACATGCATGGAAAGGCTGAATTTGACTTCACCTAAAAAATAACTTTGTGGTAAGATGGTCAATCTTTTCTCACAAGTCTCTCTTCTACTCACAGGTGAAGTGGCTGTTGAGGGACGAGATTGTGTCGGCCATGTTGCACATCAAGCGTGTAACCGTAGCAACCCTCGAGATGGTTGCCCAGCACGTCGAAGACTCTCGGGACAAGCCCAACTGCAAAGCGGAGGAGCTGGCCCTCCAATTTGTGTTTGGACCAGAGCACAGCCTGGCAAAGTTCACCAGTGTAAGTTTTTTGGGGGGTGTATGTCATGACAGAGGATAATACATGTATATTGCCTTCTTTCTAGTCTTCTAGTCTTCTAGTCTCCTTCCTCTTTTTCGTTTTGAGCTTTTTGTATACTGATGTAAAAAATTATTTTGAAAAGATTACAGCAAAGATTCACCACTAGACTGTTACATTTCATCAAGCCATCTGTTTCTTGGAAACAGTAGGTTGGTTCCGCTCTTCAAGGAAATAAAAAGTATTAAGTAAGGATTTTATACTCAAGCAAGAATCTAGTGCATCAAAGATTCACCATGTACCCTATGTGAAGACCTGAAGATAGGATATGAAGGTGCAGTTCTTGCATAATCCTTGCATAATGACTCTCCACCCAGGTGAAGTAAATGGGTACCGGTAGGAAGAAATTCCTGGAATGCTTGAGTGCCTTATAATGCAGCTCAGCTACAGCCGGGGTAATTATATGATACTTTGTATTAAGCGCAGTAGAGAATAGTATAGTATAGTAGTATAGTATAGTAGCCGCACTATATAAATGTCCATATATAATTTTCATTATGTATGATACAGGAGTTTGAGAGGCTGAGCATCCCCAAGCATCAGTTCTGCAAGGTCCAGGACTACTGGTACCTGGCCCTCGACCAGCTTCATGCAGAGACCCTTAGGAAAGGCCAGGCTCTGAAGACAGCCTTGGAGTCCTTAAACAACCAGCTTCAGCAGCTAGGCCAGGACCAGACGGGAAAGGGGGATGGGTCCAGCAAGGATGACCAAGGTAAGATCTTCTTAGTAGTTAATTGAAATGATTAGGGAAAGATAATGTACATGTAGATCCAAGGGTGTTGTAAGCTTGTAGTTGAATTGATTTGGTTATACTTCAAAAGTTGTACTACATTCAATAAATACTTAACCCTATTTTAACTGGGCTATTTCAGACCAGGTTTTTACCCCCCCCCCCCCCCCCCCCCCACCCTAAGATCTCGGCTGTTTCACTGCCGATCGCCGCGAAAATTTGCATACATGTCAAGTGAAGTGTATTGAATACTATGGTAATTTCAATTTTTTGAAAAATTCACTCATTTGCATATTTATGGTAATTTATGCAAATAAGGTCATAAAATTCACATTTTTGCCCATAAATCATACACTGTACATTATTCATATTTAAGCATTCTTTTTCACTACATATATTTGTTAGACCATTTGGAATAATAATACAACACAAAAAATTGAAAGAGCCAGGATATTCCTTATGTTATCTCTTGTTTTGATAATATCTTATGTATTTTATTATTTTTTTTAACTTATGTATTTTATTGTTTTTGTTGTTTTATTTCATTTATAACTACAATTCAACTAGTTTAACCCCAAAACAAACACCTAAACTTTAAACAAGACTAAATAACCAATGCTTTATCTCTTTTTAGGAAAAATGACATTTCCATATGTTTTGTACACAAATCACAAAAATGAGCGATTTTCGGGCTGACATGCAAAGACAAAAGGTCACATGACTTTGTAACTATACGTCCGATTTTCGAAAAATTCATTTTAAAAGATGCGTAAGACTTGAAAGAAAAAAGTCATGAAAGGAAAATTTTATATCTGCCGCGGTTTCGGAGTAGTCGCGAAATTTCTACAGGGGGGGGCGTCAAATTGACCCCCCCCCCCCCCCCCAGTAAACGTAAAGGT
This sequence comes from Strongylocentrotus droebachiensis, assembly GCA_035222895.1. Lineage (NCBI taxonomy): Eukaryota > Metazoa > Echinodermata > Echinoidea > Camarodonta > Strongylocentrotidae > Strongylocentrotus > Strongylocentrotus droebachiensis. Next base: position 190,351 of record JAVYIG010000209.1, read on the forward strand.
TAACTTTGACTTGGGAATAGATAGTAGAGAGGTAAGAAATGCTGCGTCTTATATTGAGAAGTTTGTGTACCGTTGATCAATTGTCACAAATGATTTAGTTATGATTTACTTTACCTCTTGATTCATTATTTTCTATCAGTTGCAGAGAAATCTGTGTAGGTCATGTGACAAATCATAATCTTTTAGCGAACTTATTCCAAGACATTAACTTTTTTTTAAAGAAATAATTTGATGATGTGTGGTTTTGCGAGCTTCATATCTTTTCTGGATGTTGTCCCATTGGCAATGATTGCATAGTTGCAACTATTCCTATTTTGGAGGAATGATTTCTACTTCGTGGTCCTTGTTATGAATCCTAGAATTCTTTTTTTGTGTAAAAACTAAACAAAATGACTGTATTCCTAAATTTTGCCTCGATGGATTCCTAATTTTTGCTTTGAAAGGTTGGCAGGTACATATATGCCATTTTAGTCAACATTTCCCTCTCATCTCTTTGACATGCAGGTTTGATCATACCAACGACCACCATCATCTACACGCCTCCGTCGCCTGAGAAGCATGCGGTCAAGAGGACCGGAAGTAAAGAGGGTCAAGGAGAGGTCAAAGGTGAAGTGATGCCCTCTGCAGAGGCTAACGATGACCCTCAGGTAAACAGACTAGAGGGTTCTTGTCTTTATTGACAGAATTTTGTATAGAAGCCATGGTAGTTGAGAGGCTGGTGATTGTATTAGTCATTTATATAGGCCTCGTGTTGTGCTACTGACTTTGTAGACACTTTTATGACCTATTGTTCGTTCAGGGCTACATGGATAAAGTAATCCCTTACATGTACCTATTGCCAATGTTTTCTTTTGCAAAGAAACATGAACTTTTAGTATTTTTCTTTCATTACCAGTAATGAATTGTAATATTTCTCCTTTTAATTTTAAGGTCAAAGCTCCCCAAAACGCGGATGAAGGCTCAAAATCGGGCACCCTAGCCGACATCGAAGTGGGTGTCGATGTCACACAGGAGATCGAAGACGTGGAGGACGAAGCGACGCTCGAAGGCGCGACAATCATCGAGGACGACACTGAAATCCACACCAAGGCCGAGAAGGAAGAGGAGGCAAACGCAACCGGTGCAACGGTCGAGGATGTTGCTAAGCAACGAGATGGAGAGGCTGCTGAGGAAGAGAGAGGGGATGAGGGAGGGATGGAGAAAGAGTCCAAGGAAGAGGAAGAAGAGGAGGAGTCAGAGGTCAGAGCTAGACACGCAGAGGACAATGTCTCAAGGAGCAGTGGCAGCTCTATACAGGTGATTATGGAAAAGACCCCCGATGGCTCCCTGCACATAAATCTCACCGCTTCGCTCAGAGACAGAGAGCATGTGTGTAGACGTTAGCGTATAAACACAGGCCTCATAGGTTTACTCGCGTGTAGTGCAGGTTGCCGTTGTTAGAATTTACTTCCCATGGTGGTATCTACATTATTTTCCAACTGTCATTCGTTTAATATTTCACTTTAGGAGGGAAAAACTTCACAGTGCTTAGTGTAATATTTCTAGTATCTTCCTATCTATCAACTAAAATCCAAGAAAAATTACAAAAAGTTTTGAGGGCCTACCAAAACTGTTCATGACCTTTAATAATTCTAAAATGATAATCATAATTTCTGTTATTCCGTTTTCAGGTGCTTTCAGAAGAGACTTTACAAGAAGACGCCACCCACTTGCTCATCAGTGAAGCATCCATCCAACTGGGCATGGATGAAACCGATAACGTGGGCTTCCAGCGGTACCATGGTAACGGCAGGGAAGACATCAATAGCGAGGAAGAGGAGGCCGGGGCTTACAGCGGGGAGGGGTCTGAAGGAGAGAGCACCCTACGGAGGGCGAGTACCAGCTTCGAGGTGTTGACGAGGATAGGGGACGATGATTCCATCATCGGAGAGACTGAGATTGAATTGGATACCCCTACCTGTACATTACCAGGTGAGACAATAATCTACAATTGCCACTTTCCACCCAGGTGAAGTAAATGGGTACTTGCACTATGAATATGACGGACAAAGAAAACAGACAAAATATACAGTTCCTCATTCTACCCTCAACAATTGCTGTGGTAGACAAAGGAACATCCCTTCACTGCTATTATGTAAAAATGTGTAGAACAGGTGTCACATGCATATTCACCTGTTCTACACATTTTTACATAATAGCAGTGAAGGGATGTTCCATTTGTCTACCACAGCAATTGCTGAGGGTAGAATGAGGAACTGTATATTTTGTCCGCTTTCTTTGTCCGTCATGTTCATAGTGCTGGTAGGAAGAATTTCCTTGAATTACCAAATCCAGCACTTTAAACCACAGAGCAATCATCGCACATGGGCTTTATGTGCAATGAAAGTAATTTGGAAATCATCAAAATCCATATTTAAGGAGCATGATTTATTAGTGTACAATTAAAAGTTCATGCCCCCATTTTTTATTTGTACTGCAGTTTAGACAACAATTTTTTTCTGTTTCTTTGATATAAACAGCTACTCCCGAGCACCAGCTAGATTCCGCCTCGACTGCTACAGCTTCAGGCCCAGAGGACCCCTCATCTCCGGTGACACACCTCCCGAACCCCTCCTCCCCTCCCCACACCTCCTCCGCCCCCAGCTCTCCTCCCAGGGCTAGGGTGGGGTCAGGGGCGGGGCACAGTAAGCGCCCTACCCATAGCAGACAGGGGAGCGGGGGCGTGTCCAGTGGACCCTCGAGTCTCTTCCAGAGCTATGTCAGTCATAGCGGCAGCGCTGGGGACAACGATGAAGAAGGTATTGAATTGAATTGAATTAGAATTTATTAACAAAATAACACAATGTTACAAATGTATTCAAGTGGGTAACAGAATATCAAGAATTAATTTCTTAAATACTTTGATGAACTAATTCTTCCTCTGATGTTCAATATCTTTCCTTTGAAAGAAAGTATCAGTGACTTTTTACTCATGAGACATTTTCAAGGTGGTTCAGTATGCTATATAAAAATAGAAAGGTAATGTCTTTACTTGTAGAACAATCAGAGATCAGTGATTATTTTTATCCTAATATTCATTTTATCTCATTGCTATAAAACGAGTCTATGCTTGTGCCAGACATAGCGCTATACAAGAACCCGCTACTATTAATATTGCTCTCATTCTCATCATCATCATCATCGTCATTGTCATCATTGTGATCATCATCATCATCATCATTGTCATCATTGTCATCATCATCATCATCATCATTATTATTGTCATCATCATCATCATCATCACCATCACCATCATCACCACCATCATCATCATCAACATCATCATCACCATCATCATCATCATCCCCACCATCACCCACATCACCACCATCATCACCATCACCATCATCATCATCATCACCACCATCACCACCACCATCATCATCACCACCATCATCACCACCATCATCACCAACATCACCACCAACATCACCACCATCATCATCACCACCATCCTCCTTATTATCAAAACCTTATTTTGTCCTTTCCCACTCTCTTAGGTTATGATGCCAGTTCAAGTGACATAGACCATGAGGAATCTCACCTGTTTGTAGACGTCTTCAACCATTCCATGCCAGGATTCTGGCTCATTCTCAAGCTCTGTCGGGACAAAGTCAATCTCTTCTTCCACACAAGGTAATGTCTCAAGTCTTTGTGCGTTGCATAGGTACATGTAAGCTCCTGAAGATCCATAATTTTGTACTGATTGATTGGTAGATAGGGAGATGTGAGTTGGTCTAGCGGTAATGTCCGCGGTCTGCTTTTTGTCTTCGCCTACGAGCTGATTTTGATCAGAACCAGTTTCAAAACTGAATCACGTCTTTCGGTTGGTGATGTTAAAGGTTGGTCCCCAGACAATCTCTTCTTTCGCACAAGGTAAAAATGTCTCATGTATGTAAATCTTCATGAATTGCACAGGCAAGCTCCTGAACATCCATATTTACTATTTGTTTATTGATTGATTGGTAATTTTGTAAGTACAGGTATGTGAAAAACTGATTTGACTCAATCTATGTTTCTTGAGAATGCTACATATTAAAACTTACCGTATATCTAAAAGTATTCAACCAGTCCAACACTAAAAACATTGTATTTACAAGGATAGTGGGTTTGAATCCCTATGGGCTTGATTGCTGCTAATTGTAGTACGTCATACCCGTCGCAAGACTGGCCATAGACTGGTTGATGATTTTTTATTTTTTTTATTTCATGAATTCTTAGTACTAAGACCTATAAGCTACTGTCCCCACAGACCTAATTAAACGACAGACAACTGAACCTAGTCTTGGGTAAGAATTATTATTTTGAGATTTTGTTATTGTTTTCTTTGTTAGAGAGAGGAATGAGAGCGGGAAGCTGATAGAACAGAAGGATATTTATCTGCAGGTTTCAGAGGCCATCAGGAACACCTGTCGTCTTGTCAACCAGGTATTACATTGTACAACCTTTCAGCAGAATATTTGATACAATAGCTGTCTTCTTTCCTTGGCATCCAATATGTTTCCTTATCCAGGCCTGATAAAAAGCCAAAAAAAAATCCCAATTTTATTATCTTCCCGATTTTTTTTTTTCCCAATTTTTTTCCATCTTTTTTCCCAATTTTATCCTGATTTTCCCAAATTTTTCTCTATTCTTCCCAATTTTTTCCTAATTTTCTTACTCAAAAGGGCGGGAATGTTGTTAGATGCCATTTCCCCCCCCCCCCCCCCCCGAATCCTCTTCTTTTTTTTTTTTTTACTCAGGGGGGTCATGGTTGAGGGGGAAAACAAAAATTTTTTTTTTTTTTAGTGCTCACTATCACCAAGCTTACCATAGTTTCTGATTTCCTTTTGAATTATGCATATCTAACCCCCCCTCCCCCCCCAAAAAAAAGGAATAGTTAAAATTGATTACAAATTTTTGAAGATAAATATTCCATTACTATCGAGCAAATCCAAGCTAATCTATTGGGTATGTTACTGACCACATCACAGATTTTAGGTTACCTCATCATTTTGTTAAGGTAATAGCTCTACCGAATATGAAATGAGGAAGACAAAATTTATGTCAATAATTTGTTAACATACACATGTACATGTACTGGACATCAGTACCTTAGATCTGCTCTCTTGTAAAAGTAGGTGTATACTTGTGAATAACTGTGAAAGTTGATCACAGATGTTTGTGTCAGTTTTTATGTTTACTAATTTGTAGTGTAATAATCTGAATTTGTATTTTTTCCATTGTATGTTTATCCATTTTTTGTGGGGGTTTTTCCAGAACGTGCATAATTATATGTATAACTTATTCGTCTTGTACTATCCTGTGTATTTAGGCAGTAGCATAGGCTTGAATGTTCCTTTTCTTTCTCTTGTTATTTTTTTATTTAAAAAATACAGAGTATAATTTTTTTAATTTGTTATATTCCCTTATTACAGAGGTTACTCCTTCAAGAGCTTGATAACAACAAGACATGTAGTACTCTGTTGGTTGCCGAGAGCGATGAAGACATCTGGAAGCAGGAAGACAGCGAGCCTCCGTCAGCCAGAAGGAATTCTTCAGATGAAGGTAAGAAAGGATGAAAATGGTGATTAGGCCTTAAAAAAAAAAGATGTTGTATTGCCCTTTAGGTGCTAAAACATGGGTAGGTCGGTTGGAAATCTTTTTTTTTTTCTCCGTCTTTAGGCTGATATTTCTCAGTTTTGAATACTTAAATACATTTTTTTTTTAGAGGGTAAAAAAAAAAAAAAAAAAAATTTAAAAAGCCGACCGTAAATTTCAAGATTTTTGGGTTGATCGCAAAGGCCAATACAACCTCTTTTTCTTTAGGCCCTTATGGAGATAGTTCTGAGACACTGATAATGGTAATATCAATGGAGGAGGAGATGATTTTGCTTTTGCTGATGAGGGTAATATGATAATATTAGTTACGATTGGGGATAATATTAGATAGTGATCGCGAAATAGACATATTTGTGGTTAAAGATGTATGTGATGATGCTGATGATGATAATGACGATGATGATGATGATGACGATGATGATGATGTTGATGACGACGATGATGATGATGATGATGATGACGACAATGATGATGATTATGATATTGATGAGGATGATGGTGATGATGACAATGAAGATGATGATATTGTTGATGATGATGATGATGATGGTGATAATGATGCTTGATGGTGGTAATGATTATGCTTACCGTGATGATGGTCAAGTTGATGAAGAGTGTGGTGGTGATGATGATTAGATGGTGATGGTGATAAGATGGTGATGATTGTGGTAATAATGTTTCAGAATGTGGTGGTTGTGATAGTCCTTATGATGATGATATAGATGACAATATTGATAGTGGTAGTGAAAGTGGAAATTATTTTATGTTGGTTGTGTTTATCGTGGTAATGCTAATGATGAAATGATGCATAGAGATTTTTTTTAAACAGTCAACAATCATGTACACCCCATTGAGTTGAATCATAATGTGATTTTATTCGTTTTAGATGAAGAGGAGAATCGTCAAGGAGGCAAGGGGGACTACCTTGCAGCGCAGCTATGGTTCAACCAAGGCCACTTTGCATGTGACCTCGTCCTGAGTCAGGATCTCCCTGTACACTCTAGACTCAAACCCTCCCATAGACCTAATGTACCATCTAGGGGTAAGATCAACCACATTTATGCATCTATTGAACCTGCCTTCATCAGCTTGAGTTTGCCCAATTTCCCGCTATTTTAACTATCCCCATCGAAAATTAGCCAGTTAATTTGCGTCTTCATCACCCCGCAGTTACAATTCGCAGGATATTTGGTCGAGAAAATATCCAGAGAAATGTTAGTCTTGTTTCCAAAATATCCTGCTATTTGGGAAATAGCGGGCTAATTTGCGCCCGTCCGAGCTAGTTTGTGATGAGCGTATCAGTCTGGTGAAGAAGGATAGTATCTCGATCTGAAAATAGCGGTTTATTTGGCAAACTCAAGCAGATGAAGCCAGGCCTTATCGGTCTGGTGAAGCAGGATAATATCCAGAGTCTGAAAATAGCAGGTTATTATTATATAAACCTAATAAGAAAAGCAATTCCTACAGGAGTGATAGATCCCATTTTACTTTTCAAATTAGCAAAACAGCTGTATTTCTTCATAGGTATATATTTCTGATAAAACAAGTATTTGTTGAGGTATCGTAATAGACTGGAGATGAAATGGTGATGGATTCGATCACTGGCATGGCATTTAGGTCCCAAAATGAGGCATTTTAATAACATTACTTCTCTTCACCCAGGTGTCATATGGGTACTTTTAAGGATGCGCCCGGCTAGAATGCTCCCCAGGGAGTGTAGAATGTACATACGATGTATTCTGGTAAAGCCCGAGTCCAATGACTGGAGTGATAATATATTTGTTGATCTTTGGAGACATCATCAATGTATGGAATTCTATATAAAACCAGAATATTGTTATTTGAAAGTGAATATATTTCAGGAAAAATGCCACTTTTGTGAAATTTGTTTTGCATTATCAACAAACTGCCAATTTAAAGAATGTAATTCCGACACAGTACAAATTATATTCAGATTCAGATGTTTTTGTTTGTTTGTTTGTTTATTTCAGGGAGAAAAAAAATTCAGGTTACATGTACATGTAGGATCATTGCATTGAATACCATTAGTATGAATATATGTTTGTTTTTTCTACAATCATGTACTGAGAGAAAGTTTGTTTTTTATATTTTAGGTTTACAGGCACTCAAGACAGCCCTAACTGCCTTTGCTGTCCACGACCGTAAGAACCTGTTTGTCTATCGAGAGAGTTCAGGGGAGGTCTTCTATCTCAGGTAACCAAACATATTGAAGCAGTTGTAATTTTGACAAACCTGTGCTGTTTAGATTTGAAATATTTTTTTGTTTTAAAAACAGGGCCCCCCAGATTTCAACAACTGCACAGTTCACTTTCTTGTACATGGATGTGTGCTAGAGTTTACAGTTAACGTTAAAAAAAACCTAAAGATCTGTGCTGTAGCATAAAATTATAATCCTTTATCTAACACATGTTGACTGGTTTTTCATTTGATATTCTTCCAGGTTATACGAGTCTACAGTGGTGAGTGGTCACCAGCACACATCTCGACTGTGTTCCATCGCCGAGTCTAACCACACGTCTTCCCAACCCAACTCACTGCCCGCCTCTCAGTCAGGTTGGTAGAAATAATAATAATGAGGGTTTGTTGGAGTCATGATTCATCTATTAACTTATATCCTGCCATAAGGCCGCATGCACGCTACCGTTATAGTGCTTTGTACACACGAGCACACTATCAATTGGCTGCTTAATTGACGCTAGCGAGCCACAACTTAGCTGCTTTATGCATACATGCTCGCATTCGTAATAGCAGTTATTGTTCATGCTCATTGCACTGTGCTGAGTGCTTCGCACACGCTATTGATCGCACCATCAGATTATCTCAAAATAAACTTGGCAGGGGGATTTGTTGCTTGGCACAATGAGTATTAGCTCCGTGGCACTGGGCTGTATTCATTACGGCAGGATAAGAGTTAAACAATGAATATTGACCACATATTGATCAAATATTGGGCACAAAACATTACATTACAACTCTTCTCCATCTTATCTTTTGAGAAACATGTTGGTATCTGATCCACTTGTGAAGGGCATCTAGAGAAATAGCAACTTATCACTATATTCTATATGAATTGAACATTATTGCTTGTATTTTTCATTCTTCTTAAGCACTTCTGCTATTGATTCAGCATGAAATTTGAAACTCCTTAGAACTGGAAAGGCTCATGAAGTCATAGAAGGGCGTTTCACTTGAGTTGCCATCTGATGTTTAGCCACAATTTTATCTTATGTTTCTCTAAAGATGGAGAAGAAATGTACTAGCTGTTTATTAATGACAAAGGGCTAATATCTCCCCTCTCTCCCAAGATTTAGTCAATATGTGGTGAATATTCATTGTTTCCTAAATGAATCATACCTGTATACAAACCCTTGTGGTGTGTCTGTTGTTTTATTACCATGCACTAGGAACTGTTACTAAATATTTCATATTTTATTATTTTGAGTATGACATGATATCTATATTTTACTCATTTCTCTCCCCATCTTTAGTCTCGAGAGCAACCTCCAACCAATCTCTGAATACCATCGGCGGTCCTATCAACGTAGAGGAGGATGCGGTTTCTGTGGCAACAACATCAACAGGTGCTCCATCTATGGTAATATATCAATTATATCAATTCATGAACAATTGAATGTGTGAATTATGGTCGTGTATTCATGTATATGTTGTATACGGTTTGTAAGATAGAGTAAACATTCAAGTGACTCAGTAACATTGCCTCAGATTCTGAAACAAAACCGGTCACTCAAAGATTTTTTACTTTTTTTATCATTTTGAAGCGCAATTTTTAGGGCTTCAATATTACACCATATCACATGCATTAGGTCCGTGCATCTCAGATTTAACATTGTTAAACGATGCCTTTAGGAGAGAATACACATATTTTATTCATTTTAATATGTACATTTATGTTTGAAGTAACTGTATATGGCATTAAGAATGATATTACAGCCAAACCTACTATTGCGACAACCTGTATGGAAAGACCACCTGTCTGTAAAGAGACACTTTTCGATTCCCTTGAATCTGGTTTCTCATTGAAACTTGTACTAAAGAAACCTGTACTTAAAGACCACCTGTCTATAAAGACCACATTCTTCATTGTCCTTGAATATGGTTTCTCTTTGCAACCTGTACTGAACGAACCTGTAGATAGAGACCACCTGCCTATAAGGACCGCTTTTCTTGTTTCCCTTAAGCGGTCTTTGTATGCAGGTTTCACTGTACTATTAATATTGGATTCTTTTAACATGCACTTGGGGCTTCACTATTAACCTGGCCCTAGATACATGTACATGTGGGCTATTGAATTTCTTTCATCCTTCTTCCTCTATTAATCTTTATAAAGGGCTATGCAGCCTATCACGAAGATCGTTATGTAGATTACCAGTTATGTACACAGGCACACTAGATTTTTGGTGCTCCCAGGTTTTGAGGAACTTGATTCAAACATGTTCCCATTTAAAACCTGGGTGGAGAGGGGCAAATGTAGATTAGATGTCTTGGCATTGAATCAAGTTGGGAAGGTAGTCTAATTCTGGTGCATTGCGCACATTATTACATGTTTTAGCATACACACACTAGTACATGTACATGTTGAAAATTGTTTATTGTTTTAGATTCAATTACAGTCAAACCTGTCTATCAAGGCCACTCAAGGGAAACAGAAGAAGTGGCCACTGTAGGCAGGTGGTCTTTCTAAACAGGTTCTACAACACACATTTCGTTCTTGAGGGAGACCCAAAAAAAGACCATCATAGAAAGGTGGCCTTTATAGAGAGGTGGCCACTAAGGCAGGTTTTACTGTAGTTTTTGTTATAGGCCTCGGAATAGATACCGTATTTGCCGGCGTAAAGGCCGCAGTATTTTTGGAAGAGAAAATATCAAAAAACTCTGGTTGTGGCCTATGCGCCACAAGAGTAAAAAATCACAAGGCAAAACCATGAAAACAGCACAAATTCGTACATATGGGACTACACCTTAACGCCGGCAAATACGTTAATACTTTTACATAAAAACTTGAAAATGCCACAATACTAATGTTCAATATCGTTATTATCATTATTATTACCAAGGAATATCTCCGTGATTCTGGAGTTGATGTTCAGTCTATTTCATCGGCAGCCTCTAAAGCATCCACCATACAGGGAGCACAGCACATCATCAGCATCCAAGTGCACGGCGTCACTAAAGCAGGTACAGTCCTCATCGTCATCTTACAGATGAAAGTCAGTTGAATCGTACAGCTACGTTCTCAAAACTCTGGCTTACTTGTTACTCCTAGGGTTAAAACAAAGTGGGGGGAGCTGGGCCTTCATTATGGAATACTCTCCCTCAATGGATTCAAAATAGCAGTTCTGCTGAAGTGTTAAAAAACAATCTTAAGAAACATCTGTTTAATTTCACTTATAATTGATTACCATTACCTTTTATGTGTGTACATGTACCTTTCCCATTGCACTCTTGTATATATTTATCATGTATTTCATCTTTTGCACAAGCTGCGCCTTGAGCATTTGACTGTCAAGTGGATTTGGGGCTTTATAAATCTTATGTATTATTATTATTGATATTATAATCAAGTCCATTCGTTTACGTGCAGTTGTTCAAAAGAAGTCGTAGATGGCGTTAACCAGTATTTCCCATGCTACACCCCCTTTAATTATCGATGATTATCTACATGTACCCTGTCACTTCAGGGAGGTGTTTCACAAAGATCCTAAGTAGAACTTAACACTAAGTTGGACTTAAAAAGTATGGACAGCCATTGAAGCCTTAAATTGAAATGTATTCAAAAGCAAAAATTGGAATATTTTAGACTTTTCATCAATTCCTCATCAAGAACATGAAATCTCCCATGATAATAGAAAATATGAATGATTTGAATCAACATTTTATGCCTTCTGAAAAAAAAAAAAAAAAATATTTTCAAGGATGCTAATGGCTTCCCATGAATTTTAAGTCCAACTTAGAGATAAGTTCAACTTAGGATCTTTGTGAAACACCCCCCAGGTCCTGAGATCCAGCATGATCTAGTGGATCTACTCAACAAGAAGTTAGAGTCGGCTACCCTGGATGTGATCGCTGATATGCTGGCTAGGAACCCACTCTGTAAACTCACTCCTAATGATGTACAGGTATGTGTGTAGTTGGGTCTTTATTTTCTTTCATATTCAGTTCAGTTCAGTTCATTTATTCAATTCATTTCTAAAATGTACAGACAGTTGTACGTGACAAAAAACATACATATTTACAAGTCATGAAATAAAAAGCAATAAATATTATAAGTAGGCCTATTACATTGTAAGAAAATGAATTATGAGAACTTTAAAATAAAGCCAGATTGGCCTTGTGAAAAAAAAGTCCCCATTTGCTAGAGAGTGATTTGGAGGCTTCATAATAATAGTTTCAAATTTGTACAACAAAGGGAAAAAAAACAAGCAATGGATATGAATATATACATGCATAGAATATGAAATACAAAATACCTACATGTAGATGCCAACAGATATAAAGTGCATCCAAGTAATTACCCATAGTCATTAATTGTATTCATCAATACCTATTTCAGATTTGCTTACAATTAGTCACTGCTTTTTTTGTCTTTCCCAGTTAGAATCATGAACAGACATTTTTGGTAGTTTTTCAGTCTCATCAGCGCCTTTGATTAGGCAACTAGATATTGGCGCTTTATAAATTCCTTGGTTGGATTGGATTGGATTGAAGATTTTATTCTTTCCTCACAAGCATTGGTTGTGCGTACTGATTGTCTTCATTTGCATCAGAATCCTGCCCCGTATTCTATCATTTGAACCTCTGTTCAGAAACAGTCGGGAGGTGGAGGTCTACATGTAGGATCAAAGGAAATAAAGAAGAAATGAGAGAAAGGAAGAAAAAGGGAGAGAGTGGGGGTGGGTGGGAGAGAGGAAAAACAAGAAAGGAAATTGAGAGAACATAATAACATGAGAAGAACACTAACAATTGCTCCCTATGAAGACACTGGAGACCAGGGACCCGTTTCACAAAGCCCTTTTTCAATGACAAATGACAAAAATCAGTGACAAATCTGCTGATAACCAATCAGAAGCAAGGATTTTAGTAGCTTATAACAAAAACTGCCATTTGTCACTGATGACAAGTTTTGTGAAACGCCTCCCTGATGTATGTAGTATTGCTGGCTCTGATGTCTTTTCCAGACACACATTAGTTTGTTTCTTTCTCCTGCTGCTTTGCTTCATCTGCACTACGTCCAATAGAAGTGCAAGGCACCAACTGAATGCATCCCGTTCACAGTCCCCATTTGGGCCCGTTCAGTACCTCTACTTGTTAATCTGTTGACTACTGAATCCATTCATTGCCAAAGGCTTTATACAGGGGACAAACCAGGGGGGCATTTCACAAAACTGGTTATCAGTGACAAATGACAGTTTTTGTTATAAGCTACTGAAATCCTTGCTTCTGATTGGTTATCAACAGATTTGTCACTGATTATTGTCATTTGTCATTGAAAAAAGGCTTTGTGAAATGGGTCCCTGTAGGCAAGGAATCAAATGACATGATGAGAAACGATATCAAATACTCCTTTTCAGTCCACTACCATTATAGTGCTTGTACATGTATGTGGAATAAGTAACGTTGTAATGGCTCTTTTTTAATCTACAGTTCATTCAACCAAAGAACAAGCCTCCGACCGAATCCTTCAAGTTCACGGTGCCCATGTGGGCGGTGCAATACCTCTACTCCGTCCGCTATTACCTGCGCCAGAATCTCCTCCAGAACCCCTTCCTCCACCCTCCCAAGTACATCGACTCCAAGCCGGACCACCACTTCCAGGACTGTAACTCCTGGAAGACCGGCAGGGCAGGATCAGGAACTGGACCAGGAGCTGTCCTGGAACCGTCAGAGATGGATGTCTTCCTATACAACAGACCTCACAAGGCTGAAGGAGGCACAGGTTAGTCTGGTTTGGTGGTCTTGCATTGGCTCCAGTGATGTGTGTGTGTGTAATTATTTATGTCTGGGGACCGAACTTTAACGTCACCATCCGAAAGACGTGACTCAGTTTCGAACCCGGGTCGCCTGGGTCAGTTTGTAGGCGAAGACAGAGAGCTGACCAAGTGAACATGCAGCTAGACCAACTCACATCTCTCTTGCTATGTACTCCTTGATTTATTTTGTTAAAGATATGGGTTAGGCAGGGTTCCCACTTTTAAGGATGAGCCAGAATTTTTTTGGAAAGATTCATTCTTGTAGGAAGTCATGGAAAATAAAATTAAAATCTCCCAGAGTCATAGAGAGTCTTGGGAATTGATCTTGGGTGTTGGTCATGTGTGATAATGGCAGCCTTCCAGTTTGAACAGACACTGGGTGTAGGATTCCTACCCCACTTGGATGCTGCAACTCATTAAAAAAGGTACTTATCTGGTCGAGGAAAAAGACACATAAATGGGTCATTGAAAATCTTGGAATTTGGTCCTCAAATTTCTGTGGGAAAGTTGGTTAGGGTAGCAATTCCGTATTAGATTAGTTTTAAGGTTAGTGTGCAGGGTAATGTTATCACATGACTTTGTAACGGTACGTCCAATTTTCGAAAAAAGATTTTTTGAAAAAGATGCGCAAGACTCGAAACAAAAAAGTCACAAAATTTCAGCGCAAGATTCATTTGCGTTGAAAAATGATCACAAAAAATGTCGAGTAAAATGACTGCGTTAAAAGATTGATTTCTTTCTGTTTTTTAAGTTTGTATAAAGCACACACAAAAATAAGGCCATATTGCTATTGAGAAATTGATTTTTCTATTGTAAGGACTATTTCATATACTGTAGTATCTGTTTTTCATGATTATCTTGGCATTCGTATCACCTTGGATTATTGTCATGTCACAGCCCAATTAGATTAAAGAATACAACCTTTAAGAAACATATGACCCCTCTCATATTGCAGGTACTGCCTGTGTAGCTACTAGCTTGGTGGATGGGTGTGGCAATCCAGTGGTACTGGTAGACTGCCCCACCCCTTCCACGTCCTCACAACTCTCCCAGGCTGACTTTGAGGACCTCATCACCACACAGATCTACCAACCAGTGCAGACCAAGAAACCAGGTAATGATGATAATAATAATTGTTTCTTATTTAGTGTTTTTACAGAATACTGATCAGAACGCTGATACAACAAAAATAAATATATATATTTGGACTTCATTCCGACTAGCAGGATTACCTGGATCAAAACTACAGTAGAAAGGTGTATCGTCTGCATATAGATGATTTCGAAGACCATTGCGTTTGATAAAATCTCCAACAGTTCTGATGTACATGTACATACATGTATGTACATTGTGAAGAGTTGAGGCCAGATTACCGAGCCCTGAGGAACACCATATCTCAGAATATGAGAATCAGATGATGATAATGATGATGATGATGATGATGATGACGATGGGGATGATGATGATGAGGAGGAGGATGATGATGATGATGAGGAGGATGATGATGGTGGTGGTGGTGGTGGTCATGGTGTTGATGCCTGTGATAATGATAAGGAGGAGGAGGAAGGCTGATAGGATGATAAGGAGGAGGATGGGTGTGGCAATCCATTCAAACTGGTAGACTGGCCTAAACCTTCTTCATCCTCTCAGCTTTCCTAGGCAAATTTCAAGAATTTTATCAACCTCCGGATTAATCTGATGGTGATGATGATTATCTTTACTAATCTTGGCATTTAAAAGAAAACTCCTCATTTTACATCTACAACCATAACTTTCTTTTCCCATAATGCATTTTTGACTCTTTCTTTTTTGCAGAAAAAGAGTTCTGGAATTGATAGATATTACAAATACAGTGTCCAACTTTTAAAGTACTCCATTGTTATCAACAAGTCCAAACATGACTTCCACAAATATTTATTATTATTATTATCATTAATATTCAGTATTTGTCATCACCTGTGCCTGGGAGGGGAAAAGGGAACTGAATCACTGTAACCCTTGGATCTCTCCTCCCGGTATGAGTAATTGGGGATGTGCAGGTGGGCCACTACACAGGGGTTCCCCTTTACTTGTACCAATAATGAAGTGGGTTCTTAACGTGCATTTGTGAATTTATACTCTGAATTGACTCTTTTTGTATAGGACCAACAGCTCTGATCCAGTTCTTCATCTGGAGGCGTGGCAGTGTGGACCTCGCCCAGCAGCTCCAGCAAGCAGTGGAACACGCCCTCTGTGACACGCTGACAGAGTACTGCGTCCTGACCCCACCCATGGGACACATCCCCGGAGATCAGCTTAGGCCGAGAAGGGAACATCAGATGACCTCTCCGCCTTTGTCCCCAACTCTGATTGGTGAGTACCGGTAATGATGATGGGTGGTTATGATAAAGATGATAATGATGATAGTGATTTTTGATAATGGTGATGCTAAGGATGATGATGGAGACAGTGATGATGGATGTCTTTGGAAACATGATGATGGTTATGATGATGGGAGTACTGTGTCCTGACCGCACCCATGGGACACATCCCCGGAGATCAGCTTAGGCTGAGAAGGGAACATCAGATGACCTCTCCGCCTTTGTCCCCAACTCTGATTGGTGAGTAATGATGATGATGATGGGTGGTTAATATGATAAAGATGATAATGATGATAGTGAAATTTACGATGAGGATGAATATTAGGATCATGACTACTACAATGATGAAGGGTGTGGTAATGATCATGATGATGGTCTTGGTGATGATAATGCTAAGGATGAGTTTGATGACACTAATGATGATGGACATCAATGGAAATATGATGTTGATGATAGTGGTGATACATCAGATGACAGATGACATCACCTCCTCAGTGGCCTACTCTGGTTGGTAAGTGATGATGAGGATCATGATGATCATAGAGGAAGAGGTGATGATGGTTTCGATGGTGATCTTTGTATTGTTTCTGCTGCTGATAACACCAGTGATGATGATTGATATTAATGATGGTACTGATATTGATGATGTTGATGTTGATACTTTGATGTTGATAATGATCATGCCTACATTTTGCCTGACCTGTCACGATACATAGGTTTGCTGTTGATCAACTCTGTTCATCAAAATAATGATTTGAATTCATCACAAATTCACTTTAGTCATACATGTATATGTATGTGTTTCCCTGCACCAATGTTAACAATTCAGTGCTAATTCATCTGGTATGGTTTTTTTTGTGTTATATAGTTCGCCCTGATCCAAACAGACACATGTCCAGTGAGTCAAGAAAGAAGCCTATGAGCTCACCAGTCAATATGAAGGTAAGAACACCAATCATTATTACACCAGAGTAACTCAGTGCTTGTCTCAAATGATGATGTAGAATGCTATGAATACACCAGGAGAATTCAGTGCTTACGTCAAATGATGGTGTAGAGTGCTGTGAGTTAACTGACACCTGTAACACAAACTTTCATTGATTTTGACACCAGTAACAGAGAACTCAGTGCTTGTGTTAGATGATGGTGTAGAATGCTACATGTATGAATACACCAGGAGAATTCAGTGCTTGTGTCAAATGATGGTGTAGAATGCTATGAATACACCAGGGGAATTCAGTACTTGTGTCAAATGATGGTGTAGAGTGCTATGAATTCACCAATGCCCGTAACACAAATGTTCATTGATTAATCATTATTACACCAGGAGAATTCAGTGCTTGTGTCAAATGATGGTGTAGAGTGCTATGAGTTAACTGACACCTGTAACACAAACTTTCATTGATTTTAACACCAGTAAGAAAACCTTGACTTTGCACAAGCTCTTCATTGAGCAACACTAATGTACAGGTAACTCTGCATATTTAAAGTTGCATATGTTGGGACCCCCCCAAAAAAAATAGTTTGACTTAAGCACAGGTTTTGCATAGTTTTGTCAACAAAATTAATTTGACTTTTGGAAGATTTGACTTGGGCGGGTTTGTAGAGTTAACAGTATTTGATGATGTTGAGTGTATTGGATGATCTTGGTTTCAAGTTATCACAAACACCAGATCCCAACACCCACTTACATTGCAGAAATTATTCATCACAGTTTTTACATCAGATTAAGTTAAATAGTTAAAGGATAAATCCAACCTTATTAGACAGTTATTCTAAAAAGAAAGCAGAAAGATCAGAGCAGCATAGATTTAGTGGTCTGTCCTATAATCTCACATATTATTTCGTCTGTCATCCCTTTTGACTTCCAATACACTCAAATAACACAATAATACACTTCAATTATTGTCGAATAGCCTGACAACGACTTCTGAGAGCCGGCCGTTTATTCAGTATGAATGTTTAACAAACATTTCTTCTCGTTTCCTTCACTGGAAACCGGACCTATTATGGTCCAGGATAAAAAACCAGAGATAAAACTCAACGAGCATAAAAACTCTGGAAAACCTTATTCAAACACAGTCGTGTAACAGTACATGACACAACGCACTTTTATTGTAAATAAAAGTTGTCTCGTTGAAAGCTCAAGCTAGAATGATTCAATTACACACTAATTCATGCCACGCCCTGGTCTCCATGGCAGAATTAGCTCGCACACCTGTACGAGCTGCCTATGCAAATTACATTCCATCGGGGCACAGCCCCGGGCCCAACATAAGTATGCATTCATTAACGATACAAACAACATTTGTCTGCTATACAATCGTAACGCAGACAAATAATAATCTCATTTTTAGACATTACTAAATCTCTTACTATTGGTCCGATTTTTCAAACTTTGCCATTCTGTTTCTCTTAATTTGTATAAATAAACTTGTTAGTTAGGTTGGATTGCCCTTTAATGATCCTACCAATTTGAGGGGTTACACCATATGGATGTCTATATTTCATAAGCACTTCAATGTCACTATGCATTGGTTCATTTCAACACTTTGTGGGATTGGTAAGGAACTGAAATTAATATCCATTTTGACAAAAGAAGACAATTATTATAGAATCGTATGGTCAGTTTTGGGTTTAATGTATTAATCCATTTGAATTATGAAACGATAACCTTTATTTGGCTTCATATTGCCTTCTTTCCAACATTTTAGTATAGGTCAATTCAAAGCGTACAGAATTTCAATATTGAAAAAGAAAATATAACAGATATTTTAATAAGAATTTACAAATTAATGATACAATATCTAAACTAATAAAACTTTAACACCAGCTAAGTTATTCATCAACTATTTATCAAATTTTTAACATATTGCAGTTTGAATAGCTTCGTTACTGAATGAACAATAATTGACCTTATATGTCATTCCTACAGTGTGTAACTAAGTACCTACCAGTAAAATTCAATATTTCATAAATTTGATGAATGGTCGATAGGAAACCTGAATGTTGTGAAAATATCTCATTAATTAGTTGATATATCATTATTTTTATATTTTTATTACAATGTCTATGATATTCTGTACTCAAAAAATAGAAAATTATAGAACGCCAGCTTAGTTTCAACTCTCTCTACTTTCCTATGCATGGAGTATAGAGTAGTATCTGTAGTCTGCATACATGAATAATGCAGTAGCGCATCTTGAATGACTGCTGCTCTGAAAACCATTGGATTTAAAATACACAGCTGTATTTTATTGCATATTTTTCTTAATACATGTGTATTATGCATCGACCATGTGACCCAGCTTGGTACATTTTCTGATCCTTAATAGTTCACAGATTTGATTTAGAATACTATACATGTAGCTCATTTTAGATTGATGATGCATTTCTACTCTCTTTAACTCCAGATACGAATGATATAATACTCTTTCCCTATGTGTACTGAATGAATATATGTATATGTTAGAATGATCTGATATGAGTTGATGGATTCAATTTTCAGCGATCTATGTCGGTTGGGGAGAGTCCCCAGTTCTTTGGAACCGATATAAAGCTCCTTCTCAAGAGAATGCAAAAGGTACAAGGAATGGAATTCTTTTATCAGCATTTCAGCATTTTCTTAAACTTTATTCTTTTTTTGTTGTTGACAAGTGGTATTATCGTGGTACAGGGTATATTGGACAAAAATGTGATGTGATAAGAAACAAAAGGAAAATGAATTTTATCGATGAGAACTAGTAGATCGCAATATTCCTAAGAAGTCCTTTCTTATAATTTCTACTCATTAATCAATGATTGACGATCGTGAGATATTGTTTGAATTGATTGGCTTCGCTCAGGCCTTGTGAATATGGAAATTAACATTTATTGAAAGAATGTGAATAACACCCTCCCCCTTGAAAATGATATTAGTTGCCACATTGACTAATATTTCAATTGTAGATTCCTAATATCCCCAGCTTCGCTGAAAAATATTGAATTGTTTAAACCTCTACCAGTGCACATATTTTACTGGTAGAAATAATGAGCAAACCGAACTAAAGAACTACTTATACATGTATATAACACATTTTTGCCTAGTACTAATGATAATACCACTTTGTTACCGATTTGAGAATTGCTGCTAGTCTCATTAACAGCTTGCATGTATCACTTTTAACACATACTGCAGGAAATGTTATACTAAACCAGTTTCAGTGTAGTTTCTGGTGACTGGCAAAGGAGTCTATCACTTGCAAGCACATAAGCTACAGCTAGCTGTGTATAACCTGCTTTAAATCGCATTGGAGCTGGGTATTGCATACACATACATGTACTATCAGAATGGTGTTGCTGTTGATAAATCATTGAAAAATTCAATAAATTTCTGCTTCTACATTGTGTATTTCAAAACATTTGCACTTTGCAGAGCAGCATGGATTGCAAAAACATGTTCATATTTTTCATCAATTTGTTTATCATTGTTTTATAGTTTGCCACACATGAGAGAGTTACATGTACAATATGCTTATGAAAGTCTTCAGAAGGCCTAATCATCATTTTCTGAGGATTTGTTTTCTTTCAAAAGATTTCAGGATGATTAGTGTAGGACACCTTTCAATAATTCCATGAAAAACAAAAGATTTTTTTAAGTTTAATTTTTTTTTTTGCTGTGGGTGAAAACAGCAACTTATTTAATCTGTATCGGTCCATTTGAAATTGTACCTACATGTACATATATGGATACACTTTTTAAATACGATTTATTCAAGAGGATTTTGATATAAAGATGTGTGAAATTGGAAATCTGATGTTGCTATTTTTGTAAAGATTTTCAATCGTAGTTAGTGATTTGTTTTTACTTTGTTTCTCTAGGGGTATTTAATCTAATATATATCATTTATTACTGTTATAATTTATTATTTATAATTATTACCGTTGTTAATGAAAGTTTGGTTGTAAGTTTCATATTTTTTGTTACACATTGATCATCATAGGTTAGATATCTTAGTAAATTGATAATTGATAATTGATAATATTGATTTATACAAATATGGTTGATTGGTCAAATGGAGGTACTATTTATTATTTAACAGAATTTTCCTTCAAAATTATGATAAATCAAATAATTTTATTTCAGGTGCTTCAGTATTCACTACATGTTCTTTACAATGTCTAATATTCATTCACTTTGCCATCAGCTTTTTAATCACCAACATATATGTGTTTTCTTTTTCTTCTTATTTGAGATGAGACCTTTGCCAATTTTGGGCTTAGTCTTATAAAAAGTCGCAATCAAGCTGTATTGATCATATTTCATCTAATCAATGCGATGACCCAATCATTTAATTCTGTATATGAGTTGTGACTTAAGTTACAATTCAATTTGAAATTAAGTCACCTCTTTATTCGAATTCATCTGCATTTCGTCGTCAAATCACACTGTAGAGTTAACGTATGATTTTGTCAATGCTGTTTTTTTATAGAATATGTCACTTTTTTGCATGTGATTATTTTTTGAGTAACACCTGCATGAAAAAGTTGTCACTGTTTTTATTTCAAGAAATTGTCATGAATTTATTTCAAGTCCCATGCTCTTGCATATCATCATTTATCTCTTCTTGCCACATGTACATGTACAATTAACAACCAAATAATTCATACCCCTTGAAAAAAAGAAAATTAATCTCTTTTTTTTTCTTTCCGGAACTCAAGGATGAAAGGTAGACTGGTTGAGTTAGGGCCTTTTTTTTTAATACTTTAAATGTGTGCTTGATTATGTTGCATTCTTAAAGGCACACTGTCCTACTTGTAGCTACTTGCTCCCTCTATATAGAAAACTTCCCAAATCGGTGCCTGTTGGTCCCCCATGATCCTCTTTTTCTTATGTTAAATGAGAGCTGAGTTAATGAGATAGCCACCTGTCACAGTGACCTCGATGGCTCGCTGTGTGGTCTAATCCCTTCTAGCTGCAGTAGTAACGCCTGCCTTTAAGAAACATAAATCAGGATAAATTAACTTTTCACATACCGGTACTTACAAAATTCCAAAACTTGGTATTTAAAGGGTATGAATAATTTAGTTGTTAACTGAACTTTATGTATTGTTTATTTGCCACAATGGCACTCATTATGGATGTGCATGCAGTGTCATCATAAAAAGTAAAGAAAAAATAAATTGTATCGTACCATGCCTGAAAGTTCAACTTACTTCCCATGCAATTGTTTTTCATGCTTATTATTTGAGCTATTAAATACATGTAGGTAGCCAATTACGAAATAAATGTTGACCTGTTTAATCAATCATTTTGGCAGGAAATCTTAAAATGCTACTTTTAATTTGATGATTAATTTTTTAAACATTAAAAAAGACGGCATAAAATCACATTCATTAGCATCTTTATTTGTTGCAGCTCGGATTACTTGATCCATGTCATGAAACTGAATTATTTTTCAAATTAAGAATGTATTGTAAATATGTTATCATGATATTTTAGTCATGCATGAAAGTGTTAACATGCTTCCCATCCAATTTGTTTTGATTTGAATGCTAGTTTTACATTGTAGTTGTTCGATCAGGTTCTTATTGTAGAGGAACGATACATCATAAATATTTTTGGGCAACAACACTTGTATGATTAAAACATTCCATGTACCCGTATTTTGAAAAGAGAAACACAGCTATTGTTCATCCTACATTTGCTGGAAAACAAAATTAAACAGAAAAAGAGCATTACACCAGAAAATTGTATTATTTTGTTCAAAAAGTGTGCTTATTTGCCAAACTATTTTTTATTACATCCATGTGCATGTTTGCAAGTTTTGAAATAAAGAATTATACTGTTTTTATTACAATGTACAATTTGATTTAACAAGTATTACTTCCCCACCCCCCAGGAAAAAAAAAAAAAGAAGAACAAGTAAATGATTTTATTATTATCCCTGGTAGCAGCCTTATGTGGGACCCATTTCACAAAGCCTTTTTTCATTGACAAATGACAAATATCAGTGACAATTCTGCTGGTAACCAATCAGAAGCAAGGATTTCAGTAGCTTATAACAGCAACTGTCATTTTTCACTGGTGACAAGTTTTGTGAAGCACCCCCAGGTTTAATACTGCTTTTCTTGAGGACCCTGCAAATGCATGCACCCCCAAGCAAAGCAAAAAAAAAAGAGAAAAAAGCAGGAAACATGATATGGAGTCATAGTTGTTGTTAGTAATGGATCTGCTATTTACAGCGGTCTCAGTCAGTGACTCCGGGGTTGATCGCCAGCGGCAACGCTCCATCTGCAGAGTGCTCCCCTTCCACTGGCCCCCTGGGGCGGGCAAGGCGTCTTGCAGAGGGGACGTCGCCCCAGCATTCTCCGGCATCCTCTCGACCTCACACGCCCACCAAACACAAGTATATCAGAGAGTTTAGTCCAAAGGTATATCGCAAGTGAACCTCGTTACAAAAAAGGCATTTTCAATTTTTTTTTCATGTTCATGAATTTGTACTGAGATAGTGGTTTCATATCTGTAGTAGATGAAAATTATTATTTTTTGTTTTAATCAAAAGGCTTTTTTTATTTTTATGTCTTTACTGCTTTATATACGTAAATGTACATGTAGCCAGTGACTTCAAAAGGCCTCCAATGAGCCCCTTCAGAGATAGTACATGTACATGTATATGCGCATGGCCAGATATCGGTCATTTGTACAAAACTGTAAAACCCATTGAGATGACTGCCGGATATGTGTTCATGAAAGTTATACAATAAATATTCATTAATGTACCGGCGGGACAATCTACATGAATGATACACAGGTGGACGTATTCTTTTCAAGAGGGCAAACAAAACAAAAACACCTCCATCACTTGTGATGATTCTAAAACGCACAAAGTGGGACGTCTCCATGTGTAAAAAGATCTGTGGATATTTAGGGGTCATTTGCGCAAGCACCATCTCTGAAGTGGGCTATTGTATATTTTTCTTTTCCACAGGTACTCAGCAAGTGCCTTCATATCTTGGTTAGATGTAATGTAAATTATGAGTCTAGTCCTCAAATGACCCTTATTCCTTTACATGTATGTGGCTTCATGTATATCATTTTGATTAGATGTAAATTATGAGTTTAGTACCAAAGGCCTTTAAATATAAACTTGAATTCTGGTAAAAAAAAAAAAAAAATGAATTCTCACATAATCAAACAAAACTTACTCTGAATGTTCAAGATTACAAATAAATGTCATGTGCCAAACAGTTTTGGAAGAAAATGTATATTGGCTGAGTAATGAGCATAGAAAGATAAGAAAATCAGGTAGTACTAGCCCCGACACCATTTGTGTAGTCCCATATACATCTTTCTGTGTACAGTGCTTGTTACTTTACCAAGACTGGGCCAAATTTATTATGATTTTGATGACTCCAGAACCTTATAGTGCACACCAATACTTACATGCTACATGATCAACTTTTTCTGATCCATTCCACACCTTTTCTTTCACAATGCAATGGCATTACCAGAACTCACCTTTATCTTTAATTATAATTGTGTGGAATTCCAAAGTAACTTAGTGATTTAATACCTTCAGTAGATATACATTGTTAGATCAGTAACCAAGCTCCTCATCAAAACTTAACTAAATATAGGTAAATATAAATATTAAAGGTGTTATGGTCTAGTGGATACCCGCTGAATTGTGGATCACATGGTTCGCTGTTTTGAGTCCCGCTGCAGCACTAATGTCCTTTGGCAAGACATTAATTTACATTTGCCACTCTCCACCCAGGTGTTAAATGTGTACTGGTAGGAAGGAATTCCTTAAATGTTTCGAGCACCAAAATCGGTAGCCATCAAGTCTGTATTTGTGAATACAGGTAACTTTTTTTTCCTTTTTTTTTAAATTATCATAATGTGCAGTCCACTTTTAGTCTTGAAATCAAATGTACCTGTTTTCCTGTAACTGAAATGTTGTTTAGTTTCTGCTTCCATATGTTTCTGAATTAATTGAACATTAGAATTATATCCTTTGACAATTTATCCTACATTGTAAGTGTAATTATGATGACACTGCAGGCACATCCAAACATTTTTATGTGTACACGTACATCATACCCAATTTGTACATGTATAAATTTACTATAGAGAATGTTTAGAATTCTATGCATTTTTTTCCTTTTGTTGGTTCTTTCTGATTTCCCTTGTTTTCTCCAATTTTTCTTGGTTATTTATTTGAAATTTGTCATAATAGTTTCTCCCCTTTTCTTGAGATATAGTACTGCACTTAGTTGGTGATGGCCTTGACCTAGTTTAGTTCCAGTTCTTCTGGCTTTTTTGCTTGATGCATACTTGTACTTTAAAATATAGCAGCATTTTTGTATAGGCTATAGGGGATACTTTCACTAATATGCTTTGGTAATTGCTATCGCCTGGTTGTTTATGTTTTTTCTTCCCAAGCCGAGTTGTGGGACTAATTGCGTATCCCATAATGTGTTCTCCCTGCATTTATATTTTCATTTACATACATGTATTTCAACATGTACGTGTATTGGCTTGCTAGGTTTTCTTCTGCACTGTTATTGCTAATCGGATTTCCTGTTTAGATCGATTTCATTTTGAATTCTCTTTTGATTTGTTAAAGTTAAATTGATTTGACAAATTTTTAGTTTAACAAATTTGGTTGAAGGGACATACTCCATTTTTTGTTTTATTGCATCATATTTACATGTCCCAACAAGGCAGCGTTAAATGTTCTTTTGGTCAATTCTGTGTATTTCATCGTAGTCTGCACTCATTCTTAGTATTAGAATCAAAATCACATTTCAAAATAACTGATTTGTTGATACAATCCTGAATTTTGTTAGCAGCAGTACATCATGTATAATAGATAGGGCTCAAAACTAACAGATGCCCAGGACACATGGGTGCCCAAAATCTAACTCAGGTACCCCCAACATTTCAAGAATTTTACATAGGGCTCATGAGTACTTTGAAAGTGTTGAATCCGGACCCCCTTTTTGAAAAGTTAATCTAGAGCTCTGACTATTATTATTATTTCTTTATTGCAACCGAAAATTGAGGTTGGATTTCAGATAAAAATAAAGAAATAATGTACACAAAGTCAAAGAAACTGTCAATTCTGATATATATATTGAAAAGGTAAACTAGAATTAGACTACCGGGTAGATCACTGTGTTGCTTATACATGAATACACATGAAAAAAACCTGTTTAAATCCATAAAAGATGACTAAACTACAAATCCCTGTAAATTAATCTAGGAGACCACCGTGGAAGGCAAGACAAGCTGGCAGATCATCGAGATGGAGCGGAGACAGGAGGAAGAGGCGAGAGAGCGTAGCCGGGAGGCCGAGGAGGGGAAGAGAGGCATCCTACATCCCATGTACTCTGGTCTCGCTCTCCAGTGGTTCCCGTTCATGGAGGAATTGGGTAAGATCTCCTTTTTCATTTTCTTTTCATTTCTAAAATTTTGTTGCGCATTTGTCATGTTGGTACCCGACACAGAATGGCAACCAAGGATGGGAAAGAGAAGAAGAGGAAGGCAGAAGAGAGATGACCTAACATCATACATGGGAACGGCCGTTTAGACTAGGAGAGCTAGAGACGGAAGAGAATAGAAATGTTATGAGGAGGGCTTTTTCCAACGTCTGGATGAACTTTAGCCTGATAGATAGATAGATAGATAGATACCCGATTCTGAGTAACCTACTGTACTTGGTTTTGCATAGTTCATTTTTTTATATTGTTTTCGTGATTTGTTTCTGTTTCTATAATTTGTTTATTATTCTGTGTGTATATCATAATGTACATAATATGAATTAGAAATACATTTTTGAATTGAATTGAATTGAAGATCATCAGACAATGCATACAGGTGTATAGGGGGCAGTGAGAGCATCAGAAACAAGTATATTGAGGTGCAAGCACAAAAATCAATTTCAAGTTATGACGAATTGAAATAGAAAATATGTAGAACTAGATCGTTGATATACCGCATTTTGCCTCAAAAATAAAAAGATAATGGCATTCTTGTGAAATAAGGGATTTACATTGGTCAGATACCCTGCCCTCTGAAATTTGTTTAGGCACGCTACCCCATCCCCCCCCCCCCCCCCCCCCTTCAAAGAAAAAAAATCTCAGATTTTGCTATTCTGGATATCCCTCCATCATTTTTGTACATGTAGATGCGCCCTCTGTCAAGGTGCTGAGCGCCAGACTGTCCTGTCGCTTCAGTCTGGGGACATTCCTGCAGGAGTTCCTTGACAAGCTTGGTAAGGTGTGTACAGACTGCACCCACAAGCTCTATCAAGCCAGCGGCCAGGAGTTCAAGCCCTATGACCCTCCACCCAGTAAGGTGAGAAATAAAACCCTGTTGTTTAAACTTGGGATACAATTTGACATTTTGTAGTTTGACATATTTAGATTCAATTACAGTCATAAAACAAAAGTCAAGGGTTTTTAGCAGATAGAACAAGTAATTTAAGTAATTCAACAAGTAGAATCTTCAAAATGGCAACACTGACAAATTCTGTACACAGTTTTCTTTGTATAGGATTTTCTTTCTCTTTTTAACTGAAGAAATGAAGAAAAAAATTGGTTCAACCACATATTACTGAGTTGAAATGAACTGTAAATATCAGGCAGAAGAATAAAGAGTGGGAATGATGGAAAGGAGAGTCAAGACGTAATACTCTTGATGTAAAGAAATCTCTTTGGCTTGCACCGAGTAGATAAAGATGGCGTGCTCAATCTTGTAATCGATACCAAGTCAGAAAAAACTCTTGGCACCAGCAGGATTTAAACCTGCCATCTACTGCTTGCCAGGCAGCGACTCTACCACCTGGGGGGTGTTTCACAAAGATCCTAAGTTGAACTTATCTCTAAGTTGGACTTAACAATTATGGAAAGCCGTTAGCATCTATAAAAATATTTTGTAAAAGTTTTTGTTAAAGGCATAACATGTTGATTCAAATCTTTCATATTTTCTATCATCAAGGAGATTTCATGTTCTTGATGTTGAATTTATTTTAAGTCTAAAATACTTGAATTTTCGCTTTTAAATATGATTTATTTTAAGGCTACAAATGGCTCTCCATAATTTTTAAGTCCAACTTAGAGTTAAGTTTGACTTAGGATCTTTGTGAAACACCCCCCAGGCCATCACTGGTCAATGGGACAGTCGGTTTCTTAGATTTTTCCCTCTTTATTATTTCCTGACACGTTTCTTCAACACACAGATCCAGGAGTCTGATGTGCTCAACTATGGCCAGTCGTTACCAGGAAGTGAAGAGACATTCATTCTGATTGGACGTAATGTCCACCAATGGCGTTACAGCTTAGACTCCAGCTCGCTTGATGAACCTCTTCAACCACCAAACCTCACAAACCCTAAGAGTGAGTGTTTCTTTGATTTGTAAACTTCCTTTTTAGTTATTCTTTATTTATCCAACTATTTTTGGTGAGGCAATATCAGAGTAAAATACTCGCATACAATTGAAATCTTTCATGTTTTTTGTAAAAAGTTTACTTCTGAAATGACAGCAATGCTCCCTTTTCCATGTCTAGGAAAAAGGATAAATGTTTTAATAAACACTCCATTAAGAAATGTAGAGTAATATCATTTTATAATTAAAAATAAAATACATTCTGTAAGCAAGTGATGATATTAGATTTGAATACAGCATATGCTTTGAAGTATTACCTTAAGCCACAAATATTCACAGGATCTATATTGCAAGTTTGTTTTAATTATGCATAGATAAACTACAACAAGTGCAAAATATTGATTTTTGAATACTTATGACAACCATCTTACTAAAGTCGGTGGTCAGTATAATCATCTTTAATTGTCTATGCTTACAGGTCAAAAGAGTTTCCAGCAGTTTGACCCCCTGGATATATTGTCCTTGGGTAGCAGTGAGCGCAGTGGACTACCAGGTCTGAAACACCCTCCTCAGTCTATGAGACTAGTCGTACCCAGACAGAGGCTTCTTCTCTTGCATGCTACAAACAAACAGGTCAGTGAAATGATGGATGGTGTTTTATGCACACCATCTTCTAAACCTGCTGCGGTTTACCTTTATATATAAGGTACATATCGAGGGTCAATGACACAAAGATGTAACTCCATTTTTGAGAAAAAGTGGTTTATGTGTCACTGAGCACTTGGGCCTTATGGAGTTAAGTCTATGTTTCACTAGCCATTGACTTCAATGGGGTGTTGGGTGGAGTTAATGTAAGTCTTTGTGTTTCCTGGAAAGCCCACATTTTTTCTGAACATTTTGATATCAAATACTCATTTTGGCAAATATGGAGTTACGTCTTTGTGTCACTGAACCCTCAATATATAGGTACAATACTTTAAATTACTAGAACAAAACGGTTAGTGATATGAGGACAATGCAGGAGATAAACAAATCTGAAACACCCTCTACAGTCCATGAGACTAGTCGTACCCAGGGCGAGGTTCTACTCTTGCATGCTACCATCGAACAGGTCGGTGGATTTTAAGGTCTTCATCAAATGTAATAGGGTTCAAGTTGCAATTGTGTTTTAGGATAAGTTTGGGTTAGGTTTACATGCAGTGTATGAGTCTACATACTAGCCACTGTGAAACAAATCAGGGGGGTGTTTCACAAAGATCCTTAGTTGAACTTATCTCTAAGATGGACTAAACAATTATGGAAAGGCGCTTTGAAAATATTTTGTAAAAGTTATTTTGAAAGGCATAAAATGTTGATTCAAAGCATTCATATTTTCTATTATCAAGGAGACTTCATGTTCTTCATGTGAAATTTATAAAAATTCTAAAATACTTGAATTTTCGAAAATGGCTCTCCATAATTTTTAAGTCCAACTTAGAGTAAAGTTGGACTTAAAAGATCACTTACAAAATATATAAAATGTTCTCCTTTTTTAATCATTACAGTTGAAGGTGTTCATCTACAACTGGTCCAACGACAAGCTGAGCTCGGTGGACAAGCTCTTCCAACGCCTGGTCATGTGGCACAACACGAGGGCGCACTTCGTCGACTGCTTGGTCAGTCAGAAGATGGGACTCTACCATCACTGTCACTTTGGCTCTAGTCAGGTGAGATTCAGCATCCTACACCAAAATAAATTGTCTTTAAAGTCATTGATAATGGATAAAATCATAGCAATTTGGGAGAGAGGTTGGGCTGTTGATTTGGGGGAAAACTTTATCAAATTTTAGATTTTATTTTTTTTTTGGGGGGGGGGGGGAGAGAAGGAATGGGAGTGTTATGTCATTGCCAAGGAAAGTACTTGTCAATCTCATCTTTGATTAGACATCTGATCTAGCGAAGAGGAAGAAGAGTCCATTTGTCTTTAGAGTCATGTATAATATAAAATCATAGCAGTTTGGGAGAGAGGTTAGGCTGTTGATTTTGGGGAAAACTTTATCAAATTTTAGATTTGTTTTGTTTTTTGGGGGAGAGAAGGAACGGGGGTGTCATGTCATTGTCAAGGAAAGTACTTGTAAATCTCATCTGTGACTACATCTGATGTAGCGAAGAAGAAGAAGAGTCCAATTCTCAAGCATTGAAGGAGAACAATAAGCATTTGTAATGGAGATCAATACACACTGATAAACATTGATAAGCATCATAAAACCGTCAGTGAATCAATGCATGTCTCGTACTCTTTACAGGGTGATAATCCCTTCTCCCGTTCTTTGGAGCCCATCGAGTCGCTCGTGAAGCAACCCACCCTGCCCTCCAGGGACTTCTCAACCCGCCCCCTTCCTGCCACATCGCGCCCCGCCCACCTGCGCAGGCTGCACCCTGCTCTGCCCCCGTTTGACCAGACGCTCCAGAACACCAGGATAAAGCGCCCTCTTCAGGGCTCGCCGCACAAACTGCTCCACGATCCGGTGTCACGGAATGCGGCTCAGTTTGGAGAGATGTGCAGGAACACACGCAAGGGTAAGCCCTTCAAGCACCTTTCCTCTAATAAGCCAGTTCACGGTTGCAGTCTGAGCATGAGCAGATAAAGGTCTTTGCAGAACAAATTGTGAAATACACGGAGACAAAATTCTGGATACGAACTCATGAAAGTTATGTAATCATTATTCATTCATGCACAAGCAGTGCACTCCATGATACACAGGTGGAAGAATTCTTTGAAAAGGGGAAACAAAGGCTATTTATGTAGCACCTCTATCGCTGTAGGAGTGATTATTTCAAAATCTACAAAGTGGAACCTCTTCATGTTTTGAAGATCTATGGATATTCAGGGTCATTGCAGACATGTGCTAACCGTTAACTGGTCTATTTAGAGAATTTGTCAGTGCCAAGTCATTGGATCTATAAATCTATGCTAATCAAACATGGCTATGTATCGTATACAAATATGTATGTAGGGCTACAGTGTACAAGGACAACGGGTCCTGTTACATAAAACTTGTTATTAATAACAAATGTTAAATTTCTTTGACAAATTTGCTCTCGGCCAATCAAATAACAGTTATTGTAACTCCTTATTGATGACAAGTTTTATGAAACAGGGCCCAGTCCAATGCCCTGTCCTCAGGAGGAATTTGTGTATCCTCTTGGTCCAAATTCATTGAAATCAGGGACCTGATTCACAAAGCCTTTTTTCAATGACAAATGACAAAAATCAGGGACAAATCTGCTGATAACCAATCAGAAGCAAGGATTTCAGTAGCTTATAACAAAAATTGTCATTTGTAACTGATGACAAGTTCTGTGAAATGCCCCCTGGTCTTGGAATGTACCGGCGGAGTGTGATTTGGGAGCTGGAATGTAATTTTGCAGGTTGAGTGTATACATACCCTTTTCAATACCCTTGTTGTTGGTAATATACCCTGGGTGTTTTGTTTTTTTCTTAAGGGGGGGGGGGGGGGCGAGTGTGCCCATACTTCAAATGCTTCTCATTTGTTGAAGTTGACGAGAAAATACACAATACTGGAATACATATATAATATTAAAAGCTTAATGAGACATTTTTGCATCTAACTGTTATGAATTCTATGAAAAACATGTATAGTACCTTGTTTATTGATTGTAATAATTAGATTTTTTAAAATTTTGTTGATAGAACTGGAGGTCCAGAAGGATTTAGAGACCCTGTACAAGACATGGGAGATCCTGAAGAGAGGTCCTCGATCGAGACAGCCGGTCTGTAAGATCAGCGTAAGTTTGTTGAAGATGAGCATACATGTATCTTTAATATCACACCTTCAAATTGGCATTGATTATGTAATAGTGTGGAAAGTTTTAATCTGTGAGGTGTAGTGCGCTCATTCACAACAGCGTCATTAGTTATTTAACAAGACAACGTTACAACATTTGTTTTGAGCAATGTTGCAGCATGGCTGATAGATATCAATTTTGTATAGTGTAAAACCTCTTATATAATTCAGAATGTAAATGAAAATAATGAAGAGTTTCTGTTTGCAAAGCTAAAATGCTTTTTTATTAAAAAATTGCGGCAAATAGCACAGGAGGAATTGAAATTCTAAAAGAAGCATGGGAATTTGCATTATTTTCCTTATTGGACTGATATATTTGTGAATACGTAACTGACTAAAGCCCTACAGTACATTTGGTCATGAGACTTGTTTATGATACTGCACTTTAGGATGCACACTCTCCACTCCTCTTGGAACAATCCAGGCAGTCACATTCATGTTCACATCCTGCCAACCATGCCTATTTTGGAGAAATGCTTCCTGCTTTTGGGTTATCAAGCTACCGTAATGAACCCCAGATTCCTCTCTGTTTTCTGAAATATTCTGTGTGAAAAGTATACAAAATAGAAGGTTAGCAGGTATGCAGTACTCATTTAAACACCTGGGTGGAGAGAAGCAAAGTAGGTGAAATGCCTTGCACAAGGACATAAGTGCTGTGCAGGGGTTTGAACCCACAATCTATGCATTCCCAGCGTCTATTGGGACGTTGCAAGAAAGTTGCAATCAATTGCAAATCTCAAAAATCAAGCGTAAGTCTTACGATTAATTGTAAATTTGGAAATTATCGCAACTCAACTTTCTTGCAACGCCCCACTAGTAAGAGAGAGGGAGAGAGAGAGAGAGAGGGGTAGAATAAAAGCTAGATCTGGTTAACTTAATTTAATTGTTAAAAACTTTAATCCTAACAAAATCCTAGGAAATTTAGGTTACTAGTGGGGCATTGTGAGAAAGTTGCAATCGATTGCAAATATCAGTTGCAAATTTTGCAAATTGCAATCAATCACAACTTTCTTGCAACGCCCCATATGAAAACTTCTATGTAAATAACAAAAACTCCAAATGTAACATTCATCCAAATCCGTACAGGACTTGATGCTGGACCTGCTCAAACAGCGGTCAAGGCTTGTCCACTACTGTGCCACGCCCCTCCTGCTTGACCCCCACTGGAGGGACCACATGAAGTGCAACATGAGGGGCGGGGCCCAGGAAGACCACCCGGACAAACCTACCAATGAAGCTCCTTGGCACAACGACCTCAAGAACAACATGGTGTCCCAGTACAAGGACTTCCTGAAGTGGCAAGGCTTTATCAGTGTGCATACTTCACCAACGCATAGTCGACAAGTGTGAGTTGGGATGTTTAGACAGATGATCCTTATTACATATTTAGTTTAACCATACTTTTCATTTCACTTGTTTTGAAAAGCGCTTAGAAACTGTATTTGTATACCAGCGCTATATAAATCTTAAATATTATTATTTTATTATTATGTTGTTGACTCAGACCCCGTTCTCACTCACTTCGTTGGAGCGCTCTAACTAAGACCCGTTCCTCAGGAGCTGTTCTTAGGTAAGTGAGAACGGTCAAAGTGGTCCAGGAAGCGGACTTCTGGACCGCTCCAGAAGACCACCTTCCGAGGTGGTCTTGAGGAGCGGGTCTTATTAAGAGCGCTCCAGAGCGCTCTAACGTGCAATGTGAACAGAAGTGAGCTAGTGACCTTCGGTGCGAAACATGTAGTACGGTACATACGGTTTGGATTCCGCGCGCGAAAAAATTGACCCGCCTACCTGAGCTGCCATAGCAACAAGACCACTTTGACTCGTGGAGCGGTTTGAGCCATAAAAACTGCTCGGAGTGTGAACGCTCGCAAACCGTTCCTCAAGACCCGTTCCTCTGGAGCGGTCTGGAGCGGTCTAACTAAGACCACTTTCAAAGTGAGTGAGAACGGGGTCTCACATAAATGTCTTTAGATGGCTGCTGAAATGTAGACAAAAAATCTAGAACAAGAACACAAGGGTGTCCCAATGTTAGAAATGTTTGAAGTGGGTAGAGTTCATGAATGTGCAAACCTCATCCAGGCATGCTAGTCAAGGGTGAGTTGGGCTTGTGATTGGTAAGACAGTTTGGTATAATAAGTCAAGTGCCCTAACACCCTTCTTTATTATGATTACAGAGCTACATTGTGAGGGAGATTAAAACATTCTCTTTTACCCCATATCTTCATACTCAATGATGTGGCATTTGCATGTGTCTCCCAACTCCTGCACTTCATGGCTTTGAGATACATGTATATGTATTCACTCATAGTTGAGTTCTTGTTTCAGACCGCAAATGCCTTCAAAGTGCATGGTTCTTGCTCTTATTCTTATTTATGACATTTCTAGTGCCCTTTTAGAACCTAAAATTGCCATGAAGGTAATTTTAGACCCCAAAATGTGTGAATTTAGATTGAATACAGTCATACCGATTCAGCTTCACTTTCAAAAGAAACGGTGACCGTTAATTAATTAATTAATTAATTAATAATAACAATACACGTAACGGCTGGTTGTGCGTATTATAGCCAACACAAAAAAGCCAATATTGGTATTGGCTGGAATAAAACGTATGAGACGCTATCTCGTTGTTCAGCGGCTGGTTCAAAATAATCGAATATTTGTGGGGCACCACAAGTATTAAAAATGGTTATATTTATGGATGATTTTGTCATTTAAATTGTGTATTCTTTCAAATTTGACACTCAGTTTTACATTATCTCACAAAAAAATTATTATTTGCAGCGCCCTCTGCAACAAAACTCAACTACCCCTTTAAGCATGTTTTAGGGGGCTTATGTATGTGATGAATTCAAATTACATCATTTTTGCTTTGTACTCTTTTCCATTTTTGTTCTCAATAGACCCAAGCTTCTGCATAGTCGAGGTAGCTTGGAACAGCAGCACGCCAGACGTCTCGGCCTGAAACGCCCCAACGATACCGGAGTAGAAGGTCACCTTCAGATCACCTCGCCAGGGGGTGTCATCCTCATTGAGCTCTCCTTCAAGGTGTGTAAACCTTGACTCAAGGTTATGTAAGGATAGTGTAAACACATCTACGGTGAAGAAGAAAAAAAAAATTACTATGAAAAAAAAAAAAACATGTTGAAAAGTAAGACATTTTATTGAATTGTTGGTTTTCCCTGACTGCTAAGAAAGCATGTGTATGGTTGTAAGGCAAGCAATCAGAGGACTGACGGCTGTAAGTCCTCTTCGAGGGACCTGGTAATGAGGATTAATGCCTTACCAAAGGGCACTAGCGCATCGACTTGGTTTCAAACCCGGGATCTCCTGTTTATGAGACCACTGCTCTACCACTGAGCCATCGTGCCTCCAATATGAATGTTATTCAGATGCATTTATTTATCACAATAATCATGTGAACAATTTATGTGTGATTATGTACTTATGTACTTACTGTAGTCAGCTATCCAGAGTGTTTTAGAAAATATTTTGTTATGCTTAACATACTGTATGACTGATGCGTTGCTCCTTTTTTGTTTGTCTCTTAGCACATCTATTTCTGTGTGAAGCTGTATGCCTTTGAGAGCTCCAGATTACCAGCAGGAAAGACCATCAACAAAGAGGTAGGTCAAAGGTGAAGTAGATAGATCCCAGGGGAGTGTTTCACAAAGACTAAGATTGACTTTAAATTTAAGTTGGACTTGACTATGGCAGGCCATTCGAGCCTCTGGTTGCTCTCACCATTATGATCTTTAGATAATATTTTTTCCTTCAATAATGTAAATTCTGTAGATTGGTGACCATGATTTGTACTGTACGTCCATTGAGAGACCGATGCCAGTAAATGGTAAGAGCAAACAGTGGCATAAACGGCCTGCCATAGTTAAGTCCTACTTAAAGTCGATTTTGGGTTTAGGTGAAACACCCCCCATGTGGTGTAAGACTTGTTGAAAATCATTTTTCCGACAAGCAGTTCAATGCAATGATGTAAAAAACTTTAATATACCAATTATTTTTTCATACTAGATTTGTGTTGTGAGAAACTGGCTAATTTTTTATCTCGATAATTACTGCCCTCACACTTTTTAGTTATTGGATATTAGAAGGACAATTCCGCAGCCACACCCTACACATGGGACAAAAGCACCGCACAAAGTTGAAAATTCACTTTTTAAGAGGCCGCTACTGAACTGGAAGAAGAAGAAGAACACGTATATCCCATCTAACATATACTTTTATGTCTATGCTATTATCGTCATGCCTCCCCCACCGAAAATGCTATCCCCTAGAAATTTATCTCATTGATTGATTTTATTTTATTTCTGCATTTTTCCAAATATAATAACAGAATAACAAAAAACATATAAACGTAAGGTACATGTATAATACAAAATATACAAACAATAATAACATCATGTCAAAATGTTTTTTTACGTATGTAAATATAATAACAAAACTTAATATTTCTATAACATAAAGTATTATCCAAACTATCAGTTGAAAAAGTGCAGGAGACAGCAATCATAAGCGAAGCTTGACTAGGATGGCGGCCTCAAAAAAAAAAATCTTCAGGTAAAACTTAAAATGAAATATTGAATTGTCGGTGGGTCTGTTGTTCTCTCTGTCTCCCTTTGATACCACAATAACTGTTGAACGGATATCGATTGAATTTGTTTACCGTAAATCTCCGTGTATAAGGCGCACCTGTGTATAAGGCGCACCCCTATTTTTAAGACTTTAAAAAAAAAAAAAAAAAAAAAAAAAAAATGGAAGAAAAAAAAAATCGGGAAGAAAAAAATTCAGGAAATTATTTTTGCTTTTATTTGTTTTTTGTTGCTTTTTGTTAAAACCAGATCAGATCCTGTTTTATTTCAGAGTTCGGAAATACATTCATTTTATTACGAGGCACAGTTGAAGTGCTTGTGAACAAGGTTAGACCTTTGCACAACAACAACAAAATCCAGCAGTCAAAACAGCACGTCCATTTGAACATATGGGACTACAATGACTATACAATGGTACAGGACATTTCTAGAATAACTCCACACAACTTACCGACAATTTTATGTTGCATTGTTGATATGAAGACGAAAATAAACTGCATAAATTATTTTTCAAATAAAATCTGCCGGTAAATTTAGATCTAAGTCCGTACCATATTGCCAAAAAGTAAAAGAAGGGACGTGAAAGATCGTTTCTTACGAAGCGAGCTGCCGCGCAACGCAACTGCGCAGGTTAAAATCGCAATTCCATATTACACCGCACATCGTGGTAGGATACCAAATCTGCCCCCGTGTAAGTGAGCTGCATGATACAGGTGAGTGAGCTGAAGACACGGGAGAGCTTCGGCCGGCAAAGTGCTTTGTGAAGGGCATAATTTATCGAGACTGAAAAAAAAAAAAAAAAAAAATCTTTTCCCTTCAAATGAGGAACGTAGTTTTACTTCATATAGTAGATTCTATTCTTTGTTTTCATTATGAAATTCATGTTGAGACACAGAGATTTTTGAAAACCAATAAAAAGTTGCATTTTGAGGACTCAAAATATTCTGTACCTGTGTATACGGCGCACCCCGACTTTTGATTTTTCCCGACGGTAAAATAAGTGCGCCTTATACACGGAGATTTACGGTAATCGTGTCCTTTCAGTTGGCGACCCTCTTCACTGACGACTGCGACAAGTACAAGGACCTGATCCACCTTCACTCGTCGGCCTACGACTTCCACCTGCGCACCATCCAGTCCTACCTCTTCAATCCCGACATGGGATTCCAGTCCCATTATCATGTCTCCAGCTTCCTGGGGAGTTTCATGAAGTACTACTCGATGCCCCCGCACTTCAGGCAGAACTACATCAAGAAAGGTAAGACGAATCACAGGTGTGGCAAGATATCGCTTTCTCTTGATAGGATCTGTCACTTGGCATTGTTAGTTATTGAAGTTGTTCATTTCGATCAAGGCATGGAATTCCAGTTTCCTCATTCATGTATGTTTGTAGTTTCTTGGGGAGTTTTACAAAGTACTACTTGATGCCCCCGCACTTTAGGCAGAACTACATCAAGAAAGGTAAGACGATAGCAGTGGTGGCAAGATATCCCTTCCTCTTAAAGCCGCACTGCACTACTTATAGCTACTTGCGCCCTAATCAGTGACCATTGGTCCCCCATGGTCCCCTTTTTCTGATGTTAATTGAGAGCTGATTGAATGAGATAACCACCTGTCAGTGACCTTGCAGGGAGGTCTAATCCCCCATGGCCAAACTAGTGCAGATAATCTTTAATAGGATGTGTCACTTGTACGTTGTTGAAGGTGTACATTTCGATCAAGACATAGGAATTCAGTTCCATGATCATTACATGTATGTTTGTAGCTTCCTGGGGAGGTTTACAAAGTACTACTCCACTCCCTCGCACTTCAGACAGAACTACATCAAGGAAGGTAAGATGATTACAGTGGTGGGAGGATCATATTTGCCTGATGAGGTTGTGCCTCTTCTTTGGCCTTGAAGCAATACATGTGAGATAGAAAATAAGAGTACTGCAGTTTGCAATTGACCTAAATAAAATGTTTGTAATAATGACAGCTAAATTTGATTTCTGGTAATAGAATTTGTTTTTTCTTGAGTTATTCTGATGTGTTTATCAGACCCTCTGTCATGGCACTAACGTTCTTTGGTATGCACAATATTTATCTACATTTGTCAATCTCTTCTAGATTGTTGCTAAATCAAATCATGCCTGAGGCACCACACAGCAACTGAAAGGTATAGACCAGTTCTGGTCATTAGTGGGCGATTTCCTATCAAAATTTATATCATCACGCATTAGTCATAACATATTCTTTCACATGATTGGTAATAAGAGCTTCCATTTCATTTTTTGAGAGGGGAGCGTTTCCAAAACTGGTCTATACCTTTAAAGTACCAGAAGCAGGACTTTGTAGGTACCTTGAGCAAAGCTATTATCATTTTTGCTATCATGTAGTATTAAATTCTTCTTTTTTTCTTCAAAGACACCATCCAGTTCCTGAGCCTGAACACACCCGCCCCTCAGCTGTACGAGTACCTCGTCAACCACCCACCCCCCAGCTGGCGAAAGCTAGTCATGGTCCATCCCTCCTCCACCGCCACGCCCGAATGTGCGGGAGGACCACCCAGCGACAGACAGGAGCTGCACCACGCCCTGTGTCGCATCCACGGCAGTGTCCATCCTCTCTTCCAGGATCGCCAGAGCAACCGCTTCCCAGATGACATCAGCGTGGTGGTGGCGTGGGATGAGGCGGAGTATCGCTGCCAGACGAGGCCCAACTCACCAGCCGTGGGAGGAGCCACGGGGTCGCTGTCGTCGGGCGAGGGTATGGCTGTCTACCACAAGAACATGCTGCAGCTAGAGTTCTACGTCATCGTGACCAATCGCAAAGATATCTATCCACAGAAGACAGTGAAGCCTGTAGTAAGGACAAATGTTCAACTTGTTGTGATTTTAAAGTATTGATAAATTTTAGTGAAATCATTTTTTGGGGTGCACAGGGAGGGAGGGAATGTAAGACAACATTTCTGGAAGAAAAAAACTGTTGTTTAAAGGTATAGACCAGTTTTGGAAATGCCCCCCTCTCAAAAAATGAAATGGAAGCTCTTATTACCAATCATGTGAAAGAATATGTTTTGACTAATACGTGATGATACAAATTGTGCCAGGAAACCGCCTTCTAATTGATATATTAGGTAAGATATTATGTCTATCCTGACCGGATAGATATCGCGCACGTGTTGCGTAGTCCCATATACATCTTTCTGTGTACAGTGCTTGTGACTTTACCAATTTGTTATCATTTTGATGATTCCAGAAGCTTGCAGTACACACCAATTCTTATATGCTAGGTCATCAACCTTTTCTGATCGATTGCACAACGTTTCTTTCACAATGCAATCGCATGACCAGAACTGGTCTATACCTTTAATATAAAAATATTTCAACAATTTTTGTTATTGTCATTGAAATATCATTTGTTACAATTGCTACCATAAATTCCCTCAAATCACCCCCTCTAATTGATATCATCCCGGCCTTCTTTCCGACAGAGGACAGACGACCCCTTCCTGCCCAAATCGGCGTTCCTCCAGCGCTGCAAGCTGGGGGAGACGGAGGCCGTGGCGGAGCGGGAGCGCATCTTGGCCATGCTGACCAGTGCTGATATCAACTGCAGGAGGGATTCCCTCTGGGACCAGCTCATGATGTGGGACATGGAAGACATGGACGCCGTGGCAACCACCTCCACCAAGAAAGGCAAGAAGAGAGATAGTGCAGAGGAGGACGATTCACAGGTGAGGAGGATCGACGGACTATACAAAGAGTTGTATTTCTTCTTGTGGAAATTACTGCAAAGCACTTTAGCGATGAAATGTAGCAAGAGATGTTTTACAGAAAACATTGAAATAGGCCCCATTGAAAATTGTAGATTTTTACATGTAGAACTATCAAACCCTTTGTTGTTTTTGTCATAATTTTTTTTTTTCTCACAATTTTATGAAATTTGCCTGTTACCCTTTTTCGACAAGCTGGGGTAAAGTTTATTCTGATATGATGAAAAATACGTGAAAATAGGCCCAATTGAAATTTTTTTGGATTCTTACTCAAAAGATGAACCCCTTGCAGTTTTCTTTAAAGAAGTTTTTT
The DNA here is from genome assembly GCA_035222895.1 of Strongylocentrotus droebachiensis. Lineage (NCBI taxonomy): Eukaryota > Metazoa > Echinodermata > Echinoidea > Camarodonta > Strongylocentrotidae > Strongylocentrotus > Strongylocentrotus droebachiensis. Next base: position 231,256 of record JAVYIG010000209.1, read on the forward strand.
TTCTCTTCTCAAAATGAACTATCCCTCACAGTTTTTGTAAAATTGTGTTGGACAAGCTTCAGTCCCTTTTTTCCTGGTTTGATTGAGAAAAAAAAATTAAATTGATCCCATTGATATTTTTGTTCTTTGGCTCAAAAATATTAACTCTACCTTCTTCTAGTCTTTGTCAAGACGGATGGGCAAGACTCTTGAACACCATTGATGGGTGAAATGAAGAAAAAATCTGTTCATGATAACCATTGTCAATCACCTTCTCCCTTTGCAACCAGACTGCCATGTCCTATCCAGAGTTCAAGGTCCTCCTAGGGTGCGTCCACCACACCCCTCTCACCAACCTGGACCCCTCCCTCAAGCCCCTCCTCACCAACAGCCCGAGCTGGTACACGGAGCTGTTCCGCGCCCTGAGGGCCAGTCGTTACCCCATCATCACCCGCTACGTCACCAGTGAGGACGGCAGGGTCAAGCATCTGGTGCTCCTCCTGGCCGACTCCTGTAACCCGGTGGTTCTCTTCACCATCGACGAGAACACAGCGGTGAGAATCTTCTCTCATCATAACAATGAATCAAAGATAAAATTATGAAAGAAACTTTGGAAGCGATTGGAAAAGGTTGATCATGTAGCATATGATTATAAGTATTGGTGTATACTGTGAGGTTTTTGAATCATCAAAATGATAAGAAATTGGCCCAGTCTTGCCAAAATAAACAACCATGCTCTGTACACAGAAATATGTATGTAGGACTACACAAATATTTGGCATGAAAGTGTGCTCCATCCTTTTCAGGGGGCACATTTTTTATGATACTCTTCCACACTAACATACAAAAAGGAAATGAAATAGCTCACAAATAATTCCTTGTCTTTTCCAGAACTTAACATTTTCTTTAATTATTTTTATTTGCATCATTGCATACAAATTTATTTTTCTCAGTAATTGCAAGATGTCTAATTAATCTGAACCTTGTACGTATTTGTAAGGTTTTCAACATGTACTCACTTGGCACCTCCTTGACAAGGCAACGAGTCCTTGTTCCATCCCAGTACTCATGTGATTTTCTCTCTTGCTCATTCTTTGGCTCCTTTTTCTCTGTCTCTTTTCATTCTACTACCATTATCTTTTTTTCTCACTCTCAACATATTTCTCGCTCTTTGTTTCTGCTTCCCTGGTCCCTCACTTATTTCCTCCTCTTCACTCCCTTTTACTTCCTTCTTTGTTCCTTTTCACTTTCTGACTCTCTGTATATATTTCATTAGGAGTTGGAGATGATCAGCAAGGAGCGTCCTACCATGGTACCAGACGGTGATGGCAACATGACAATCATCTTGGACATTGAGACTCAGAAGTATATTGAGAACATTATCAACGCCATTGGCTTTCATCTTTGGACAACTGTCTTCTGAAAAGCAAGGAACGTCCTGCTATGGTTCCAAATGGGGATGGTAACATGACGATCATCTTGGACATTGAGACTCAGAAGTACATTGAGAACATTATCAACGCCATTGGCTTTCATCTTTGGACAACGGTCTTCTGAGAAGCAAGGAGCATCCTACCATGGTACCAGACGGGGATGGCAGCTTGATGATCATCTTGGACATTGTGAACATTATCAATGACGTTGGCTTTCATCTTTGGACAACAGTCTTCTGAGAAGCAAGGAGCGTCCTGCTATGGTTCCAGACGGTGATGGCAACTGGACGATCATCTTGGACATTGAGACTCAGAAGTACATTGAGAACATCATCAACGCCATTGGCGTCAGTTTCATCTTTGGACAACAGTCTTCTGAGTGAGTCTGTTCTTTGGCATTGAGTGTCAGAAGCATATAGAGGACATTATCAATGGCAACATGACGATTATCTTGGACGTTGAGAACATTATCAATGCCATTGGCTTTTATCTTTGCACAACAGTCTTTTGAGTGAGTCTGTTCTTCGGCATTGAGCGTCAGAAGCATAACAGAGGACATTATCTGCAACATCCGTCGCTGGAAGAGACGTTGTCCATCATCCGTGGACAACTTCCTTCTGAGCTGGATGGATGCTGAACACCAAGGCTTTGAAGCATACAGAGAATGTCATCGGTGGGTTCAGCCTCTGGACAAAAGAGTTAAGGTGGCAATACGACAATCATCATCTCTGCTGAAACACAGAAACTGCCGAAGAAGATCTTCACTGTCTTGTGAGGTATTGTCAGATTGCTACGCGGTAATCACCTTTGGACAAAGAGTCTCACGAGCTCAGAGAGCATCGTCAGTGCAATATTTAGCTTTCTTCTCTGGATAAAATTCTTCTGAGTAAGTCAAGAGGCCTGATACTGGGTCCAGAGGCATAAAGATGGTGTAATCAACCCTGTTCTGTTTCATGTGGTAATGCATTTCTAATGCTCCTATCAAGGACTTTCAGTATATCCTGGCACATTAACAAATAGTCGTAGCCAGGGCTCATTGGTGTATTAATAAAGGACAGTTATTATCTTGTCAAAGGGAAGCAAGGGCCTAGCCTGAAAAATTATTGAATTTGATCAAGCCTATGAGAACATTTGCCTCTAAGGTTCTTTTTCTTCCCTCTTTATTGTGGCATAGATTTTTCTTTCTTGTTGAAGGAATTTTGCAGTTTCTGATAAGAAAAGGCATTGAAATTATACAGCATTAAAATGTTGATGATAATATAAGCTAGATATGTTGCTCCCATATCAATCCCTGAGGATGCTCAAGGCAAAGTGGTCGGTGATGCTTTGACTGATAAATATATTTTATATCTTGCCTATTTGCTTGAACATCTCTATTAGCCATTTTTTATCTTCTGAATTGGCAAATAGGTAGATCATTCTATTGATTGAATCTAGAATTACCAAAATATTAAGATCTGCAGGTCTTTCAGATCTTCGCGATGAAATTTGTATTTTTTGTAATTGAAAAATTCTGTTTTGTATCAATGATACATGTATGTTGTTTTTGTAAGTACTGTATATGTACAGTGTATTTTGTTGCAATAAGTCTAAGCGATGAAATAATTGAAATTGGTTATTAAGTTTGTGTGTGAAAACTGCCAGATGAGACATTAAAATTTGAGTACTGTGTGTATATTGATGATACCATTTTGCCATATTTCATGTCTTCCTGTACTTCTTCAAAGAAGGTTTTCTGATTGATTTTTTTTTGTAATGCCTCCGCCAACAAAGTTGGGACTGAGGCATTATGTTTTCAGCTTGTCCCCTTGGCTTTTTGTTACCCCGATAACAAAACAGATTTTAATCAAACTTAGATCAAGTACATGTATGTATGAGCATGCAAGGATGAACTTAAAGGTTTTGATTTTAAGAGGTCAAAATTCAGAAGCATTAAAATGTTGATATATACCAGATATAGTGTCGCAATAAATTGTATGAACTGAATTAATTGAAATCAAACTTGGCTGAAGTGTGTATAAACATTAAAAGGCGAATTGATCGACTCTTGGGGCGAGATGTACCGGTATTGTTACTGTGATAACGTAAAATTAAAACCATTGAAGTAATTTTAACAAAACAGGTCATGAAATCATTAAGAATTCCCGAAAATATCATATCCCTATGATGCCTTTGCAAGAGTAAAAGGATTAAATGAAAAGAGGTCAGATGTTAAAGGTCACAACAATTGTTGTAGGTGGCAGCGTAAAGGAGTGTTTTAGAGTCGTCTTGGCTGTCCAGACTTTTGTTACCATGACAACTAAAGAACCATCGAACAGATTCTAACCGAACCTGCATGAAAGTAGGTCCACGAGGGCCTAGACGTGTAACAGCGACAGGTGTGAATTATTGTACAGGTTTGATAATCATAAAGTTTATTATGCATTCTCAACCTAAATTATTAATAAATTAAGTCATGAAATGTGTTTAAAAGTGCTTCAAAATGCGGCTCAGATTGCACCATAGTGGATCTTAGAGCCGTTCGCATACATCAGCTCATACTTCTTCCATGCTCCACCTTTACATGTTTGAATTTAAGTTTGCGGACCGACCAGGGAGGTGTTTCACAAAGATATCTCTTGAAGTTATCTCTAAGTTGTACTGAACAATTATGGAAAGCTGTTAGCATCTTTGAAAATATTTTTTAAACGTTATTTTAAGAGGCATAAAATGTTGATTCAAATCATTCATATTTTCTATTATCAAGGAGATTTCATGTTCTTGATGTGGAATATATGAAAAGTCTAAAATAATTGAATTTTTGCTTTTGAATATATTTTTTCATAAGGCTACAAATGGCTCTCCATAATGTGTAAGTCCAACTTAGAGATAATTTCGACTAAGGATCTTTGTGAAACACCCCCTGATATATGAGCATACATGAGGTTAAAGGTCAAATATCTCATGACCGCAATAAACTGGAAGATCATTGAAGCAACTTGGGTAGTTTAGCAAATTTAAGTGGCACAGAAAGACGCGTCCAGAACGCAAAATGCGTAATTGTTAGAAATCATAATTTTTATCACATAGAGGTAAAAGCACATCGTTAGGACATGGAGCTAGTAAATATATGGATGATTAGGCTTACTGTTAACCTAAACTTTCATTCAGATGTCAAAAAAGGAACTTTTTAATTCACAAACATCACCAACTATTTATCCTTTTGTGTTGCAGCCGGGTATTTTTGTGGCATTACATTTCGTTTTTAAGGCTACCTTAAGTATAATTTGCCTAGTATATTTTAGGGGACGAGATATGAAAGGTTTTATGTCACGAGAGAGACGTATATCCCATATTGCGTTATTTAAGTTGGTTTAAGTATAAGAAAACTTTCTTTTTTTAATCATAGATTTTGCTCAAATTTTCAGTTCTGCTATTTTCTGCTTCTTTTAAAGTTAATATCAGGCTGGATTTACCCTTCGAGTCTGATTTAAGTAAGAATTTATTTTTTTTAAGTTTGCATTTTATGTTCTCTCAATGCATTCTGTTACTTGTATTTAACTTTGGAAATGAACCTATTCATATATTTGATATGAATAGATTATGGTTTATATATTATGAACAAGCTTCTGCTTCTATATATACATGTATAGGACAATTGGGGAAACCATTTCCGAAGCATATTTTTTTAACTGAAAGTGTTTTTTGCTATATTGAAAGTTATTGGAAATGATGAAATAAAATGAAATATATTCTGAACTGATTTTTGTTACAGTAAAATTGTATGTTTACGCATATCATTTGCATAATGTTCAAAGAAAATCACAAGTATGGCCAATAATGCATCACTAGAAACCAGGGGGTGGGGGGGTGTTTCACAAATATTCTAAAGTCGAACTTATCTCTAAGTTGGACTTAAATATTATGGAGAGCCAATTGTAGCCTTATAATGAAATACATTCAAAACGAAATTTTAGACTTTTCATAAATTCCACATCAAGAACATGAAATCTCCCAAGTCCAACTTAAAGATAAGTTCAACTTAGGATCTTTGTGACCCCAGGAAGCTTACAGATGACAATCGTACAAGTTTTAGGTCAACTGCATATGGGTCAAATGAACACAAATAATAGCACCTCTTGGGATCTGGGATGTGTAAGCTCGTCGCCAGAAATATTTAGCGATGTTTTGATGACGTCACAAGGACCAATCCTGCATGACCAGAGTACATCCTGTAAACGAATGAACATATTTTCAGTGCAATTATTTTTCAATAATAAAGAGTCTATTGATTTTAAACGAACTTATTTCACACCATTTTAAAAGGGAAGTGATGCTGAATGACAAGCCATGGTATAGTGAAAAGATAAAACCATGTCCAAAATTTAGAACGAGGCAGCAGATCAAACAGTGAGAATGATGCTGGTGAAGTTGGACAAATAAGATGATGAAACGGGCACTGAAAATGTGTGCATTATTATGGGACATTGTCTGCTTAAGCTTATTTGGTCCCTTACATGACATCACAAATCTCTGCAGTGTTTCTGAGAGCTCTTCAAGTGCAAAAGTGGGGCTGTATATTATAGAACCAACAGCGCAGCTAGGGAAGCAGCCAGTTACGGGACCAGATGGGATTTTGTGGTAGTACATGTACTTCTAGTACAGCATGGCTTTAAATCTTTTCTAAATAAAAACACAGGTACAACAAGTATATCTTATTTCTCTGTGACAATATATATTTTGTGAGAATTCACATTTGATACAATAATCAAGCAGGATATAAATTCAATGCAACCAACAAAAAACAAACATTGTACAAGAAAGAATTTTCATCACATCACATCACAACACAAATGTTCACGACTACGATAGAATACAAAACAGATAATGGTTTTTCTATACAATCCCTTCTAATTACAGGTGATTTGTTGCAAATATAATTTTTTCAAATTGCAATATCACTGGGATTATAGTAAAATAAATTGTTTTTTACGATAATATAATTTTTGATATAAAACATTCTTTTGAGTAATTTAATTCAATTAATTGGCAATCATGGTGATAGGTCATTTGATCTGTAAGTGTTATGTATGTTCTTTTTTTTTATTTATAAAGAAACACATCATTACAATGAAGGTTTAAGATTCAGAGACAATTTTTTAATATAAATTCATTGCATGTAAAAGAGTTACTGGCAAGCGTCCTTGGGTATTTTTGTGTTTGTGACATAAATTCATATCATTAAAAAAGAAAATATTTGATTTCACAGCTCTCATAACCCTTCATCATCAAAAAAGTGTTTATATTGAGAGAAGGAAAAGACCTTGAGACTATGCATATACATGTACATGTCAAAGCATGGAAGTTTAGTCATTAAATCAACATAATTATGATTTCCAAAGAAAAAAGAATATGGCATTTTGTCTCAACCGCACTCTATATATGAATGAAATGAGAAATTACAATTGGCAATTTCGAGCTATAAGTCTTCAACGCATGTATCATTGTTCACTTGAAATAGAAGAGGGGATTCTTCAATTTCATTTACATTTGCAGTGATTTTTCTACAGTGGAATTACACGTTTGTACATATTTGTGCAGCCATGCAAATACTGTTTTTCTACAAGTAGCACAGTGTACAAAAATATACAAGTATTTCTTGGGATTTTGAACGCATCATTAAGAATTCAATAATGGTTGAAACTTACATGTACTTCACACGTATAACAACTGTACGAATGCACACATTTGAAATTAACACTCAGATACATAACATAACTACATCTGTCAAACTTCTCTATTTCTACTGACTTCAAAAAGAAAATTAGCAAAACCAGATCGCTTTGTATACATCAAACACAAATACAATGTTCACTTTTTAACATATTACAACAGAAGCAACATGCACATGATATATCCATAATCTTTTCATCAACCATAGGGTCAAAATAATAAAATTTTATAATTAAATATTTAGAAAATATTGTTTCAATATTCCATACAATCTAACATGATTCAAAATCAATCTTGCAAATCTGTCTCCTTATATTATCATACACCTGTATATCTCATTCATGATAATATACATTCCTTTTGATACAAGTACATATAGACTAAATTACAAACATTGGCATATCTACAAAAGTATCATACAGATATTTCTTTGGAAAATATACAATTGTAGCATTATTACAAGATATTTATTTACAAATATGAATCAAATGTTAGATTTGAAACCCCAAAATACATTTCTTACTGGACCTTATTTAGAAACCATCCTATCTTGCATTCAATTGGATAATAAAATATTTCAACTATTCAGATTAAATATTTTTTCAAGGAAATCCCACTATGTCCCATTTTTGTCCACACTCCATGGACTTCTCATTCGTGAACATGAATTGTATCAAAGGATTTTAGGCTCAGAGCCCAGGTAAATTTGATTAATGCAAGTCTTTATTCATAGCACTACTACATGTAGAATAGAATGCCATTGTGTTTACATCGTTCATATATAACATTGTTTTGTCCGTTGAGAGCCAACAGGCCATATTTCTATGCAGACAAAAAAAATAAAGCAAAAAATTAAAAAGATGCCATACATGTAACGCCTTCTGGCTCTCAACAGACTACTCTTTTTTTTCTAGCTTAGGAAAATATACACATCAAAAGTCTTAGAGCCAGAAAGACAATGAAGTCATTTCAAACTTACACCTTTCTGTCTGTGGATGAGTTTCGCAATCGATTACGGTAGCCACAAAGATGCATTTCAGCTTGAAAAAAAAGCTTTCACATCTAAAAGAGTTTAAATCATGGCATGATTTTTAATAATAAAACTGACAATGTGAAGATACATGCATATATCACAGTATATGTACAGTATCTGTTGCCTTTTGTTTCAAAGCTCTTTGAGATTTGTTTTGATTTTTTTATTTGAAATACTGCTCAATAAAACTTGTTGGCATTCAACTCAAAGAAATATATACACAGAAACAACAAGCAAGGATAAACAACGACAGTCTTTGATCAAACTGTACACAGCTGCAGATGCTGAGTGATCTTTCTGTACAAACTAACGCGCACCAATACTGAAGATGATACAATACAACAGTTACAGATGATGACATGAGCACACTGCATGCTCCGGTAGACAAATAATTTGGTCCTGAGTTTCAATGAATCGGGATTGAGATGTCGGAAAATGAAATATACTGCAGCAGTTCTAGCGCTATGGTGGGTGCACTGAGGAAGCACATGCTAAACAGGATCTGACGGTTTGGAGTTTTGGAAGAGAAATGTTGGCGGAAATTAAGTCACAGAGCAGCTGCTGCAACATCGTTCCATGCGCTATGATATCATGCAATCAATGTGAAGCAGGCGATAATGTTCTCTTTTAGCAGCACATTAAGGTGACGTCAGACGCTATCTCCTGTGGGCCTCTGTCGATACATAACTCAATATTCATCTCCTGCGGGGAGTGCCTCTATCAGTCCCACGCATTCTTTTCTCTGTCAGCTCTGCTCCATGTGCATGGTGAGACTCTTAATGCGCGATTAGCGTATACTGTACATGGGGGGGAAGGGCGCACGGCTACCCCACATCACCACCACCGACTCCTCTATCTTGTCATTGCATCCATCCTCAGTCCCACCTGTATTATAATAATGTCTTCTTTTTTTTTAAAAGGCTAGCTAATGCCTCTCACAAGCGGGTGGAGCACACATTTGAAGTGATATAGCACGAATAGCCCCCTCGTGTAGCGTTTCTGTTACAGTGACATAACGATGCGCAGAATAATTCACTTCCACTTGTGTTCCCAATGCCCAGCGAGGGCCAGCTTCTTCTTGTTCGTATGGGGAGCGTAATTCAGATCCTGCGTAGATACAACACAAAAGAAAAGAAGAGAGTACAAAAATTAATAAATCATTCATATCTTCATGAATGAAAAGATAACAAATAATGATATACCGGTACTTTAAATGAATGATATCAATGTATATTAATCTGTGCTTTGAATCTTCGAACAGATGGGATTGACATTGAACAAAAATGAAAAATAAATGGATAAATAAATCTGTCAGTAATTTTGCTAAACCTATATAAAAAAAAAGGATGTATTTACAAATTTTGGTTGCATTAGAAATATTTTTTGTAGCAATAACATATTTCTTTTTGTTATATATTCTATCACAAGGTGGTACTTGCTGTAACAAGTCATAGCATATTAAGAGGGATAGTTGTGACATGCGCACACGTACACGATCACAGGTCAATTCATGGAGCTCCAAATAGTTCCCTCCTATATTGAGATTGTAATTAGTCTTTGATCACGTATGTGTGCGTGCACGTGACAACTCTCACTCTCAATATGCTATGTAATAATTATTTCATATTGTTAAAGATAAACTGCCAGTTGAGGTTTGCAATGGTATTACTGATTACAGTACAACACAAAATGTTACTGGATCACAATGTATTCATACACAATAATAGCAATGTTATGTAATGATTGACAACACTGTACATTTATAAACAAGAAATGAAATTGAGAAAAATAAACTGCATTATATATATGGCATGCATCACAAACAGAAAACTTTATCACATGACACATGTTTTTGTTACAATGAGATTTAAATCCTTAATTTGACCATGTTTTTCATGCATCTAGTAAACAGTGAGACAATTTTCATAGGCTTGCGGGTGCACAATGTGAGAGAGAGGGAGGATCCTGAAAAGGACTCTCAGCAATCTTTCTTGAGGGTGTGTAGTCCTGGAAAGGACTGTTGGTGTAGTCCTGGAAAGGACTGTTGGTGTAGTCTTGAAAAACATTGGTTATCATTCTTAGCTTATAGTTCTAAGGAGAACTATATAGCGCTTGGAGAGGATGGGTGGTGGGAGTGGCTCGACGTTTCATATTGTAACGATTGTTTAAAAGCATGACCGCAGTTTCATGTAGTTTATCAAATTGATGACTATCTTCAGGCAGTTGGTTCACAATTCCTGTTGAAAAGTCTAAAATCTATGTACCGGTAGATCCACCTACGGTATAAAATCTACAGAAAAAATCTGTTCCATTGCGTAATGCATATATTCATTCATTATTTAAGGTTACCATATATTAATTCATTATTTAAGGTTATCAAGGTAATAACTGAACAACCCCCAACTTTACAATTATAACGACAAATAAAACATGAATATACACTGAATGGCATGCATGTATAGGCGGCAACATCGACATACAGTATCACACAAGTTGAAACAAAAAGGTAAATAAAAGAGATTCTTGGGAGGGATACAAAGACTTATCAATGGCGACAAATAAAAATTATATTTCTGCATGCAGACCACACAAAAAGGAAAGGTAAAAATAATAAACACAGATACTGATACACTGATGTTCATCAAATGTCTGGTGAGTGTACATGAATGTATTGATATGTTAAATACATGCAATATAATGTAATTTCTTCACTTTGGAAAGGACAAGATCAATGTTCATTTCAAACATGCTTATTTCTATTCCAAGCTGATAGATCAAACCAAATTTCGTTTGGAAACTGAAAGAAAATCTATCCCATTAATACTTAGAATTCTGAAGATACAATGTATCCACAACTCAATTCTTACCACTTCGCCTTCGCATTTGAAAACGTACCTCTAATCGATAGATATTTATAAATCTGGAGATATATGAACAGCTTGCGCAATGTAAAATGGATACAGAATATCCTCAACGACATCACAAAGAAATATTCTAGTGAAAATTTATGCTTTATATACTTATATCCAATATGTATGCACATACATGTAGGTTCCTCCTATGATAATGTCCAGTTAAAAATGTTCAATTTTTCAGGAATTGTTATGAGAAACTGTATTAAAATGTTGGATGAGGTGCATGTTAATATTGATTGTCACATATAAAGCTACATGTACATGAATGGCACAATGATCGTCCCCCACGGACCTACAACACAGTCACTAGAATGCTCACTATACTGTATTTTCCTCCATTGAAGCCAAGATGGCAGCCATTTTGAATAACTGATATATCATCAACAAAAATTGTCATTTCTATGACATGAATGTATTATAAACAGAAATAGGATGTGCACAAAGTGAAATTCATATATGGTTCGCAAATTTGATACTTTTAGGATGATATTGACTTGCGTAAAATATTTGCAATTAACATGTATTATTTCAAAATGGCTGCCTCAAAGGCAGTTCTCATCACTACTTTTAAATATACAAATGAGCCTTCTAGTCATGCTATATATCTGTGGGTTACGTGAGCACGATTGATGTACGTGCCTTGGTCCTTGCTTGGAACTAAAGCTGTTCATTGTAAAATCCTTCATCTGTTTGCTTTACTGCAGGGATAAAAGAATGTGCATAATACTTTCAAAGGTCATGGCCAGTTATCGACGAACGTAATTCTTCATGCAGCGAGAACAAACAAACTTTGAATATATGGTAGTCCCTCAGGGATGTTAATAGGTACCATCATATTCTTTATCTTCAAAGATGTGTGTATATCCTGGACGCTCTTGTACAAAAAGCTGCGTTTACACACAACTAAAATAAATAAAAATGCTAGTCAAAAACATGCGATCTTGATTGATTGAAGATCTAATTGCATGGAATGTATTTAAAAGTTGCATTTAATCGCAAGTGTTTATGCAAGAAGCCCCAGGTACGTGTATGTCACTTGAAACTGTACTTGTCCAAGCGTGGATCTTAGGGTAGAAACGTAGAGTTGTGCAATCCAGTCCAAGACCACAAATTTAATTCTTGACAAAATGTATCACTAATGAGCCAATGTTTAATGCAATGCCTTTGATGATTTTACTTCTACTAAATGTATTTTAGGATTTTGCTGCTAAATGTTTTTTCCCATAGTGCGAATGCAATTCTTATGTAATGCATGAATTTATTTTAAAAAATATAATGAACAAAAAAGAATTACACCAGTCAACTATCTGAATTCGTCACAAAGTGTGAATTTCAAGTCCTTCTACAAAATGTAGTTCATGCCAGAGTTGACATAGCCTCGACTTCTACAACAGCAAGATCAGTTGATAACTAAACTATTCATACCATTACCACGTTTTGTGATTTTTCAAGAATATGAAAAAAGGACAAACGCCCTGATTCAACCAGTCCACCTTTCATTCTTGAGTTACGAAAGGAGGGGGGGGGGGATCGAATTTACACAGGGTATGAATAATTAAGTTGTTAACTGTACATGTCAATCAAGAGACCCATTATGGGATGTTGGTGTCCATTCTACTAGAGAAAAGCCGATTCCCTTTTGGGCCTTAAAGCAAAATCCTTGTCGTTGACAGATTTTCTTTGCAAGCCTCCAGCCAAATGACTGGAACCAAAGCATCCGTTTTAAACTCTTTAATTTATTCCAGATCAAAACCCCAGGCTGCCACTTTATTTTAGTATATGTATGCAATATGTGTGTAACAATAGTTGACTGTGACAATCCGCTGTTTGTTCCATTCATCAACTAAAGCTAGCAGAGAGTTAAAGATGCACCCACCTTATAAACCTGCTTGGCTGAGGTACCCGACACTGATGTTGAAGTTTTCCTGGGCGACGAATTGGGCGAAGAGGTGGTCGATGACGCGGGGGAGGAAGAGTCGGGCTGGGCCTCATCGCCGACAGACTTGGAAGTGCTCATCTTCCGGGTTTTTTGCTCCTTGCGGAACGCCTCCTCCTTCTCACGCTGAGCTGCAATCTCCAGCTCCATCAACGAGCGTCTCGGTTTCTTCTCTAGTTTTACTGCAAGGGGGAGGGGGGGGGGGTCAATTTGACAAAAAAAAATATTTTTAACTCATTGACTACTTGAAGAAGAGGGCTCTTGTATAAAAGCCTATAAAGGGTATGAGAGAATTTAGCGTTTGATGGGTTAGCAATGTACAGACGTAAAGCTGGAAAAGCTTCAATTTGAAAGTCGTACTAGCACTTGAAACTACAATTGTGTTCATTGTACATCTACCAGACGAGATGGTCAAGTTATTCTTTTTAAATAGGGTTGTAAAATTAATAACATCAATAATATTACTGGAAACTTGTATAGCACTCATGTCCAACAAGAAAGAAACTCAGGGAGCTCTAATATTTACCTCGACTGATTTTGGTGCTCAAAGAAATTTAATATATACAATTTTTGTTTAAGTTAGGTCATCGTAACTTTAAACTTTATTTACATGAACATGTGCTTGAAGAAGGAAAAGGCCTTTTTTGTTCTGACTCAAGATGTTGAATAATAAATTGGACTGACATGTAAGCATGTAGTATTCCTAAAAGCTGAATATTTGTGGAATAAAGTTTGGAAATATAAACAAAATACTGAAAATATGAACAGAATATGATACAGAGCAACCAGAGGATTCTAGAAAATTCAAGAGCCTGAAAGTATCAAATTATTGGAAAGTGACTTATCCACATTTCTGAGATCAGAACTGACAAAAAAATGATCATATGAGGAAAAAATGATCATATAAGAATAAAAATGGTCATATAAGGAATAAATGATCATATAAGGAAAAAAATGATCATATAAGGAATAAATTATCATATAAGGAATAAATGACCATGTAAGGAAAAAATGATCATATAAGAAATAAATGATCATATGAGGAAAAAATGATCATATGAGGAAAAAATGATCATATAAGGAATAAATGATCATATGAGGGAAAAATAATCATCTGAGGAAAAAATTATCATATAAGGAAAAAATGATCATACAAGGAAAAAATGATCATACAAGGAAAAAATGATCATACAAGGAAAAAATGATCATATAAGGAATAAATGATCTTGTGAGGAAAAAAATGATCATATAAGGAATAAATAAGCAGAAAATAAAAACTGACCAATCTTCTTCTTCTCCAGATTCTGTGAGAGTTTGATTCCCTGCTGGACGATGCTGGCCTTCCTGGGTTTGTCTCCCGTCGGTGAGGTCGTCTTGTTACCGTCCACCATGATCACGTCAGGGACGTCGCCTACGCTGTTGGTCGGCGAGACACCTGAAGACTCGGCCTGTAGGAAGTTCACATTGATTGAATGATGTTAGTACAGTGAAACCTCTTTATAAAGACCACCCAAGGGAGATAAGAAAAGTGGTCTTTACACTATGAACATGAGGGACAAAGAAAGCGGACAAAATATACAGTTCCTCAGGTAGACAAAGGAACATCCCTTCACTGCTATTATGTAAAAAGGTGAATATGCATGTGACACCTGTTCTACACATTTGTACATAATAGCAGTGAAGGGATGTTCCTTTTGTCTACCTGAGGAACTGTATATTTTGTCCGCTTTCTTTGTCAGTCATATTCATAGTGTTATAGGCAGGTGGTCTTTATGTACAGGTTCCTTTTATAGTACATGTTTCAATGAGAATCTAGTTTCAAGGGAAACACACAAAATGTGGTCTTTGTAGACAGGTGGTCTTTGTAGAAAGGTGGTCACTAATGCAGGTATGACTGTACATTGCAATCAAGAAAAGAAAAAATTCCAGACAACTTCACTTCACTATGCCCAGGTTTTATACTCTAAAGCTACGAAACTAAATGGTCACAAACTCTTCATGTTGTCTTTGTTCCTTGCAAGAGATTTTCCAGAATGGCAAAAATCATCATGAAGCTGTGATTAAATCACCTTGCAAATCTGGACCACTTTCAAATATTTTGTTTATTCATGAACCTCATCCCGTCATCTACATCTATCTGTAAATTAAACAACAAGCTCTGATAAATGTAAAAACATTGCTCCATGGTAATGTATCAAGTAACTTGTATTGTTACGATTCATTTTTTGCACCCAAAAAGGCTCCTTTAACAGCCGACCAGGGTAGCCTTTTCAAGTCATGTTCATTCACGAACGTTTATGTTCCCTGCTTTTTAAGGAATGTAAATATATTGTACAAAAAGTTAAATATATTCAAAGAAAGCCCCATTTTCAAAGAAAATTAAAATAACTTTAAAATAGCTCAAAATGACAGCAAGCCATGCGAGGGGAGAGGAGATGGGTAAAGTGCGGTCGGATATGGGGGCAGGATGAGATGGGGGTAGCATTGCGTAGTTTTGTAGGATAGGAGATAAATTGGGGATCATTCAGTTTTCATTTCCCGTTTCCACTTGTGATACGATCCCAAGCTTGTGAGGCCCTCCATGTGGCCACCTGTTGATAAGCAGCTTTAAATAGCGAGATAAAATAGATTGATGACGCAACATGCTCTTGCTACAATTGCTTTGTGGTCTGTTTAATTCCTTAAGCTACCTAAATTCCTTACTTTTAACCCTGGACTCAACTCTGTAAATGTTGCTAACAGTAACCCATTGATGATCAAGTATACATTATGATAGCAAAACCATTACCCATGCATTATTAAAGAAAGTATGGAAATCTTGAAAATAAACTAATAATATATTTATTTGCCCACATATTTGTAAGAATATTGATCTGCACCACCAGTTTTGATCAAGCTGAAGTTCTGAAAACTTTTGAAAAGAGAAAGAAGAAAAATTACAAAAGCAACCTCAAAGAGAAAGGTGACTAAAATAGCACTGATTCTCTTTGCTAACCCAATATTTGACACAAAGACTTTAAAGGGAAGGGAAAGACTTTTGGATTGAGAAATAAAACCAGGATATCAACCGGAAAGAAAATGCAATTATGTTCTCACCTCACTTTTCGTTGGAAGTATACTTTTTAATTTGACATTCTTCCATTCTGGTATGTTTGTGAGTGGCTAATCGGGTCAAATAATGTAATGTAACACAATCATTGAAACATATTAAACAAAGTGCAATGTGGAGCTATTTGGAAGAAAAAAAAGGTTGGCCCAAATTAATGATGTGGTTTCTTTGAAATGTAAATCTTTGGAGAACTATTACTCACACAGTTTATAGAAGAATACACAATGCATGTATGTTAGTGATTATAATGACAATATGATTAGATGCTGCTTACAATGTGATTGTTTTGAAATCCCATTTGTATCATTACATTTATGCTGAAAAGTATCAAGGGATAAACAATGCTAACAAATTGAACACTCCAATGAAAACATGCAGCATATATGAACATCAATATTTTTCACAGGCATGGATAAAGGACAATATGTACAAGTATATATAGAGAAATACAGACAAGAAACACAAATTACAAAGACAGGAGACTGCACTGTACCTGTTTGTCATAGTTTTCCATTCTTCTTGGGAAGGTAGCGCTTTTGGAGAACTTCCCATCAGCCTTGGAACCCTTGAGCGCCTTCTGGTACTCCTTGTAGTTGATCGAGCTGGCCTCTGGGTCAGTGGGTGACAGCGACATCTTCAGCTCAGGTGTCTTTCCCAAAGACTTTCCAGTTTTGACTTTCAGGATGTCATCCCCAGCGGGGGTCGACGGTGTGGAACGACCCGACGTATACCCACTGCTCTGACTCGGTGACGATCTGCCGTCGTCCGAGTCTCTTCTCAGCTCGGTATCGCGGACGATGTCCACAAGTTGGTCATCCTGACTCTCTGACGTCTCCGACTGCTGACTCTCATCTCTTGAGGAGGTGGATTCCGATCGCAGACGATCCCTTTCTTTTGAAATCTCCAGGGTACGTTCTTTCTGTAGGCGAATGTCCCTCTCGATCAAACTTTCCCTCTTGGTAGAACCATCATCGGATGTTCCATCGTAGGAGTAAGTTGTGCTGCCTTCAATGCTGTCATCTAGGTTGTCTAGGCCATCAACAGACTTGTTGATACCCTTTGAGTGGGATGGTCTAGCCCTCTCTCCTTGGGACACTGGCCGACTCTTGGTCTGTAGGGAACGTCTGCGTTGCTCTACTTCAGCAGCCTTCTGCTCCCAGAGAGAGCGAACAGATTTCATGTTCAGCTTGGGCGCTACTATTTCTGAATCTGGATGGGCATGACTAGAGACCTTTCCCCCTGACTGGACAACATCTGGCATCTTGGGACCACTCTGCGATGACTGGCTTCCTTCAGATTCAGCCTCTGACGTAGAGTCCTCACGAGCTCTGTACTTTCCTGAAAAAGTATCAAATCTATTCTTCTTTCGTTCCTCATATCTCTTTAAGCTGGCAGCCTGCGACTGATCAAGGACAACAGAAGACTTGTCCACTGACTTTTGGAACTCAACTTGGCCCTTCCATGTTGTCCTGGAGACCTTCCTGACTCGTGTTGATGCCAGGACATCATCCTTCCCCATGCTCTTCTTTTTTGGCTCCTCCTCCTCTGGGTCTTTGGCAAACATGGATTCAATTTCTTCAGGAGTTGTGCCATCCAAGACGATAGGATCTTTTCCTACACCTCCGTGAGCATAGACAGGTGACATGGGACCAGACTCTACCTTAGTCTCCTCCATTGGGACAACATAGTCAGGATCTACCATGGCTATTGACGCAGTTGCTCCTTTCGGCGATGATGGTTTGGACAGTGTTTCAATAAGAGGAAGCTCAATGGTACCTAGTTCATTGATGACTGGAGAGTCGTCCTTACTCAAATCTGGTCCAGCCACTGTAGGAAGCTCTTCTGCACCCTTGTTAAAGCTGGAGTAATCTCCAGATAGAGACATGGGTGATGTGGGTGACTTGCGTTGGTATGATGTGCTGATTTTTGGAAGGACACTCACCCTAGGTAGGGTATTGGACATGAAGGGCTTTGGACCTGAAGTGTTGGAGCCAAAGAAGCTTGGACGGGCTTGTGAGAGGTCTTTCCTGACATCCCTTGGTCTGGGAACAGACATCTTGCGTTGTCGACCCTCGCTCGACTCCATGCTCTTGGTGACATCGACCTCTGGTTTGCTCTCTACAGAAATATTGTAGTCTGGTGTTTTCCTGGGCTCTTCAGTCTTATCAAATGTTGCTGATGCCTCTACAGCAGGACTGTACTTAAAATCTGCACCTTGAGTGTCCTTAAAACTTGCAGCTGGACTGTCCGTATGATCTGTTGCTTGACTGTCTTTAAAGACATCCTCCACTTCCTTTGCTACCTCCACTTCCTTTGCTACCTCCACTGCAACCACAGGAACAGCTGTGTGGATTCCTACTTCTCTATCATCACCATTATAATCTTTTGCAAGTCCATTGATGTCAGCATGTTCACTGGCCGGAGCTTTGATGCTGACTGAGTAGTCCTCTTTTTCAGCTGGCTCATCGACAACATCAACATCAACCTTCTCCTGCCCCATCTCCAGGGACAGAACATTGTCTGACTCAACTGTTGTCTCAGGGGCTTCGAATGCGGGCTCACTCACTTGAACCTCCACAACATTTTCAATTTGACTTTCACTTTCCTGCTCCTCCGCTTGGCTAGACACTTCATTCATTGAACTGATCAAGATCTTCTCTACAAATTTGGCCACTTCACCCTCATCTATTTCTTCTTCCTGCCCTGCAGCAAGGGAAGAAGGGGCATCAATGTCTGTGGATGGTGGGGTGGGAGCCGAGTCCTGCTTCTTCTTTTGCTCTTCTTCCACTACTTCCTCCCAATTGAGGGAAATATCACTTTTCCTGGGCATATCAGGAAAGGGTAAATCCAGCTCAGACGTATCCGCCTCATTGTCCAAATTCCCCTCAGGTTCCAAGGTGACCTCAGGATTTGACCTCTCTGCATCTACATCTGTGATTTTTATGACAGGTTCTTCTTCTCTTGCGTCTGCCGTAAATATAGGTTCATAATCGTGCTCCTCCTCCTCCTCCTCCTCCTCCTCCTCCTCAACATGGAGGTCATCTCCAAAAATATCTTCCACTTCTTCTTTCGCTTTGCTCACCTTTTCATTTTCAATATCATTCGTGTCAATCACATGATTGTCGTTCTGAAAAATATCTTCCATCTCGGCAAATTCCTTCTTTGTAATTGCATCCTCTTCTTCCATCATCCGCTCGTTGTTCTCAAACTCATCGTCCGTCTGCGTGATCTCTGCACTCCCGTTTACGTCGAAGATGTCGTCGTGCTCCGCGACGTCCAGGGTGTCGGTCCCGTTGGTGTATACTTCTGGCTCTGCAGCGGCTCCCTCCATGATTGCAGATGTGCTGGCGCCCTCTTGGTTGCTACCTGGCGATGCTGCTTTGTCCTCCTCAAATTTGGGGATGGTTGGTAACTGGATATAAAGATTTAAAAGAGAAAGAAAATACTTGATTACATGATTCAATTTACTTTTCATTATCAAGATTAATGAGCAAAATAATTCCATTGAAATCCCTGCATTTACAATTATAAAATATACTGTCTATATATAGGTAGCAAGAAATGAAATACAATCCTGGTACCATTCGTTTCTTAGTATCTTTCAATAAAAGAAACAAATCACAATGCCTTCCGTTTTATCTCTGATAACATTTAAGATCATTACTGACACTAATCTCACATAATGACCTTCTCCGACCTTCTCCGACCTTCTATGACCTCAAAACTAGAGTATGCCACCAAAGAAGAAAGACCAGGCACAGGTTACCAAGACGATGCCAACAAACACAGGGCACATTTCATAGGAAACGGCATCCCCACGAGGAATGATTCATGATGAAACAAGATGCTAGGTATGTGACGAACTGCAACATACATACAAGGAACCATTACCAGGCCTGCTTCTATTTGCCCCCGTTTTCATAACCCTAAGTTTTTCAAAACAACCCACCGATTCTGATGCAGGTAAATTGGCCAAAACACAACTAGCTTCGGATACTTTTGCAGTGAGAAGACACAAGTAGTTGAGTATTTCATGGTTGTACTTCGAATTTTAGCTCGAGCTATTATCCCAAGCGAACTAGGCCTTGTTCATGATTTTTTTTTCCAGTGAAGACACAATTAAACTGTGACATGCTCTGTCTGTAGCTTACGCTAATTCCTTTAGTGATTTAAAATCACTTGACTCAGTTCAATGGAGACAGGGAACTTAAAACTCGGGCTATTATTTCAAGAAGCGCTGATGAGCTGTCTAATATCTAAATCTCAAGCTTACTGGGCTAATAAGGAGGTACCCATTGTGAAGTTCCTGTTAACTCGTTCTTTTTAGACGAAAAATGTTAGCACTTCAAAAGCCCCTCATTATTAAGTAAAAGAAACTAGAGAAAAGAGACTGGAGTCATCTAGAGCTAGGCCAGGGTGAAGAGGATGTATGAAATCCTAGGAGGACCTGGGACAGGAACTCCTAGATGAAAACCTGAAAACCACAAATATCAAGGGAAGCTTGCTCCATTCTGCCTAGCAAACAGACAATTTTTTATGAATTTAAAATCTGGAAGCATCTCTACTCGATAAAGTCATCCTCCCTCGGGCTACCTGCCCCTGGGGTTTCTTGCTCAAGAACCTATTTCCTTCCAGAAAAACCTAGAGGGTGACAACTTTCGAAAAACCAGGCCTCAGGACATTACAACATGAAAGACGTCAAAAGAGTCCAGGGAATCGGTACAAGTTCCTGGACTTGGAGGCAGACTGGCACCATGCCGGAGACGGGACCTACAGGGAAACATCATTAGCAATTAAGGGGGAAGATCACCCTGATGTTAATAGTAGAAGAAGAAAAATGAGAGGAACGGGTCAGTGAAAGTTTGAGCCAATTCCAATTAAAAATTAGAAAGTTATGAATTTCCAAGTTGAGATTGATGAAACACAAATTGGCAACTCCATCACATATCTTGCAAGCTCCCCTAGCTCCCATTTGTTCTGTATTAACCAAAATGAAAAATGTTCATTTCCCCTCAAGAATAGATATAATTATTGCAAATATGTTTCTATTCAAACCCTGTATGGAAAAGAAATCTATTTCATCATCAATAATGAAGAAAATGAAAAGTTTATGAAGTTGTCTGTACACAGCAAGTTGAACAGGAGCCTGCAAGATACGTCACAGTTTTGCTAGTTTGTGTTTGATTGATCAAAACTTCAAAAATGTGTAACTTTCTTAATTTCAATCGAACTTTGCTCAAATAACTTTCACTTGCATGTTCCTATAATTCTAAGAATAGCTTGTAAGCTTTAATCACTATTGATATCTGTGACCACTTAATTTTTTTTGAGGACACCCACAGAAGTGTCAATAAGGTAATTATAACTTTAAATAAACAAGAACTCCTTATCTTCAACCAAACCAAAGTCATTATTAAATCTATTCTTAGTCAGTCATGATCTTATTTATTCACAAACCCACATGCTATGTCAATATTCTCACAAACTTCACCCATTTGACAAAAGTTGTGAATTGTCAGTGATTCACAGGCTATGCCATTTATACTGACGGAAATTGACCGGAACATTCAGAAATAGATCCAAGCAGCTTGCATTTTTCCCTTCTCATTGTATTAATGTAATCAAGTATTATTACGGAAAAAAGGGCCAGCTACTCTAGTTCGATATGACCCTGGGCCAAAAAAATAGTAATGACATAGGCTAGAAATACTAATGACATTGTCAAAAATAAACATAATTTTGCAAGTGATTAGAAAGTGAACTTGTCAATGCAAGTGACGATATTTAGGGTGAGGTTAACTGATTATTGTCTCAAAGTACTCTGAGCATTTAGACTAAGAGGCTTAATATTCTCCATCTTTTGTGCAATTTATATTTACAATGTTTAAAAACCTTGTTTTATATTTTTTACTAATTCTGGTTATATCTAATCTAGAATGCAATTAAGTATGTTAGAAAGTTTAATGGGAACTGATTATCATAGTATGGTCAAGATTCATCTAAGTTGGATTCATCTAAGTTGGGCTTGTCAGTTAAACCTTGATTCAATGTTTAATTTTTGAAATGGTTGTTAAAAAGTCATCACAGCTCGTATCTTAATAGTGCAATTATCTACAAAGTAAAGCATCTAATTCCTTTTTCCCCACATAATTCCACCACAAACTCTGCTGACTGAAATCACATTATGTCATTTTGAATCTTAAAATGGTGCTTTTCTACAAGAATGTTTGAAGTTTCTAAACCACAACATGGCACGAGGAAATGAAGCAGGAACCTAACATTCATCACTTTATTGGAGAAACCCACAAGTAATGTTTTCAAAGACACCTTGCTATAAATATAAAGCCTGACCTGGATGGAACCATGATTCAAATATCTAAAAATGGATGTTGTAACCATGGCAACATAGTCAAGTGCAAAAATGATGTTTATATAAAGAAGTTACTAGACATCTCTTCCCAGTATCAAACTATAGGAATTAATCTCATTTCACTGCTGGCTATTAAAGATCTCATAATAACTGACCAACAAATTTTGTCCGATAGTGCTTTGGCTATCACGACAAGAGTCAACAAAAATGACTGAATTCTCCTCAGTAGTAGTCACTTAGTTCACACCAGATTAAGATGATATTAAACTTTTTAACAAACTGATAAAGACATAGAAATCAACCAAAAGTGTAACGGAATGCAAGCTAATCAATTATGAGAGAAATAATGTTTCCTTCAAGAAACTATAAGCATTTTGCAACAGGTATGTACGTTGCACTCTTTTCCTAAATGGATTTAAGATAAAAAGATCTTTCTATTTAATCAAAATTAAATTAAATCATTATTTTTTGATTAATTCCCAATATATTTTAAACATATTGTCAGATAGAATGAGTTAGATTTTGTCAAACTGCCTGAGTGTAGAGAAGTAGAGATTACATTTCTATCACAATGCGAGGATGATTAAGATGGGAGAAAGAGATTGATCTCATTACATGCATCAGGTTTAATCTTCATGTGTCATTAGTCCGTATGATCTAGGGGATTATGCAAGGTAACTTTGGATGTGTTCACAACTTCACATGGGACCATTGTGGTTTTAATCTTTAAGTTGGAAGAACTTCAAAGAAAGTTAGAAACAACGATCCACTAACCACAACGACGAGGGTTCACATTGTACCAAATCAACAGTATTCACAAGCCAGGGAAAGCATACATCCGCACAGCACGCAACTACGAGTGAGGATCCCATGCTGCTCGTAGCTACCGCGCTAACCTTAAAGCCCCTCTGCACTAGTTTGGCGAGGAGGAATTAGACCTCCCTGCAAGGTCACTGACAGGTGGTTATCTCATCAAATCAGCTCTCAAAAAAAAAGAGGATCATGGGGGACCAATGGGTACCGTTTAGGCATTGTTGGCTGTATAGAGGCCGCAAGTAGCTATAAGTAGTGCAGTGGGGCTTTAAGATCTGTTGTGGTTTGTAACTTTGAGTTAACCTGAAGTTTAGTAACCATGACTGCATGGGTCCGTCCCCATGGTCCCTAACTACAAGATAACCACGATCTTAATTGACTGCTGTATGAACCTTGTCTTTCTTGCACTCATACCCGTACATGATTAATCATGGAGTCAGGTGTGAATTGCAATCATGTTGTCAACTTTGATTTGATTTGTTCAAATGGAGTGACAAAAAGCAGGAAAACATCTCCACATTCAAGGGTTTTTTGTGAGCCACGGATGAAAGGTTCATCATTACTTTTGAACAAAATTTCAACCGTACAGAGATTGTAATATTTTTTGATTTAATGCAAATGTTTCAATCATACATATACCGTGTGTCTCAAAAAAAACGTAACACTTTTGAAATGGTTGCCAAATTGAGCATATATAATTTTATGAAAAAATGTTGATATGTATGGAAAGCTAAAGGACCAACCTTTCATATGATATGAAAAAATTGAAAAAAAAATCATGCTTCGATGAACAGTGTTCACTTAAGTTAGAGGTATGAAAATGGGCCTGCGCAGGATTTTTCCTTCCAATTTTGGACAGGTAAGTTACTTTTAGCATACAAAATAAGTTTGATATGAGATATTCATGATCGATGGATTAAGAGTTAAAAGGATGTTTTGAATACCAGTCCTTTCTCTCTGTCATTTATCAATCCCCAAACACCACCCCTGCCACACACACACACACACACACACACCAACTTCCACTCCCATCTTATTGTATCATTGATCTGGTAGATGTGAACAGGATGAAGGAAGAATGGGAAAATGTTAAATTGAAATACCGTATTCAAAATCATAATTGACATTATGCAACCCACTCTCCTCCCCCCCACAACCTTTTCCCATCCCATCACCTACCCCTTGCCTTTTCTTTATCAGTTTTCTTCCGTAAGTTTGGTGGATCATCAATCACATTTTATTCAGGTTTTATGAATGACCCAAACATGTAATAGCTAAGTACATCATTCATTATGCATTGAAAATACCAGAATTCGAGGTATTCAAAATATCCTTTTGATTCAAAATATCCTTTTGATCCATCGATCATGAATATCTCATATCGACCTTATTTTGTAAGTTACAAGTAATTTACCTGTCCAAAATTGGAAGGAAAAATCCTGCGCAGGCCCATTTTCATACCTCTAACTTAAGTGAACACTGTCCATCGAAGCATGATTTTTTTTTAATTTTTTCATATCATATGAAAGGTTGGTCCTTTAGCTTTCCATACATATAGACATTTTTTCATAAAATTATATATGCTCAATTTGGCAACCATTTCAAAAGTGTTACGTTTTTTTTGAGACACACGGTAGTGATGTAAAATGGATTACTCTGATTAGTAATCAATTCTTTCAAGTGAGTAAACTTCCTCTCTCTTTCAGGCACATGTTTATGACTCTAGCGATTATGCAGTAAGCCACTTTGACACTCATAAACTCAAAAGATCTATCTGCAATTCTGCATTAACAGTTTAACCCATCCATATGAAAGAGCAATAAATGTAATACAGGTCTTATGTGTGTGATGATGATAATGCTAAAATACCGTCTGCTGATTGCAAGAAGGCCCTTATTGCCACTGACATTACATAGCTCTTACAGCCTTCTTCATGCACCAGGGGGGGGGGGGGGGGGGGGGGGTTCACAAAGCATTTTTTCAATGACAAATCACAAAAATCAGTAACAAATCTGCTGATAACCAATCAGAAGCAAGGATTTCAGTAGCTTATAACACAAATGGTTATTTGTCACTGATGACAAGTTTTGTGAAACGCCCCCCAGATGAATTTACTCTGTACTATCTTGGAGCAACAGGCAGCAAGACCGAGGTATGTTGCCAAGAGTGGGATTTGAAAAAGGGATCGGAAATATCCCTGCTTTCAGACTATCAGCATTCAACATAGAAAGAAACGTAGAAAGAAACGTAGAGAGAAACATTGTATAGCAAAATGCCTGCCTGAGCATCGATCGTTTTTACTTAAAACCTTGATAATGAATCAACCGACCTCGTCAATTTTTTAATATTTTTTATACGATGTTGATTCGTCGTCTACAGTATATATGCTATTTTTGTTAAATATAAAATGATTCCTTGTACGCGATTTTTTAATACGAGTATCGTATACATTTCTTTAAGTCTGGACAGGATATATTTGTCTGCACTTGACTGAGAAGGGCTATATGGAAGGAGTTAAAGATCTTTATTCTTGCAGGGAGTGGTACTAATTAGTAATTAAAGCTTGTGTAATCAGGATTGGAGCAAGTCATGGTGTTTATAAATATACTCCAAGGTGTTTTACATGCAGACATAACGTTTCTTTACTTCTTAGTTTTCCAAAGCTCTTTCACAACTTTCCAGAGGTACTGCTCAGTCTTTCTACCTTCTTTGTAGTTTTATCAGCATTTGACAGTATCAAAAAAAGGTTGCTGACAAGCCACTGCTGCATGATATCTCTATCGATGATCTGCAACTTGGCAACAATAAAAGTCAAAAAGAAAAAGCTGAAGGAAAGCCCTCTAGGGATGAGTCAATACCTGGATTTCTGGGTTTCAACTCATAATCTGAGGTAAACCACTGTGGTTTTCATGCTCGCTGTCAGAGCTCTGTCACTGTGTGGGGTGCCAATGACTAAGATATATACACTGACTTTTGATTCACCTAGAATCCCAGTCATCTTGTACAGCCCTGCCCTTATACAGCCTTTCTACCTCACCTAAAATCTTTGGTAATCCCAAGTCACACATTTCATAAGTTCTTGAACTTCTTTTGAAATCCCAATTTCAAAATGAATTCAAGGACCAGTGCCACACCCCCATCCATGTCTTCCTATCATTCCACCCCCCCCCCCCCCCCCAGAAGCACCCCTAGATAGGTCAAAGACCTGATGACTCGTAGGTGCACCTCCCTACCTTCTCATCCCCTTCATGGAACCACTCTGCACCCCCACATAGGTCACAGACCTTCTGCAACTCCCCCTACTTCCAGACCAGACACCCCTGACATTGCCCTTATGAGGATCAGTACGTACCCCCCTGTGTTCCTTTTATCATAGTGTCTAGATCAGATAAGAAAACGATAGTCTTAAACACCTTGCCAGACAGTAGGATATAGCCAAATATATATATCCCACCTTCCTTCCCCCCAACCCCCAAAGCCCTATGGAGGTATATAAGTTGCAATCTACTGCAAAATAAATCAAACATTATGATGATATGATACATATGACTAATATTAATAGTTATACCTTTCATAAAATAAAACTGAAACAGGTGCTGTGGGCCCCCAGGAGTAGTCATTATGTGGAAAGACCTTTCAAAAAAGGGGGTGAAGCCATAAATGACTTGCACTTAGTGCAGTTTTTAACTTTATCCTTTAAAATAAATGGATTTATAAAGGTATTGATGATCATGAAACTGGTGTATTTTTGTGAGATGAGATAACAAATAGTGAAATAGATCAAAATACTCATAGGAAGACAAATTGACCAATAGATGGGAGAAAAGAAAGAAAAACAAAACTTGTGGTTGAGCTGGGATAGAAAAGGAAATTAAGAAAGGTGAGGAGGAAGAAAACAGAAAACGTAGTGAGAGAGAGAGAGAAAGAGAAAGAGAGAGTTAAATTAAGAGAGAGATTAAAAGAGACGGAGAGAGAGAGAGAGAGAGAGAGAAAGAGAGTTTTCTTAAGAGAGAGATTAAAAGAGACGGAGAGAGAGAGAGAAAGAAAAAGAGAAAGAGAGAAAGTGAAAGAGAGAAAGAAAGAGAAAGAGAGATTAAGTCCTCTGAGAGCAAGAAAGGCTCTCATATCAATCATTTCAAATCGTTACGTTACTTCATGCATATCACAGAGTTCATGCCTTACTGGCTCTCAAATGGGCAATGACGTGTGCAAGAAAAATTAGGAGATTAGACGTTTAACATAATTGCCTCATTTTCATGTGACCAACTCGTTTTTTTCCCAGGTTTTTTTCATATGAGGAAGTGGTTACTTTCACAAAGTTTGAGACAATAGCAATAAAACCGTGGTTGATGGGGATGAAATATTATTAGAAAATTACCACCTACTCTCTAAAGATAGCATAAAGTGTTTACTTTCAAACCATAATTCAAACACCTTGCTAATGAGCATCTAATTTTAATTACCCGGTACACCCACCACTAAAACTCCTGCTTATTACAAAACTACGCCATTTCAATCGATCCTATTATACATACTATCTCAAATAACAGCTCCAAGTCCAAAACAGTGGCACAAATCATTAACCACTATTTTAAATAAATCAAATGGCCCAACTTAATTACATTAAGACTCAAATGTGAAGTATGCCACTTCTTTTCAGTTACATGAACACCTCCACCTATTAAATAGTTATCACACACAATACCCCCCTTTTCATTTCATTTACACCTAGACCGCATACCCATTCAAATGCCAAATCATTCATTTCTATTCCGGACCAAGATTGCTTGTCAAACAAAATAGTTTCTGCTATAACAAAACAAAAAAGGAAAACCTCAAACCAATATTAGAAAGCAAACCACATCAATATGTTCGTACTCCAATGCCACTGACGGATTGATCTAATTGTCCATTTAGCCTAGAAATCAAATACTGTGTCACAATTGCAGAAAATCAAACACTTCCGATTTCCACCTCTACATCTCCTCATAAAGTCCATTGCATTATCCCCATTCCAACGGTTCGCTTGTTCAAATACGGGTTTGCCAATTTTGAAAGCTCTGCAATTGCCAAGGACGTTACAAGGATGTGGCGTCAACGAGCGTCCAACGGCCAAACCACAATTTTGTTCCTAACAGTAGCGGGAGGAAGCAACGCCACATACCAAAGTCCTGGTACATGGCGATTCCATGGAAACTAAGATACAGTGATGGAGTTTGCTACAAGTTAGGGAAGTGTTCAATGCCTACACTTTCGGATACAAATCAAAGAACATTTTGGTTTTCAACAAAGAAGATTATTTTAAGGAAAGCAGGTTTAGAAACTTCCATATATTAAAAATAAAAAGGACAATACGTTACAAAACACAAATTGAATAGTAAATATTGGAAATCTCTTCTAAAATCGAAAGAAAATATATTTCTTTTAATAGAATGGTAACACTCACCATGACAGATTTTTAAAATCTCACCTTTAAAAAAAAAGGAAATCATGACATCTCATTGAATTCCTTGGTTCATAAAATCTTTAGGTACAACACAAATATTATTGATGCTGTGAGAAGAAGGAACCTTTAATTATCTTTTTGAGCACATAGCTTTAGAAATGGATGAACTAGGGGTTAAATATACAATAACCAAGGAGGTTTTGGGGTATTTAAAGAGAAGAGAGCATTCTGTATCAACTAACAGGAAGGAAGGAACCCATGATCTATACATGTCAGATCAAAATAGAATAAGATACATTTTTTGTAAATACCTGACAAAATAATGTCAAATAAGCTAGCTGCAAAGTGTGAAAAGCTGCAAGACTTTAGGTAGTCGACATGCATTATCACAGTGATTACAGCACTGGAGTGATATAATGCAGTGTCAGACTCTATGTCTGCAGGAAATATTACAAAAAAAGTACATATTGAGGATAAATGGATCAATATTATCCTTCCCCCTCCCCCCCCCCCCCTCCCCATCCCAATCTATTATTTGTCTGTATGTCTCTCTCTACAGTATCTCTATCACTCTTGGATCTGTCTGTCTGTCTGTCTGTGATTGTTTAGTATTGTCTCTTTATGAAATTACATCCTAGGATAAATAACTTTATCATCTTTCTCATCCCTAAGTCTATCTCTCTCTCTCTCTCTCTCTCTCTCTCTCTAATTCCATATAACTCATTATTTAAAAATGAAACAAAAGAGCAAAGTGCATGCCGTCCCACAGGTGTATTTCTTTAAAATGTTAATAAGGCACATACCGGTATTTTAAGTTAGAATTAAGAGATCAGTGCTCTTCAGTATTCTTGGATACACGAAATAGAGTTAATACTATACTATCAAAGAGTTCTGCCCCCGGGTAACCCCACAGCACTTTCGCACTCACTGACAGCAACAGTCATTACTAATACTCCAGGGGGGTGTTTCACAAAGATCCTAAGTAGAACTTAACACTAAGTTGGACTTAAAAATTATGGACAGCCAATGGAGCCTTAAAATGAAATATATTCAAAAGCAAAAATTCAAGTATTTTAGAATTTTTTTATAAATTCTACATCAAGAACATGAAATCTCCTTGATGATAGAAAATATGAATGATTTGAATGAACATTTTATGCCTTTCAAAATAACTTTTACAAAATATTTTCAAAGATGCTATTGGCTTTCCATAATTTTTAAGTCCAACTTAGAGATAAGCTCAACTTAGAATCTTTGTGAAACACCCCCCAGAAGAATAATATTGGTTTTAGATGGCCCCTCATTGCTGACCAACTGTGATTGGAGAATATATAGTCCAAATATGACGTCGTAAATCATCAGTTATTCGGTTGTGATATGTCGCACCTGAATCATATTATATGGACAGCTATGTCACAGGAAATGACCAATATTACTTACAGGAAATCACCAAATTTATGAAATTTCAGGCACAAATTTCTGGAGTTGGTCCCCTTGGACTTGAGTCTGACCTCCTTGCAAATGACCTCTAGTTTTGACCAATCTTTGAGTTCATAACCAGTATTATAATACATATGTTAGGACTAATATTTGATGACAATTTTATGACTCATATGGTATTAGGTATTTTGAATTACAATCTAATAGCTTAAAGGTAAAGACCAGTAATGGTCATGCGATTGCATTGTGAAAGAAACGTTGTGGAATCGATCAGAAAAGGTTGATCATCTAGCATCTAGCATCTGCAAGGTTCTGGAATCATCAAAATGATAAGAAATTTGGCCCATTCTTCGTAAAGTTACAAGCACTATACACAGAAAGATGTATATGGGACTACCCTATCTCTCTCACCAGACCATGAGAGAAATAAATTTACCAAATATATGAATTAGTAGGCGGTTTCCCGGCAAATTTTTTATCATCATGTATTAGTCAAAACATATTCTTTCACATGATTGGTAATGAGAGCTTCCATTTCATTTTTTGAAATTGGGGCGTTGCCAATACTGGTCTTTACCTTTAAGGAAAGAATCCCCTTTTATTAAATAAATATTTGAAACAAAAATTATTGTTGATTATGTAAATCATAGACAAATGTCAGTATATAGCTTCTGCATGACAGATATGTCTTCCGTTGAGAACCACAAGGGTGTTAACTCTATGTACAAGTATTTAGGTTAAAATGTACCAATGACCTGAAAAAAATGATCTGTGTATAGGTAGAATGTATAATATCAAACATTTTTTAAAATGTACCTGGCATTATAGATAACAGTTAATGAGTATGAAAAAATAAAGGATGACATCAAATTCTGCATGTAGGACGTGCACAGAACCCAAGTCTGACATCGGTTCTGTGCGCTCCCTTTTCTATGCGAGTGCATACAAGGGCGTTAACTGGCCTACTCAACTAGATGTCTTACAGCTCACTGGGAGTCTATTTAAACTGCAATATCTCTTTGTAGAAGAAGTATACAAAACTCCAAGTTAGACTACAGTATATAGTGGGCAACGTGGAACCCCTTTCATCTAGAGGAAAATATATTTTGGTGATTGGTAAAATACTTTTACATTGAGTTCACACCCCTCTAGACCTCAGCAATCGGCCCCAGCTAAAGTTTCTCAATGAAACACAAAACAAATATCTCACGACAACGGGAGGAATATACGCTTGTAAAAATGAAAACAAAGAAATCAAATTTCTCAATGACAGATTGGATCGGCCAAACACTAATCTCAGGATTAAGGAGGAAAATGCTTCAGTTAATCCCTGCCTTACCCATTGACAGATAACTATCATGGCACGATATTCAGTACAGGTTGAAGTGCTCTCTTAAAACGGAATCAAATCCGAAAAGGGAAGACATGAAAAAGAATCTTGAAGGGAACACATCTGCCTTAGATTTCATCACCTCAAAGGAGGCCAAACATAATCACCCGTTACTGACGGACCCCTATGCTTTGTGTCTCCGCCGTGATTTTACCGCCTAAGCCATAAGATCCGCCTATCGAGATTCGCATTTCTAGATCCTACGCCCCTATGCAGTTTTCGTGCATGGGGATGACTTTGGATAAAGCTTCGACTAAAAATAACAAAATGGATTTAAAGTGAGGGAGGATATCGATAATTAACGAGAGAAGGGTATCTTTTTGAGAAATCATGTTGGGTTTTGTACGAGGTTACATGAATGTACTCGGGAAGGGCAAAGTCAGCGGCTTAATGTGTCTACTGAGCGTGTACCCATGTCTCCTAGCTAATATCTTTATACCGCTCAGTAAAGAGAGTCTTTTTTAATTTCCTTCTTTATTTCCACTGGTATTAACTGAAGGTGAGGCACTCCTGATGCTGGCTGAGAATAGAAAATAGAACAGAAAAGGGGAAAAATTTAAATAGGGAATGAGAAATCAATTTCTCTATCCCACAATGCCATCTTGACATATCTCGAAAGATATTATACTAAATATATGGTACCTAGCTTGGAAATATATGGGTACCATAAAAGTCTGAAATGCATTTTTGTTTTTAGCAAAGAGGCATTCGTCATTGTCTCTGCTTACTGATCCTGTCTGCTAAGAGCCAGATAGATGTTAAACTGACGTAATAATAATAATAAGAATAATTGCTTTCATATCGAAACTTAGTTTTAGTACAGTAAGCACTTGGTACCGCTGCGATAAGTTCATGGACACATATATTCATTTATAAACTTTCTACAAACAATTCAATGAACTCCAAAGTGTAAACAGTTTTCATTCTAGTTCAATGAATGAGAGGTAAGGCAAGGGGGTAGAAGCCCCCCCCCCCCCCCCCCCCTTAGCCATCGGCACTGCCTCGATAGAGACACTTGGAATGTCAAGGTCTGCATCAAAGTCGGACAACTTGTTTCTAAATCTGTTGTGGGCCCACTCTTCCTCATTAACAAAAGCATTAGTCAAGAATGAAACAGTGAATCATAAACTGTCATACTCCATATTACGCAACTCAAAGATGACAGTGTAAAAACAAAGTACATGCACCCTTTATAGTTGTACTATGAAAGTTCATGAACAGCAATTAAAAAGTAGATAGCACTCAAGGACCTATAAAGAAATCTCTAAATGTTAAATAATGTTAAAATTAGAATAGTTTTGGCTACTTAGTTTAAGTTATCAAGTTTATTAAAAACTTCCATTGAATTTAACAGTAATGGATTTTAATATATCAACAATTGATGCTTTATACGGCAACAGATGCTAGTAGAAAGAGATTTTTTTTTTTAAACAATGTATACAAAAACAAAATGGAAATTAGGCAGGGAGATCGAGGCAACAAAAGAGAAGAAGAAAAAAAGTTAGGCAAAATGTTTGCAACACTCACAAAAAACGTGAAACGGGATGCTTGGAAACCATGATTAAGAGACCGAACGAAAATCCACATTTTTATTGACATAGTAAAATAAAGCTCATCTCAAAAATAGCTTTAGCAACTTCCGCAGCACCTAATTGAGACAATTTCCTTTGTCATCTAACAGTCAGTTATGCCGAATGTCATAACCAGACACATACAATGCTTGGTATGCCAACAATTTGTGCAGGGGCGTCCGTTTCGCAATTGACTCCCTGATGGTAAAATAACTCAATAATGTACTCTGCTGGAATGCAAATAATTCTAATCCATTTGCGGCTAATTGTGCACTGCGGTAAACGATCACACCTTGCAATACCATGCAGGGATTGTGGAATCCTCTTTCACTTTTTACGATCTGCACTTTTATTTCCTCTTATTAGAAATGCTCATTAATGTTGTTTACACATACTTCAGGCATAAATAAGGTATGGTGTACCTGTTGAAATGTGGACAATGTTGAGGTTGAAATTATTTCTCTTTTTGTGGGAAGAAAAATATAAAGGGTGTTCCCAGAATTTGTTCATTGATCCTGTTCAACTTTTGAAATTAACCATAGAAATGTCTGATTTTAGCATGAATTTACTTCCATTATCAAAATGAAAATGATTAAATTCTAAGATTCATTCATTATTCTACTTGGCAGCTGGTTCTCTAAAGCCAATGGGTAGACAAAAAATAAATGAACCAATTATTTTAAAGTACCCCTTTGTAAGCTCAATGCAATTTAAACCGCCCAAATTTAAAACTGGTCTACTATTAGTTTCCTTCGACACGAGCATTATGATGGTTGATATACCAAGGAAAAAATTGATGTTACTATTAGCGAAGATAAACAATTGAAAATATGAAGAGTGGTACATCTTTGTAAACTTAGTGGCATCCTAATACAGGTTGAAGTATGCTTAATTGCTATAATAATGAATAAACAACAAATCGCAACAGAAAATGCATTCTAACGAGCAGAAAATGAAAGAGATAGAAGAGAAATGTCCTCCAATGGCATGTTATCTTTATAACACATGTCTGTACGCTCTTCATGCTTGCATCCATTCCGTCTATCGTTATCTTCATGATCGCTGGCGTCATCAGACACGATGCTCATTCATCAAGCGAACCGGCGCAGGAAACGCGCTAGATGAAAAGAGCATGCGTTCACCTTGACTTTTAATAATATGCCCAAAACCTTTCCTTACGAGCAAGCAAACTCGTGGGATTGTTTTCAAGCTTCATTAAAGCGGCCAAGCAGAGTGTCAATTACAAAGGTGAAAAACAAAGAAGAAATTCTAAAAGACGCACACCCAACTCTGTCCATCATGCTTTTAAACATTCATATAAAATGTTTTAACTTAAATTTTAAGATGAAAAGGGGCATCAGGACAACATTTACATGTACATATTCTATTAAAAGAGTGATAGACCTTAGCTTGTATCAGCTGTCTATGTACTTTTTACATAATAGAACAGAACATTAATGTAAATGTATTCACTTTGTGACACTGACTCTGACAATGATTTTGACCAATTAGTAACCAGTCCAAAGACCAACAAATATCTATGTTTCTCCCTGCCTCGACCCTTTCCTAATTTTCTTACACTTTTCCAACTTTTCAATTCTTTGCCTATCTCTTCCTCTTTATTTCTACCTTTAATTATAATTGAAGCTAACAATAAATATAAAGCTTTAACTTTCTCTCTTCCTCTCCCTCTCCCCCTCTCTCTAACTCACTCATTCTCACTTACATTGAACTAATTTCCTTGATTGTTATGTTGATAGATATCTCTTTCTCTTTCTCTCTCTCTTTTTCTCTCCTTCCCATCCTGGTATCTGTCTCCTTCCTTAATTCTATGCCCCTTTCCCTATACATATCTCACTTTATCTCACTTTCTCTCCCTAGCTCCATTGCTCTCTTCCCAACCCTGCATGCAGTCATTGCTCCATGCCATGTGTTGATGCACACCACCAGACAGATGCCTCTTTTTCTTATCATTTCATTGTCTGGGCTTAATTAGAGTTTGAGGTAATATTGTTGTAAGAAGGATTGCACTCAATACAGTCACCTACACAGTATACAAATATATTTTTGTGCAGGAGCGTTACTATGGAGAGCACACTAAATGCTAGTTATGATTTTAAAAAATTAAAGTACATTGTTTATTTCTCCTTCTTCTTTCGCGTCTTCGAATAATTGTGCAGACCGTTTTCAACCTTAATATTTGTAACTGAGCAATCTACTAGTTTAAAAATTTCTTTGAGGATATATCCTGATATGTTCTTTCTTGACCTTGTGACCTTTACAAAATCTTACAGCAGGCTAACTACCATTTGACTAACTTTAACTAACTTTTTCACACTTCCAACGTTTCCTTGAAATGACACCCCCCCCCCCCCCCAAACATTTGGGCTGACCAAATCCAAAGGATTAAATTCAAAATCATTTTTAATCTTTCCTTCCTAAAGCTTAAGATTAAGATGGTATTTAAGATTTTAAAAACTATGATTTGATTTCAGCCCTTTTCAAGACCTGACTTGCTCATATTAAATTCATTGATTCTTTGAAGCATAATTTGCACCTAATTTTCATTCGCATACACCCAGTTTCGAAAAGCCTTTTTGTTTCTGCAAGAATTACACTCTCCTTGAATGAATGTACACAGTGATACTATTCACCTCTGTCACCAAAATGTAGTTCAAAATTATGCAACCCAATGACATTAATAGACAAAGAGTAATTACAAATAAGAACCCTTATTATTTCCTTCACTTCACAATTTTCTTTCCCTAATCTGTTTCAAATCTTTTCACCGACCTCAAAGTTAGCCTCATCCCTCAAAAATTAAATCAATTCAATTAATATGTGATTCATTTTTACTTAAATTGAAACAAACTATGTAAACCCCTCAATTGAATATGTCCAAAATTTCAAAATTGATGGGATAAAATCCAACATTGTATGATTCATATAAAATCGAGCAGTGGTTGCTTACGTGTATGTATATATGTGGGACCTTGAACGCCCCTTGGGATTTGTGGAGTCGTAAAGTAGGAACATACATGTACAAGTTAATTATGAATCATTTGTAGCAACAATCTCCTTTTAGACTTGGCCTCCGGGAGATTTGGCAGCTGTACACCCAGCTCCTCTTCCTAAATTCAACCACCGATCTAGAGTCAGAAGGATGTTAGGATTGCGAAAACGATAGTTTACATGCACAGACCCTTGTCGGTGTATAGTGTAATTGGGTCTAAACTGCAAGACTATGAAGATGAAGATGTAACATATTCAAATTTATGGATGTTTCTTTCCTGGGGACCTACATGTAGTGACAAGGTATTCTGTTAATGAATGCACTACAATACTCGGAAAGTTGGAATCCAGTCTCATATACATTACTTGTTGCTTTGTTGGGCAAGCCTCAGCCAAGAACAACATTTCTTTAAACAGTATGCATACAAATTTGAATATATTATGCTATGGTCACATTACCCAAAAGTAGCCTGCTCGGCAGCCGAGCGACGAGTTTTTAACCAATTCTGCCCGGCGGCGGCCGCCGCCCAGGCACCGCTCGTTTTTAGGGCATTGCTCGGTCGCCGCTGAAGTTTTAGCGCGGAGTTAAAATTTAGGCGGCGCCTGCTCACTTTTCACTCGCCTGGGCGGTCGCCGCCCGGGCACCGACCTAATCGCTGGGCGATGCCTAAATTCCAGCAGCGACCGAGCAGGCTACGGATCGGTCGGTCGCTGCTCTGATTTGTGACCATAGCTTAAGTCAACCAGAAATAGGCTAAGCTCAAGACTTCATGGCATTGTGTTGAAGTGTCAAAATAGAGTCTGTCCCTGCAGAGTGCAGACTAGAAATAAGAAATGAGTTTTAAATGCCCTTCTTGCTGTAAATAGACTATTTCAATAATCTTCTTCTTTCCATATGAAGGTGGTTTGATTCCAAATATGACATTTTGCTCAGGGAATTGAAGGGTTATGATGTAAAGCGGGACAGGAAGCAATGAAGTCCCCCCCCCCCCCCCCCACTCCCTCATCTGTTTGACA
Source organism: Strongylocentrotus droebachiensis (assembly GCA_035222895.1). Classification (NCBI taxonomy): domain Eukaryota; kingdom Metazoa; phylum Echinodermata; class Echinoidea; order Camarodonta; family Strongylocentrotidae; genus Strongylocentrotus; species Strongylocentrotus droebachiensis. Next base: position 268,432 of record JAVYIG010000209.1, read on the forward strand.
TTCGGGATGGTCAACATCGGTGCCCAAGAGAGACTGGACGCTACTGAAACTGACCGATGGTTTCAATAACCAAGCCTATACTCCCCTGCCCTCAAAAAGGAAGTGTCCTGTGTTTGATATCAATATGAAGCTCCAGGGGGATAGAGGATATTAAAGTTTAAAGGGCTATTGTTAAGTAGAATTGGACTTAGCAATTTGGTTGAATGACGAAATTGTCTTTTCTCAGGCTTCATGCATATTTCAGAATTCAGATTTCGTATTGAAAGTAGAAAAGGACAATTGAGGACAAAATACTAGTAATAATCAAATACAGGCTGGACTGAGAGACATATCATAAAGAAGGAAAAAAATAGGAAGGAAGAAGTACATGGGGATATATTACATTCATGTGGGACATAGAGAGAAAGAGGGAGAGTCAGACAGACACAGAGAGAGGGGGGAGGTGGCATAAAACAGTCAAGAGGAAAAGAAATTGATTTGAAGAGAAAATATAAAGATTTATTGAAACTTTATTGAAACTACAGAAATTAAGAGACAAAGAGAGAGGAGAGTAAATAAGAAAGAGAATAACAGAAAAATAGAAGATAATACAGAACGGTAATACAATGGGAAGAGGACGACCATAAAAAGCCAGTGCTCCATTACTTCAGGTACTTCAACTTGTCCTTACCAATACCCTGTACACCCAACAGGAAAGAAATCTCTTGAGCTGAGATAGGGGGTATTGTATTTCATCTTTATGGTGAGAAAATCTCTCTCTAAGGGGATCGTATTTAAGGGTGTCGGGTGCTGGATAGCACTCCAGATGGGATAAGTGATTTGCAAACAGAGTAATACATCATGTCAGGGTATCACACCCTCCCCTAGCAAGCAAGTCAAGCTAGAGAAAGAGAGAGAGAGAGAGATAGCAAGCTAAAACAAATATGAAATTCAAGTATAATATTTCCAACAGCCTGAGAATCTCCCAGCAAGAATTGAAGATAAGTTCTGGTCATGCAATTACATTATGAAAGAAACTGTATGGGGAAAATTGGAAAAGGTTGATTATCTCCTATACGATCTTGTAACCACCAAAATGGGAAGAAATTGACCCGGTTTTGTTGAAAGTCACAAGCACCGCACACAAAAATGGACATATGGGACTACACACAATTGTTTGGTCCAAACTTTCCAGTTACTTCTTGACAAAATATAAGGGCCTTTTAAAACAATCGTTAGAAGTAGACTAGATGAGATTCTTCCATACTGATATAAAAAGATTGAGAAAGTTTAGATATAATTCATAAATCTTTACCAGAACTCAACCTTCTAGACCACTAAGAACTAGAAAACTGTTAGCATATTTTTTCTTGGATATAATGGATAAATGCCCTTCTGTGTCTCAGCAAAGTATTCCACAGCTTCTCAATCTTTGGATTAGGCTTTGTGTTCATATCAGCTAATGCTAACAGTCACATTTTTTCAGAGGATTAAATGATTAAAAAAAGAAAATCTACCCCCCTATCTGATCAAATTTGAGTGCAACATTAAAATCTGGGTTGCAAGATATCTGAGCAAATATGAAGGTTCAACTCAGAGTAATTGAGCTGCATAAGTCATTCCCAAAGCATGAACAAAATGTTAGCTATTTCATTTTATCCACATACATAGTCTGTTATGTTGATCCTCCATGCGCTATGTCAGCATCTACTGTAGATCGCTATCAGAATATGACTCGATAAAAGTTCTTTAGAACGTTTTTTTTTTTAATACTAGATACAAAGGTATCACATACATGAAGATGTATCTTCATGTAGACGTTATAGTCCATGATAACAACATGTGTAATTAATGACCATGTAATGATAAATGAGGAATAGAGGATAATTGAATTACGATCTTGTTTAATTTGAAATCCAGACCAGTTTGCCGTTCAATCGTGACATACGCTACCATGTAGCAATCCATCTATTTCTGGCAAAACAGAGAGAGCAAGAATTTTCTTTTTAATGATGAGCAAACCATCTGGGTATGGTAACATCAGTGACAGTCTCCATTAGTCTCATCCCAAGCAATTGTTACAGAAAGATGGAGATGGAGAGAGAGAAAGAGAGAGAGAGAGAGCAGCCCGTTCAGACTACGGTAAATTTATATGTAACTCGTATAAAGAAACGTGTATAAAGAAACGTGTATAAAGAATCATTGCATAGCAAAAGGAGCCTACAGAGTCTAGAAAATAACATCCTTTAAAGAAACATATAAAGAAACTTTTCTTTAAACAGGGTAAGTTGATATGACAGCTGGCCAATCATTATAGTGGGCGCTCATGTTCAGCCTAGAGCGGCACCCGATTCTTTATCGAGGTTTTATTATACGATGTTCGGACCAGACATAGGCTGGTATTCTGAACAAGAAATGTAGAGGGACATACAACATGAACATAGAGACAATGGGCAGATAGTCGTGTGGAGTAGTAGGCATCAACAAGTATAAAGAAAGAGAGATAGAAGGTGTCAAGGAGGACAAAGTCAGGGAGGGAAGAGAGAAAAAAGGAGAGACAGATGGAGATGGAGATGGAGATGGAGATGGAGAAGGAGAGGGGGAGATGGGGAGATGGAGAGATGAAGTTAAGAGATAAAGTAGAGAGAGAGTGAGGGAGAGAGAAAAGGGAGACAGAGAGCATCACAGAGATACAGAGAGAGAGAGAGAGAGAAAGAGAAAGAGGTAAAGAAGAAGAAAATTCATTTGACTTGACAGGAAAAGAGAGGAACAGAAAGAATTTGATTAGAGAATTAGCCACATGTTCATTCGATTGACTCACAAGACTATTCTTATCCAGTAGCGAAGGCTAAATGACTTTACACTGCAACAGTCTGGCCTATTTTTCTTAGTTTTTTAAACTAAGAAGAAAGCAATGTCATTAATAAACTGTAAGATAAAAGAATATAAAGATTCCTAGGCATTAAAGCTAAACATTTATAAAAGCAAAAATTATAGCAGTGAAAGTACTCTGTGAAAGATTATCCTAGATATTATCGTCAAAATGGATTACTTTATCAATTGGTATCACCCAAAAGCAGATAAAAACAAATAAAAACCAAACGCATAACTAAACTGTGCCTACATAATTACTTCAATAACAGACTTCTTTTTTATACAATTTCTATTTCCATGAATCCTTTAAAGAAAAAAATCATTCTATATACGGTTTCCATAACTCCCCCCCCCCCCCCCCCAAAAAAAAAAAAAAAAAAAAAAAATAGTTTACCATTTCTCTTCCATCCATTATATAAAGCTTTTACTGAAACCTTTTTATGCTGATAAAATAACATTGGATTTAATCGGAAAAGGACTCAGAAATATTGAAAAAGCCAAACAACATTACAAGTACAGTACCTGGGGAATTTTTGCAATACATTATGATGCATAACAATGGCTGAAGTGCTGACTCTAATGCAAGCAGATTGATGGTGTTTTCATTTTGGATTTTCTTGAAAGGCTTTCACAAAAATTTCACAAAAAGAAGCGACACCTGAGGATGAAAAGGCGTAATTCATTAAATTCTTCTCCAGAGGTTAGATTATAAGATCACATAATCCCTGATCATTCATTTTACTACATAATTTACTGTATAAAGAATGAAATACTCAAACCTCAGAGCTTCAGCTTTATAATGGATGAGCAAGAATTTACAATCAAGGGAAAAATACCCCAAAAGAAAATATATTATTCCCCTATTCTTTGTCATATTTAGAATATGAAGGCATTTGAAGAGCCATGCTTTTCAGGGAACGTTCTTTCTCTGATGTTCTTCAACACTTAACTAAATAAACAATAAAAACGCTCACAAATGATTTTCCACCTCTCTTCCCAAAACTCAACCTTCTCTTTAAACTGAAAGAGAAGGTTAAGTTTTGGTAAAGTTGAGCTCTCTCATTCTTTTACTTTAATGTCGCTTTGAAAGAGAACCATTATAAAAATGTCCTCTAAAAAAGCTCTCTTCTTCAAATACCTTCATATTCAAACTACGGCAACGAATATCATGAATGTTTGGACCAAACAGTCATGTAACATATCTGTGTAGTCCAATACACCAATTTCTGTGTGCAGTGCATTATGTTTGTCATCAAGACTATTCTTGTGTCCTATACATAATCAACCTTTCTAAATTGCTACCATGTCCTTTTACAATCTATTTGTATATGACCAGGGGAGCGTTTCACAATGACTAAGATTGACTTTAAGTTGAACTTAACTATGGCAGGCCATTCATACCACTGGTTGCATGCTCTCACCATTATGATCTTTAGATAATATTTTTTCCTTCGATAATGAACTAACAACAAATGTAAACTTTGTAGATTTGTGACCATGATTATGTAAGTCCCTCAAGCCTTTTTTCAAGGAATATTTACAATCTTTATGATATAAACAAACCATTATCAGAGAAGCTGTAGGTCGTTAGACCCACATAAACATTAAACAAAAAAATACAAAGTCCTTCTGACATCTAAACGAGGATACAGAAGAAAGATACAACTTTAAAAGCAAGGTTATACCTTGGCAACATTCCTCTACAGATAATTGGTATGAAGGCTCTGATATTGAGGTTAGCTATTGTGATTCCAACTCTGATTAGGATTATAATCAAAATGGTAAGTATTTGAAGGACCAGACAATTATACGAACAAAAGTATCAATATCTGTGTCCATGCATTAAACAAGAACACCAGTCAATCATCAAAACAAGTTGCAACATTAACCTGCTAAGTAAGTGTCAAATCCTATCCTGGGAGTGAAGAATTGAAGGTTAGGACAAGAATTACAGCTAGTACAATATACATTTAGTAAACGACTGGTGGCAAAATTCTGTGGTAGATGGTAGAACACTAGAGTTTTAAGCCAATGATTGGTCCGTTCAGAGCCGGAAGGATGTATATAAGTCTACATGTAAGTTAGATGCCGATAGTTATTGACCATCTTGCTCTCAGCAAACAAAATTGTATTTTAAAATATTCACTGACATATATCTAGGTTTTAAAGGAACTCCTTTCACATGTTCAAGCTAAATTTGAATTTAAGTTGAAATTAATTTTGAATTGTGAACATGTCTATCTTTAACATACTTGCATCAAAATAAATGCAAGGTGACCAAAATAGATGTTATTTTCAAAATGTCATTTTGCCATTCACAATTTTTTTTTTTTTTTTTTTTTTACTACAACCTGAAACAGTTCCTGTAAAATTGAGGGTTACATAAAACTTTGAAACTGTAAAGAAAGAGAAGAAGCACTGGCAACAAATTCAAAATTTCCTAAAATAGTTTTTTGGCTGTCATCCATGACATTTAATCAGCGATCCTGCCAAGAAAATAATTATGCAGACATGTTTTCAAAAGATCACCATACTAATTTAACCCAGAGTATTTCTGACTATATCACTAAGATGATCTGGATATACGTTTAAAAATACGAGGGAGGGTTGAATGGCCTTGATCAACGAGACTGATCGACGTAGCAAACAGCAGGTTACAAACAAGAACTGTATGCTTCTTTCTTAATTGAGATTGGAAACGTAAATAGTATTTCAGATGTTTATTCAATTAGACATGTTGCTATTCATAATGCATAACCAAATAGTGTATAGTGCAACACTAAGATAATTTTAGTACAAAACATCAGGAGCATATTCACTTTGATTCAGAAATGCAACTATTACACTTCTACATTTCTATGACAAACACTTATTTTTGTCAGTTCACTTTTTCAAGGGTTGTTTACAAATTATATTATCTATTTATTTTGTATGTTATTATTTGTATACATTACGATTGTCACTTTCGTTCCTTAATATACAAAACTAATAAACATTCACAATTAGTCAAAGGCCTTGTTATTTATATGTAAAATAATTGTTTGTCACAGAAAAATCATCGAATGTAAAGGTATTACATGACCAGTACCATTATGGCATTTTTCTAGAGCATGTATACCCTGGCTCTAGATTTGTATTTGTGTTCTTGAAAGAAAGAGCTGTTTGAATCATGCAAGGCAGGTCATGATTATTTTTCCTATTCCTCAAATAGTCTCTCGAAGGAGAAGAAATAACAAACCCAATTAAATGCAATGAGTTACAGACCCAGACTTTGCCACATATTCTTCAAAAGAAGAAGCGGTATATTAACTCTAGCGATCTTTCATCGCTTTCTTTAATAACTTTTGGAAATGTATGCTATGCCAAACGGAGCAGAAGGAAAAGGGTGTTTTAAAATATGACATGACACATCGAAATCTTCAGACCTTAAGCCCTTCACACCATCACAACCTTGGTGATATAGCAAAAATAGGGGAAACCCCTCGCAACGGTAATGAAGGGATTAATCGAGGGCCGACAAGGTCGTGAATCGATACCACGGCTTTGATCTTGGGAATGTGCAGGGTGGAAATGATTTTTAAAAACTTCCAGATGCCTGAAGCTTTGGGATGGATGATGATAGTGGAGAGTTTTTAAAGAATCACTATGTTATTCCTTGTGTCGTATCTGTCAGCGGCCTCGAGAGAGAGCGGTTAGGATGTCTTGTAAACATTCGTCACTTCCACTCTATAAAGTTTAACATCTCTCCTACCTACACCGAAAGTTCAGGGTGTAGTCATCGACATCTTTGAGGAAAAATTGTTTATTTTGAATATGTTACAACATGATAATACTACGCCGAGTATGAAACTGTACCTTATCAAGTACATGTACAATGTATATTGACTGCCTTTTCATCCATCTATTATGCATGTAAATACAGCAAATTCCCTTGATATGGACAAGTAAGATGTTGAGTTTAATTTCAGTCTTCAAAAATTGAAAGCGATATGACGGAATCTCCATTTAAAGGTAAAGACCAGTATTGGTAACGCCCCAATTTCAAAAAATGAAATGGAAGCTCTCATTACCAATCATGTGAAAGAATATGTTTTGACTAATACATGATGATAAAAAAATTGCCGGGAAACCGCCTACTAATTCATATATTCGGTAAATTTGTTTCTCTCATGGTCGTGTGAGAGATATAGGGTAGTCCCATATACATCTTTCTGTGTATAGTGCTTGTAACTTTACGAAGAATGGGCCAAATTTCTTATCATTTTGATGATTCCAGAACCTTGCAGATGCTAGATGCTAGATGATCAACCTTTTCTGATCGATTCCACAACGTTTCTTTCACAATGCAATCGCATGACCATTACTGGTCTTTACAAAAGAATGAAAGTAAAATGTGAACTGATGAACCCAAAATTAAATTCAGAAAGAAAGAATTGAAGACTTCTTTTAAACTCCAAGTATAAAGGCCTCTGGATGATACGAAAAAGCATGCCTGAAGTAATTCTTGACTAGAGACAATATCTACAACACAGGTTCTAACAACTGTAACCCTCACCATATAAACCTAAACCCTATTACCCTAACCATTTATTGTTGATGAAATAAAAACCCAGATGAAAAAAAAATCCAGAGCAAATGTCACATCTCCTTTAAAAAGGGAAAGATAACAGCATTAATAATTTTACCTTGTGGAAAGCAGTCAGTTCTTCATTCAGGCTTACAAAGTAAACATTTCTCAGCTGTTCACAGCGCCGCCTACACCAGCAGGTAGGTATGCCCCTTCTAAGAGCAGGCATGTTGGAACCGTAGCCTTTGGCGATGTCCACAAGAAGAAAGATTCAGTTCTTGCAATGACAAGCTAACGAAGGCTTCTCTATCTGAGGCGACCGTTTCAAAGTGGCAACAAGAATAACCAAGTCCGTACAAGGACAACAAAACAGTTAGTTCTTGTTGAGGCAACCAACAGCGGCAGCAGGTCCAGAACTATGGGTCTTTTTTAAAAACAAGTCTTCACGAAAAGCTATAAAACTTGATGGAACAATTGCCGCTGATATTTTCCCTCAGCAGTCAGTAGCCATCCCCTTGCCAAGTAAGTGCCCCAGAAGTGGATACTCTATTCAATCTTATCCATCCTCATCAGCAGATGCAGGCCTTTGGATTAATAGCGGAGATGACAGGCGAGAGGCAGTTGCCTGGAGGAGTTGGAGGCACCAGGACAGGATGCCATACTGGCAGAATGTCCATGGACGTCCAAGGGTGTCCAAGGGTGTCCAAGGGTGTCTAAGAGTGACCATGCAAGACAGCCTACATCTTCACTTTAGAAAATTCCAACAAGGTTTCCTCAGGGCACACCTCTCAGATCAAGGATCTCAGAATGTACGCGAGGCGATAAGCGTACGAACGCCCATCTTCCACAGAACTGACCCGTTCCTTGATATTCTTGATCAACGATGTAACCGCAATTATCACGATCATGTTGGATGATCATGCTAGTCATATGTCACCGCCCAGCTGAGCATTTAAATAATGCAATAAGAAAAGGTCTGATCTAATTGCTGTGATCACTTCCAGTCTAGCAGCTGCTGCCACTTAAAATGGGAAACAAACCAGAAACTAATTTTCTTTTATAGACAAACTAGTCAATATTTTTGTTGGAAACCATATGCAGGAAAGGTTCCATGTCTCAAACATTTCGTATTTGATTACAGTCTCGTCGAGGAAACCCCAATTTAGGGTTCATTTAATTACATGCCAAGGAAATGCAAGTGTATGTATGCCAAACGTAGGAGAAATTGGATAGCTGAATTTGAACCTGTTAAGTCTTGTAACTTGCAAAATGGAACGTCATCCAATTACTCAAATATACTGAGAGCAAGAGAGACATTAATTAATTAACTCTTACATGTACATAGGTTAATGCCCTTTAAGCTCTAAGATGATGATTAATCACTTTTGATCGAGAGGAAAGGAGTTGGGAATATCATTGAAGGTGGGAATCTGCAGACCAATCAATTCTTCTTATTGCTCCCACGTTTCAAAGTCATGTGCCCTCACATGGAAATGAATGGGTGGGTGTGAAGAGGATAATTTTACAAGAAGATATCAAATTCAAGCACCCTACCCATATCAGATAAATCTCCTGCACTCCTCAATAATAAGCATCTATAAAAAGGGATATTTTGTGGGGCTTCCACTTAAAATGTTTATCAGTTCTAAAAATACAGCAACAGCACCCTTCAAGTTCTTGTTTTCTTTCAAATTTGTTTCAAATACTGCCCAACATATTTTTCAACCTTGTATAGGCATAATATGGCTTCAGAGCTAACAAGTTTTTCATTAAAATAATCAAGATATGTTTTATAAAATAGAAACAGACTGACCATTTATATCCTCAGCAGTCAGAGGCCAAGTTAAAGAGTCGTGTGTGCAATTATTCTTGTATGTATTCCATTCCTCTATTTTAAGAACATTGGAAGGTAAAGATAAAATAGTGCAAGTTCTGTACAATGCAATAAACATGACAACCCTGTAATCATTTTCTATAAATTGGCTCATTTGCTCATAATTTGTGACCATCTTAAATCAAAATAGATTCCAGCAAAAAATACAGCGACTGACTAAATTATATCAATTATTTGTATTACTATATTACAAGTATAGTCCATTCCAGATTGTTTTTCATTTATGTTTTGTTGTTGTTGAACATAGGATTCATTTAGGTCAAAGGATAACAAGTCAAAGTGAAAACAGTCATAACTACAAAGTGCAAATATATACATACTTGAGTTTTTTTTTTAATAAAAAATATTAAAAAATCATAAGTCATGTTCAAATGTATACGAGCAAATATGAAATATACCAAAATGAAATTAAAAAACCATGATAAGCCTTTTTAATCAGTATCAACAGACCCCTGCAAGTCCCCTAATTGAAACTGTCACTCGCTGGCGTTGATAGGGGGAAGTCCTCCCTCGTTGATCAAGGAAGGAAATGTTCAAAGAGCAGGGGAAATGTAGAGGGGGCAACAAGGAGATCGGAAAAATGAGCCAAGGGGAGGCAAGAAGCAAGGTCAAGTTTTTAATATTTTTTTGGTTGATATATGATATCAAAAACCAAAATATTAAAGGTAAATATAACAGATATGCGCACTGTGCACAAAGCCATATTTTTCACTTTCACTTCAGTTTAATATTAGGAGAGAAGGATTTTTAGTATTGAAATTTGTTGATCTGAAGGAAAAAAAGATATTGTAACGTAAGGGGACGATATCAAATTTTCAATGTGAGGGCAAAATTGTAAACCTTAGCCTTAATTTTGAGTTCTAATGGTTTCCTTTGTCTCGGATATTTGGTGTGGAATGCAAAAGGGCAATATAGGAAAATAATGATGGCTATGGTGGAATTATGGGGGGAGCAAGTATCAATTAGAGAAAAAAAAACTAGACAAAATGTTTTCTGAAGTAAACATGAAGGGCGATAACCGACATTCATGAAGAAATTATGTGAGGAATGCAGTTTCAATTAAATTTACAATTGGCCTTCACTTAATTTTACACCTACTTAACACATTGTTATCTAAATCAATCTTAAAGCAAAGAAATACTCCCTTGTCATCCAGCCCCCTTTCTTTTTCCCCTCTCTCTTTCCTTCTCTTTTATTTCTATCTCATTTCCTTGTTTAGTCCTTACTTGATTCCTTTCTCTATCTTTCTCTCTAATTCTCTCTCCATCTTTTATATTGTCTGTTGAAAGCTAGAAGGGTATAACTAATAAACCTTTACACAAAGTTAACACCCTTCTGGCTCAAATAGAAGAAGAAAAAATCTTCTCTCTTTCTCTCTCTCTCTCTCTCTCTCTTCTTCATTATTTCCTTGTCCTATTTATTCTACTAAGTGGCCTTTTTCCTATCATGATTTGGGCCTAATACTTCAATGTAATCCATATACCTTCCTTATCCTGCGGACTTTTTAATACTAAGGCTTCTTATTTCTTATCCTTCCACCGAGGGCTTTCCAGGCTCGCTATAATCTCTCAAATCCTCCTATATCCCAGTAGGGAGCTAATCGGCTTCAGGTCCAAAACTTAGGACTCTATAGTCTAGACGGTCCAGGTCCAAAAAATGGAACTCAAACATTTCCTAAATGACTATGGTATGTATTAAAAACATGTACATATCTCATCAGGTCCACAATCTAGGACCAGAGTCTGGCCTAAGTCCACTGAATGGAGCGTATACTTCCCCCTGAATGACACACATATCTCACAATATCAATAATCAAATGGTTAAAAGATCAGTAATTTATATCATTCTCAATCTGAGGTTTTAAATCAGTTATAACATATCTCTATGTCAAATCAAAAGGCTCATTCATATGAATACAATTTGCCTATGTTTTGACTATCCAACGGGCTATACACAGCAGGAAGAAAGGGGGGTCCTGTACTAAGTAAATAGGCCTATTCAAAGGCTCTAAATGCATTTCAAATAATGCACAGGATTCTAAGGTCGGCTAAATTATATAGGGCATTTTAAAGGTGACAACTATTGGTTTGTAGGACCTTCAAGGCCTTTTATGGAGTACAAAACAAGTTTAAAAGCTTCTAATAGTGGTCATCCATTGTGATCTAGCCAAGCTTGAAGTCCCGTTTTACACTGATAAGAATATACATCTTTTGTGGTTCATGAGTTCACCTTGAGACTGTATATAAAGGCCTATTTTGTCGCTTATTCAAGCAATCAACATCTATCCTGCATTTACATGTACGTCTGTCCACAAAAAAGCAACGATTCTTCACTGCCTTTCAATACAATTTTACATGTTTCTTTGATTTTCCAGTGAAGAAGAGTAAAACAACGATTAATCTGAAATGTAAGTCACATTTTGTGTAATTACCTGCACTGTTATTATTACAATTAAAATCAAGCTTCTGCTTACTCTTCCTTAAATAAAGATACCTGTAGATGGAATTAAAGCAATTGTGTGTGTAAAAAAACAATGGTTAAAACTGATTAATAGACAGGTTTTATTCTCAGTAATAAAACTGATCCTGATATGAAATGACCATTGCTTCCACTTTATGCAGCCTCTATCTAATGGTTTTAGGAAGAGTCGTCAAAGACATATACTGTACAGATGGAAAGTTAGTAATAAAACAAGAAAGCCTTCTTACCTACAAAATTATAGCAATATATCCCCAGTAAAAGGTCTATGCTGAGAGATATATTCCAGATTTAAAAACCTCCTGTGAACGCTGATCGAGCACAGATCTTTGTGTATCATGAGAGTCGATCCTGCCAGAGAGAGAAGCACTAACTTCACGCTTTGAAACCACATGTACAAATCAACAAGCACTGTGCTCTAAAAAAGCCTTTATAGCCCTAATGCTAGTATTATTACCGTGTTTACTACTCTTTGGGACTTTGTATGCTTTGGCCGCTCCAACGGACATGCACAAAACTTCTCCAACAGAATCCATAGAAAACAGACACAATGGGGAGAAGCATCGCATTCCTGGAGACAGTTTGATATCTAGACCCCCCCCCCCCCCCCCACAAAGCTTTTCTTTTCAACTTTATCTGCTCAACTCTCTTTCAATATTTTGCTAAATGACAGCTTTGGAGATTTCTCACGCTTGTGTTCAATGGTATCAAATATTGAAAATATGCACAAACTTTTCTAATCTTTTCATAATGCTCTCTTCTTTTTTAAGAATATTTAAAGCAGAACTTCAATTGCTGGCCAAAAGTTTAGGCACACTTCCCGATTCGGTTGTAACAATATTTTTTTCTTTCTATTTGTCAAACAGACTTTTAAACACCTCTATTTTCTCTTTCTACGTTATGATCATATTCATAATTCAAAAGGTATACAAATTTTTAATGAAATCTTCACATTTTTTCTTCGTTGTTGTTTGTTTATATTGTCTTCTCCCCCCCCCCCTCGTATTTCTCTCTATATCTCTATCTCTCTCTCTATGATCTATCTCTCTCTCTCTCTATCTCTCCCCCCCCCCCCTCTCTCTCTCTCTCTCTCTCTCTCTCCCTCTTTCTCTCTCTCCCTCCCTACATCTGACCACTTGAAATGTTACCCTATCACTGCTTTGTTCATTGTAAGTTGGAATATAAAGAAAGCTATGCAAGAATTCTTGCTTCCTTGTAATCTGCATGCAGGTACTGAAGTAGGGTCTTTTGTTGGGAAATCTTCTTGGAAAATGGTGAATTCTTTACATCAAATGTCTGGTCAGATACACAACAACTACATCAAGATAGCTTCTTTTATATTATATTACTTCACTTTCTCCACCCATTGTACATCACTTAACACATGACTGAGCTGATCATCCCTTGTGATATAATCAAGAACTGCGTGGCATGCCATAAAGTTACCATCCTGTTCATGTTGAGTTAAATCATGTCAGAAATACCAAGGAGGCAATTAATTACCCCATGCAATAATGGTGTACAAATGTAATCTACAATCAAGGATATTTTATTCTTTATGTGCATATCCTAGTGATGAGCACTAAGAAGCAATATAAATACAAACAAATACAAACAAACGCAAAACAACCGTCACAATTATTATTGTTCACGAATAACTGGTTAATACCATAAATGGTAAAATCTGTGAATGAACAATGGAATTACACATTCATAAGAATGTCAAATATGACAGAAAAACACAAAAGGCCTTGACCACGAACAGGACGGAAGGGGTTGCCCTCTTTGGGGAGTGACGAAATAGGGACACCCACGACAATCGTACCTACACCATTATGATTACAAATGACACTTTTATGATGTCATAACTACGGTATACTCATGGTGCATTGTGTTCTGACAGCCTATTTTTGGACGCCTTTTGTTTGCCCGACACATAACCTGAGAAAAATTCCATTGAATACTGTTTACCTTACGAACAAATTTGGTAAATAGGATCACCAAAAGTGCATATCACTGCATAAGAAAGACGGATGGCATTTCTGTGGCTGTCTTGTCACTATAACCACGCAACCACCGTGAGTAAATAGATTCCATGATCGGATTGAAGAATTGGAGTATCTGCTTCTTCAGGCGGAATATGATCTTGACAGCATGACAAACGCTACAAAGTATTTCACCGCCTTAATTCCGAGGAGCTATTATCCCCAATAAATCAACTAAATGCTAATGTACTTACACCAGAGAAAAGGCTTAGGTAAAATACTGCCAGATTGGAAGGAAATTTGACAATACAGCTTATACAAATATCTGCACTTTCTGTAAAAAAAAAATGAACAGTGGTTTTCTAAAATGTCAATATTGAACCAATCCAGGAATGCCAGGTATTTTTTTCAAGGACTTAGGATAGTTCTAGGTGACACTGAATGATAGTGAAAAGCTCTGATAAGTGGCACTTTTGTAATCTTGTTTGCCAGAGTGGTAATCTTTCGTAAAGAAAAGGAGACACATTTGATGCCAATTTGAGAGCTGTGGGAGGCACATATAAGAAAAACCATTTTTGAACCGGTCTTTTATGGATATAATCACTGTTGAACTAAAACAACTGTTGAATTGAAGTATCAATATGTACTCTTTAAAAATTTCTCTGTACAGCTGTTGCTTTTCGAGTCTTTCATTAAAAAAAAATTCTAATGAAAAAAAACTGAAACAACTACACCTTGAATCAAAGGAAACGTATGAAAAATAAGGTGTGTACAGTCAATTCACCTTCAGTAAAATGAAAGATCAAGGCTCAAAAATCCAGTTGCGATCATTGTAAAATCAGCCAATATTCTGTAAAGAATGAACTTCAAAAATTGATCTCAACATCACTTCTAAATTTCAGAACTATAACTGTAAAAAATGTTTCCCCATTCCACATTCTGTAACAAAGTAAACAAGCCAGCATCATGGCAAAAACTCATGCCACTGATATCTTTGCCTGGTAAAATTTTGTTAATGCTTTCCAATGATGTGTTAAAAACTTTACTTACCTATTTTGTGTCAGGACAGCAAGAGACCAGATCAAGGCAAACACCAGGTTAAATGTACCCAAAGAAAAAGAAGAAAGAGAGAAGGAAACAAGACAATTAATAAAATGCTAAACATTTTATGGGCAAAAGAGTACAGAAACTGATGTATTGGATGTATTTGAACCCTGTACCTTATAATCCAGTTTTAGTGACTCATCTTATAGACCAGAATATCTCTACATGCACAGGATCGCAACAACTCTACTTGGTTTAAATGTAGCTGCAGCAAAAAAGGTATTCAACGTATTGAAAACGCACACAAATATGAAGATACTTGTGTCAAAGAAGTTGATATCTCTAATGTGTGCAGAGTTTACTTATTTACCGGCCTTAAATAGGTGAACATTAAAGACAAAGCAGCCATACAAAAAGTAATATCATCATGGATAGCCAAGAAATTTGTCCAGAATTAGAATTCCTCTGGCCTTTAAAGAATAACATAAAGCCATATAAAACCTGAGCAGGATTGTACATTAGTTTCCTAAGAATGATTAATATCAACTTAATGACAAGATCTTTTCCCTGCCTTCTGTATTGTTTCCTGTTTGGCTTTGTTGGGTTTCGAGTGTCTGTTTTTTCTGTGACAATATTCTCAAAACATGTTTTTGCTGTCTGTATAATAAACATACAAACACTTCAACAACATGATTGCTTAAGATGTTTCCAAAAGTAGCAATGGCCCTGGACATCTGTAACAAATAAAATTAAAGGTACTTTCAAAAGATTTGTGTAAGTCTAAAACATCATATTCAATGCATGTCTTCCTCTCTCGGATAAGAATCTTTACACAGAAAAAAGAGGAGAAAGTTGGGTGGAAAGCTAACAATAACAGAAATGTAAAAACAAAGACTGAATGGCATGATGGAATATAAATGAGATCATAACAGATAGAACTGACAGAACAAGATAATGCCATATTGCACAAAAAGTGGCTTAGGGTGGGGTCCAGGGGGACAGACATGGGGGGTTCTCTTATCTTATTTCACAGATGAAATGTGGAATTAACAATGCCATTGATAAGGAAGAGGGTGTGGAAGGGAAAAGTAGCATCTTATAATTTTCATGTGACTTTATTTTTCCCTTTTCTCTTTTTTCTTTGTTGTTGTTGTTGTTGTTGTTTTACCCCCTTCATGGGGGGGGGGGGGCCTTATGCACCATGCAGCTACACCATTGTGCATGAAAAGAATAGCACCAAGAAGATATTTATGCAAACTTTTTCAATGAGTGAAGATAATGTGGCACTAACAATCCACAAGTCGAGTAGTATGTTGTTGTGAAAATAACGGTGAGAGGTTTCACACTTGAGTGCAAGAAGGAGTATCGTCTTTAATGGGATTCCAAGCAATGGGTCGATGTTATTTTGATCAATCATTATTTTCTTTCACCTGATGAGACGAAGTTTGAAAACAGGAGTAATTATGAGTGTAGTTTAGAAAGAAAGAAGGAAGAAATAAACAAACAAGTAAAGAAGATGGAGAGCAAAATTTGTCTCATAAAAGGAATTTGTTGGTGAATTTGGACATACCTCAAAACACAGAGAATGTCAACAAAATAATGTAAATAAAACAAGTTAATGCTATAAATCAGTCCTGTTTTTTTGTTTAGAATTGAAAAAGTTTCCATGTAGTACCATTAATTCAATCACCAAGAGTTTCACTGAAAATGTTAAATCATATATTTCAAGGAATCTGTGAATACAATTCTAAGGACTTTGAAGAGAATGTACACAGTTTAAAGACTTCAGAGAAAATAAATGACTGGCAGAGGAGAGAGAGGGAAAGAGAGAGAGAGAGAGAGTGAGTGAGAGAGAGAGAGAGAGAGAGAGAGAGAGAGAGAGAGAGAGAGAGAGGGGAGAGACAGAGAGAGAGAGAGAGAAGGAAGGTGGCCATGGAACTGCATATTTTGTTCTTTTCCAAGACATAAAACACAAAAAATGCAGGTGTTTTGTAATTTCTTGTCCATTAATTCCCTTGTGATCCTTATACAGAGTCTTGAGCTAATCTCGTTCTTTTTGGAACATATCCAGCAAATATAACCTGAGATGCCCAAACAAAAGACGAGACCCTGAAAATCCTTACATTCCTGAGGACAAAAGGCCAAATCATAACAAGCCTTGTTCCCTATTAACATACTTTTCTTCAATGCCCTAAGTCACCTGTAACTTTTATATCTAAGAGAGAATCGTTTTCGCACAATGCCTCCAACGAAACACAAAACTAAACTGACCGTCTCACAATTTTTCGCTAGTTCCAGCCCATAAAAGCAGATAATTTGTCACCCGTCCAATAGTCTGTCGTTTGGAAATAATGTGGGTGCGTTGTGATGCGATTCGCTAATTTTCTTGTTGACCAAATTTCTTGCTTAAATGGCCAATTTGAGGGTTTGAGTAAACAGCTGTTTGTTAGGTTGAGCTATAATTAAAGACTCGGTCACAAATGCCATTACGAACTGCTACGAACGCTGTACAAACGATTTTCAGACAATGGAAATTCGGGAAGACAATGGAAAAACAGGGAGATTTGTACGAAATTATCGTTCGTACGAACCTTTGTGACCGTAGCATAAGGCAGCAAATATTTCTTTTGGTGGAGATGAACATTTTTGACAAACATAAACCTGAGGTGTAATCCTTTCAGATTACTATTATAGTTCTTGCTCTGGCTGTATAGCCACCATGTTTTTGATTCTCTGATGAAAATAGAAAGTGTTGAATGTGATTAAAATCTTCAATTGCTCTCTGTTATTAAAGAATTCTTTAGAAATTCTAGCTCATATCAAGACATTTATTGACAAAATTATTGTTACAAAAATTGTCTGCTGAAATCCATATTTCATCAGAGTTAACAACATTCTGGCTCCCAAAAGACGATAGATTTATTTTACAAAAGACTTTGTTTTTGCTTAATATTTTGCTTTTCATGACATTTTCATCTAGCTTTGTGTCAGAGCTTTGTAATACAGAACCTCTGATTTAATGACAATTTTGTACAGTGACTGTCTAGGATTAGTATACCATAGTTACATAATTTTTTAGCTTATTCATATCTCGAATATGATGGAAGGGGTACAAATTGAGTCAATGTCCACTTTCTGGCCATTTAGAGAAGAAGAAAACAAATTCTGGACATTTTATTGAGGATGTTCTCCACTAGACCAGTTAATCCCACCCTATTTAATCCCGTCTAAAACCCTCTACAGGGCTAGCAATGACCTCACTTTACAGATTAGGATTACAACCAGGAAATATCATTGAGTCTCAATATCTGGTGCTAACTCGATCATCAACAAACAAATAAAAAAGAGACTGGAGGACAACACGATGGTCACTGCAAGGCTACAAATTCAAAGACTAGGAATCTCTGGACCTTTTCTGTTACATTCCAGTAGTCATATCAAATAAAAACAATTGTTAGTGGTATAACAAAGCATACAAATCCTCAATTTGGGTCAAGGATAAAATTGGACAGACACTATCTTTTTTTCTTCTTTTTTTTTTGATTTTTTTTTTTCTTTTTTTTCTTATACCTTTTAAAGAGTAAATATGATTTTTTTTTTTTTTTTTTTTTTTTTGGGGGGGGTACCAAGTTTTTATTGTCGAGCCTTGGAAAATACAGGGTATACTTTCATACTGAGTTTTTCTTTCTTCTTGTTGTTTTCGAATTCTTTCTGTAAACTTTCAATTCATTCCTTGATTCATATTCTTTCCTGAGAACCTCCAAAGCCTTTGAGTGCAGTGCAAATAACATGAGACATAGAAGAACATTTGGGTGATCTGCAGAACATACAAACCTTTTTGGAGGGCAATAAATCTAATATTCACAATGTCTCGAGGATCTGAGAATCTGTGCTTCTATGCAAGCATATGTCATTTACGGAGCACTCAAAGGCTTATAGACAGATGAACTGCCAAAGTCATTTTGCGTACAGACACCTATTTGAGTCTATACATTATTGTCTGCTGAGAGCAAGATGGGCATCGGGGCAAAAAGGAACAAAAATTGTAAAATAGTTCCATCAAATTTCTTCCAGAAGGACCTTAGTCATTTCAATTCATAATGAATGAAATGGATCTGCAGATACAACCAAGCATGCCTCGGTTGATGCTATATTTATGGTAACTCAAGAGTGTTGGAGTTTGTATGTTTAGAGCCAGAGGGTCCTTATATAATTAAACACACTTCTGGCTCTAAACAAATGATTATCTAGAGTATTATGATTTAACGCTGTTTAGTTCCCCAGTAGATGATATGAAGTATACACGCTATCATGCAGACTCCAATATTTGCTACACAAATGTTCACTGCTTACGACACAGCAAAATGAGCTAAAACCTTAACATTTCAACCCCAGTGCTTCTAGATTCACAGAAAAAAACAATTCTAAGAAATTGCCATCTCAAAGATTAGAGCAAAAACGGCCAGTAAATCCTGGACGACATTAAGTGTTGACTGAGAGTTCTTTCAACCTTCCCACTCAAACTGACCCAAAAGCAATATTGCGGAAAAACAATAAATATGGCGGGTGTATTTTCATCCAATTCTTGATAGAAGCGGAGGAGTTCTTCTCCAGCTATTCAACAGTTTATCAATCAGAGCTCGAGTTGGCCAAGAGTTGCTCATTTTGCTTTTGAACGGTTCATATCAATCATTTAGTCTTTCTGCAGTTATAGTGCAGTATCACTGATAAGGGAATTGTCCTATATCTGTGTTCGGCTTATTGGCTGCCAGATTTCATCAACTTGCAGGAGAATTAATTTCTTATCCTTCTCCTTCTGCAATTTCTAGTTCCCTTTGGAAAATGCAACTCAATAAAACTCCCATATGTGTATATTGGCTGGCATTTTATCCTTGGTACATGCACTTTATGCATGGAGAAATACAAACGGGTGCAGAAAATGCTTGTTATGAAAAAAATTATGACCTTAATAAACCAAAAGGATGCATATAATGCCATATAATTGACAGTTGAAAATAACAAATCTTCTTAAAGTTTTTTGTAATGAACTGAATAAAAACCAAAGTAATTAGTCATGCTAGATAATTGATATTTGAAAGGGAAAAAAGTTCTTAAAAGTTTGACATTCCTACACGGATTTCAAATTTTATAATTTTCATTAAAAGTGGAAGGCTCAGATTTTAGGTTTGTCAGAGGTCAATGGCACTTAATTCACTCAAAATAATCCTTTTTATTTCTTTTTTTCCAAATCCATAGCTTTGTTGTCTAGTGCTCTCTCAGGTGTAATTGATTGACAAGTGATTGACAATAGGTATTGTTTGTGGGGTAGGACATAAGGAATTTATTGACTCCATTTGAAAAAAACTACCTTGACTTTACAAGGTAACAATTCCAATGCTACATTCCTATCTCAATATAGATCAAGCAACAAAATATTTTGATTGAGATGGCCTCTATAAACATACCATGATAAAAATGGTGGAATCGGGGATTTAAAATGTTTAATGAAGTAGTTTCATTTAAGGTACATGAACTTTCATCCTTTCTTAGTAGAAATGTAAAATGGTTGACTTAATTGTGCACAAATCTATCATAAACTCCTAAAAACATAGACAGATATGTTACTATTTGCTGATAAAAAAAAGTAAATATATGCTCCTTATTTTTTTCTTTGTTATCTGAGTGGGTTTTAATTGTGTATTGTTATTGCACTTAGAAGGAAGTCAAGACATTTTGTTTATAATTATTATATTATAATTATTACTTGAATACTTTGTAACCAGACTAAATAATGTTCATTTTTTACTCTTGTATGTGTGCAAAAAAGACTAAAATCCCTCTTCTGTATAGTTGTTTCATGAATACAGAAATGAAAGAAAATATTGAAGTATAGATAAAAGAAGATTCTGCTGGACATGAGTATTAGAAACAAAAATCACCATGCTGCTTGTCAGGACTCCTCAATCCTTTCTCTCTCTCTCTCACACATGGTGCACCCGCAATCCTACTGTATAAAAATCACCATGTATTATCATTTAAATGAAGGTAATGAGCTAGAAATAGCATGGTCAAATAATATTGATTTAATCAAAATCAATTAAAGCCGGACCGGAGACAGAATCCATCAATTGTTTGCATCCTACGGTAGCTGTAAGTGGCAAACACAATGCTCCTAAATGAAAATAAATACTGTATTGTACTGATGCAATTACTTCTTTTATCCAGTCTGACTTTTCCTCTCTTTAAATGTAATCTACATGGGAGGAAAATCAATAAGACCCCTAAGAACGAGGAGGATTTTAATTTGAGCTTGGTTACACTTCATTAGAAGATAATTGGTATATACACTGACAGGGAAGGGAAACAAGGAGTACATAGGACTAATCTTGGAAGGATTTTCCTAGATTTCTTGTAATGAATTCAATGGTTTCCGTGGCCAGTTTCGGAGGAGAGGAGAGAAGGAATAAAAGTTTGTGGAATGGCCTGCTGAAAGTAAGTTCCTTGATATTTTGTGACACTCGTGGGTGTTGCATACTATAAGAATATAATAAGGCCTGCTCTAAAATAACTTCTCTCTCTCTCTCTCTATATATACTCTAAAAATAAACAATACACAAATTAAAATGACTTGTTTCATATAACCATTCTCCCTACCCCCCCCCCCCTCCCCCCTCCTCCCCCCCCCCCCCCCACAAACACACACATATCTTCTACATAAGTCAACATCAATTTTCATTCTCACACTCCTACTTTGTATTTGAAGCAAAAAATAAATCATTGTCTTGGGCGATATTTTTAGCTTCTCAAAAATATAGTACAAGAACCTTCCTGCCCGTCTCCAGTGGCTTATAAAATTGCAATTTCTTACTTGATTTTCCAAGAGCTTCCAGTTGCTTTCATCTTTCCCACACACTTACAAAACCACCCATCATCCAGGTGTACAAGCCCATGACTTTATATAAAAGCACAAAAAGGTATTCAGCTGTGAGAATATTGCCCACAGGATGAGTTAACTTGGGCATGAGGAAATGAAAACAGCCACCCCGCACCCCCCCCCCCCCTCCCCATCTCTCTCCTTATACTTGGCTATAAGTTCGCACAGGACAGTGGTACATGTGGTTTTTAACTAAAGTTTGAAAAACTTTGGAGTCTTTCACACTGAACTAAACCAACAGCAAGGGCCAAAACAACAAGCGTTGACATTTTTAAACTGTAAAGGCAATCCGAAGCAAGTAGTTGTTGAAACTACAGGCTGGAAAACCTCACAACTAATTTTGTCTTCTCAGCACATAGCTGCTTGTACTAGTTTGAAGTTAACCATAACAATGTCTTAAAACATTTGAGTAAACTGAGTAAAGTTTTGAAACCATGATAAGGGTGCATCCTCACAGTTCTTCACTATACAAGATAACCTGAAAGTTTAAAACCACAAGCTTATCTTTAAGTCCACAGACTCCTGTGTGAACCAGGCTTCTCTTTATTTCAGTTTTGTCAGAGTGCATGTACGGCACAAGCGGCATGAATTTCTAGGGCATCTTGCCCGGCCATGTCGGAACTCATTTCCTGGGGGAAGGGGGCAATGGCGCAACAGAAAGAGGTCCGCAAGCCGAAGGGTGAAACAAAAAGGGTTTATCAAATGACATCTGCGGCTTATTAAATGCCACACTGCAGTGGTTATATATATTGAACAGTCGTGGGCAAGCTAGATATCACTGTTCATTTGAATGAAGGCATGGTTCAACTGTTTGAGGATATCATTGAACAAGATCTACGTTTGTTTCTGACAACCTTGAAGCTATTCCTAGTTGCGTACATACTTTGTTGACGTTGACGAGACCAGATTTGTGGAATTGGGTGCCAAAACTTGAATGATATATTTACTGCATATACTGTACAGGACAACAGTTTGATATTTCATATCAATTGCTGTTTTTGCGATCAATACATATATACATGGAAGTTCAATTTTACTACATGTAAAATGATGGATATCATTTTCCTCTCCTTTAGCCAGCCTGTCAACAACAACAACAACAACAAACCAAAGAAAATTATGGATGACTTTTGAACAAGATTGTAAAGTGCAATTTTCATTCATATTTTGCAAATCTTGTCATCCAGTCTTTAAAGCTTGGTTGAATCATCACTAAAGAATCAATTTCCAAGCCTAAGATTAAGAACTTCAAACAGCATTGGAAGAAAAAAATGCCAAATCTGTAATTCTGCAAATTTCTCTAAGTAAACCCAGGGCCATTGAAGGCTTCTGATAGGCTGGAACTCAATCACATGATTAAGACGAAAGTCTATAGGCGTGTCTTCACCATCTCGAGATTGCAAAATATCCAGCTATTTTGAACTATCCCGATCGCAAACTATCCAGCAAATTAGCTGGATAGTTGGTCGGGATAATATCCCAAGATATCTCGGTCTAGTTTGCAAAATATCCTTCTATTTCCGAACTAGCGGGATAGTTTGCGAGCGTCTTCACCAGACCGAAGTACGGAGTCAATAATCCCGATCCCATCATGCACAACGATTTCCGGTTTTCCGTGTTGGTGTTTACTTCTACTAGCGCGCACATGTGATCTATACCACTCAGTTAGCTCAGCGTACATCTACCGTATTTTTTGCGTTCAAATCGTCAGTTTTCTGCATTTACTCGTCTAGTTTGTTTTTGTCTTTGTTTTGTTTTTTGTTTGCTGTTCGCCGTTGTACTTAGGTGTTAATAATGTCTCACTGGACAAGCGAGCCAGTACTTGTTTACGTTTTACAGCGCGGGTAAAATCTTAAATCCGCGCGCTGGCCGTACAGTCATTCGCTGAAGTGCGCATGCGTCAATCTCGAGATTATTTTTCGAGCTAGTTGGTGATGAGCGTATCGGTCTGGTGAAGACGCAAATAGCTGGATAGCTTTCGATCGGGATAGTTCAAAATAGCTGGATATTTGGCAATCTCGAGATGGTGCAGACACGCCTTATCAGGAAATTTCAGAGAGTTAGGGGAGTGTGATAGCTTAAGGTGAAGGTTGTATGAAGGTCATTTGAGGCTACTGGCAACACACTCTTGAGCAACAATTTTCTTCTTTTTGTAAAAACTTGTATTGCTATCTAGCACAAGAATTCTAAAGCTTGCATTTGCTTTATCCTTCTCGCTTTTGCAAAAATGTTAATATGCTATTTTACCCAATGCATTAGACATCCCATATCAAATATATTTTAAGAAAAAATATATGTTTATTTTGGTTTTTATTCAAAAGACCTTTTGGTTTGGCACCTTATATGATAAGAGACGACAATTATTATTACCGTATTTACCGGCGATAAGGCCGCAGCGCCGTATAGGCCGCACCCCCAATTTGACATTAAAAAAAAACAAAAAAAACATGCGGGGAAGGACCTTCATTTAACATCGAGGTGCAGTTAAAGGCGCTGATTTGTGCTTGTAAACTTGTCACAAATAATAGTAACGATGTCGTTTTTAGAAGAATGTGTAAGATCATTAATGTGAATTAAAAACAATAGAGTACTAGGTCCTAGGATAGAACCTTGTGGTACACCATTTGTTATATAAAAAAAATTGAGGAATTATTATTATAAACTACATATTGAGATCTATTAGAAAGATTACTTTCAAACCAAGATGACAGACAAATTTGAGTGTTGTTGTAGTTTCCGAGTGGTGAGTCAACACACTGATTACTGAGCTGGGAGACATTGCCAGGCATAGCGCCATAAATCGAAACTAAAAAAAAAAAATATATATATATATAGATTTTTTTTTTTAAATCTTTCGCCGCATAGGTCGCACCCCGACTTTTTGATATTTTCTCTTCCAAAAAATACTGCGGCCTTTACGCCGGCAAATACGGTACTAAAGGTGTGTTATGCATCTCAATGTATTTATTCAAATTGTAACTTATGCTGACGGCCAGAAAAGTGTCAGCATATTGCTTTTTCCATACAATTAACCTGTTAACTATTGAATTCTCTAAAGGCTTAATACAGGGACCACCGGTTCCAGTAGGCAATGAATTAACACCTTTCTGCCTTTCAGCATACCGATAGGAAATTACATCCAGTACTATACTGTAGTCATAAAGTAGATGACATAAAACTAATGCCCTTTGCTAATGTGGTTTGATTAGCAATGGCGCTTGTAAAATGGCGACAGGCTGGAATGCTCCCCAGGGAGTGGAGAATGTGCATACCTTGTATGTGGGTAAGCCTGAATCCGATGACCGGGTTAATAATATGTTCCGCGCCTAGAAACGTAGTATTAGGCGCATTATAAATGTGAGCTATTATTATTATTATATTTGGCTCTAAGAAGATGATATGCAAATGTAACATCATACAAACAATAGGACTCCACTCATGCATGAGATTTCTTGAAGGTTATGATTCTTGGAAATGGTTGCTAGGCAACCCACATGTCATTCAAGTCATCCATGCCGGACGTTATCTGCTACATTACCCAACCAACACTTCCAGCAACACATAGCAGCAGCTATAGTCATTAGGCGCGAGTGCTGCTAATTATAACCTGATGACTTAATTTAATTAGAAGACAATGTCAAGTTTTGACAGCCCTGCATGGAGAGCTAGTTACGTAGCATAGATGACCCTGACCAACAGTGGACAACCGGATCTTGGGGTCTTTCATACTAGAGAATTTTTTAGTTTGTACATTTATATACACTTATGCGTTGTTTATGGATATACATAGAATAATTTCATGGCTCATTTTAATGTCAGATTATGTTAGACCCATATAACCTGGAAAAGTCCTTTCACACAAGAATTTTTGTATGGTGTGTATGTGTTGTTTATGTACATAAATTGAATAATTTCATGGCTCATTTTATTTATGTCAGTTTCTGTTAGACCCATATGATGTGGAAAGCTTTTATCAATGATAAAGTCCTACTCAGTTACTGACCTACAAACAGTAGCCTCATTTACACCGGGAGGGGGGGGGGGGGGGTGACATTGATCAGTAGGCTATAAAATCGTCTTTTCAATATGAAGTATAGCTATGTGAAGGGGGTCATGCAGGGCAGGAAGAAGACCACTGGTGAAAGACAAGTGGCTAGAGATATATCAGTTGGAGAGGTGTTAATTAAGGATAACACATCAAGTGATGGAGTGACGTATTACACAACCCGGGTATGACTGGGATGTATAGCTTTAATCAAGAATCAGTTGGCATAAAGAGTTGTAATATTTCAGTTATGTAAAATGTAGGTGAGCTGTATATACTGACTAATAAAAGTTTCTGTTTTCATGGAGGGTGGGAGGAGACTGTTCATAGACGAAACGAAACATCAAAATTATACATTCAACTCTTACAAAATCTCAGTAGGTTTATAAAAAAAACAATGGGCAATTAACTGATGACTGCAATCAATGCCTGTTTATCATTATTGAACTTAATTTTAACCCATGGACTACTGAATTCGCTCCTTTCCTAAAAGTTTTATACAAAAATAAACTGGATAAATATAGGCTGTGGCTTATAACAATTTAGAATAACAATGCACAGGAAAGAAATGTTGTGATCTCACATTTCAATTTCTGTTTGACGCTGGCATGTTCATTTTCATTACGCTCTGAGATTCCGGAAGCAGTACCGGTAATGAGAAGTATCAGAACCAATGGGTTTGCCAACCTTGTACAATTTAAATTAGCACCTAATTTAGGGTGCGTTCAATCGAATTTTCGAAGCTAGAATCACAAACATGAATCACAATTCAAAACGCTGTTACAAAAAGCAAGGTCACTGCGGTTTGCGTTCAAGCGATTTTTCATCAACGCTGATTCTAGCTCATTGCGAGCCAAACCACTGCGCATCACACTGCGCAGTATGGCCCAGGAACTTCGGCGCGCGCTTTCTGGAATTGTTTACGGCCGACTGTCGACTGCTGTTTTGAGCATAGATCGCAATAATAAGACAAAGAATGAGAAGGTGATAGAAGGAAGAAACAAAGAATAACATAAGGAAAGACAGAAAGATAAAGTCGATAGAATGATTAAAACAAAGAATAACATAAGAGAAGGTGAAAGAAGGAAGAATCGAAGAATAACATAAGGAAAGACAGAAAGACAGAAAGAGAGAGTGATAGAATGCTTAAAACAAAGAATAACATAAAAGGTGATAGAAGGAAAAAACAAAGCATAACATAAGAATAGAAGGAAGAAACAAAGAATAACAAAAGAGAAGGTAATAGAAGGAAAAAACAAAGAATAACATAAAAATAGAAGGAAGAAACAAAGAATAACATAAGGAAAGACAGAAAGAGAATGTGAAAAAAGGAAGGAACAAAGAATGACATAAGGAAGAACAGAAAGAGAAAGTGATAGAATGATTAAAACAAAGAATAACATAAGAGAAGGTGAAAGAAGGAAGAATCAAAGAATAACATAAGGAAAGATAGAAAGAGAAAGTAACAGAATGATTAAAACAAAGAATAACATAAGAGAAAGTGATAGAATTATAAAAACAAAGAATAACATAAGAGAAGATGATAGAAGGAAGAAACAAAGAATAACATAAAGAAAGACAGAAAGAGAAATTGATAGAATGCTTAAAACAAAGAATTACATAAGAAAAGGTGATAGAAGGAAAAAACAAAGAATAACATAAGTATAGAAGGAAGAAACAAAGAATAACATAAGGAAAGACAGAAAGAGCAAATGATAGAATGATAAAAACAAAGAATAACATAAGAAAAGGTGATAGAAGGAAAAAAAACAAAGAATAACATAAGAATAGAAGGAAGAAACAAAGAATAACATAAGGAAAGACAGAAAGAAAAAATGATAGAAGGAAAAACAAGGAATAACATAACGGAACAGGCCACGATGGTATAGTGAACGCAAATTGCATGCAAAGCGGGCGCGCGGTTTTTCCCAAACCGGAAGAGGCTTCGTCATACAATCATGATTGAGAACTCCGTCCGTTCAATCGAATTTTAGCGACCGTGATTCTTTTGAATCATGATACAAAACGCATCTTTTTCAGCGTTTCATGTTTGTGTTTTCAAACACGTTTATTTTTACGACCGACGAAAAAATCGCTTGAACGCATTGCGTTTTAAACTAAACGTCTTTAGAAACCGTGATTCTAGGGTGAAAAAGTGTCGATTAAACGCACCCTTAGAGGGTGACCACACGGTGGCGCCATTAATGAAACTCTTTGGTCATTATAGGCTACTCATTGGTATCGTTAGACTACTGATTGGTATCGTTAGGTTTCCAAGGTAAATGGTAATGAATTGCTGAGGTTGATCTGTAAAGTAAAAATCCCTTCTGGGAAATTATAGGATTGCTTATTGACCTTGGTTATCACTTGCAAAAGGATCCTCTGCTATGTCGAGAGCCAGCAGGGCATAACTCACATGTCCTTTGGCAAGACATTGATCTACATTTACCACACTCAACCCAGGTGATGTAAATGGGTACCTGACAGGAATTAATTCCTTGAAATGCTGGAGCGCTGTAATGGCAGCTAGGCTAAAGCCAGGGTAATAATAAATGCGCCTCGGAATAGAATTTCTAGATAGACGGCGCTATAGAAATGCCTATTATTGTTATTATTATTATTATTATGAATTATTAACACATAGTTAACGCCCTTTTGTATTTCACATAACATAACTCAAGTATCTGATCATTTACAGCAGGGCTGGGTGTTTAAGGGTTAACTGATCATTTACAGGCAAATCATGAACCTGTTTCTACTCAACACATTTATCAAGACAAGCAAAGTGAACTTGGCATTGTACAAATTCTGATGAAACATATAAATGTGAACTGAAGGCCGAGTGATTGCAAGGAATATAAATGAGGAAAGGATGTATTATCCTGTTCATATTTTCGACAGTAGAAAAAATGAAAGAATTTATATCACCAAAACTTGATAATGCATATTGAATTGGAAAGACAATTATTGAGTAACTGATTTTAACTTGATAGCAAAACTGCCAGTATAAATACAGCACTAATCAACAGCAATTGACAAAAAAGAAACAGAGGCACTGGTAGCGTTCCAGGAATACTTAAATAGCAACTACCTATATGCAATATAACTGTTCTTGCTTTAACAAAAATATATATATATAGTGCTGTGCTAGGGCTTGAACCCCTGACCTCCATATTTCCAGTGAAGTGTTCAAACCACTCGAATACAAAGCCTCCAGATATCAATAATTTATTTTTTTCCGGAAGGTGGAAAGACAAATATTGTTGAAAATGTTTACCTAGTTATCCAATGACACATCTGTATGCATCATCATGCCAATGCTGATACATCAATCTAGATGATAATAATGATAATACTGTATACAGAAGTTGACTCCTGACCTTTGCTAGAAACTTTGAAATATCAAATTTTGTCATTATTCTAGTATAAAAGATGGCTTACTGGGACCTCACACAAATCAAATAGATCATATCATGGCTACTATCAGATCAGATCAGATCAGATCAGATCAGATCCATAAGATCTTTACGAGCATAGAGCAAGTGTCAAGGTTCATAACGATTTATTAGCGTGTCAATTAATCTTTAGGAAGGGGATCGAGACCCATGCAGTGCCTTTCGTGGATTCCTATTTGAGATTCAACCACACCGGGAAATTCGTTGCAAGCCTGCTAAAGTACAATATCTACTTGTTACTAATCAATTAAAGTTCAGTAATGAGTTTCTGAGAAATCCTCAGTAAGTCATACTAATTTTGTCTTTACAACTTGATCCACAGCTGTTTATGAGGTAGCCTGTAATTTTGTTTGTGAATAATACAAGAGAGCAGAGAACACTTTACTTTAGCTCTGGAAAGTTGGAAATAAAGTCAGAAATAAAGTCGGAAATAGGTAAAAAAAAAAAAGCTCCAGAAATAGATTACAAATAGTCAGAAAGACTGCCTTGAGCTGGGGAAGTCTCCTTTTTTAATTTAAAAAGAAATGTTCAAATAGCTTCCATAAACAAAAGTAACTTTTAAATTGTTTTCATCTTGCATTATCCAAACAATTTGGGACAAGTTTAAAAATAATGCAAACACACAATCATTTCCTGGTTGGCATTAGCTTCTTTGGGAAATCTTGAAAATTGCTATGAATAAGCTCACAAAAATAGATACAACATCTAAGAAGCAATAAGAAATCAAGCAAGCAAACTAAAGACTACAGCTAAAATGAGAAAATGAAAGTGCACCTGTCATTTATGTGCCAAAAGTATAAGTCCTGTCAATTTTTTTCAGACATTCTCTAAAAATCGCTCGCTGGATAATCCCATGATTTTTGCATTCCTCGCTTTAATTTCCATCATTTCGGCTCTTCCTGATCAACTGTTCGAAGTTGTCAGACAAGATTCATCCCTGCCTGTTGATATATCTTGCATTTTGTATGGTATGCTCAATGTCAGTGAGATCAAAAGCATTGTGACTTGGTGTTTTTATGCCTAGATTAGTCATACATCAAGGGGCCTTTTATACTACCGGTCTATACTCGATTCTATACTCACCAGACAGACCTATAAAATGAACACCCAGTTTTCAAAAGTCCTTTGTTTTCTACCATTTTGAAAAAAAGTATTTCATGATTAGCCTTAAAAATAAGAGAAACTTAAAAATACTGAATTAGCAAAGTACTACTTGCGTACGTACATAAAAACTATGGATAAAAGTAAAAAACAATGTTCAAAGTTTACTTTTTTGCTGGTCAATACTCTTGGTCTCTAGAAACCCAGGGTCAGGATAAAACACTGCTTGCCATATAAGCTTTCTGAAGTTCAAATTAAACTTGACTATGAGCTTGAACATAATTTCATATCTTCAAGACATTATTCAAGATGCGCTTTTCTAAGCTTGTTTGGCAAAACAATATAAAATCATTTACTCAGATCGCAGCTAGAAGGGCATAATTACAACCCTATTCTTTAATGCAGAGTTATTAATCTTCTGGGAATAAACAGACAAAATAATAATTCTGTTTTAAACCTCATAAAGTTTGTTAAGCCAAAGTCAAGGGGGAGGGTCTTCAACATTTTGAGTAGATCATTTCTACTTTCGAGCCCAGATTAAATGCTGTAGACATGACTGATCCATCTCATCAGTAAATCTTCCCCTCTCCCTCTCCCTCTCCCTCTCCTGCCCCCTCTTCCAATCCCCTCCCCACTAACATACCCCCTCCCCCTCCCCCACACACACACTCAAACAAAAACTATTTCATCCTACCCCTAACAATATCTGTTATTGGTCCATTTATTCACATTGATTAGTTTATCAAATCTTGTTTCATAATTATCTGATAATTGTATACAAATCAATCTAGGCTAACAGATTAATGACTAATTTCATAGAGATCTATATCACTTTTAAATACAATCACAGGTGGTATGATATAGATAGTAATAGATCAAATAGGGTATAGATACGATTCAAATTTCATAGCCCTTGCCGCGGGTGATTGGTGAACTAGTTTATAAAGGGGATGACCACCCTGATAGTTTAATAGATGGCATTAACACAAGTTGAAAAACAAGAGAAAGAAATTAGTCTAAGTAGTATTTTGATTAAAGGTAGGAAAGTTATTGACTTTTAAAGTTGTCATCAGTGAATCACAAATTGGCAACACAGTGATGTATCTTGCTAGGTCCTCTTCAATTTGCAATACCGGTATACAGAAAATTTTATAAACTTCATTTTCTTAGTCATTAATGACAGAATGGATTTGTTTCATACAGGGATTGTATATAGAAACATATATGAGCATAAACAAGAGTGAGAAAGCCTGCAAAATATTTCTAAAATTTAATATATGAAAGGAAAATGACATGGTCTCATTGGGTCAATGCTGTCAGTCTGATGTGGATGTATTCATGAAATCTAAGTCGGTTCATGGTCACCCTTATTAGTGAGAAACCAATTCTCATTTAGCTACACATAATTTAGGTCAGCTAGCTAGGAAATGAGCTTCTCTGACGACACAGTTACTATAGACCCCTCCTCCCCTTCCTGTAGGTAAGACTACTAACATAAAATAGGTCAAGGAAGAGTTCATATATGAAAACAGAGTAAGAGAGAAGGGGAGAGAGAGAGAAGGGGGAGGGAGAGAGAAGGGGGAGGGAGAGAGAAGGGGAGGGGGGAGAAGGGGAGGGGAGAGGAGAGAAGGGGAGGGGGGAGGGGAAGGGAGAGGAGGTGAGGGGAGAGGAGGAGAGGAGGAGAGAAAGAGAGAGAAAGAGAGAGAGAGAGGGGGGAGGGGAGGAGAGGGGGGGATTAAGGGAGGAGATGAGGACAGAGACACAGAGTGTGGGAAGAGAGAAATAGACACAGCTACGGTTGAGCAAAGAAAGTAAGAAAGAGAAGGGGAGAGTAAAACAAAGATAAAGAAGAAAGACAAACAGATAGAAAGAAAGAGAGAAAGAAAGAGAGAAAGAAAGGGAGAAAGAAAGAAGGAGAGAAAAATTGACAGAAAAAGAGAGAAAACTATGAAAAGACGGAGAAAAGAGAGAGATAGAGAGAAAGAGAAAGATGCAAATATGATGTACACACTATACACGGGCACAATTTCCCCCTCCATATGCCGATATAGATATTAAATGCCAAATAAGCTGTAGGCCTAAATGAAAGTGATATCAACGTCAATGACAACCTCTACTTTGATTGATTTTTTAACCCCATAACCTTTGTGATAAATCACAACAAAAATCACAGTATTATCATTCATATCTCGCACTGAAATATATCTCAAGCTCCCAAATATCAAAACACAATGCAAATCCATGCAAATGGTGACAAAAGTTCAAGTTTTTCACATCTATGAAGTCTAAATTTGTAGACTTGCAATTCACAATTAGTAAGTTACATGTACATTCAATAACTTGTAAGCCAAGTGGTACCCTAACCTGACAACTTTGAAAAACAGCAACCATCAAATATTTTGTTTTTAAACTCACCTAGTAAACTGAATGAGAAAAGATTTCAAAGAAAAGGGAGATCTAAGGAAAATTCATCATACTCTCTCTGTGCTATCTACTTATCTAGCCTAAAACTTACATTGACAAGTAAATAAGAACTTACGGGTGCGTTTGGGTTGCGGGCGCGCCGATTGCGCAGGAACCACTTCTTTATCTTCCTCATGATGGCAACTTGTTGTTGGACAGATCAGAGAAATCAAAATGGAGAAGTCTTGTCCAAGTAATTCCTTCCAAACTTGTGAAATACACCACTGAATATTAGAGTTGGATGGGTTGTTCCGAAATGCAGAACAAGGTCGGTATTAAAACGGGTGTCAAATATTCCTTCTTGCGTCAAAGCCGAAAGGTAGTGGCTCAAGTTTTGGTTTTAGCTGAACATTACGAATCTAGCGTTTATCCTTGACATTGAGCGAAGAGTAGTCCTGAGGCAAGCATGAAGGGGAAAGGAAATGAAGCTAAGTGATGCAAGGCTTGGACACCCAAAGCTAGCACACCTTCTGCTGCGTCCGTCCGACCGAAGATAATTTAGAAATTATCAAAAATTGGCTTCCGAGCGAGCGAGCGGTGAGTTCCTCGGGAAGTCAGGGGAACTGACGAGCGTGTCCACTTGGCAACGTATCCCTCCCTCGAATGAGCGAGTGTTTGTAGCACAGTCGCAGCGTCCCTGAGTAATGCCCCAGCCCGCGAGTCACTTTGAGGCACTGATGACTTGATGACGACAGACAGCTAATGCAGAGGGCTGTCAGTCGAACCCGTACACAGGGAGGGGGAACTTTTTCAGCGATGAACTTCCTTTAATAGTCCTCACTAGCTGAGGCCTTCCTTGCTCTCTAAACCTACCCTGACTTTAAACTTGAGGCTCTTTTGTTTCAAGACAATTCAGAAATTCAGAAATCTGTCAAAATCCTGTGAACTTTCTTCAGTTTAGCAAGCACTACTTTCATTCAAATCAGAAACTTTCAAAACTCTTGTGAGTTTGTGTCAGCATTCCAAGCGTCTAACCTTTGGGTGTTTGTGTTTGTGCGATGCTTATAGTTCCATTTCAGTCTGACCTATAGTGGGTTTTTTCTTCTTCACTTTTTATTTATAGCTAGGGATTGTTGACCTTATTCTGTTTATCCTCCCATGAAAACAGAAACTGAATAAATCAACATTTACCTCAGGCTCCTATACACGTTCTCAGTATGCAGAACTATTGTAATTCATAAATATTTTTGTCTCTTCTCTATAAAGCATGTGTCCTTTGCTATAGAATTCAACCCAAGGTATCCAGCTGAGTTTGCTAAACAGTCTGACAAGCCAATTCTCCCCTTCGGCTGCAATATTTGACACAACTTGGCTCCCTTGAAGCGTGGCAGAAATCAAAATATTAACAGCTAATCCTGTGCCTCTTCAAGAGGAGAAGCTCCTAAGATTTCCAAACAGCACCTCAAAGCATTTTTTTTTAGTAAAAGAAGAACAAAAATTATTTACAACCATCCCTGACAAATTCTTTTTGTGATACAGTTTCCTTCTTTGAAAAGAATGCATGCAGTGACAGCTCCACCCAAACGGTAAACTCTCCTTATTCTTATCACAAATCATACACAACAATTCTGCTCGATTTTATGGTCCTGCTCGAGGATATATAAAACAGTGCTCGATTCTTGGACGTCAATTCAAGTTATCCTCTTGCAAGAGCAGAGCAGCATCGAATATCAAAGCAAGGCAGTTATTTCTTTCTCGGTTTTGAAAGCGTCTGCTAGCTGGCTACCTTCCATGCACCTCTGTTCTCTTTCCTCCCTATCACACAACTCCAAGCAATCTCGATTCTGCTCTTTCTGATGATAGCATCCCCCTGTTCCAACTCTCCCCGCCTCTCGATTCTAGAAAAGTTATAAATAGCGCACTAATAATCCAGCCTTTTCCATGCGGCCCTGCTCTCTTAAAGTCATTACCAGTATTTGCGAGGAGCTCTGATGTAAGTGGTCGATTTTTCACCGCTGAGGAGCTTTTTCAATTACATCCGACGTTTCTGTGGGTCTCCGTGCTGGGATTCTACAGCTTAACAGGACGATGGTGCAATGTATTCACATCACGTGGTATTAAAACAACATGTTGATGCCTGTTTCCAGTAATGCATCGTTCTAAGAGCGTGTTTAAATGCTGCAGTGGGAACGCTGCAGCTGGCAGGGACGCAAAGGTGCCAACAAGTATTCACAGCATTTTGGGTGGTGCTAAAATTCCCAACCTTGCATGGTTGGTTCAAGCTCCGCATGAATTCCTGCATGTGGGGCGCAGTGCTTGAGAGGTCTGGTTAGAGAGTCTCAGATTCTAGCCACGCAGGTACGCCACCGCCGACAAGGGAGGATGATGAAAAACAAAGATTGATGAAACATGAAACACGTTGCCGGGCTCAGCGGGGGAGAATTTTTGGGGAATTACTGGGCCAGACATTCCAAGGGTTTGCTCATGTTCAGGCACAGAGGAGAGAAATTGAACCTATGTCAATACAAACCAGCAGGGAAGAGCTGAAGCCGGGGAAAGAAAAAAAAGTTTTCTGTTGAGCAGCTACGTGCCGATATGGCCCCAACCCCAAACATCAGACGGATACAAGCACAATACTAAATCTCACTTGGGAAAGTAGACACATTGTTCCAAGTCCGACCAGATGTTGTCAATCTACCCCGTTTTGCTTTTTATGAGCTCAGACATCTGGGGATATTCATGGTGTATATGAAACAATGCACAAGCAAAGAAATCAATACCAACAACAATATTCTCAAGTAATGGACTTTCCCATACTCTATCACATGCAGGGAGTTGTGGTTTACAGAACATTTTCTGGCAAATTCAATATATAACACTTGTGAAAGCACATAATTTTCATACTTGTGTTCGGAAATAAAAACTGAAACTTAACTGGGCAATATTAGACTTTCCCATACTTTTTGTTCATTATTAAGAGATATTCTAAAATGATCACTTCTGACAAATTTAACAAACCATATAAAACATTAAATATTCCATTTATGTATACATGAATGAAAGTGTCATATAGGGCCTAAATCATCGCCTTAAAAAAGACAACAAGTACTGATAAGTCTCATAACCTCAGTTCAATATGCTTTGGAATTCAAATATTCTAATCAATTCAAAAACTTGTACAGAGAACCTTCTGAATGTTGTTAAAGTTTTCAAGCTTTATTATAAATATTGTTACTTTGGAGGCTACAAACATTTTAAAAAGTCTAATCTGTGATCTACAGAGGTTTCCTTCATATCCATTTCTATGAGAAAAATTATGTACATTATGTAATAAAATAATGTGACTTTATTTGACCACACCTTTTCTGCATTATCATGAACAGCAAAACACAACTACCACTTATGAATGTGAATGTGAATGAAATGATTTTCCAATAACTAGGATAAAACAACATGTCTATAAATAGAAATGGGCAGAGTTATATACCATATCTATGGGCATGGTCAGTCAATGGTTTAAACATTATCAAAAATGGCTTAAATCCGTAATTGTTTAAACCTGTTGTTTTTACACGCCCAAAGGTGCCATTTG
This sequence comes from Strongylocentrotus droebachiensis, assembly GCA_035222895.1. Taxonomy (NCBI): domain Eukaryota; kingdom Metazoa; phylum Echinodermata; class Echinoidea; order Camarodonta; family Strongylocentrotidae; genus Strongylocentrotus; species Strongylocentrotus droebachiensis. The sequence goes on from JAVYIG010000209.1 coordinate 304,783, forward strand.
ATTTCATAATTTCATAAATGTTTATGCTTACAGTAGTGAGAGTGTATAACATTACAGAATAATTAATATGACTGTCATAACAATAGTTGAGACATGACATTTGCTCTGGCGACATCCGCTTTTGTCAAAGGGATAGGATTAGGGCTGGGTTTTAGGTTAGATTTAGGGTTACGATCAGGGCTAGGTATACAGTTGGTCCAGTGTTGCAGTTTTGGATAGTGTTAGAAATTGACAATGGAAGAATTTGTGCGGTTCCTGCAAGAGGGACATATAAGCTACGTATTGTCGAAAGCAGGAACGGCCTTCTTGCGAAAAGCGGATGAATCGTTGCTGGAGCATGTATCGTATGACCTTTGAGTCTCATACATCTATTCCTTGTCGTGTCACAAAGAGGAGGAACAAGGACTCCATGGCTCAAGGGAAGCGTGATAGCTCAGTGGTAGAACGGTGGTCTCATAACAGAAAGGTCCCGGGTTCGAAACCAAGTGATTGCGCTAGGCCCTTTGGTAAGGCATCAATCCTCATTACCAAGCCCCTCGGAGAGGACTTGAAGCTGTCAGTCCCCTGGTAGCTTATTGCTTACAAATATATACACAATTTCGTAGCAATAATCAACCATCAACCATCAGCTTTTCTGATGGTAATGTGTCAGGAGTAGACTATACAAGCTGTTGGCACGTCAAGGCCCCATTAATCATCACCAGAAGTTGATCTTACATTCTTTTACCTGGATGATAACCACAACAATCCTATGTGTCACCTTGACAGAGGATCCACGTTAGCACGTCTTGGCGATATCAGAATCTGAAAAGGACACATTACCTGATCTGTCAGAGTCTCTTTTTTGTTCTTCCTATATTCTATCTCCCCAAATGCTCTTATTTTATTACCTTCATCAATCAATACTGTCGTTCTGTATCTATATTTCAAGTATTTCATGATTTCCTGCCCTACCCCACCCTCTCTCGATCTCTCTCTCTCTCTCTCTTTCTCTCTCTCTCTATCTGCTCTCCCCCTCTCTCTAACTATCTCTCTCTATCTCTCTTTCTCTGTTCTTTCTCTCTCTCTCTCTCTCTCTCTCTTTCCCTCTCTCTCTCTCTATCTCTCTCCTTTTAACTCTCCCTTCATATTTGCCTCTCTCCATCTCTCTTCCTCTCATTCTTTCTCTCTCTCTTTCCCTTTCCTCTATCTATCTGTCTCTCTTTCTTCCCCTCTCTCTCTATCTCTATCTCTATCTCTCCTTTTAACTCTCCCTTCAAATGTGTCTCTCCCCATCTCTCTTTCTATCTTTTCCCTTTCCCTTCCCTTCACTGTCACAAAAATACCCCCTTCCAATCACAATGCAGTGTTACATCATTATAATAAAGCATCTTGGTAACCACTTTGTGTCTTTAATAGGAGTGACATTGTTTTGTTTTTTAAAATCAGAATTACCGATGACATCATCAGACTTGTTCCACATCTACCACTGATCATTGACCCTTTACCTCTGCCAATTTCATTGAATTATCTTCATGACTAATTCATAACAATCCTCTCATTTTCCCAAAGCTCAAATTAGTTGGCCTAATGCTGTCAACAAAAAATACAATACACCAAATCATACTACTGTTGCTAAAAATAATTTTTCAAATATACACTTTTTTTCTACAAGATATTAAATTACAAGAAATAAATCAGATTTTCTCTGTAATATATTTCTATCTTGACCAGCTGTGTTATCCTTCATTCTCAGGGGGACTAAATTTGATGGTGTTGTCTTTAACATCATCATATTTGTTTACTATTTATATTTACCATGAGGGTTGTTTCCTACCCTTAGGCGAGAATCCAATTTAATCTGATTCGATTACACCGCCTCTTTAAGCACTCTCCCACAGATTGTTGGCATATCTTCAAAGATGGCACAAGATCAAGGCTATAACATACATGCCAACATTTGAAAATCAGAAATCTGTACAAATTATGCTATTTAAAAAAAAAAGAGGAACAATCCTAACTCTCCTATTCAATACTACAGACAAATTTGTACAGGAAGAGGAACACCTGCATTAAAATGATAATTATCTTCTCCCAAAAAGAGGAATGTTCCTCTTTAATCTGAACAGTTGGCATGTATGCTATAAATTCATCCCCATAAATCAACCACTAAGATGATGGGATCAGCTGTGTCTAAGGATCATCGCTGATCGACTCTTCACATCGCTCTCCAATGACCACTTCAATCGGCCAACCGCTGTTGCCACATGTGAAGTTTAAAAGGCAAAGCACATTCGCATGCCAATTAAACCCTCGGATATTGAGAAACTTCAGATATAACCCAGGCTGGCATACATGGAGAACTTGAAACAGTATACCAATATCTCACATTCTGTTTCAAATTCAAATACTGTTTCAAATTCAAATTGTGTTCAAAGTTTTAAGCCCTTGACTAGTATGCAGTAGATATCATGGGATAAATCCCATTGAAAAGGCTAAAATCATTCAAATGAAAACATCTCTATTTTCCTATTACTTAACCTTCTCAGTATGTTCCTGTATCTCAAGATTCAAAGTCAAAATATTAAAGGTAATACAAAGTTTTGGTATGGGGTCATGAATTTGGTTCAAATGAACATATTGGAAGCATATTCGATCCTACAATATTCAGTGATCGTTGTCGCGTTTGAAATCGAGTCTAAAGTTATGAAATTGTAAATAATAAACTCTTTATGTTGTATAGCTCCCTCTCAAGGTCAAGATATTAATTAAGCTATAAAACAATACTTCTTGACTAAAATTGACCGATTAGCTATTCTTGTTTGAAAATTATATATCACAACTACATATTCTGAGATTGTCATGGTCGCAGCTACCAATGTGCGGCCGTATAGGCGCTATTTGAAATTTATCAAAATTTACCGGGAGCACCGGTAAATTTTTATATTCAATTTTTCTCGAAAGCAGAAGTATTTTAGGGGCTAATTTTTCTTGTGCTTTTAATACATCCACAGGGGCATCCAAATATATCAAAATTGTAAAGAATCACTATCCACCCAATTTTAAAAATTTCCCAACACTTTGTATTACCTTTAATATAATTGTTTTTTTTTTCTCGTAAGGAACGTTTGTCAAATAAGCAAATGACATTGATCAAAATGTGACGAGGAACAAGCTATTCATTATTTCACTGCAAGATCAAATTAAAGAAAGGAGTTACAAAATAACATTAAAACAATACCTTCATGAACCAGGTGGCCCCTGCATTAAAGGTAAAGACCAGTTCTGGTCATGCGATTGCATTGTGAAAGAAACGTTGTGGAATCGATCAGAAAAGGGTGATCATCTAGCATATAAGTATTGGTGTGTACTGCAAGGTTCTGGAATCATCAAAATGATAAGAAATTTGGCCCAGTCTTGGTAAAGTAACAAGCACTGTACACAGAAAGCTATATATGGGACAACACACATGGTGTCGGGGCTAGTACTACCTTGATTTCCTTGTCTTTCTATGCTCATTACTCAGCCAGTATACATTTTCTTCCAAAATTGTTTGGCACATGTCATTTATTTGTAATCTTGAACATTCAGTGTAATAGTTTTGTTTGATTCTGTGAGAATTAATATTCTTTTTTTTACCAGAACTGGAGTTTATCTTTAAGGTTATTACTTTTGGGAAGTAGAGGATGCAGTAGACAATGGGTTAACAAACTTAACATCATACTTTCATGATAATCTGTATTTCCATTTCGAGGGAAATCACTCAATAAAGCATCCAGTCTTCAGTGCTAAAATCCTACTTGTGCAATGCATGTGCCTATCGTCCGTTCGGGGCCAGAAGGGCATTAACTCTGTACACTTCAGTTAAAACACTCTTTGGGCTCAAAACAGACAATATGCCATTACAGGTATCAAATGACCAAACTGATATTGAATAATTCTGTTACTTAATTCACGTAAAATTGAAGAGAATGATCCAATTTTCGAAATGAAATTACGATCATCCCTTTGATGCTTGCCAGCTCTTTTAATTACCTGGTCAGTGACTCATTTAGAAACATGGCAATCATCCAGGATAATGTCTGCCAAACATTTACCCCTTCCCCAAGCCAAGCCCCCCTCTCCAGATTCACATTCCCTTTAGCATGTCCATTTGTTAAAACTTCTTGTCATTGCTTTATAATTCATCCTTTGCTCCCCCCCCCCCCCCCCCCACCCCCTCTCCCCCACCCTTCTCCCCTCTTTCTCTCCATCTCTCTTTTTGTTTCTACTTATCTCCATCTTTTCAACCTGTGCATACTTTTATTCAGGATACTGTTTCTGAAGTATTGCCCCCTAGATTCCTGACCATGTAAAACTTTGAACCCCTCCCCCACTCCCCAACCCCCTCGCTCTCGCGCTCTCTCTCTCTCTCTTTCTCTTTTCTTTACTTTGTCTCTCCATTAGTTCCTTTATAAAATGTTACTCTGTTTGTTCCACTGCCTGAAGGAAGAAATAAATCAGTGCATTTGGGAGGCCATGTCAGTTTAAAACGTCATGCTCTTTTTTCCATTTCTTTTGTTTTTTCCCCTCTTACTTCTCCCAAACCCTTCTCTCTCTCTCTCTCTCTCTCTCTCCCTCTTCCCCCGTCTCCCTCCATCTTCCTCCCTTTCTATCTTCCTCCATCTTCCTTTATACCCCCTACCTATCCCGGAGGACCTGAACCCTGGAACACAAGTATGTCAGTCTGCGGAAACATGGAGAGATGTTGCCATGCCAACGTAATGATAAGGCACAGCATAAACTGCATGGTTTGTGACATTAAAAACACACCACTTTTTATTTATGGTAGTTAAATAGAAAAAAATATTAGACTGGCTTATGAAAATGGCCCCTTTCCTGTTCTCTCTTTACAGCAGTTTCAAATTCTTTGTCTCTTCATTTGCTTGCTTGGTTGTTTGTTTGTCAGTCTTTTTTTTTCTTCTTCTTTTTTTCTCGTTTTTTAATGTTTATTAGTTTGTTTTTAACTGATTATAAATCAATTACAAGATGTAAGTTCAGTTCAACTGGTATGTACTGGAGTGAAGCTATATCTCATCACAATAATTCAGTCCATCTTTGATTATTGAAATACACATACATGCTACTTATAATTGGATTAGATACTGTTGATAGATGAAGATTGTATAATTAGTTACAATTATTTAAGATTTCATTTTCACAGAAATCTATTAACACTTAGATTTGAACAACTTATCTAAAATGGGAACTTTAAAGAGCCTGACTAGAAAACCAAACACATTTAATACTAGAAAAATTGAATGAACTATTTTCTTACTTCCATAAATATTACCCATGTCAAATTGTTAAAAAAAGAAGAATCCCCATCTTCTAAAAATCTATATGTTGCCTGTGTGGAAACTAAAATAACTTTAACCATTATTACTTGTTTTATCTGATTTATTTTGCACTAGAAATGGCCACAGACAGTTAAAATTGGCGAAAACTGGTTAACTTGAAGAAGATCAAGCAAGAGCCCTGTTTTAACTCACCTCGTTAAAAAATAACAGAATCTTATGTCCTCCGACCAAATACGTCTCTTTACAATCCTTCCAAATGGCTTGATATCACGAAGCACTTCAGAACAACCCTAAGAAGTCCGCTGCAAAGCTTCTTAATCTGGTCTTGATTCGACTCTTCTATCTACGCTTTGGACTAAGCATCAACAACCCTATCGTCACAAATGGACATCCTCCTTCTACAGACAGAAATCCTGACAAAACTTTTGCTGGTAGTAACAAATTTCACCAGTTAGTCATTCAGCACTGTCATCACATTGCCCTTGTATTTTGATATTGACTGACAAATTTACAGTTGCATGTATGCCAGATATAAATGTCATAAAGAAACTTCCTCAAAATAAAAAATAAATGCGTTCCAAAAGAATTATACAGCTATGAGAGATAAATTACAGTGCATTGCTCGTTATAAGGAGAACAATGAAATAGTGAGATTTCATTGTCTCACTGTAAACAAATATTTACCAAAATTTCTTCTTTTTCACAGACACAGACAATATCAAGTTCTTGCTTGAATTATATGGATTTACCATTAATTGGAAATAACAAAGGGATAAGAAAAAGATTTAATGGGACAGGAAGTTCTAATCCAAATTTATGTTTTCAATAATCATCGTTTTTAACTTTTATAATTGCTTTTGTTGACATCCTGTCTCCTCAAAAAGAAAGAAAATCCTTTGTCTCCATGTTTCCTAACCATCATAGTAATGTGTTTATCATCTATTGAGAGCAATAAGGGCAAATGAAATCATATTACATCAAGAATTTAACACCATTTAAGCTCTAAGCGATATTTTTTTCATCACACAATATTAAGCGCTTGTATGTACCCAATATAAAAAACTTGGTTTTATAAAGATGCCTGACAAACAGTCTGAGAAAAGATAGAGAAAACAGAATGAAGACAAATACAATTGATGATTTCAATAACATCAACATAGCAAATATGTGCATGGAGTTCTTTGTATTGACTTCTTCTAGGAATTAGTACTATGACTGCTTTTTATTACAGGTATGGTGTGCTGTTTTCTACTTATGTTATGTCATAACTACCTGTAGTCATTAAAGAGAAGGTTGAGTTCTGGGAAGAGGTGAAAAATCATTTGTGAGCGTTATCATTGTTATTATGCAGGTGTGGAGGAACATCCGATCAAAAATGTTCCACGAAAAGCATTGCTCTTCATATGCCTTAATATTCTAAATATGGCATGTAACATCATAAAAATCGGGACAGTTTTTATGCCACTTGTTCGTGTAGTCCCGAATATTTGGGTACAGTGCTTGTAACTTTGCCAAGACTAGGCTAAATTTCTTATCATTGTGATGATTCCAGAACCTTGCAGTACACACCAATACTTAAATGCTAGATGATCAACCTTTTCTGATCGATTCCTCAACGTTGTTTTCACAATGCAATCGCATGTCCAGAACTCAACTTTATCTTTAAGTGTTCGATGTTAAATTTGATATTGCAATAAAAATGAAAATACCATTTTATCAAAATCACACTGTTCAATGTGTGAATGAGAATATTTTCTATTTTGAAGCATGACAGAAATAATATTTTTATTTCACGCGAATAACATAACGACAGAAGCATCTTACATTTTGGAATAAAATCAATGGTCTGAAGCGCTCTGTAATCCAATATGGGCCTCTGGTATTGCATTACATATAAAATGGTATTGCATTCCATATCCTGGTTTGTGAGCAATATGTTTTCCCATAGGTGCAGACAAGTGACATAAAATACAGGCTATATTTCTAAAAACGTAAATAACATTCTGCTTTAAATAGATTTTTGGAATACTTCTCCCAGGGGTCGCTCAATAAAAAGACATTGTAACTTGACTTATCCACACAAAAAAACATTCATGTGACTGTAGTGATATTGGCAGAGAGAGAGAGAGAGAGGGAGAGAGAGGGAGAGGGGGAGAGGGGGAGAGGGGGGAGAGAGAGGGGGAGAGGGGGAGAGGGGGAGAGGGGGGAGAGGGGGAGAGGGGGAAAAGAGATTGACAATGATAATCAGTTGATGGATTGATTGCATGACACATTGATAGACAGTCTAGAACTCCTCTTCGCAGGTTTTTGACCAAGTTCATCACCTTCCTTTTGAAAATCTGCTTATTCAAAATAAGAAGAAGAAAAATCTCAATTGTAAAGACGTGGTCACAACTCACAGGTTTACATCCATCTTGTCTTTCTCTCTCAATATCACACTAATAACAAGGTTTCATCTCTTAAGAGCTTAGGACCTCATCGATTTCCAGATTATATTGAAACTCGAGTATGATCCATCTTGTTTACGACTTCTGCGAGAAGAGACCGTGAAATTCAACTCGCAGCTCTACCCCGAAACGCTCTTATAGGCTGTTCAGACTGCATGTAGTTTATATATGATTTGTATAAAGAAACTTTGTATACAGGGTCATGTTATAGTGAAAGGGTGTTTAGACTAGGAAAAAACAGTCTTGTAGGGGTCAGTCGACTTGACACTGGCCGATTCTCAGTGCGCACTCACAATATGCCATCCCCAGTTATACAATTTTTTGTATAATACGACACTCAAGACTAGAACGAAAGTACGAAACACTGCTTTTGTTGTATCACGTTTTCATTCAAGCATGCTTTTGGCTGAAAACGTTTCTTTTATACGATGTTCACACTAGGTAAAAGTAATATCTTATTTAGTAATCTGATTCTTGTATAGATATACCGGTAGACTGAACATGGGGATCAATTGACCAGCACAAAATAGCATCCTTTTATTTGGTATCGATGCACCATATGGAATGGAATATCTCTTGTTTATTTGATTTTGCGCTATCCCAGACCACTTTAAAAGGTCATGAATTGGAGGAGGAGAAGGAGGAGGTTTATATTTGGAATTTTAAGAAGTCACGGCAGGTCACAAGAGGGTAGACAAAGGAGATGAAATATAGGGATTAAACCGTAAAGGGCTCTTGGATGGCGATCTATCTCACCAGACATCTTTAGAAGATTTTGTTTTCTTCAAACTGGAGAATGCTGAAGCATGAAATAGGTTTGCAAGGAAATCTTTACATAGAACTCAAGGTTTTCTTTTCTTTTTTAGTTGCACTACATTACTACTTTTATGCCCAAAATGCCGCAGATATGAGAGGGGAGATATTTTTTCAACCCTTTTTTTTTCTTTTTTCGTTAATGTTTTGGCAAACCAAATTGTGAATGATTTCATTATGAGATCTATCCACATTCAAGTTGATCAAGGCTTTAGGAATTGTCAAATAGTCTTTAAACTAAATTAAATGGAAAGAGCTTTGTATTTCATAGATTATTATGATTTTGAAGCTATGTGTTTGGCTGACATTTTGACCAATACTGTTGACCAAGAACAGCACATTTGAATCAAGCCTCTGATTGACAGCAACAGCGACATTTATATTAATTGCATGCATAGAATATGCAAGAAATAATATAAAATATGCCCTAATGAATCTTGATTATTCATAACTATGCATATTTACACTGATTATGTAGATATATACACAGTCTCATTCACACATACTGGTAGTTGGTGAATTGGAATTTAATTAAAGCACCGAGTATGGGTAATAATATGTGACATGCACATAACTTCCACTGGTGGTCAAGATGAACATGCACAGCTAGCTATAGGCCTCTGCCATTGTTTGGACGTTAATTTGGCACCGAAGCTGATCCCAAAATCCCCTTGTCGTTACGACGTGTCTATTAATCCTGGACATAAAGGACAGGTGAGTGATAAGGATTGAGGCCTCGTGAGAAGAGGGTCACCTGTTTGAGAGGAATAAGGGCACTTATTCAACAGGCTGTCTGGCACTCAGAAGATGTTTCTACTCCAGCTGATGCGTGTGCGGGGTGTGGAGATGAGATGAGGACCTTATTGAAAGTGAGTTTTTATGTTGAGAGTATGAAGGGTTTAATAGCTTATCTACAAAATGGTGGATCATTAAACTTTTAGCTCCCATCAGAGGTTTTCGATTTTGTGCCTGTAGACTGAAACTTTGGAGACAATACTTGAAAATGCGCTGTAATAATGAGTAATATTTCTTCAATTATTTCTGGTATGTACATGTACATTAACAATAATGTCTTATGTTCACTGGGTTTTAACAGGCATTTTCAAAAGCCATAGGTTAATGTAATGAGTACATATTCAAGGGCTTCTTTCTTCTAATCATTTGTCTAGCTAGGTAATAAATGTAAAATCTATATTTCAAGCTCTTCAGTTGAGAATTAATCTAATGTTAAATCTATGAGAATGAATGGATCTTTATTCACTAGGTGTTGGCTTTTATTTCTGTTGTAAATGACTACTACAATTTCTAATCATGATCTACAAAACATTGAAGAAAGAAGATATGCAGATATTGGAAAGTCAGGGGCGGCTGCTGCATTGTGTCTTACTACACGAGGTGATTGAAGGTGACAATGAGAGAAGCCAGAAATAAATGGGGGAAAAGAAAAAGGGAGAGGGGGAAGGATGGGGGAGAGGGGGAAGGATGGGGGAGAGGGGGAAGGATGGGGGGGAGAGAGAGAGAGAGAGAGAGGGAGAGAGAGGGAGAGAGGGAGAGGGGGAGAGAGGGAGAGGGAGAGAGAGGGTGATCGAGAGAGAGGGGAGAGAGAATGGAAGAGATATGTAGAAAGTGCAACGTAGGGTAAGAAGGGGGGTGTTGAGAGGGAGAGAGAGGAAAGCGGTAGAGGAGAGAGAAAAAGAATAACAAGTAATGACAGAAGGGAGAAGAGATGTGACAGAGCAATACCTCAGGGTCACTTCAACTTACTCATCCTTCACTGTTACCTAACAATCTGGTCTTAATCTTGTACCTGTCGTAGATAGGTGTTTTTTTTTAATGCCATAAGTACGGTAAATCAGAATCATTAAGGAGCTGTTGAGGTTAATAAGCCAATTCACGGTTGCAGTCTGAGCATGAGCAGATAAAGGTCATTGCAGAACAAATGTTGAAATACACGGGGAAGAAATACGGGATACGTGCTCATGAAAGTTATGTAATTATTATTCATTTATGCACAATCAGTGCACTCCATGATACACAGGTGGAAGTATTCTTTGAAAAGGGGAAACAAAGGCTATTTAAATAGCACCTCCATCGATGTAGGAGTGATTATTTCGAAATCTACAAAGTGGGACCTCCTCATGTTTTTAAGATCTGTTGATATTCGGGGGTCATTGCAGTAATGTGCTAACCGTGAACTGGTCTATTCAACTGAGCTTATTTATATATTTCTGCAGGATCATTCAACAAGTAATAACTTTTTCAGTATTGTTTATCAAATAGCAAAAGTGACAATGAAGCAAATAACAAATAACAGAGGAAAACAAAAGTACATGATTGCAATCAGAAAGAAATGAGCTAAAAAGTTCATATGAATATATTCAAATTAACAGTGATTTACAAATTTCAAGGATGAAATATACAAAGGAAACGGGGGGGGGGGGAATAGAACGAGATATGGATAAAGAAAGAGAGAGAAGTATTCAAAGTTTTCAAACTAACATTGAATAAAATAATTCAGCGATAAAAACAAAGGAACAACAAAATACATAGCATGAGAGAGAGAGAGAGAGAGAGAGAGAGAGAGAGAGAGAGATTAAGCTGAAAAGATAAAAGTCGTAAGAGACTAAAATGTAAGTACAGATTAAACAAGATGAAATACAAGAGTGTGAAAACTTGATCCAGTAATTCTTTCAAATTCCATATCTTTCATCAAGATATCCTTTTATCATCACCTCCTTAATCCTAATCTTAGAATATGATCTCGTTCATACATCCAGGTCAATTTATGGGATGAGTCTTCTGGCATCAAGATACCTGCAATTCAGTTAGATCTTATCTAACTATTATAGCTGATGAGTGATATCTTGATTTAACTTTGGAGAGATTAGACCTACATCTTGTTAAATCCAGACTTTGTATAAGTAAGGCCCTCAAAGTTTCAGCCATTATCCCCATTTAAAAAAATGTAGACTTGAAGTTACAATACATTTCCCCCTCATTTCAAAGAATTCCATGGCTTACAAATATACATGTATATGATACTGATAAAATTATATTTTCATGAAAATTTGGAATATTGGAAATTCATGAACAGATTTGTATTGGTTAATATTGACCTTTGCTAACAGACTTTGCATTTGTAAGAATTATGCAATATTCATTTTCATTTTATTAATTTGTTTTCTTGATTTGTTGTGGTTTTTTGTATACATTCAATCCACTGCATGCATGGGTGTACAGGTAAAATTTCATCATGGTGGCAACATTTTTGTCCTGTATTTCAACTTGCCAGTTTAAAAATGTCGGCATTTTATTGTAGTGACATATACCATTGGTGCATTGTGTATTGCATAATGTTGTCATTAATTAAGTAAGGAAATTACTCTATGAACAACTTGGTGCTTGAATATGAGGAGGAGGCGATTACCCAATTATTGGTAGTTTCTTTATTCTTGGATTGGGGTTTCAACCCCCTCTAACCTTCACAACATGTAAAAATCTAGCGTTGATTAAAAACAGCCCTGTGTTAACTTTGAAACAACTGCTTCCATTCGATCAATGTGAATCATTCCTAATTGTAAGATTCTGAAAGATATCACTCCCTTTTTCTAAAGCCATCCATGACTAAAGTGATGAAATGTTGAATTTAATAGCTTGACCTGTCGTGTACACACGTTCCTCCACTGACATTCTAATCTGTCACTAGACTCTTGACCGTCGTCCTAGATATGCCCAATCATGATGACCAGTTCTAGCACTGACCAGTGATGACGATCACCAGGAGACTGACCAGTCACAATGACCAGAGAGAGAGTGACCAATACAACCAACCTCTCTCAACTTGATTGACAAAAAAAATCTTCATACATGGACCTAGTTTGCAGGAACAAACCCTTATCAGTTGTAAAGCATACCAGACTGAAGACCATGCCGACTGCAGACTGTCGACTAGCTCTAGGTGTCAAATTTGAGTCTGTGTTTACAGACTAACTTCTACTCCCTGTGTTAGATGGACTGAAACTTTTCTGTATTGTGATTGGCTGGCTGATAGAACTTGTTAGTCTGCTTGTACAGACTCTTGTCTGCACAAAAAGAATCTTGTTTGACATTTGAACAACTTACAGTCAAACCTGCATTAGTGACCACCTGTATAGAAAGACCACCTGTATAGAAAGGCCACTTGTCTATAAAGCACACATTTTTCATTTCCCTTGAATATGGGTTCTCTTCTCATTGAATCCTGTAATAAAGGAACCTGAACATGAAGACCATCTACCTGTAAAGACCACTTTTCATGTTTCCCTTGAATGGTCTTTATGTACAGGCTTAACTGTATATGGAGACATAATTGAAGCATAAACCCATACTAGCTGTGGTCAAAATAGCTTTACAGATCAGACCCCAGGGGCGGATCCAGCTTTTTATAAAGGGGGGGTTGGGGTGGTATGCGAGGGAGCGTAGCGACTGAGTCCAAGCGAGCGGAGCGAGCGAGGGGGGAGGGTGTGGGAGGGGGGTGTCCCCCCTCCCACAGTAGGGAAAATTTTTGAAAATCTGTGTGTGAAAATGGCGTTTTCTTGCGATAAGATTTAAAAAAATGGTCCCCGGATTTTTTTTTGGGGGGGTTGCAACCCCCCCAACCCCCCCCCCCTAGATCCGCCACTGGACCCAATGTTTTGTGTTTTCGACAGACAAACTTTCGAGAAGCTAGACCCTACCTATTAATCACTAAGCACTTCCTGACTGACTAGTCCATGTCTAGCAGATCCCTGTCAGACAGTTTCCCTTCTTAATCATTATGATAACAAACTAAATCTCTGCATATACAAGCTTACAGCTAACAACTAAATTATTCATACCCTTACCACGTTTTGTAATTTTGAAAGTACATGAAAAATTGATTTATCCCAAAGTATGTTTTTGAGAATGTGACATATTAAAGCTTACCGTATATAACGGTGTATAAACCGCACTTTTTTGCCGCCGAAAAAATTTCAAAGTCGGGGGTGCGGTTAATACACGGTACACCAAAAAAAAAAAAAAAAATTTTTTTTTTTTTTTTTTTTTTTAAAGTTTCAATTTATGCCCCTCCACCTGGCGCTATGCCTGGCAATGTCTCCCAGCTCGGTAATCGGTGTGTTGACTCACCACTCGGAAACTAGAACAACACTCAAATTTGTCTGTCATCTTGGTTTGAAAGTAATCTTTCTGATAGATCTCAATATGTAGTTTATAATAATTCCTCCAATTTTTCTTCTATTACATGGTGTACCACAAGGTTCTATCCTAGGTCCCTACTGTTTTTTAATTTACAGTACCGTAATGATCTTACACACACAAAAAAAAAATCTCGGCAAAAAAAAAAAAAAAAAAAAAACATTTTTTTTTTTTTTTTTTTTTTAAGGGCGAAAAAGAGGGGTGCGGTTAATACACGAGGGCGGTTTATACAACGTTATTTACGGTATATCTAAAAGTATTCAACAAAAGCCCTTATTCAACCAGTCCAGCTTTTATTCTTGATTTAAGAAAAACACATAAAACATCAGTTTATAAGGGGTATGAATAATTTAGTTGTGAACTGTATATACTACTTGCTGGAAATATTTCTGCGTGTTGTTAAACTCGCGACTAATTATCCATCTTGGAGACCTGGGGGGGGGGGGTGTTTCACAAAGATCCTAAGTCGAACTTAACTCTAAGTTTGACTTATACATTATGGAGATCCATTTGTAGCCTTAAAATAAAATATATTCAAAAGAAAAATTCAAATATTTTTTAACTTTTCATGAATTCCACATCAAGAACATGAAATCTCCTTGTTAATAGAAAATATGAATGATTTGAATCAACGTTTTATGCCTTTTAAAATAACTTTTACAAAATAATTTTAAAGATGTTAACGGCTTTCCATAATTGCTAAGTCCAATTAGAGATAAGTTCAACTTAGTAACTATGTGAAACACTGCCCTAGACAGATATTTCTTTCCAAGGGTCTGGAGGTAAATATACCATTCCTTCGTCTAAGATGCTGTTTTGAATCACATACAGCATCTCTCAGTACCTTGTAAGAGTTGAATAAAAACAAAACAAACTAGACTTAGATGAGTAATGATATTCTGGAGCAGGTTCGCTTACAGAATAAATCCTTATTTCCTGCTCGCATTTCCATGTTTAATTTCCCAATTAAACTGCCTGTGGTGTACAGGTAGACTGCAGGGAGAGGTATGCCAGGTTCACCTCGGCTCTACGTTAAGGGCAAATCCAGGAATTTGTAAAAGTGGGGGAGGCCGGGGAAGGGGGGATAAATTAAAACAATCTTGGAAAATAGAGTAAAGGGTTATATTTTCCAAGGTGCCTTTAGGGTTTAAAATATGAAAGGAGCCTTAAAGCGCAATTAGGGGAACTTGTTTGTGTACATAAAGAGGCACATGCTGATTGTGCAATTACATTTCTCATTACTTCCTATTTATTCTGCATTGTGATATCAGTATAGTCAAAAGGAATGATGAAAAATAAATAATAATGTATTTTAATAAACAATAATGGTTTAACATTTGATCATACTTTATGTAAGAAATGTTCACATACGTTTGACTTTGATAAGTTATTGTTGGACTACTATGAACATCAAATTTTAATAATTATTCATTTTTTGTTTGTTTAACTGAGTAACGAGTCCCTTTTATGTTGAAAAGTTGATAAAATCTGTTTGTATTTTCTATCTAGCTCCCTCTCTAGGTGTAGCAGAATTGTCAGACTTAGGTGACACCATTATCATAACCGTTGCCTTTCACTTAGTAATATATCAATCAATCAATTTTTGTTGATGAAAATGGATACCTTGAAAAAAAACAAGATAAAGTAGATCCTTAATCTAGAAGTTTGAAAAGCTTCATAAATCAAATGTTTCAGAATTCAGACATATTTCCAACAAGGACCTGGTAAGAGTTGGAGAGAGCTGAGCATTAAATTAAACAAACTCCACTTAATTAGACTATGGTACCCAAGGTGTCTAGCCCCCTCTGTTGTTGTTAATCAGCAAGCAGATTTTGAACTCATTCAAGTGGTTTCAATTGGAAATAATTGGCAGTAAATTGTTGCTGATTACCCAGTAGATTATAAATTAATAGCTCTTAACAAGTCACTTCATATTCAAGAGTAATCTGAATGACCTTTGATATGCCAAGTAGATACAATGAATATTGTACAATGGTAACGGTCATCAAAATATAGATGATGATTGTTTTTGCAGTTATCCATTTATTTTAGATATTGATTCGGACAGAATGATAATAATTTCTCACCCAACTATTTAAGTATTGAATGACTTTGGATGGTGTAGCATCATACAGCAACAATTATAGCTTCAAAATAGAATAGGTTTTTACTGATATCCTTGCTGTTCAGATGCGATTTGTTATAGCTTGATTATTGTTTTGGAGAAATCTCTTATAAATTTATCTAGAAATCAAGAAATGTGACATCTTCTTAAATAAAACAATTCCCTGAGAGAAGCAAGGTATTTTTTAACAAATTGATGAGCGATCCACTAAACAATAATTGTGCTCTAACATAATTAAACTGACAGTACTTTTAATTAAAGTTATCAACAGCACCAGACAGAGACACCCTTTTTCTGAATATTGGATTATAAGCACAGGCAAATAACATTGTGTAGAGAGGAATTGCCAGATTGGTTAACTGATGGATAATATGTATTGCAAGAACCAATCATAAATTCCACAGCATTTTCCACAATAACTTGTTAGGTTAGGATATTGGAAGATTGGGAACAAAGAAAAAACATTCCCGCTTCCTATACAAACAAAATGATAATCACATTTCATCCACATGATGACTTGTCTTTACACTGTCCTAGTTACAGATATTGTAATTGGAACAGACTCAATATCGGGTAAAAAGGAGCCATTTCAATGATTTTTCCCCACAAATTGAGCAACATAATCGGTGTATGACGTCAGTTCGGTCCAGAAAGGAAATATGAAATTAGCGGTAGCTGATGGATGCAGAGTCCTTCGGTTGGTCTTTGCCTTAAAGGTAAAGACCAGTATTGGCAACGCCCCAATTTCAAAAAATGAAATGGAAGCTCTCATTACCAATCATGTGAAAGAATATGTTTTGACTAATACATGATGATAAAAAAATTGCCGGGAAACCGCCTACTAATCCATATATTGGGTAAATTTATTTCTCTCATGGTCTGGTGAGAGAGATAGGGTAGTCCCATATACATCTTTCTGTGTATAGTGCTTGTAACTTTACGAAGAATGGGCCAAATTTCTTATCATTTTGATGATTCCAGAACCTTGCAGATGCTAGATGCTAGATGATCGACCTTTTCTGATCGATTCCACAACGTTTCTTTCACAATGCAATCGCATGACCATTACTGGTCTTTACCTTTAATATAAGTTAGAGTTCTCCTTACTAGGATCTGTAGCAACACGTGATGTGATTACACACTTTATTCCATACAGAGCCCCAGTTTATCATCAAAACTCAAGAGGAATGGATACTTAAAGGCCGTCTGTACTAGTTCGACCAGAAGGGATTAGACCACCCAGTGAGGTCACTGACAGGTGGCTTTCTCATCAACTCAGCTCTCAATTAACATAAGAAAAAGAGGATCATGGGGGACCAACAGGCACTGATTGGGGAAGTTTTCTATATAGAGGGAGCGAGTAGCTACAAGTAGTACAGTGGGGCTTTAACACAGACAGTCAGTAGGAGGTATTTGTGGGATGTAACCTTCAAAGCCACTTCCAGATATCACGTGGCAAAACCATGTTCATTTTTTGTTTAAATAATATGCTTTACATTTCTGTATAACACAGAGCTGGGTGAATACGCGGAGGACCTTTGTTGCCCATATTTGCCATTAATTTATGTGTTAAAAAAAAAATATATAAAAAAATATGGTTACCTTTTTGCGACGGTTTACCAAGTCATATCTGAATGAGCTTTTACCATTACTAATCACTATTTATTGGTTAACAAATCATTATTTATTGGTTTTAAATTATGCTGACACGCTATATCCCATTGTCAATTTTCTCCCTTTACTTCATTTTGAACAGAATATCAACAAGAATTGTAGTAGAATGATCTTACTCATCATCACAGAGTCAACTTAGATCAATCTGTCTGGGTCAAACCATGGACCTACTTGTGGGTTGAGGAGAGGGGTTAAGCTGGGGTGAACAGAGGGTGAACAGAGGGTGTAATAATATTAAAAACATTTCAAAGATTGTTCACAGGAAGAACAACACTTCCTGGGTTAAGTGAATACACGTACTGCTGCAAGGCATGGCTTTAAAAGAAATAGTACAAAAATATTAGTATTTGGCCCAAACTAATATTTGAATGGAAGGTGTAGTATTATTAAAAACATATTAAATATTATTCACAGGATGTACACTCATTCATGGGATATGCGGATAGATGTAATACTGCGATACTACTTCCTGGGTTCAAGTGGATAGGTGTACTGCTGCAAGGCATGGCTTTAAAAGAAAATAGTACATAACTATAATAGGCATAATTTAGATCAATTGCACCATTTGACCTTAACTAATATTTGAACAGGGGTGGAATATTATTGAAAACATGTTAAATATTGTTCACAGGAAGTACGATACTTCCTGGGTTAGGTGGATACATGCACTGCTGCAAGGCATGGCTTAAAAAGAAACAGTACAAAACTATAATAGGCATAATTTAGATCGATTTCACTACTTGGCCTTACCTAATATTTAAATGGAGGGTGTAATATTATTATAAACATTTCAAATATTTTTAACAGGAAGTGCAATACTTCCTAGGTTTTGTGGATAAAAGTACTGCTGCAAGGCATAGGGTGCAAGAAGAAGTACAAAACTAAGGACCCATTTACATTAAACCCATATTTTGGAGACTTAGAGATATTTGACAGAAACTGGCAAATGTATCTTGGGTGTGAGATAAAGGCAGAACAGACACAAATTATACAATGAAATATGCATACTTCAAAGCAAGAATGCTAACATGCACAAACTTTCTTGAATTGGGGGTATGGTCCGTATTCAAGAAGTTTCAGGCCACAAAGTAACAGAGTCACAGGACTAATTTCTTGAAATTCACAACAAATTCATCATTGGCAAAGGTTTCTGGTTTAAACATATACATGTAGATGGGAGAATTATTTAATCTGAGGACTACTGAGTTATCTCACTGCCATAGGCTTCATACATGGACCACTCGGTTCCAGCAGGAAACGGGTTAAGCCATGGTACATATGATCAACTTTGAAAATCTTTTAGATAATTGTGATGTAAAGAAAATTAGGACAAGAAAGAAAGAGGGAATAAACAAATGAAGAGAGGAGCAGATCGACGGAGAGATAAGCTAAGGATGATAGAGATATAGGAAGAGGATAAATGAGCAAGTGACAAGGCTTCTGTATGGAGCCAGAAGGGCATTAACTCATACACTTCAAAGGGAACCTAAACCTTCATACTAAGTTACTTTTATTGTAAAGTTTAAGATATTTGAAAAATATCAGTGAAAATTTGAACAAATTCGGGCAAGGAATAAGGAAGTTAGAACTTTTCAAAATGACTAGTCACTAGAGGGCGGTATTCAATTTGATGACATCATCTGTGGACAACTCTCCATGCCTTTTGTACATCAAATTTCATGTTTTTCCTTCTTTCTTGTGATTGAGATAATCTACTCCCCTGAAAGCAAGATATAGAATGCAAAATGATATTCTACTTCACATGTTATGAAGTTGGATCAAGAACACAAATAAATACGAAGAAAACGAAAAAATTGTGAAATTTTATGTACAAAAGGCATGGAGAGTTGTCCACAGATGATGTCATCAAATTGAATACCGCCCTCTAGTGACTAGTCATTTAAAAAAGCTCTAACTTCCTTATTCCTTGCCATATTTTGTTCAAATTTTCACTGATTTTATTCAAATCTTTTAAACTTTACAATAAAAGTAACTTAGTATGAAGGTTTTGGTTCCCTTTAACATAGAATTAACGCCCTTCTCGCTACAAGCGGGCGGTGCGAAGGAAATTGCTCAGAGCTAGAAAGGCATTCACTCGTAAAAGTTTACATGCAGTTACAGCTCTTTTGCCTCTAAGCTAATGAAATGACAAATCTAAAGGTGTCAATGACAAATCGACCACGGCTAAGATGTAGGTTGGAAGAATTAATAAGAAATGGATGCCTCTCAAGGATGCTGGGAGCTTGGAGATGAAGTGATCCGTGAAGACCTCATCTCAGGGGGGAGAATGATAGAGAGAGAGGGGGAGTGAGGGGTGAAGAGAGGGAGAGAGAGAGAGAGAGAGAAGGAGAGTGAGAGAGAAGAAGAGAGAGAGGGGAGAGGATGGTAGGAAAGGAGAGACAGGAAGGAGAGAGAGTGAGAGGGGGGGCAAAAGAGAGAGAGGAGAGGGAAAGAGGGGAAGAGGGAGAGGTGAGGAAGGAGAGAGAGAGAGAGAGAGAGGGAGAGAGGGAGAAAGACAGATAGTGAGCAAGAGAGAGAGGGGGGGGGCAAGAGAGAGAGAGAAGGAGAGGGGGAGAAAATGGAAAGAGATAGAGAGGGTTGAATAAAAAGGGTTTTCTGGTTAAAGGATTTGAAATACTTATTCCAATGGAAACTGCAAAACTCACGCTGTAGACAGGTGCCCTTTCTAGGCAGGTTCTACAACACACTTATCTTTCTCAAGGGAGACAAAATACATGGCCACTACAGACAGATGGCCTTTGTATACAGGTTACCAACTAAAACAGATTTGAAGTGTACTTTCAGAACTACATGAAAATTTGAAGGAGTGCCTCCAAACGAATGAAATCGCAATAAGGAGCAATGGTGAAAACACCAAGATTTGCAACTAGGATCTCCACAATTTCCGTAATTTATTCAGAGTCAACCAGCATCTTCTCCTCATTGCATCTTGCGGTGATGCGGGATGACCTCTCTCTCTCTAACCAATACCCGCTTCGAAGCACATATTGATCTAATCTCAAACTGATTTACAAGCACCACCGCACACATCATCAGGTATTAAAACAACCTGAATAACAAACATCCTATACAGTCCCACTGCTTTCAAATGGAGTAGGGATCTCTTGCTGATCCTTTGACATTTGACATTATCATAACAGAAAGAAGGTGGATGTAATGTGCTTAACTATATCTTAAAGTTGCCTACAAGTTTAATTGAACCAAAAAATGTAGCATAGGAACCCTTTCATTTCATTTTGTTGACCCTTTACCACTTTACCTTTATGAAAATAAATAAATTTTATTAAAAAAATAAAGTGGTTGTATAGTGTACAGCTTAAGAGATGCATACTAAACAAATCACAATAAACATATCTTTAAGAAACAATCATTTTCCTTCAGAGCCCAAAATAGCAAACTTGAAGCAAATAATTATGGGCTAAATAAAGTAACTGTGTGTGTGTATGTTTGTGTGCAGTGGGTTGTGGATTGATTCTAATTGATTATTACAATTACTAAAAATGACTCAATGATCATAGAAGAACATTTTGAAGTTATATTGTTTTCTCTTCTAAAAACAATATTTCTCTTCTAAAAAAACAATATTATTAAATTAAATATTGTCTTACTCACCATTAAAGAAAATAATCTAAGTTTACAATACATTATATACACTGTATATTTAAATGAACAATCATTCATTCATATCTTATGTAGATCTGGAAATGTTTTTAATAAGACGGGGATTATGGGGGTCTACAGACATTTTTGAAAACCCTTTCATTATAAGTTATATTTATGCTGTATCACCATTAAAACCTAAATTCTATCAAGAGTTGGTGCACAAAGACAATTTAATGACTGAGGCAACAAAAAAACTTTGTCTATCCATGAATGTATCAATCACCAGAGCTGACATCAATAACCAAAGTGAGCCCTCTACAGGCCTTGACAGTATAATCTGTTGACCATCTATGCATAGCTGTCAAAGTTTTTGCAGTTTTGGAGGAAGGAAAGCGAAATCAAAATGGCCTGAAATAAATTGGGAAGGTTGACAGCGTAGGTCAGCCCCTCTCTGATTGACTAGAGTTTGATTTAATCAAACGGTAATTAATTGGAACCTGATATTGATATCATTGACAGCCACCGACTGGGCCGGAGACACTGTCTAATTCCTGGACTGATTATCACTGTCTTAATCAGACACCAAGGTTTCCATGGCGATTAGTTTGTCAAGTTGTACTGGTTTATTATTTCCCATGAATGCTGTGCAGTTTTTCAAGTGACTTTTGGACGTAAATGTAAGGATAAGGATACTTGGGGCAGTACTAAACGGACCTGGGATCAATATGAGAGATATTTGGACACCATGCCAAAAATAGAAAGGGTTGAATTTTACCTGAATTGTTGGTGCATAATTTTCTTATTTACTTTTTGTTATACTTGCCATGGAAGAAGTATTAAACCCCTGATCAATGGCTTATTTACTGTATGCACAGTGACATCTCAGAAAGATTAATAACATAAATGTTTTGATAACTACTTCTATTAAACAATGTACAACTTCTGTAATGAACTTCTTATCTGTCAAACTTGAAGCTTCATTTCTTTGTTATTGGATAGATGTCTCCACATACAACAACCTACGTTCTACAAGTACCTGCTTTGATTTCACATAGTATGTTATTAGTATATAAATCAACATTTCAATTCTAGGAACTGCCCCCCCCCCCCCAACTCCATTTTCAATAATTGCAATGAAAAGTTTCAAATATATTCCAGAATCTATTTAACAGGCACTGGACAGTACAAACAGGGTTTTAAAGACACAAACCGGTCTGTCTATGAGACATTTCTTCATATGAGTTGGTATTTAGAAAGGAACTCCTTGAACTCTGCTTTCATCCTCTCTTTAATTGATACCATCCTCATGCGTCTTACCCCCAATATCCTCTCCTCTCTAGCCTTCTCTAAGGCTTGCTATCTCGCATCTTTGTAGAATAAAACTTTGATATTCATTCCATTATAAAATGACATATCATTGCACTCAACCAAGCAATGGGCTGTTCTTTTAGAACTTTTGGGGGGTTAAACTTCGCTTTATCATTTGTTTCTGATTACCGATTAAATTGTGATAGTAGTGATACCCTACAAAATTGAATTATAATGTTGATGAAACCTGGAAACAAAGCTACCCCTCTTCCATATTTTTAAGTAACATTTCATTGAAATCTACAGCCAAGGTGAGACCTGGCCCCTGTTTCATAAAACTAGTTATCAATAACGAATGCTAAATTTCTATGACAAATTTTCTCTCAGCCAATCAAATGCTATGATTTCAGTAGCTTTTAACAGTTATTGAGGCTTGTTATTGATATAATAATAATAGTAGGTTCTTGTATAGCGCTCATGTCTATCAGACTTGACACTCCTGGCGCTCCCGATATCAAGTTTTATGAAACGGGGCCCTGGCCCATACAGGTTTACTCACAGCCCACTATGTATTATGACATTTTACAGGTTATGCCAAGTGCTCATTGTGTTTTCATATTTTGAAAGCAACTACATAAAACTTATCATTCTAATGATTAAGTTATTATTGAATATCAAAGAAATTTCCCTAAACTACTTTAGACAAAACTATCAGAAAAATCACAATTCTATGATATCAATTCTTAAAGCTGTAATTGCCTTCACAGAATTAACCTCTGCTACCCTTCATCCCATCCCAAAACAACAACAGAAAAAAAATCATTCCCAAAATAGCTTCACTCTTTTCCTGTCAACGGAGCTCTATTTTTGGCAACTCCGACAGGCACGGAAAACCTTCCCATTCCACTCCCCTGAACAATCAAAATCCTGTACTTTTTACATGATTAGCCATAGCCAGACTAACAGTCAATAAAAAAAAAAGTACACAATTGACCGAGCAGAAATAGATTAAAGCCTAAAAATATTCAGCCAAGTTCACCCAACAGTTCATTTCCCTTATATTAGAGTAAAAAAGAAAAATACTGGGACAAGGTCGTTTTTGTTTGTCCTGCTGAAAAAGTTTTCCTCCCATATTTACACTAACATCAATTACAATGGTTTTGACATCTCATAATGGCACAAGCTGGTTGCGGAGTGAACTAAATCATTTGGCGAATCAATTTCAACTGTTCTTTCCTTTGTATTTTTGAAGGAGGAGGGACAGGATTGCACTTTTTCCTTCGTACGCAATCCCCACTTCTCATTCTTGTATTTGTATTTTAATCTATTCCTGAACATTGCATTTTTATTTTTTATTTCTCCTTCAAGTATTTGCGGCTAAAAACTAAAGACGTAAAATCAGAGACTTTATAGAGTTGTCCTCTACGACTGGTCTGAAGTTTTGAACACTTGACTGGAAATACAAAAGCATGTGGGTTGTCAATCCCTGGCATGGCACAAGTGTCCTTTGGCAAGGCATTGATCAGCATATACCACTCAAGCCTAGAGCTATATCCAACTGCTCTTACAACATACATTATTTTGCCTAAAGATGTAAAGTTCATCTGCAATGTATGAGGTCAAATCATCAGTTGATGCAATTTTAAATAGCTCAAGTATTGTAATTTTGGTCTAATCTCAAGCAATTCTTCTGTAGAAATCCAGTATGGTGATAGTCCAAGATATTTTCTTCAATATGGTATTGACTACATCACAGATTTTGATATCAATTGTATGAGGTCGATTGCCCTATTGGAGCTTTCACTATCACGTATGGGTGATGTTATGAATATGCAAATTGTGCTTTTAAACATTCATGTATTCTATCCTGCATTGTCTCCTGAAGTTGTAGGAGAAAATAAATTGTACTTGATTCTGAGGTAATTAACTGACTTGTTTTTAATCACTTTTAATTTTTTTAAATAAATCCTTTCATGTATTAGGTGGGAGAACGAAGGTTGTAATTCAAACTCTCAATCACCCCGACAACGATGTAATAGGCATGAGGCGCCTATAAAGAACTCTGGACTTCCCCCAATATCCTAAACTTAGATTGGTCAGTTTCTGCTTTGTATTATGTTTCATGTACAGCTTCCTCAGAATTCCCCAGGTAGTGACCACGAGTTGATGAGTCGGTGACCAAAATTGGTTTGTAAAATTGGTTCTGGATGGACCCTCCAAAATAGATATCACCTTGCCATAAATCACTTGTCTGTTTGGAACCATAAGGGCATTAACTCTTATGCTTTAAAGGTAATACAAAGTTTTGGGAAATTTTGAAAATTTGGTGGATTGAGAATCTTTACAATTTTGATATATTTGGATGCCCCTGTGGGTGTATTATAAGCACTAAAAAAATTAGCCCCTAAAACACTTCTGTTTTCGAGAAAAATTGAATATAAAAATTTACCGGTGCTCCCGGTAAATTTCGATAAATTTCAAATAGCGATAAATTTCAAATAGCGCCTATGGCCGTACAATGGTAGCTACGACCATGAAAATCTCAGAATATGTAGTTGTGATATATAATTTCCAAACGGGAATAGCTAATCGGTCGATTTTAGTCAAGAAACATAGTTTCATAGCTTAATTAATATCTCGACCTTGAGAGGGAGCTATACAACATAAAGAGTTTATTATTTATAATTTCATAACTTCAGACTCGATTTCAACCGCGACAACGATCAATGAATATTGTAGAAACGCATATGCTTCCAATATTTTAATTTTAATTTGAACCGAATTCATGACCCCATACCAAAACTTTGTAATACCTTTAAAACAGAGTAAATGTCCTTCTGGCCCTGAACAGATTATATCATTTGCAAATACAGCCAAACCTGCTTTAGTGACTACCTGTATGGAAAGACCA
Source organism: Strongylocentrotus droebachiensis (assembly GCA_035222895.1). NCBI lineage: Eukaryota > Metazoa > Echinodermata > Echinoidea > Camarodonta > Strongylocentrotidae > Strongylocentrotus > Strongylocentrotus droebachiensis. The sequence goes on from JAVYIG010000209.1 coordinate 330,217, forward strand.
CCTGTCTCTACAAAGACCACATTTTTTGTTTCCCTTAAAAATGGTTTCTCGCTGAAACATGTACTAAAGGAACCTGTAGATAAAGACCACCTGTCTACAAAGACCACGTTTTTTGTTTCCCTTGAAAATGGTTTCTCATTGAAACATGTACTAAAGGAACCTGTACATAAAGACCACCTGCCTAAAAAGTCAACTTTTCTTGTCTCCCTTTGGTGGTCATTATAGACAGGTTTCACTGTATATTGAGGTATGAACAATTATGTTAACTTTATTTTTTTATCATTTTTATTGTACATTTATAATTATGATCATTCCTGTTTTTTAAGCACATTTTATGTAAACATTGCATTATTGGTCCCTGGACTACTGCATTGTACATTTTATATGTTGATATTAATCAACCGAAATTGAATTGAATTGATTTGAAAAATTGTACTTATGATCTTGTGTGTGATATGCCCTGTGTTTTGATTGCTACAAGTCATGTGCCTTAATTAGACTGACTGGGAAAAAAATGAAATGGAGACAAAGTGGAGAGGTAGAGACAAGGTGGATACCAAAAAAGTTGGCAATAGACCAAAGAAATTGAGGTGTTTTGACAAACTTCACGCAACAATGACGAAGAAAAACAATCTGCTAACCCAAGAATAGAAAGGATGTTTTTAGAACCTTCAAGGTAGGATACATTTCCACTCAATTTAATGATGTTTAAAGGCAGAAGGGCGCTAGTTTTGTGTGAAGTATACAAGTTAATGTCCTTCTTGCTCTCGACTCTTAGGATATGATGTACTTTACTTCAATTCAGCCACAGGTATCCAATCGTATGTTTGGAGCCATAAGGGCATTAACCTATATACTTTAACACACAGTTAATGCCCTTCTGGCCCTAAACAGCTGATTAACAATCTGGGGCCCATATTCTGAAAAAATGATGTGATCTTTTGTGTTGAATGTCATAACAAACTCAAATGTGCAGAACTAACATTTACCATTGGTGCTTGCAGCAAACTGATTATCATTTTGTGCATTCAAATGATAATCCTTCTTTTGCAAGACTACATTTATCCTTTGCGGAACAGACTTGTACATGTAAAATTGAAAAGCACAGAGTAAGACTATCTGTAATCATCGGAAATTTTCAGATTTATATAAGCAAATTTTAGAACAGTCTTCGTTGTTAGTTTGGAGAAGGGGATGGGAGGTATCTCATTGGGGAGTCACTGCCGGCCATACAACTTTCACTGATGTGCATATTACTGAGGTTAACTTGAGTAAAATGGACGATAAGAAAATAATTTGAAATAAAATTGCTTACCTGTAGGTGGTTAGATGTTGGTATGAAGATGACATCAATTGGGTAGCCAGAGATGATAGTAAATGAAAAGAAGAACAAAATAGAACGTTTCATTAGATTTGAAAAATAATTATTTTACTTACAAATTTGTTTTCTGTGATGTTGTAAAGGCGACAAGCATGTAAGAATGGACCAGTTTCAGTATCACATCATCAGGGGTGATAGTGAGCACTAAAAAAAAAAAAGGTTTTTTGTTTTCCCCTTAACCACGCTCCCCTTGAGTAAAAAAAGAGAAGAGGATAGCGGGGAAAAATGGCTTTCGAGTAAGAAAATTGGGACAAAAATAGGGCAAAATAGGGAAGATTAGAGAAAATAACGGGGAAATCTGTAAAATCAGGATAAAAGAGGGAAGAAGAAACAAAATCTGGTAATTTTTTTTTTTTTTTTTTTTTTTTTTTTAAATCGGGAAGAAGAAAAAATCTGGAAAAATAAAAAAAATAATCGGAAAACCGATTTAAATCAGGTTTTTATCAGGCCTGCATCATTTGAATGGTAAAATCTATCAATAAACACAAATATTATTTTACAAACAGTGCTGCAAATCATCAAATTATAAAGTAAAGTGTGAAGTTCGGAAATGCTTTCTTGAGATGATACCATGAAAATGTATTATTGAATAAAAAATATTTCTCCTTATATGAGTAAAACGTTTTGTATTTGTCTCCCGCTCTAAATCTCCCCCATTGGAGAGAAGCTCGCGAGGTACGCCACAGAGTTGCCAATTCGTGTTTCACTGATGCCGAATTCGAATTCATAACTTCCCTTTTTTTTCAATCAAATATTGCTCAAACATTTACTAATTACTTTCTCTCACTTTCCTGCTTCAATTCAAACCAACTTAATATATTCGTTGGTCAATGATGGCAACTTCAAATTCATAACCTTCCTTTTTTTAATCAGGTAGTGCTTAAACTTTCACTAATTACTTTGTCTCACTTTTCTGCTTCAATTAAAACAAACTTAATATCAGGGTGGATTTCCCCTTGAATGTTCTTCTGGCTCTCCTAACTTTCACAGCTCAAGAGTTGTATTTAGACCAAGAATGTGGAATACAATACTATAGAGCTCACACCCTCAAAACATTTCAATAATCTCCAGGATTTGATGGGGGTGTGGACAACATTCTGTTCAACTAAAAATCTGTCACATTGAATTACATTTCATCAACATCACCTCCAACAAAAAACATTGTGAACCATCGTCAACTTGACGCTTTCTTCTCCCTCCCAAAGTCCCGGTGGAAATCAAAGATATGTAAACCCCTGAGGGTGGGACTTTGGAGACTCTGAAACATACTTCAGACATTGATACATTTGCCTGATTTTGAGAAGACTATACTTTTGAATAAAAACTTGGCCAAAAAATCCATGTTGCAAACTTGTAATAGCATTATCTGGAATCACGTACATTTTCATTAGGCATTGGTTAGATTTCATTTATTATTACTGAGCAGGCCCTCAAAATATTGATTTGTAAGTGAGCAGTAAAAATAGAGATGTCGTGGTCGAGTGGATATGTCTCCGGACTGTGGATCACAAGGTTCGCGGTTCGAGTCACACCATGGCACTTATGTCACACATTTGCCACACTCGACTCAGGTGAGGTTAATCGGTAGCTGGCAGGAATTAATTCTTTGAAATGCTAGAGTGTCATAATGACAGCCATGCTGAAGCTGGGATCTCCAAATTTGGAAGCGGTTAGCGATTGTAATAAGCGCTATATAAAAGCTGAGTATTATTATTATTACCTAATATGCATCAATCAACATCGGTGATCTCATAATCTTAACACTAATAATAAACAACTATGTTTTTACAACTAATATAGTCTCTAAGTACTTAACAAAGATGACAAAAAAAGTTAATTAATTTACAGTCCTAAAACCAGTGCTGTAAAGGAAAAAATCATGTAATGGTAGAATAAATGATAAAATGCATGTGGTACAAATCAAAATTGTATTTCATTTGCAAATAAAGTATTAACTAAGAAAATTGAATGCAAACCACCCTAACAAGGAGTATAGCTTTCAAAAATATTAAGAGGACAATTACATAATTTCCTTTGCGAAGGGAAAACTCTAATTTGAGCATCGCTATTTAAAATTTCTCTGATCTCTTGGGAATTTAGGTTTTGAACCAGTTAAGGAAACATGACGTCTTCAAAATTAGGGTCATTTCCTTCAAAATATCTGACATATGTCCTATAGCCTATAGCATAAGGTAATGATTCTGACTCATGCTCATAAATACAACCTCCAAACATAATGTGGTCACATCTTTATAACATCTTTATAACATCAATAATGGTGACATCGCAAATTACACCGGCATGCTTAGTTTTCTTAGGCGCGCAGCGATGAGGCAATATATTTGAATAAGCCATACATACAGCCCATTGGTTGAACCATTTTGCTCTTGAGTGAATTATTTATAACAAGAGGATAATTGCCATTCCTCATACAAGCAATTTAATATACATTTCTATAGGCATGTTCAGCATCCACCTCCCCCCCCCCCCCCTTCCCAGGTAATGCCATTTTGACTGGGGGAGGAAATGTCATATACGAAAGGATATTCAGTCCCCCCCCCCCCCAGTATATTTTGCTGTTGAATGAACTATTCGTAACAATAAGATAAATTTCTTTGCTCACTCAAAAGGAGACAATGTAATACACATTTTAACAAGCTAGACACCCCCCCCCCCCCACCCCCTGGTGGTACATTTCACTCTGCGTAGACCATCCATCATAATCTAACAATAACATAATTTCTTTTGTGCTCGGGAAATTATGTGCATGTAATTCTGAGCAGTGTGTACTAAACTTCACATTGCAGGGATCACATGTATTGCAATAGGGGAAATAAACTCCCAATATCAATGTCTGGATATAATCAAAATCAAACCATGATATCCCTTGGTTTTACAGAGGGATTCAGAGTTTAATGCTTACTCTTCTATTATCGCCAGAAAGGCATAAACTCATGCACTTTCGCAAAGGGTTAATGTCTTTCTGACTCCGAAGAAACATTTCACCTAGTAACTTTCCTATCCCACATTCGATTTAAGCCAATGTTAAGCTTTTCATATGAGATGAATTTATACCGACTGAACTGATAGAGTATGAAACATTGGGCTTGCCCCAGAGAATGAATGGCAACGCCTCGTTAATTTCATGAAGTGCAAACATGAAATCAAAATGTTATATATTTTCTTGTCTGGAACCAAAAAATTCATTACTAGGTGAATTTTTTTTTAGATTGGCATGATCAACTTGAACTCTGGTTGCACTGTGCAATAGCAATGACTTTGATAGTAATGAGTCATAACTCAAACTGCAACAACAACAACAAAATTTGAAATTACATCTATGTTGCACATAACCATATCGAACAACGCTAACATTGAATTCTATTCATAAAGTACTTGTCATGAAAAGTGAGCATTGCATTTATCTTAGCCTTCACTTGACCTCTAGGAAGAACAGAGCCATTATGAAAAGAGTATTACTCCAATAGCATTTATAAATGAATAATTGATTTTATTATATATCTGTATGTTCATATTCAATATCAATTCAGTTCATTGTTTCATATTTCAAATATATTTGATATTTGCAATGATTTCACAAAGTAAATTGGTACGAATAAACGTGAATTCTAAAAACAGAAAATTAGTTATTCATATGAAAGGGATTAAAGAAATAAAAAAAGAAATTAGTCTGTTTCTTCAAGTTATTATATCAACCCTCTCTGTGGCACTAAGTAAGATTTTTTTAAAGTTATCAACATTTTGAAACTTTGTTTTATAAGAATCACATTATCACATCTGGGTTCTAATTCTTCTCAAGTTAATTGTTCTGTTTAGCTTTAAAATATATGTTTATGAGAACAATTAACCTCCTCACTAATTTCATGTCAGCTTCTGGAAGCAAGGAAGAATGAAAACAAGTCCTTATCAAAATTTATAATGGAACTTTCACCTTTCATAAATACTTCCCAGATTTGCTTATATAGCCTTCAACTTTATTTTCAAAAGGGTGTCAATTTAGGAGACATTATTTCAAAACAAAGTTATGTTTACAGGGATAATTGGAATATCTCTCTCTGCATGAATGCCAGTTTGGTAGTCAGACACCCGGATAGATGGAATTACAAACTGTTGGTGACAGCCCTAGGAATGCCTGGTATGTTACATTTCAAGTTCAACTTCAGTCAACATTGGATATTATGATCATGACCTAAATTTCAGATTCTATTGTTAACCAATTGCCTACGGGAACCAGTTGGTCGCTATATTAAGCGTATTGGAATTAGAAAATTCAGCATTCTATGGATTAATTTTTGATCTATTGAGAGCCAGAAGGGCGTAATTTCTATAATTTAAATGCAGGGTGAACACCTTTTGCGCCCTCAACATACAATTCATCTGTCTGTGCAACCACGTTTGCAATAATTATAGTCTGTCAACAATACAATACAATACGATACAATAAAGTCATTCATATAGCGCTCTTACAAACTACCGGTAACTGTTGTTTCACAGCGCTTTACATAAAAGTTATCAAAGAATCTATTGTTGATCATGGTCAAAGAGGAGAGTTTTGAGGCATTTTTGGAAGACATCCAGCGAAGGTGCTAATCGAATAAAATGTGGAAGCTCATTCCAGAGTCTAGGAGCACATGCATGGAAAGCATTGTCGCCAGTTTTGGTGTATGTTCGAGGAACGTTTTAGAAGACAAACTTTTGAATTATGATTTCTTATTGTTCTGATACAAACAGTTTACAATAGGATCAATTTGTTATAAGGTTTTGAATTACAGGATGAGAGACATAATTTCCTTATTACAATTTCTTGTATATTCAGGTAGAGTCTGCTTTTTTTTAATGCAGCATTAAAGGGTTACAGCGATACTGATTTAACTGATCAATGTTCTGCCCTAGTGTACTTATGTATTTGTAAAGTGACAATAATTGTGCAAGAACCTGTACAAACTCTTGCTTCAACAGGTATGTCATCATCAGCTCGAGATTGCCAAATAGCCTGCTATTTCTGATTTGGGAAATAAGCCTGAAGTTACAAATCGCGTCCTCATCAGCTCGAGATATTTTGCTCAGCGTTCACGCACAGTGCGAGTCTTCGGGCTGGTGAAGACGCACCAGACAAATAGCGGGATATTTGCCAAATAGCGGGATATTTTGCAAACTAGCCAAAGATATCTATTTCATGATCGGGCTATAATATCCAGGATCAGAAATAGCATGCTATTTGGCAATCTCGAGCTGATGAGGACAGACCTATAGACATGGAACGATAGCCTGCCCTTGAGCTTTTACTTGGAAATCTTTTCAAGTTGTTATGATTTTAAAATTCATCAAAAATTTGCAGAGCATTGAAAAAAAAATCACATATGTCTTTTGATACAAGTAGAACAACACCACAACCCTGTTTCATAAAATGAGGTACCAATAACAAATGCTCAAAATTGTTATGATAACTTTCCCTTGGCTAATCACATGCCACGATTTTAGTAGCTTGTAACAGTTCTGTAACTTGATTAAATTAAGCTACATATTTTTTCTATTTATTGATTTTCTAAGCATACTTTGTTCATGTTATATTGTAAAACAGCATCTGAGGAACTAACACTTCAACAAGCTCTGCTTCTAGTTAGTTCCTCTTTTCTTGTGCTTTTTCAATAATATTTGTTGTTTCATTGCATATTTTGTAATATAATTATTCATTGTATTATGTTTTGCATGAGAAATAAAATCATTTGAATCATTAAATATAGATAATGAAAGAAGGCCCAGGCCATCTATTCAGGTTTCTTTCATCATCATTGTCTTTGGCCTCCTTTGAATGCTGTTAATGGTTTGCCCTTTCAATCATAAATGGCAAGGGAATTCCCTTGAAAACATGATCTGTGGTTATAAAGATATGGCTAACCACTTTATCTCTCCTCCGTGCCCTTTTCAGGAGAGCCAATTTTTTCTCTTTTTTTTTTTTTTTTGGGGGGGGGGGGGGTAGTCATCCTCTGCATTTATTCTAATCTTTCATACACGTTTCATTGAGGGCATGGTTTCGTAGGCAACGTGACATATATTTCTAAAGCCGCAGGCCTACGTGCAACAATATGGTGAGAATGGTGTGGCTTGGCAGAGTTGCCAATTTGCATGGTTTTGCATGGGAAGAGCATTCAGTGATCTCAGTGAGTATTAGACAAAGTTAATGATACCAAATGACAGGGGCTGAGGGGTGACTGGCAAATAAAATAAGTACAACACAATCACAACTTTTTTTTAAAAACATCAACCCTATATGCCAACACAAAACTATGTAATGTTCCAATCGCTCTCAAAATGTCATCTCTCATACATCATGTCCAAGTGATAAAAAGTACAGCTATTTATCTTGATGGAGATGCCAAGAATTAGACTGAGAATTCACAGGCTCTTAAAATATTCTTTCTTTTCTTTAATGGTTTAACCTGTTTATCAGTGACTGACAGATATAAAAGATAGAGAACGGAGGAAGGAAGACACATAAGACAAAAGACCAGATAAGAACCATAAAAGAAAATTGCATCAAATATCTTGAACTGGGGACAATAAAATATGCATGTTATGAGTAACCACAAAGGAAATGCGAACTGAGAATTTATTCCGACCATCTCAGAAGAAATTAGATCATACTGTACCGTGGTTTTCAAACTTTTCAAAGATACTTTTCTACAAGGTTCATGCTATTTGCGTTAAACACTGTTTAGACATATGCCCCTATTATGCAGTCAAGGGCACAAAAGTATTTCATTTGATGACATTTATTGAACAATTAATACCTTTAGTGCATCTCCCATGCTATTGCTACTTGTTAACTGGTTTCAAAACGATTCCAACTACTTTTGACAAATCAACCTACCAGTACCGGTAAGGCAATTTCAAATGGCCTTATGTGTCTCTTATTGAAATGTTGCGAACAGGACAATGATGTCATACGTATTCCGAATGTGACTTTTATAAGATGTACAAAGGGTATTGAAATTGCCTTGAGTCTGAATAGTTACGATCACGTTTTTGATGGAAATCTTAGAAATCAAAAAGCTATTATTACTCCAAATTAAGTTGTAAACCAGTTTGAAGTCTCAATTCTGCACACCTGTACAGATGAGAAAGAAATATGGAAATGCTTTGACATTGAGCAGGGTACGGACCCTCTTATCCTCGTCACATGACAAATCACATGACACTCGAAAGAGAGCTACGCCGAGGTGATCCCGGTAATCCTGTCTTTATTTCAAGATCAGCATGTCAACATCTAAACTTTATATTCCTGTCTTCATCAGCCCGAGTTGGCCAAACAGCCCATTATTTCTGATCCGGAAAATTGGCCAGATCGCGAAATAACAGGCTATTTGGCAGGTGAAGACGCAAATAGCGGGCTACATTTGCTCAGGAAATCTTCCCAAGATTTCCTGGGCTAGTTTGCAAAATAGCCCGCTATCTGTGGTCCATCTTCACCAGCACGAAGACTTGTACTACCGGTATATGCGCGAACACTGAGCAAATTTCTTGAGCTCGTGTTTCGAGCTGATGAGGACGCGACTTGAACCTTCAGGCTAATTTACCGGATCACAAAATAGCGTGCTATTTGGCCAACTCGGGCTGATGAGGACAGACCTAATATGAACAAGGTGACTGACTGAGGTTCAGCCCAACCTCAAGAAACTTTTAGATTTCTTCCTTCACCTTGCATTTCAAATCATGGTGAAAAAGAACAATTGCTAAAACGAGACGGTTTGACATTCAACTATCTTATTCACCACCAGAAAGGTGTAGCCCGATTCTAGGCAAAATTAAAAGGGAAATCCACCCTGATATTAAGTTGGTTTTAATAGAAGCAGTATAGTTAGCAGTGTAAGTTTGAGCAAAAGCCAATTAAAAATCAGAAAGCTATGAATGTTTGAAGATGCGGTCGTTCAAACACAATTTACCAATTCTGTTTGCTATGTACTAAAAAACTTCAAGAAGATTATCTTTAAAAAATTGCATATGTTTGACAGAATAATACATAGGTAAATTAAATGGTTTTCCTTTTTTTTTAAATGTTGTTTGTTGTTTTTGGGTTGAGTTATGACTCAACCAATATTCATGTCATCATACAATAAAATCTTACTCAGCTCTTTGCAGCCTACAGATCACATCATTTTCTGCAGGTCAGCGTAAGCATATCACAGGCTAAAAACCAAGAAAAAGCAGAATTTGTAACTTAATTTAATTTACAGTCCTTTGGATGCACAAGCTCACCAACACCCCTTTCATTGAAATATAGCATCATCCTAAAGTTAGTTAGTCAACAACATAAATTTAGCTGAAGTCACCAATTAGTTGTTTTGAAATCTAATATTCTGCCTTTAACCCTTACTGTACTGGGCTATTTTGAGCACCCTCTGACTGGGGGGGGGCCTGGGAGGCCCCCCCCCTATGATCTCGGCTGTCGATTGTCCGATGAACACGAAAATTTGCATGTTTGTAGATATTTACGTAAGGAACAAGATGGTATAATTATTTTTTTCCAAATATGCAAATTTTTGTCGTTAGCCTAATTAATTATGCAAAACGCGCTAATTTTATGCATTTTACAGAAAACGTGTCAAACTCCAATTTTTGAATGTTGAAACTCATTATTCATATGAAACTTCTTTTCTAACACAAAAAAGTTATTTTAATGTAATTAATAATGATAATTTATGCAAATTTTGATGCGATTTGTAATTTTTTTTTTTTTTTTTTGATGACATGCGCATACTAATTGTTATGTAACGCCTTACAGGTATATCCGATTTCGACGAAAATGGTATCAAAATGTGCGTAAGACTTGAGGGAAAAAAGTCATGAAACGACAATTCAAAATTCCAAGCGGTTGCGGCGCAATCTCCGAAAATGTCGAGGGGGGGGCCTCCCAGGCCCCCCCCCCCCAGTACAGTAAGGGTTAATACCCACAAGTAATCAGATCATGACAACCACAGCCCTGGGGCAGGGCAAGCCCTGGGATGACTAAGATATCTTAAAGGGGAAATATCACATAAATACCAATTAAAAACACTTTCAACAAATAGCTCTAGGGAACGTTTGATAGCCTATTGTGCGTCACTTACTGAACATTGAGAATGTTGTGACCTCATTATCCGAATGTAAATCCAATTTATTTTCATAATTTCAGTATGCCATGAAAAAAGGTGCTTTAGTGCCACTACTGTCATCCCTACATCTCCTTTATGTAATTTTTAATGTTTATTATACTTTTGTATTTGTATTTATTAACATTTATTTCCTTCTCAACAGTACAATATGAAACACAATGTATACATAAACGATATATGTAACAATTATTTCAACATAGAGTATACAGTAAATAATTCAGATACGGAGGGAGGCGAAAACCCGGAAAGCATAGCTTGAGTTGGGAACGCCCATAATAAGTTAACACAGTTACCGAGAGAACATTATAGATATTATGATGAAAATTACATTTTATATAACAGAACGTTGATAGGAAAGAAAACTTTAGGATAGGATAGAAAAGAATACTTAAACGCACATAAACAAAAAAGTTACAAATGAAAAACTATTGCAAATCTCTGGTTTCACTAATTTTAATTTAAACCGTTCTAGACATCATGACATAACCTTGGCCAGGTTCTTAACCTTTTAAAAATTCATATTCCGTTTATTTTTTCTCCACACTGATTTACCTTGCCCTCATGCTTCAAATTGAAGCTAGATTATTAGTCAGCCCGTTAGCTCCCAAGAGAGCATACCTCGTGAGTCACTGGCGGACTAACAAGATTGCTTTAATTACAAAAATCCTCGACACTGGCAACAAAAAATTTGGCATCAGATGCAATACCGGGTGCAGGAGATTAAAAAAAGAAAACACACAAGTCTTGGATAAATTTCAATCAGCGTCTGTAGAAAATTTAAGGGTTCCCCTTCCTCATGCTTATACTGACTCGTTCAACTCTTGCACCCATTTGATCAATATTTCCACTCTTTCTTTCTCTCTTTGTCTCTCTGTCTGTCTCTCTGTCTCTCTCTCTCTCTGTCTCTCTCTCTCATATTCAGAAAGAAAAAAAATCAATAATCTATCAAAGCTCTATAAAAAAAAGAATTTCAGTGCAGACTGGAGATGGATAAAAGGGAATTGAAATGTCAGGGTGTATTATCTGTTTATGTGTTTAAGTTTTATGTGTATGTTTTTAATTTACGTCCAGTCAGCTTTCCATTGATATGTAGTTGTATTTTCATCGGAGAAGGCCTTTAATTAAGCTTACATTGGTAAAACGATTTAAAGATTCCAGCATTACATCCGCAATTGTTAATTTCTATGCAGGATAAGAGCATTATCTCCCCTCATCTCACCCAAAAAGCATTTTCTTTTCAATCTTCTGTTCAATACTTCAATAAGCAATCGGGGAGCCCTTATTTTCTCTGCTAACATTATTACTCTTTATTATGAAAGCCATTAACTGTGATCTTCTCTGCTATGGTACTAAATGACTATAAGATGGTTGTTGAGTTTCATAAAAAAATCATCTTTATTGCATTCTATTTTCTGAAAAGTACCTAATTTCCCTGTGGTATATAGTCAATAGAACATAATATGAAGAGCTCTTGGCCATCTTCATCATGCTATGTGAAAATATAATTTAACTATTGAAGGCTGTTCCCACTATGAAAATTTCTAGCAAAGTTTTCCAATTTATTATTCCAAATAGTTTGCTCTGATTGTAAAGGAAAGCCATCAGCAATGATAACTAAATTCAAAGGTATTATATAGTGCTGAAACATCAATTATAGACACATCTGCAGTAAGGAATTTTAAAATAATTATGAAAATAGATGGTCATTGATTACTACAATGCCTTTAAATAAATATGTCAAATGTATAATGTTAAATGTAATGGCACAAACAAATTCCTTCTAATAGCTGATATTTTTGGAAAAACCTTCAAGTCAACTTTGCCAAAAATATTAAACAGATGAGAAGACCCTTCCATTTTAGTGCACTGGGAAATATATTACATTATGTAGTGTTCTGATCAGTCATCAAATCAAAAAGGTTATTAACCCATAGCTACTGCATAGGGGAGCTTCGGATGATGACACACAATGGGTAGAGCTGCGTTCATATTTCATGAAGCTTAAAGATAATTTGTCTCTTCAGAACCAGAAAGGAATTAACTCGCATCATTTCACAAGAAGCTAATGCCCATCTAGCTCTCAGCAATCTATAAAATTATGAATATTTATGCGGGCAAGGTGGACCGGTAGCGGACTCTGGGCTCTGGGTTCTCATTTCATATTTAATACAACAAAGACTGCGCATCCCAAAATGAAGGCAAGCAAACCCCGCTCGGGACAAAGGGGGGTGATCTCCGGGGAGGAAGCGAGAGGGGGTAACCTGAGATTGGGCGATGAAATGGGAATTGTGAATCTAAGTGGATGGATGTTACAGTGGCGTATGAGCCTCGTGCCTTGTTCATATCCATTTCATATCCATTTCATATTACGTTTCAAAGGGCGTTTTGTGTATATACCTTCATTCTATGATGATGATGATAGAGTCACTGATGATGGTGAAGACAATAATAATGATGAAGAAGATGATCACGATGAAAGAGGGGGAAGAAGATTAAGGGAGAGAAGGAGGAACAGTTTGTGTCCACAATTAGCAAAAAAACACTCATCTACGCCCTTCTGCCAGCCGCACAAAACATTGCATTTTGTTACTTTTATAAATGTTCTAAAAACTTAGGGTGACGATCTTTAAAAATGAAAATGAAATTGAAAGTGCCCCTTCTGTACCCCCTCCTATGAGTTCATTAATTAAAGGTAAAGACCAGTATTTGCAAAGCCCCAATTTCAAAAAATGAAATGGAAGCTCTCATTACCAATCATGTGAAAGAATATGTTTTGACTAATTCATGATGATAAAAACCGCCTACTAATTCATATATTTGGTAAATTTATTTCTCTCATGGTCTGGTGAGAGAGATAGGGTAGTCCCATATACATCTTTCTGTGTATAGTGCTTGTAACTTTACGAAGAATGGGCCAAATTTCTTATCATTTTGATGATTCCAGAACCTTGCAGATGCTAGATGCTAGATGATCAACCTTTTTTGATCGATTCCACAACGTTTCTTTCACAATGCAATCGCATGACCATTACTGGTCTTTACCTTTAAACTGAGATGCAAACCATTGTCATAAATCCCTCAAACTATGTCTGGATGTTGTCATATGGATCATGGTCAAGACAACAATGCTTTGCCAATTTGCTTTGTAGACACACTATTACGTCAAAGGGCCAATGACTAATAGACGCTAATTAGGAAGATATTAGACCCTCGATAAAGTGTGGCATGAACTTTCTCCCATTGTCCGCTTGGAAAAATTTGTCTGGCCCAGAGCAAAATCAATTTCTGATGACTTTTTGTTTGTGTGCTTATGAACAAGATGAAATTAGAACGTTGCAGTGTTTCCAATAAATCTTAACTTTCTAGCATTGTGATGGTACCTTGTAGATTGAAGTGTTTTTGAAATTTTCAAAAGAGAATCAACAACACAATGTAGACCTGGATTTCTTGTAATGGTTTTTTGAAATTTTGACAGGAAATAGATATAATTAATGAAGATTAATGCCAAAGATTCAGACAAATGGAATGATATTAGTTCTGCAGTCAAAATTGAGCAGACGGATGCCCTTTTAGAAAGAAAAAACAGTACAGTTGATACAAACCAATTTTTAACTCGTTGACAATATAGCCTGGGAGATGGATAATGCATGTCACACAAAAATAAAAATGGTGTATTACAGTTATGCATGTATCTTTAATTAACTTGACAACACAACTTTCAAAATTTAAATAGCTTTATACCAAGCTCCCCCCCCCCCCCCCCCCAATTTCAAAGCAGTGCGAACGCAGCTTTAGGGTGCGTTCAATCGAATTTTCGAAGCTAGAATCACAAACATGAATCACAATTCAAAACGCCGTTACAAAAAGCAAGGTCACTGCGGTTTGCGTTCAAGCGATTTTTCATCAACGCTGATTCTAGCTCATTGCGAGCCAAACCACTGCGCATCACACTGCGCAGTATGGCCCAGGAACTTTGGCGCGCGCTTTCTGGAATTGTTTACGGCCGACTGTCGACTGCTGTTTTGAGCATAGATCGCAATAATAAGACAAAGAATGAGAAGATGATAGAAGGAAGAAACAAAGAATAACATAAGGAAAGACAGAAAGATAAAGTCGATAGAATGATTAAAACAAAGAATAACATAAGAGAAGGTGAAAGAAGGAAGAATCGAAGAATAACATTAGGAAAGACAGAAAGACAGAAAGAGAGAGTGATAGAATGCTTAAAACAAAGAATTACATAAAAGGTGATAGAAGGAAAAAACAAAGAATAACATAAAAATAGAAGGAAGAAACAAAGAATAACATAAGGAAAGACAGAAAGAGAATGTGAAAAAAGGAAGGATCAAAGAATGACATAAGGAAGAACAGAAAGAGAAAGTGATAGAATGATTAAAACAAAGAATAACATAAGAGAAGGTGAAAGAAGGAAAAATCAAAGAATAACATAAGGAAAGATAGAAAGAGAAAGTAACAGAATGATTTAAACAAAGAATAACATAAGAGAAAGTGATAGAATTATAAAAACAAAGAATAACATAAGAGAAGATGATAGAAGGAAGACAAAGAATAACATAAGGAAAGACAGAAAGAGAAATTGATAGAATGCTTAAAACAAAGAATTACATAAGAAAAGGTGATAGAAGGAAAAAACAAAGAATAACATAAGTATAGAAGGAAGAAACAAAGAATAACATAAGGAAAGACAGAAAGAGCAAATGATAGAATGATAAAAACAAAGAATTACATAAGAAAAGGTGATAGAAGGAAAAAACAAAGAATAACATAAGTATAGAAGGAAGAAACAAAGAATAACATAAGGAAAGACAGAGAGAGCAAATGATAGAATGATAAAAACAAAGAATTACATAAGAAAAGGTGATGGAAGGAAAAATAAAGAATAACATAAGTATAGAAGGAAGAAACAAAGAATAACATAAGGAAAGACAGAAAGAGCAAATGATAGAATGATAAAAACAAAGAATAACATAAGAAAAGGTGATAGAAGGAAAAAAAACTAAGAATAACATAAGAATAGAAGGAAGAAACAAAGAATAACATAAGGAAAGACAGAAAGAGAAAATGATAGAAGGAAAAACAAGGAATAACATAACGGAACAGGCCACGATGGTATATAGTGAACGCAAATTGCATGCAAAGCGGGCGCGCGGTTTTTCCCAAACCGGAAGAGGCTTCGTCATACAATCATGATTGAGAACTCCGTCCGTTCAATCAAATTTTAGCGACCGTGATTCTTTTGAATCATGATACAAAACGCATCTTTTTCAGCGTTTCATGTTTGTGTTTTCAAACACGTTTATTTTTACGACCGACGAAAAAATCGCTTGAACGCATTGCGTTTTAAACTAAACGTCTTTAGAAACCGTGATTCTAGGGTGAAAAAGTG
The DNA here is from genome assembly GCA_035222895.1 of Strongylocentrotus droebachiensis. Lineage (NCBI taxonomy): Eukaryota > Metazoa > Echinodermata > Echinoidea > Camarodonta > Strongylocentrotidae > Strongylocentrotus > Strongylocentrotus droebachiensis. The sequence goes on from JAVYIG010000209.1 coordinate 346,178, forward strand.
TCGATTAAACGCACCCTTAGATGCCTGGGGGTGTCAGTAGGGAGAAACCCCCATCCCTGTCGCCGTAGCGATGACATCCGCATCCCACATCCTCCGTCCCTGCTCTAACCCCTTGCAAGGAGGAGCGATCAATAAATGTATGCCTATACTCAGTATGCACATGTGGGGTTTGGAACTGCATGCATGCATATATACAGATGTAACACACGCTTGACTGACCTAAACAGCCAGAAAGCTTGCATCGAGCATCGACTGATGGAGATTCGACCATTTCGTACCCCCAAGAGCAGAAGCTTGTGAAATTACCCAATGAAGAGAAGAAATCTACATCTCTCCTGGGGAGCGACTCGGCTGGAGGGACCAAGATTTGAATAATATTCGAGAAATAAAGTTACCATTTATAGAACATCTCCTGATCGATGCTTTATTTTCTCAGCATCTGCATTTTCAAATTCCCCGAGAGAAGAAATCTACATCTCTCGGGCGGGCACTCCGCGGGAGAGATCAAGATTTGAATAATCGAGCGCAAATAGAGTTACCATTTGTGGAAATCTCCTGATGCTTTATTTTCCCTGCAACCGCATTGTATAATTCCCCAATGAAGAGAAGAAACCTACACCTCTCCTGAGCAGTCACTCAGTTGGAGAGATGGAGATTGGAATAATAATAATAATAATAAATTTAATTTATATAGCGCTAAATACAAATGTCTCTAAGCGCTTTACAAGAAGAAAAAAAAATACTATCTATAGCAAATTTATCTTGATGATTATTTTCCCAGCATCAGTGCTCGGGTGGTGAGTTTGGATAATGTTATTTGCTGACAAATGAAGTATGAAGGGAACATGAATGGGGGGAAACAAAAGCCAGTGGTTGCAATTCCTTGAATAGCTGTAGATCTACAGTTTGACCACTGAAAAAAGAGCTCTTGACAATAACATTTAATTTTCTAACCTCTGTAAAATGCTTGAAATAGGTTCATCATTTTATTAGAAAACATGTGGAGATATAATCACTTACCTATATGTCACACAGCAGTTGATACAAAGTTGAGATGGAGTTGATGGATAAAGGTATGATGAAGATAGTGTTGAAGTCCACATGAAAAGAAAACCAAACAGGAAAAAATTCACGTTATCAATCAGTAGAGTACAAGCAAATGATCATCAATCCTTTATATATAATATGTTTCCAATGTATTGGGAATGTGTAGACCAAATGATGGAATGTGTAGACCAAACGATGAAATGGGCAAGAATGTTCATACTTGACAGGCTGAGCATTTGCAACAACACAAAAACAAAACAAAATCCCCTCTCAACTGCCAGTTGCGAAATTTGTGTTCCAGCCAACAATAAAACCATAATTCTTTCTCCTGCCCCGGTAATAACTCTCTCAACTTCCCCTCCCACACTTGAGATCGTCACAGGTCACCTGACAGCTAGACACAGGTCATGTGACTTTCCAATAATACATTAATCTCTTCATGTGTTTACCAGCGGATGTGTAATGTTTTGAGAACCACTGCAAGAAGTCATTCTCAAGACATTTGTTTTCAGACAACAGCCTCGCAAAAAATGTTGGGAAATTACAGCTCACATAAAATGCTGTACCATTGGTCGGTAAATGTAAAGACAAATATGAATTTAAAGCCCCCCCCCCCCCCTCAATTTCCCCAACTTTATCTTTAATCTTTTTTTCTATACCACTCAATTTATGAAGAAAATATTATTGTCAAAATTCCATATAACAAGGGTATATTTCTTTGTCTCATTGTAAATTTGGCTTCAGATATTTCCAAGGGAAACTCTTAGGGTTTCAGGAGGAAATACACAAGATGATTGAGAGTGAGCTTTTAGTAGAACATTATCATTCTAGGACAATACTTTCCCTTACAAGGCATATAAGGGGTTACTAAATAATGTAATAGTTCAAGTTTAGGAAAATTAGTATATTATATCATAATTTAGAAATTAAACAGAGTTGAGAAGTTTGAAGTCATATGTACAACCTTTTTCTGAATGTTAAAGTACTCCATTGACAACTGAATAATTCCTTTATTCCCATATACTCTCAGGAGCAGACTGGTTCCAGTAAGTAATGGGTTAAAGTATCTCTTCAGAATATATCTTATAAAAACTAAACTAATCTCCTTGTATGGGAATCTCCTTGTAGGGGTATCTCCCCCAATGGTTTCAATTGCTTACATGAATTGCAATCTGAAACATATTGATTTCCTACTTTACAAATAGGATATTGTACTTTCAATTGCCTATAAGGATTCTTTTCCGGTAATGAAACTTAAAAGGTCACTAGTTCTCGCCCATAATGACTTGACCTTGAATATACTTGACCGCCAATTGACAGAAGTAGCTATGGGATGTCCAACAATTTATTTCTATGACAAGACATGATCCATTTGAAACTCTTTGATATGATTATGACCAATCAAAAGAGATTTATCAGAGATGAATGTTTCATTATGATTGACAACTGTCTCATTTACATCAATCAATATCTTTATTTGACAGCTGATGCTGGGCCTCCTGCAGAGTGTGTCATCACGTAGTAGGTCCATGGTGTATCCAAACCCTCCCTCCCCTCTCTTTGTCTGTCCCTCTGTCCCTCCTCTCCTCCCCCTCCTCTCCCCTCCTCTCCCCTCCTCACCCCTCCTCACCCCTCCTCACTAAGTTACTCCTCACCCCTCCCCCCTCCTCACTAAGTTACTCCTCACCCCTCCACCCCCTCCTCCCCTCCTCCCCTCCTCCCCTCCTCCCCTCCTCCCCTCCTCCCCCTCCTCAACCTTCCTCACCCCTCCTCACTAAGTTACTCCTCACCCCTCCACCCCCTCCTCCCCCTCCTCACCCCTCCTCCCCCTCCTCCCACTCTTCACCCCTCCTCACCCCTCCTCCCCTCCTCACCCCTCCTCCCCTCCTCCCCCTCCTCCCCTCCTCACCCCTCCTTACCCCTCCTCTCTTTTAAAGTTACTCCACACCCCTCCCCTCCCCTCCCCTCCCCTCCCCTCCCCTCCCCTCCCCTCCCCTCCCCTCCCCTCCCCTATGAATTCATAAGAATGTGATTTGTGATGGAAATATTTTTGGAGTTGACAAAAAACGATAGGCTTTAAAACTATAAATGCTTAATATCTAAAATTGGATTAATCTTCTTCATAACTGCCACGTCTCCATGTCATATTCTTTGTCACATATTGATGGCCCAAGTGCTCTTATATCACCTTGAGAACAAAACACATGCTGATTTCAGAATGATTCACCAAATTTCTGAACATGATCTATGAAAAAATGTTGGCTTGTAGCAAAAGGTTGGGATGGCACAGTGACATTGCTGGTTACCTCCTAGGTATCATGTTACCTATATGACATCATCATGACATCCTTTCATTCGTTAGTTTCACACAAGATTCTGTATACTTTAAGACACGGTCTTACACTTTGAGGTTATTGGTATCTATTGGTTATTGGTTAGAAGGAGGTGAGTTGGCTCAGTCGCCTGTCGAACCTGTCGAACCAAACTATACATCATTAACACACAATTTCAAACAGAAATCATCTACAATCTTTGCATAAACCTCTGTCATATACCTGTGAAGTCCCAATGAAAAAAAAAATTCCTGTGAATTTGTGTAGGTCATATAACTTTCGAACATCAACATCTTAGTAGATTACATAGGTAACTTTCTATGCCAGATTTCAAATCTCTTCCTAAATCCACTAACGTATCTAGTACGGTACTAGATTTCAAACCAGGTATGAGAGTGCACTTTTTGATACCAATCGCAAGAAAAAGGTATTAAATAATAAGATTCATCATATCCCTTAGAGGGAAGATTAGACAAAATGTTATGGTGTAAATCTGCATGATTATCCTCTCTTTATCATCTTTAATCTTAGGATGATGATGGAGGAGATAGGCATCATCCTTAGCCAAGCTATGAGCAGAAGTTCCTATTTATTTATGCAAGCTTGCATGCCAAGAAGATATGCCCTGTAAGCTTGCAGGAGCGCAATCTAAAGCCCTTGCAATCTAATCTTGCAGGCCGACAGTGTATGCTTTGCAAGCTTGCACGAGGTCAAACTAAAGCTCCTTCAAGCATGCACTGCAGGAGGCGAAAAGGATATGCACTGCAAGCATGCAGATGCACAATCTAAAGCTTGCAAGGCATATGCTCTTGCCTGTATAGTGTACACACTCTTGTCTGTATAAGTGTACACACTCTTGCCTGTGTGCAGCTTGCATTCGAGCTTGCAGAGCATACTATAAGTGTACACACGAGTTAGCAGAGCATATATCTTGCCTGTATAGGCAAGCTTGCATTCGAGTTTGCAGAGCACACTCTTGCCTGTATACTATAAGTGTACATACTCTTGCCTGTATGCAAGCTTGCATTCTAGCTTACAGCATATACTCTTGCCTGTACAAGCTTGCAGAGCTTGCGGATAGAGCACATGTTTGCAGAGCTAGCAGGGCATACAAACTCAAGCTCTTGCTAGCTGGACAATCTTCAAACTACCTGTTTGCCGGAATGGCAGAAGGTGATGGGAGCAGTATCACAAATCAAGTCTCACTTTGGGAGAAGATCATTAAAATGGCTGGTAAGTCGATCCATTAAATTTTCATAAATTAGCATGACAGTCGCAACACTTATATTTTAACTACATTCATCCTGAAGTTTTTCTTCTGGTTTCCTCAACATATGACAATGTGTATAGTGTTGGGGATGACAACATGGTCAATTTATATTTTGCTTGCATGGTGGTGAAAGTAATGTGATTTTCAGGGAAAGTAGGTGCTGTGATGGCCCTGTGGGAGGGGGTGCATGGTGTCTTATCAGTGTATTATCAATGTCTAGAGCCTTAATCCCCATGTGTATACAAACACCAGCTACATCCTGCTGTGTCCTTCAGTACGTACCACCCAGTGCAACCATGTATATTATGGTATTATGTAACCAAGATTGAGATGCTGTATATACATGAGAAGTAGAGATAAGAATAAAGCACTTTTTCACTTACACACCAAGCAGTGGAGTCATGCCTGAATTTGTAGTCAAGTTCTAAGTTATAGCACAGAATGGAAGAGCACAAAAGTGAAATGTCCTGTGAAAGTGCCAAAGTGAAATGCATGCAATTTGGGTAAGGTATAGATTACTTTATTACCAGCCTATATACTTGACTGATCTCTGAGAAGTGTCTAACTTTTGTTTTTGAGTGGCCCAAACATTGTGGAGTGTGTGTGCAGCGCGCTTTGTAACTGCAAGGAAAAGGCGCTTTATCATATATCTTTTGGATTGGATTGGATAATATTGCAGAGGGTGAATACAAGGTCTGCATGTAAGCATGCAAGCAAGCTCTAGATTTTTCTACTTTCCAAAGTTGTGAATGGTTTCCATTTTTGTTATAACTTTTTTTTTTTACAACCATTTCCTTGCCAGATATCTAATTGAATATTAAAACTGAGAAAAGATATATCAATTTTAATAATATATTTTCTGTTTTTCTTTGATAGAAATCAAAATAGAGCTGGAAGAGGAACAGGATGTTGACCTGTTAACAAGAGAATTACGTCATCTGGAAGAACGTACTCTTGCCCCACCAGCCCTTCCCACTCTTGCCCTGCCCGCTCTTGCCCTGCCCGCTCTTGCCCTGCCAATTCTTGCCCTGACAGCTCCTGCGGACGCAAGTGCAGAGGCACAAAATGAAATCTGGAGGCAAACGTTTGCTGAATCAGCATCTGTGAGTACAAATCTTATCTCGAAGTAAAATTAAATAGTTTTTGAGCTCATGCAGAAAATACCCTCATTTCCAGATGATACATTTTTTAATTGTATTTTGTGAATTTATATTATTCATGTGCACCATGCAACCCAGAAAAAGATAATCCCTTTAAATGTTAAGTTTGAAATGTGATGCTGATCAATCTAGAAATGAAATGCATATTGAAAGGTTGATCAGCGTCTGTTTAGAAATAAATTTCAATTTCACTTTTGCATAGAAACAAAACCAGTTTTTCATCTCAAAATATTATCGTAAACACTTGTAGCTAGAAGACAAATCAGTTTAACATACAAAAAAGCTCATCGTATCTTCACACACAGTAAAAATCACTGATTTAGTTCTGTGTGTGTAAATTAATTTAACAATGTGCCAAAATTGTATATTTTATCTATTTTTTAGTCTGCACACAGAGAAGAAATCAATAGCCTGAAAAGGAGGGTCGCTGCTTTGGAGGAGGAGGTTGCCGAAAAGGACAAGTTAATTGCAGCTATAAAACAGGCCAGGCAGGGCACCCTCTTCACTGAAGGTAAGAAACTGAATACCTGTATGTGTGTGTGTTGCTTTATGTTTTGGAGGGCTTATTAAAGCCCCACTAAGCTACTTATAGCTACTTGCGCCCTCTATAGAATACAATGCCTAAGCGGTGACCATTGGTCCCCCATGATCCCTTTTTTCTTATGTTAATTGAGAGCTGATTTGATGAGATACCGGTAACCACCTGTCAGTGACCGTGCAGGGAGGTCTAATCTATCCTGACCGAACTAGTGCAGAGGGGCTTTAAATTCGACTCTCCATTGATATTTTGTTTAGGTGGTCCTGAGATATTCATATTCAATTAAACATTTAGTGACACTCTTTGGTATTGATATTCCACATTATTTGGCTTTGGTTTATATTTTTTTTTTAAACAGCAGTATCCTCTAACCATACCATGGCAAAGCCATATCTTAAAACATGTTGATATTGCAATTTCATAGTCTAAGCATTGCAGAGAAGTGGTTCAACTTCATACCATGATCGACACACACCAATAACTATCAAGTTCATGAAACTGTGGTTGCGACTATCGGGTTAATTTTTATTTATCATGTTTTTTGTTTTTTTAATGAATGCCGACAGCTTTCACTATTTAAAAACCCTATTCAATGAAAATACCAATTGATATCAATGGAAAGCTGAATGAACATAAGATACAAATATTTTCCCTTTCATTATTGCACAGAAGTAAATTAAAAGTAGTACAAAATATTTTCCCTTTTATTATTGCAAGAAAGCAAATTAAATAAGGGGTCAACAAAGGTCAAATTTGCTGAAGTTACTATGATGACATAACGTGGACTGGATTGGCTCGCCTATATAGTAGCTGAGGCAATGAGCCATGCTTAATTGATGTCATCAAGTCGATAACTAATATTTAAGTCGTCAACTTCTGATTTTTCAAAACTGTGGATGTTGGAGTTTTCAGAGAGCTGTAATTACTCCTATGGCAGACACTAGAATAGCATATACCGGTAATTGCTATCATTGTAATCTATGGCTTATAAGCTGTCCATTGTTATATAATTCATCAAATTACTTTTTCACTTCCGAGAGGGTCTTTTAAGGTATTCCCTCTTTTTGTTTCGAATACAGATATCACCCCAAAGAAAAGGAGACTAATAAGAGCAATCAGTGATTTGGTCTGTGGCCAATCTGTGAGCAGCACGGTGAGTTTAAACGATTAATATAATTAAATTAAAGTAGTGATTAATGGAAAGGGATGATATTTTGAAGAATACAGCTTGCGAGTCTGTGATATTTTATACTGTACTTTTTGTATAGTAAAATTTTATTTACATCTCAATCTTAAAAATGTTTGCAGTGTAATCAAATCAACTACGATCAAATTTTCTTTTCCTTTTGTAAGATGTGGCAAAGATTGTCAAATAAATTGCATACATTTCTTCTGCCAGACTTGCTTACCGATGCACCTTGAAAACGAGGACCCCCAGCCTTTGGGTACACAGAGTAGGGCCTCATCGTCTTCTGTAAGTTGACTTCTTTTTTAAATACATTTTTTGGTAGCGATTCGCAAAAACAAACATTAATAAAGTGATCGACATCATAAATGTATTTTGTTGACTGCTTATCTTTCTGAAACAAATCATTAAGTTTTACCAAATATTCTGTTGCAGTAGAACTTTGTTAAAAGAAACTCACTGGAACTGAAGAAATTACTCTGTTATATCCAAATTTTGTTTCTATTAGAGCTGAACAAAAATTAAAGCAAAGAACTTGAAGAGGAGGAAGGGGGAGGAGGAGGAAGAGGAAGAAGAAGACTGAGAGGAAGAAGAAGACTGAGAAGAAGAAGAAGAAGAGAATACACATGTATTTACATTGCTAATAAATTTGATTAAATGTTATATTTTTCTCAGGAACTGGTGCCATTATTCCCCGGAGGAGAACCAATCCTGACGGAAATTGAAAAAAGAAACGTGTTTAAGAAGGGCACAACGAAGGAGGCCCTCCTAAACGCCCTTCTAGATGCTGTCTTTGGGGCAAAGACTCTGGCAAGTGGGAATGCTTGCGGGTCAAGAGTTGCTGTGAACAAGGGAGAGGGCCCAGAGGGAGATCATGAGAAGCTCGACCCGCAAAAGTTAAACCAAATAAAAGGTAATGTTTTAAACAATTAATGTTTTCGTTTTCACTGTAACAAGTATGCCTTCACCCACCCCCCTCCCCTCCCCCCCCCCCCAAAAAAATGATAATAATAATAATAATAATTTTAAAAAATGATTTGTCAATGACAGACCACCTTAATAAATAACTGACAGGTTTTAATATCATTTCAATACATAGTGTTACTTTTTTTTACATGGTGCAACCACGTTGATTTCCTTGCCTCATTACTTTGCAATTTCACAAGTCTCACTTATTGTTAGGGTATCACTTTTTTCTTTTCTTTTTTTAGGTTTCATTTCTTTTCAAATAAAATACTGAAAGCAGGGGGTACTATTATAGTTAAAACCAGGAAATAATATTCAACCACTTTCATATTATAAATCACATGGTTGAATCACAATGAATTCCATCTTGTTATTAAAAGAAAATTGTCTAATTAAGCAACGAAGATACAATTTTACTAATCTGCTTTCTGTAATGAATGGTAATAATTTGGAAACATGGGTACTACAGATATTGCATGTTTGTCAAATATCTAATTACTTTTACCTAAACTTTAACAAATATACATTTGAACTTTGATTTAACTATTTATTTATTTTTAACTATTTTGTTTTTCTTTTTTTTTTTCCCCAGAATGTGTCTTGCGAAGATTTGAAACCCCGGATGACCAAGAATGTTTCTCTCCCAAGGATTTCAACCGAAAAATAAATCAGAAATGTGGCACGGCCCGCAGATCCCTAAAAACCAGACAAAATGTTGATACTTAGGGAACAAAATATTTGGCTGGTAAGGTCTTGTTTTTAAAGGCCAGTTCTGGTGAAAGTACTTTACGAAAGCAGGAAAATCAAAGGAACAGAACGGTGAAAGATTTTGTTTTGAAATCTAACAATGAATAAGTAATTTAAGACTATCTGAAAAGCATTTTTGTCATCAGATTTTAATCTTAATTGCTTTAAACTGTAATATGTTTTGTATTCATTTATAATTTTATCCAATGTTTTTACATCAATTATGAAAAGGTTATCTTTTATTTTTTGCACATGTATGGTATATTTCCATGATATGAATATTTTTTTCTCTAAACAAGATGCCACTCACAAAGAACAGAAGATGTTTTGTTACCAAAATGCTATTAAATGGTTATAACATTTGGTAAAATCATTTTCTTTGGGGAACAGTTTCACAAATTTTCTCCACTTCAAGTTCTATGTATTCAATTTGTGACACCAGACATGCCAATACCTTTCATTTTCTTTATTTTTTGAGAGAGAAAAAAAAACACACACAAACATTTTGAGATATCAAAAGCTGTGAATAATTTTTGGTCAATGTTTTCATGTACTTTTCGTTATAGAGATATAGGAAAATAGTTGATGAAGTATTCAGAAGTCTCACAATCAAGTTGATCAAGTATTCATTTTGACCTCTTTGGGACGCAGTTCCCATTTTTAATGATGTACATGTGGAAGTGGAGGTGTCGTGGTCCAGGTTATATTAAAACAAGTATATATATATGAATGATGTGTCTTTTGTAGATCTCTGTCGATGTTATTGTCCATACTGTTACTATTATTCCATTACTACAAAAATGTTAACATTCACTCTCTAATTTATGTATTTTTATCAGTATAACTAATAAGTATGTGTTTTGATTGGCGGAGAAATAGTCTTGTTTACATTTGTAGAACCATACAAACTGGCATGAACTCATACAGTTACTAGATATTATCATGCAAGAACAAATAATGGTAGCAAGCTTGCGGCAAGCTAACACCAAGCTTGCAGCAAGCTTTATGTATTCTAAACACCCGAATGGTGTCGAATTCCCCATGAGAGCCGACAACTATGCATCTCAAAGTTAATCAGAGTTTTGGTATGGGGTCATGAATTTGGTTCAAATGAACGTATTGGAAGCATATGCGATTTAACAATATTCAATGATTCAATCGAGTCTAAAGTGATGAAATTGTAAATAATAAACTCTTATATTGTATACGGCCTCTCAAGAATGATATTACTTTAGCTCTAAAACAATGTTTCTTGACTCCGATCGACCAATTAGCTATTACCGTTTGGAAATAATATATCTGAACTGCATATTCTGAGATTTTCATGGTCCCAGCTACCATGGAATGGCCTTAGGCGCTATTTGAAATATATGAAATTTACCGGGAACACCAGTAATTATATGATTATTCAATTTTTCAGGGGCTAAATTTTTTAGTGCTTATAATAAATTTCACAGGGGCATCCAAATATATCAACATTTTCAAAATTACTATCAATCCAATTTTCCAAATTTCCCAAAATTTGCATTACCTTTAAATAACTGGTCAGGGTCTACAACATCCCACCAACTGTTGAGAATCGATTGCATTAGGCATTAACCTACTACATTAGGGCAAGCAGGCCCAAGGTTCTTGCAATAAAGTATTACATAACTTTGTGAATAACACACCCCTTAACTCCCTGGATAGTAGAAGGTCACATTTCATTGATTTCCATCATGATCAGTCTACGTTTCATCAAATACTGGAACAAACGCAGTATACCCCACTACAAAGGAGCCCTAACCCTAGGGAAAAAATACATGGGGGCTCTGGGCAATTTGCCCCTGAAATGCAAAAAAGAGGCCCCGAAAGTCATAAAAGAGCCCCCAAAAATTTGCATAAAGTTCAATGCAAATTTTTTTACCCTGCCTAACCCACACCCTGACCCTGACCCTGACCCTGACCCTGACCCGGAGGCATAACCCTAACCATATTCATATCCTTACCCTAATCCTAGATTTGAGGTACTGACACATGGTGAGGTACATGTACAAGCATTCTGCAGAGAGGGGAGCAGCAATTTAAAAAAAAAAAAAAATTCATTAATGTATTCAGCTATTTTATGCATTATAATTCATTAAAATTATTTGTTTCAAAGGGGCTTTCTTTACCAAGCGTGTTCTAGGAGTTACAGGGGCATATCACCCCGGCCCCCCCACTCAGTGTTATTTAGGGTACGCATATGCTTGTTCCCTCTTTTTGAAAGCACCCCCTATATGAGGACTGCCAACATTTCCGAACCCCCCTTTCGCGGGCTTTTCCTGCCTTGGAGACCCCCCTAAATCATGGAAAATGCTCAATGTACCCCCCTAAATTCAGAATAATTTCTCAGGAGTCCAAAGAGATGAGAGAAAAAAAGAAAAAACACCCCCTTTTTAAAGAAATATCCGAGTGAAAGGTTAATACACCCCTTTTTTTACAATTCTCGGGCCGGACTTTGTCGCACGAAAAGTACCCCTTTACCGGACATTTTGGTAACACGCATGGGGTCCGTCCGTTCTCGGAGTGGGGGGGCCGGGCATATCACTTATCACACAAAGACTCCCCCCCCCCCACCCCCTCCCAAATATGAAAATGAATCAATCTAGTAAAAATATGAAAATTTAAATTAAACAATTAATGAATAAATAGATTTTAAAATATGTAAAGAAAGAAACAAACAAATACATATAGGGTACAGTACATTGCCAGGGGCTGCCTCCCTCCCTTTCTCTTTCTTTCTCAACAGGTGGATTCTTTACCAACACGAACAGGTGGATTCTTTACCAGGGTTCATAGCTCCTGATCATTACACATAACATACACAAGACATGAGTTGAGTTATTACTCATAGCTTGGTTTACATGGGCCTTGGGCTTCAGAGACAGGAACCAACTCTCATTGGGTGAGGGTCACGTAATACAGTCTGCTGAGAGCGAGAAGGGTGTTCAGTCTTACAACTTTACAGAAGTTAATGCCCTTTTGGCCCTGACAAAAGAAAACAATAGTATGCATCCTACACATGTTGAGCCTTTAGTTCATTGAACTTCTTTTAAGTGCATGCCAAGTTAGAGAACAGGTAGGCTAATGCACCTAAATCATGATAGGATACAGTGAAACCTGGTTGTAGCCTATAAATTATGAAGGCCATGCAATGGAAACATGAAAAGTGGTCTTTAAAGCTAAAGGCAGGTGGTCTTTATGCACAGGTTACTTTAGTACAGGTTCCAATGAGAAACCGTATTCAAGGGAAACAAAAAATGTTGTCTTTATAGACAGGTAGGTCTTTCTATACAGGTGGTTGCTATAAAGCCAGTTTGACTGTATACCTCTCGTGCATTTTCGAAAATATTTTAGAACTAAATTACTAGTAAGTATTGATCACATGAAATAAAACAGACTTAGTGGGGTTTCAACCTAAGGTTTATCAAAAGCTGTAATTTACAATAACATAGGCAGATCTAATTTGAAACCAATGAGAAAATTAGAAACATATGTCTGGTGGTCTTCCAATGAGCATTTTAGACAAGTTTTCGCACTTGCCAACGAACACAACCAGAGAAAGCTGACATTGTTATTTCTATGCTTCTATTTTGTCTTGCCTATCACACATCCAAATATCTTATTTTTAGTTTATTTAACACTATTTTTCGTTATGATCCACTCTTGAAATTGCTTTAAAATATTGATAAATCCCTGTGATTACTCTCAGAAAATAAAATGCACACACACCCAAACAAACACAATCAACCAAACTATCCCAGAGTGCATTTCAAAAGGGGCCAAAACGTAATATAAACAGATATTTTAATATATTGGCAATTTAGCGAGAATCATACTTGTACAAGCTTGCTCAATGGTGTTTCTGTTTACTTTCAGAGTACCACTAATTTCTCCCCAGCCTATAAATCATAAATCGCATGATTGATAGTTGGTTAGCTTTACGGAGCCCTCAGCTTTGATTGATTAAATCCCTAAGGTAAATTTGAACGGTTGGGTTGTATTGCCCTAGGGTGTCTGGTCAAAGCTTATTCCATTGTTTGCAAGTTAAAGACAAAAGGGAAACAAACGGTTCAAAAAATATAGCCATAGTGCACTATTTTTATGTCATTCACAACTCTGAGAATGTTGCAAGAACTTTTAAGTTTCATAATCTAAAATGACTACTGATTGGCTTTAAAGAGCAATATGACTAGATAAAATGAACCAGATTCCCTCTCCAGGCTTTCCTACTCCTCATTCTGTGTAAGTTTTATTCTTGATTTCTCTTGGGTTTTTCTTCGCAATCATCTGTTTAGAGCCAGAAGGGCAACAACTCTGTGTAAAAATAAATTGGATAACATCCTTCTAACTCTAAACAAAACACTAAATACTATTCCTTTAAAAGTCCAGTGCAATACTCAACTCTTTCATTACCCTTTCCATTGATATTTTGCTTGATAAATGACACTTCTTTCCTTTTGATAATTAATTCAAAAGGAACAAAAAATATTGTAACAGTCTTTCATATACTTAGCAACTACCAAAATTAAATCTGGAAGTATAAGAAATGATGGAAATCTCTTTTTTTTTATTGTGTGAACACAAAATCTAACAAAATTGTGATGTTTGGAAGAGAATCCAAATTCAGCATTTTAATGCTTATTTATTGTGTGCACATGATATCATCTGTCCAAAGCCAGAAGGGTATTAACATTGTACAAGTTTATACATTGAGTTAATGTCTTTCTTGCTCTCAACAGATTTCAGTTACAGAGGTGATGTCACTGTCAGAAAATCTCGATTTGAATCTCGTTTTTCAATGCGTCTGAATCCACTATCCTCTGCTGAGGGCAAGGATTTGACTCATACAGCACGATTGTTGTTATATATTAGCATTAATTAACGCTCCTTTGGCTATCAGCATTCATTATTATCTATCATCATAGCCAAATTATCATTTAAATAGAATCAAGTCATGGATTTCTGACCCTAACTATACATTGTCCAGCCATATGAAGCTTGGAGCTGGCCAGTCATCTATCTAGCTCACTGGGTCAGCTGTCCAGAGCTCCTCTTAACGGGATTAAGAGGGATTAACCAAAAAGATTATCTGTTATATGCTAATTTGCTGAGGACGATCTCACAGTCATTATTCACACCAACAACACAGATTGTAGAGACTAGAGAGTTCAAAGTTGAGTCAGGCTTGAAATTTCTACAAGGTTTGTACTCTGAAAAGTATTTCTTTGAAAAATTATTTTAATCTGAATTTCTAGTTTTTGTAGGTTTTTTTTAAGTTTTTTTTTTTACTTTCTCTGTTGCCAAGTTTGGGGTTTATGGCTGTGGTGGTTTCTAGTGATGAAATAGTGGCCATACTTGTAATTTTCAATGAATGTCTATTTTAACAAAATAATCTTTGCCCAAACAAAAGATGATCTCAAAAATGTATTTATCTTAATTACAGTATCTTCAGAGTGTCCAATATGTGGAAGCACATCGTAGGCTTCTGAAGAGTAACTGATCACTTGAGTTCATTTTGAGTCTGGTAATAAGACATCATTATGGAAACTGTTTGTCAAAAGGCAGTGGGTTTCTTGTCTAATTCATTTTCCAATTTCCAGGACAAGTTAAATGCAAATTGTGTAAGCGATAGTGTGTCTCGTATTTTAATTTGTGAATTCCTGAAGAGGAAAGCGTTATAAGCTTAGAGTGTAAACAAGTCTGGGATAGAGTGATCTTTCATGGAAATGATTGGTTTTAAAAAGCGTCTAGGGTATCAGTAGAGTATTCAATCATACCAGAGGAAATATTAGACAATAACTTATATTAATTTGCCCTACAGACTTTAAAAAGACCCCATCCCTACCCCCCCCCCCCCAAAAAAAAAATGCATACAATCATCAAACATGTATCTTTGTGTATTTTAGAACTGAAGTAGCTCTTTAAAAAAATCCTCTATATTATTTTACCTTTAATTATAACAGCAAAGGCATTGGCTGTGTTATCAGCCAGATTTGAAATTTGCCTGCATTTGATTATAAGGATATACAGTTATACACAATTTAGATATAATTCTTTTAAAATAAGCTTTAAGATAAAGAGCACTACCGGTATGCTTATTTGAAGTGTTGGCATTTTAACCAAAAATGTACTTCTTATAAAAAAAGAAATTACAATTGAAAGTTCTACTGCACTGATCACACACCATTGCTTTATAATAATATCTTTCCCAGTTACAGGGAATGGGTACACCAAACAATGAAATGGACAATATTGTTCATACTTGACAGCAACAGCGAAAAAAAAAAGATCCCCTCGCAACTGACAATTGCGAAATGTGCTTTCCAGCCCCCCAAAAAAAAATCTTTCTCCTCCCTTGGTTATGACAAAATTCCTCTTTTTTGCCATTTATTCAATTTACTATATAGCTACTGGCCTAAATTAAATGAAGGAAGTCTAACACAGGTAACTAATCCCCTCAATATATACCGCCACAGGAAGACGACCGATACATTCTCTAATTTGGGGAACATTGTTTTGAACCAGTCGGACAATAATTGGGGAATGTCCTTTCTTGATTCAATCATATCTCTCCATTCTCCCTCGTAATTCCATAAAATGTAAGTTTGCGAAACAGATTCTGTTGCAGATTAATTCAATTGGTCCCAATCTTGTTAACCAATTAATCTATGAATCTGCCATTGCGGCACACCGCTGCCCCCGTGACTGTATGACAATGGCCGATGGTTAACGTGGTTACGGCCGACCGCAGAATCAAAATTGTCCATAATTTCTGACAAAAACGATGAGTCACTAGATAGGGTCAGACAGTAAGAGCCACAATGGGCCAATAGGAAATGGACAATTCAGTCTGGATTACCTACTTTCGTATTTCGTATTATAACCCAGTATACGACCGGGACACTCTGAGAACCAACTGTTTGGCATGGAGCTGTTGTTTTTTAGCATTATCATCACAGAGAATGAAACAATGTTAAGAATCTATGAGAATAACCTCATTTGCAACTCGGGAACTAGATGACGCATTCCACGATTTGATGCATCGCCCCAAATTTCCATGAAACAAAAGTACAACAAAGTTACTCCATAAGATTATCTTCGCCATCTGAGACACAATGAAAGGATTTTAACCCATACAATACCACCTAGTGCAAAAAAAAAGCATTGATCAAATTTTGTGGCACATAGCTTTATTAGCTAAGCATATTGTTTGAGTTATCATAAGAGAGAGAATGAAACAATGTGGAAGATTCTATGTGAATAAACTCATTTGCAATTTAGGAATCAATGAAATATTTCATGACTTGTTACAGCAATTACAGAAAGTTTCCTAACAATTAAAGACTGTACAGGATGTCAATGGCTTCCTGCCATCCATCAAATTGAGCTTGGAATATGTCATTTTGAAAACAATCGAAATTGGGTCAGGGATTAACAATGGGCAATCACTTCCAATTAAATATAAAGATGTTCTTGGTCTATGGATATGATATTTTTGTAACTATACCTCCTCTTAAATTCAACTTAGTCATACTTTCATTTAATGTAATTATCATTTATGACAAAAGAACAATGCACTTGTTTGAACACTTTTTCTCAGAAAATAGATGACATTTCATATTTTTACAAACTAAAATGCTTTAATTTCTTACAGCTGAGATTGAAAACAAAATATAAAACTGAGCAAAACATGACATTAGGTATATTCCAACTAACTTTCCAAGGAACATAACATTGTGTATAGTGATTCAGTTTTTATGCATGAAATTCCACTTCAAACACGTGTCCTTGCCAAAATAGGGTTTATAATTTTTAGGAAGTAATAGATGCTGGATTATTAATCAAACTTTACAAATACTCTACATTCCCTTTAATTCTGTTGTAATGACATCACATAAACTCACCAATGCCTACATTATGTATTTCTATTAGGACCCCCAGGCCTATATCATCCCCACGCCTAAATATTTTCATAACTAGAAAAATGTTTAGTTCAATTATCTTACAAAATAAAGTGTTATGCTTTCAGCAATACACTGACACAACTCCCACATTTTAATTCCACAAAAGGCCCATTCACACATCCCAAACGTTATTTGGAAAAAAACATCAATTTTTTTTACTGCAATTTGCTCTACTGGAAAAACCCATAGAAAACGGTCAGTGTTTGCACATACTGCATGAACGTCATGTCACTACTCTGCATGCGATTGCACAGAAGCGAGGAGAGTTCTTAATTGTGTTTGCCTGTAGTTGCTATGCTAGTCAACTACCGACAAAACGCCGGAATGTGAGAATAACAATTTTTTTCTTGCAGTGTGAATGCAGCTACTGTATGCAATTCCTCAGCTGATCCCTCAATGCTATCTCAACTCCATCTCAACCTGGGGTTTACATTTGTAACAAAAGTGGGTCGGCTACCAGAAAACGGGTCAGGAATAATGTCAATAGAAATTTGCAACTGTAAATGCTTCACCATATTTTTCTATTTTACTCCCCTAAAAAGTCATTCAACAGCTGAACTCCCCGGGCTCAGTGTAATAACTGTTTTGTGCTCTTGGGAGAAAAGGAGGCGTTATTTTAAACTCAAAACACCATCTTTTTCTAAAATTGGAAATATATCAAATGAAAGATGAAGTACTGGGGTGACCAAGGGGATTTGTAAGTCTGGATGCATGGAAAAAGTATCAAATAGCCAATGGAAACCAAATATCTTCACACAAACCAAATTTAGATGTTTTTATATCACCAGTTGGTAAATATGTAACTAGCATTATATATTAAGTTCCCATCTGCTATGAAATTGAATTTTTTATTTAACATTTGGTCGACTATGACAAAAATGAAACTGAAGTGGTACAGAGTAGATACCGGTAGTAACCAAGAAAATCAAGTACCTGGCATATTATTTCTTTTAAAATGCAATATATTTGTTTCAAGGATCTGGTACTTTATTAACACTAAATTATTTACACAAATGAATTACAAAATCAAATTTTTAATAAAAAAATTGATAGAAAGTTATGATTTTCCAGGCATATTAGATAAGTCGGTGAACAAATCAATCACTGTCATGATTCTTGACCCCAAATGCCAACCCATTTTTTGTTCTTTCTTTCTTTTGAACACCCCCAAATGCATAGTTCCCAACAAATAACCAATTTATCTTTATACCTTCTGCAGGCTTTATACTCTACTATACTTTTCCCCTTTTGAGATATTGTTTGTATTTTCCCTATTTCTAATTCTAGTATTCTCCTTATGAGGAATGTTGCATGAAGCAACTTCTCTGAGCATTGAATACATCATTACACTAACATTTTTGTAGCAATCAATTCTATTACATATCGAAAATCAAATCTTCTGATATCATCAAATATACATAGTATTGATACAAAGCTAGTCGGCACCTTTAACCAAGTCCTAGCCAGTCACCTATGAACATTTTTTTCGGCAGGTTTCTGCAGAAATATTTGAGAGAGACAAAAGAAGAAGATATAAGAATGGGGGAGACCCCCTGGATGGGAATTCCAGATTTACATTGAATCATGGCATATTTCAAACCACAAATGGCCTCAGAATAATGAAAACAGACCCTGTGGGCACTTTCAGAACAATAAGAGCATCGATCAACAAAAACGTTGAGATTTTCTTTTGATCGTCAATGTCATTGTCAATGCCGTCTGTGGATAAATAGTGGAGACTTTAAACAGGTCATGAAAGTCACCTTTATGTCTGGAAAAAAATTCTTCTAACCTATCAACACTTTAATTCATTAGGATAGTTCCTTATTGTAATGAAAGCTATCTCACAACTCCAACGATGATATCATACTTCTACTTAAAGCCCAGGAGAAAGTAAAAAGCTAAAAATAAATCATGATTGTTATATATTTTATAGTTACAAATCTTGATTCTAGCGGATATGGACAGGCGTATACATGCTATTTGAAAAGGTCAGTACAGCTAGACGACACATGCATTTGTACTTTTCTTCATAATCAAACCATAATAAATAACTTGATAGCACATAATTCCAATACATGTTTCCAAACAAAGAGAGGATGCAGAATATTTAGTTGGTATAATTGAATTTTTTGCAGAGTAAAACCAACAAATTTTGGTAGCAATGGGTTAACTTTAGACCGAGTGTAGGCCTCCTGAACTCGTACTTTTTATCTTACTGTATGTTTGAAACTTGGGCAAATCTGATGAATTTGCATTTTAACCCAATTTCCACTGCAATAAACAAAAAACAACCCTCTTTACACTGTAGCCTTGACATTCACCCTTGCCTCCTCTCATAGATCAAATCTGACAATCACTGTGTTATTCGGAAACAGGTAGCACCCCCAAATTGACAACACTAGATAACTGACTTCTAAACCTATCAATTTATTTTAACGTTTGTCTTTTTCCCCCCTCTCGCTTCTGTTTTTGGAATGCCACTGAAGATTGGGGCTAATTCCGTCTCTCAACGTGGCGGTCTCCCGACAGGATAAAGCGGGGAGTCGAGGATTCAGCTAATATTCGCTAATCAGCGGATGCCTGTTAATAGACAGTTTGCACCACTTGACTATTATTAGGTACAGAAGTAGACGTTGGCTGGATTCGAAGGGCAGATTAGCACAACAAGGTATCACAATCGCACACCGAAATACCCTTTTTTTGTCACTGAACGATCGAAGGTAGAGTCTGCGTATCTGTGACATCTACAGCCTGTGCAGGAGGATTGATTTACAATGGGGCGGCAGAGAGGGAAAAGGTGGTGGATTTCTGGGGATAAATTAAGGGAAGATGGGGCACTGAGGTGATGCTAGATCGTGACAGTAATAATTCGATGTGATTTGGTCCAATTTAATCATGTTTCATTAGGTAAGGTAGCACCGTCAGTGTTTTAAAGTGTACCAATCTTGTAAACAAATAGCTTATGTCATGCTAGAACTTGTAAAATCAATCTAAAAAATACTTAACCTGACATTTTATGGGTTTATAATTTGGGTAAGGAGTATGAAGAAAATAAAGAATAACATAAATCCCTGGCACAGGACCCAAATTGGACTCTATGCAACCCTTTTTCAGTGTGAACACATACAGGTGCTTTGGTGAGTCTACTCAACAGTTAATTGAGGGTAGAATAAAATGTTCAATGTCTCTTCATAGTTGGAGCCCATATCTTGAATACTGTACAGTACAGTACAGCAATGCAATGTGGGAACCCCTAACATACATGTACAGATACAAATATTTTTGGTAATTGGTACACTTTAAAGGTACTATGTCCCATTTGCAGGCCAAAAAGATGAAAAAGTTAAATTCCAACTGCATTTGAAAGATAATACTAATTTAGAACTTCCCTAAAAAAGGTGGGGCTTGAAAATGTCTTCAAGTGGGGAAATAACGATTATTAGTTGTCAAATCGACTTTAGGGCTATAGAGCCCCAAAGTAATAGTCTTGATTTTCAGACAATTGTACCGAATGGTCATACGTTTTATGCTGCGCAAAGATTCAATCAGTTTAATCTTGGCCATCACAAGAAGTGGGTTATTGAAGTAGACAAATGCTCATGTACCCTTTACAACTCTTTTCATGTATGTTATTACCAAAGAAGAAAAAAAAACAGTCAGTCACTCAATAGTGCCTGATAGTAAAGTCTAGCAAGTAAACGGATTTCCTTGCATAATTTGAATATGAGGACACTGCTAACGTTTAAATTTCACAGATAGGACATACATGACATATTCATAATTCCTGCAAAGTTCTACAGAATTTGAGGTTGGCTGCAAAAGGGACATAGTACCTTTAAACCTCACTGAGCTACTAAAAAACTTTTGCCCATACTCACCTTATAAATCCTATAGAAAGGATAGAAAAGTATTCTGTCTGGCATTTAAAGAGTTAAACACTGTCGATGTGGTGTGACATTTATTATCCCCACTTCTTTGCAATGACTTATGAGGAATCAAATCTAGGCCTATATTAAATGGAAATCAAATTCCAAGATAATCCATTCAAATTGTCACCAGATGCTGCAAGGTATCCCTAGATGTAAGTGATCAAAAATGGGTGATTTAGTTGTAAGCTCTGGGGCCTCGATTATGTTTATGAATGTCATGCCCATGTCCTGGGCTCCATGATAGCTGTGGTAGAAGGGATGAAGTTATGGATATGCCTTTTATCACACAAAAAGAGTCCTGTTGGCTAAGCCTACACAATGGACGATGAAAATGAAAATCTTTGTGATCATGTCAAGATTGAAACAAGTAACCATGAAGTAATAAAAAGATGATAAATTACATTGAAATGTTCATATCATAAACTCTACTGGGGAACATATTATTACCCTTCCTTAGATCATAGATTTCTGAATAGGACTTTGGTATCATGGAGAAACAATTTAGACAAGATTAGAGCCTTTCAAACTTCAAACTACTAGAACTACTAGCTTACATTTCATGGAAAAGGAATACAACATTTGCTCTGGAGATTTTATGGTGTTTACCTCTAATTAATGATTCACAAAAGTCTAATCACCGATAATTACAAACATGAACAATGCTTAGATAGGGAGATAGCATTGTTCAAGGGATTATCTTATAACCTATGTTTCAAGGCAAAATAAAGATGGTTAAATATAAGGGGCGTTTAGTAATTTACACTCAAAATTATCAAAACCATTGGTTTTTCTCACATTCCACAACAAATCACCCAAAATCAATAAACCCAGCTCTGAGTGTGGGTTTCTTGTAAATGCCCAACAAACTAACAGCTTCTTAGTAGCTACAAATCAAATAATTTACAAACAGTTATTTTTGTGTTACTAAAGATTATCAAAATTATTCGAAAATGGGGGAATATCCAGAATAATTTACAGGACCTGACTTCCTCAGTGTATGTATCAAGTTGATACTGGTACCATTGCACTTTAAACAATGCCTCATTATCTTTTTAAGCAATCCCTTTGGAATTCCAATGGCTGATAACCATAAAGCAGCTCACATTTAATGGTTCAATATTCCAAAGGCCAATGTTCAATAGAACGCAACTCATTGCTTTTAATAACTGATAATCGCACTAATCCAATATACGTAATGGTGTTTGAATGGTCATGTCAATTTATCACACGTGTGTACTGTGTATTAAAGCTCACTCACAACATTTGCATGTAATAAGTAGGTAATAAGTCAAAGCTGTTCTTCACTTTTTGACATCTTTCTCTTACAATAATTCATCCATCATCACTTCACACCCTCAATATCTAAATTAATTTCTTTCTCAGGGTCAAATGGCCTATTTAATGCACTAAACGATCACTGCATGTATGTGGTAAATTACATTATACATCGAGTTGACCAGGCTCGTATTATGAAGCTGCTGGAATAAAACATGAGCATTTTATGTTAATGTGGATCTTATAGAAAGGGATTGTGTGAAAATATGACAATTGGAAAGTGAAACTGCACTTTGGTCCATTTATTACTATTTATTAAGTGGTTGAAGAAAGAGAAAATGTGTTCATTTGAGGTTTTGTTATGTGATGCTAATAGCCTGATAGTTTGTTTCAATTGCAGCGATTGAATTGGTTTAGATATTGGATAGTGCAGGACCCCTATGTTGTAACCACATGGAGTTGCATGAATATAGAGAACATGGAGGTTATTCACCTTTAAAAACTGTGTTTCTGACCCGATTTCCCCCCCCCCCCCTCCCCAATTACTCCCATCTGCTTTTTTCTTTATCTCACTCTCTCTTTTCCTTTCCCTCATTCTTTCTCCTCACATCTCTCCTCCTCTTTCTCACACTTTCTCCCCCTCTCTTCTTTTTCTTTCTCTGTCTCTTCTGTACCCCTCAGTGATATTTCTAACTTACCTTTTTCCCTCCCTCTCTCTTCATATTTTTCGCTCCTCTGGTCCTCTCTCTTTTCATCCATTAACAGTATAATTTCCTCTCTATCTTTGTTTGTCTGTCTCTGTCTCTCTGTATTTCTCTGTCTCTCTCTCGCTCTGTCTGTCTGCCTCTCTAGCTCTCTCTCTCTCTTTCTCTCTCTCTTTCTCTCTCTCTCTCTTTCTCTCTTACAGTCTTTCACTTCCCTATGCACATACACAAGTACAAAGACACACACCCTCCACTCCCCCTCTCTTTCTCCCCCCCCCCCCCCCCCCCTCTCTCTCTCTCTCTCTCTCTCTCTCTGTCTCTCTCTCTCTCTCGTCTTTCCTCTCATACTCTATCATCCCCATGCAAACCCACCTGTAAGCTGTATTAATTCCCTTGTACTACCCAGTAATGATGTGGTTACACACCCGTGGAGTTAATAAGGTGAATGACCAATAGTGTGAGAGATTTCTCACTTCTTTCGCATTAATTTGGAAATTATGGATTCTCTGTGATTTTACCACCTTTAAAAGTATAGAATACATGTCTTACAGTATCACTACTATGTACCAATTGTAACATCCTTAATCATGAAGTAAAATCCAGGGCATGATACATTTGATTTTTTTCTAAACACTGCAAGGATCTATTTCTGCTTTGACTTTGAGCCAGGTGGATATTTCCAATATTGTATGTCTGGAGCCAGACAATATTTTTATTTCTAATATGAGTAGACAATAGGCCAAATTGCACATTTCTCAATAATCTTTTCTTTACAATGTAGATGCATATCTTTAATAAAAATGAATCCATCGTCTTCTTCCATGATTAAAGTCAGACTAAATATAAACCAAGAAATTACATAGCTTGTTTATATTGCAGTCCCTAAGCACATTGTGTATCATAACTAATATTCTATTCTGTCAAAAAATTATGCATCCATCAATCATCTATACATCAAACCATGGAGGCCCTGGTCAAACTACACACTTGAAGATCCCAGTTTGGAGCTGAATCATGCATGATGTTACTTCAGAGGCTAATTTTAGCAACCGTTCACACTCACCAGGCTATTAGGCTATGGTATAATCCAAGTAACTCTATCCGGAATCTGGTCGCTTCTCGTGAAGTGATGCTTCGAACAATGAAATCAGCTGAAACAGAAGCAGCAGCAGTAGCTATGCAGTAGCTATATAGTAGCAGGGGGAGTATATATATAGTTCAGTATGTATCTCTCTTTAGGCTCAGCTGTATTTCCTCTCACAAGTCAATGTGTATAATGAACCTGCTCACATGAGCTCCTCATTCTCTCTCTATCTTTTAGCTCCAAAAAATCAATTAATTCATCCACCGGTCAACCTACCCTACCAGTTCCACTTTAGAGTCCTGCATGTAGACCACTAATGAATCGACCGTTAATTAGCGACTGTAGGGGGTGTCCCACGGTTTCACAGCGGTAGCCCAATAAATAACACTGGCCCATTCAACACAGAGTGCGAGTGTAGTGGCAGGCATGCAGTCCGCCGGTGTGATGCCTCAGTCAACAAACCAACATGTGATTTCAGTTTTTTCACCCTCTTTTTTCAGTTTGCCAAGCACATTGTTTGGGCAATCCCAGTACAGTACACACAAAATTTGGGGTATATGCATAGGCACATGTGAATGGGTAGAGATCGTTCATTAGGTCTGTGAATTATGGAGGGGGGGATGCTTATACTTTGGACTGATCTATTACATGCATGGGGTTTGTTGTGTGTATCGTGTGAGGGACGGTTAACAGGTTGTTCATGCTGGGCAGACGGAATCTGGTCGGACATTGGCTTCGCTGTAGCTTAGTTTGCAGACACGAACCTTTATCGATCGTAGTGCTAGACAGAGTGTCTGAATTCAGAGACTATGGGGAGCGCACGGTCTACTCCACAACACATGCTTTGTTATGAAGTTGCTTTCTATAGCTGCCTATTTGATGCTATCCACAGACACAGTTAGGCTCTGCTCAAGACTATGGGACATCGTTTCAAAGTGTCAAACTAGAGTCTGTGCATATAGACTAGCTACGGCTCAAGTTGATACACAAGTCGTCCAGTGGTCGGGCGGAGCAGGGCAGAGTCGTGCAGAGGGCCTTTGTTCTCAAAGCGAACAAATCACACAGATTGTTTGTTCTCCCAAATTAGAGCTGATTGATCAATCAACAAGCATTCCCATATTAACTGATTGATTGATATGACGGCAAATAATATGGTATTGGTCAAGTAACCTCAATGAGTGATTGCAATAGGGCACTGGGGTTATCAGATTTAAATCATTGACACATAAAGATGTTGTACCCGTGAGATCAAAGTCCTTTTAATATGACTAAAGATTGTCAGCTCGCACCCAGGTCCCATGTATTTTTTCCTTTCTTTTTCTTTTACTAATTTCAAGCTACAATGTTAACTCACACATTGTTTCCTTTCTATTTTCACTTATTTCAAGCTACAAAAAGAAAACAATTTTTGTTTAAATCAGTTCAATATACATGTTTACAAGCTCTTATATCTTGGTCAAATTTGGGGGCGAATTGAGGAAACATTCTTTCTGTACTTCACATAACAAATTTCATCATCTGCATTAAAAGGCATTAATTCATTGAGAAAATAAAAGTTAAAGCCCTTCCAGTATGTTCTCAGCAGGAAAAAAAATATATATTGTATTTTTCAGGTATCGACCATGTACAGATGATTTGATACATTGACAATGATAAAGAAAGTAATATCAGATCAAATAAATTTAAGTCTTCATATTTTTGTATCATTCTCTGAAACAAAATGCAATTTTAACTTTCTTAGTAAGGAACCTTCCATAGCCAATTGCAGAGAACAAAATGTAGTATAAAAAAAGACAACTAGCAGGTCTATGTACTTGTCTCCCAATCGAATGTGTTGCTGGTAAGCCTGAATCCAATGACCTGGGTAATAATATGTGCTGCGCCTAGAAACAAAGTATTAGGCGCATAAAAAAGTGAGCTATTATTATTATTATTAATATATGATTTGAACCAAATTCATGACCCCATACCAAAAGTTTGTATTACCTTTAACTCAGAAATACACATATGTACAATTCTTGTTTAACAGCTTACTTCAAATGTCACTCCAATACCTAAAAGACTATAATACTGCTGCATCATGCAGAACCTGCTCAACGACAGCACACTCCGAGCCATCATCATACGTGCACCCCTTAGCAACCAGATACCCGCTGAAATTCCACCTAATCGGTTGTGACAATTTGGGGATTCACAAGACTCTTACATCATCGCCCCTCCGTCTTCCGTCGGGCGCAAACCGTGCTACCGGTTCTGAGCAATCACATGAGAGACCCCCTAAGCCCCCCCCCCCTCCCCCCTTTCACACAGCACGCAGGATTTAAACGCCTTAATTAAAATGCAGCAGCAAAAAAATGTTATGGTTTAAGATCACAAAGTATATTCAAATCTCAAATTGGCAGTTTGAGCAAGGGTGTGGGAGGAGGTCCTCAGTATCACTTTTTTTTCATGATCCTGTTCCATCTACCTCTCCTTTCTTTATTTTTATTTTGTATTATAATGCCATCAAATTATTGATGGCATATCAGTATAGGTCCTCTAAAGAAAATAGATCCTCATGAGTCATTCTTTTTTTTTTAAATTAAATTTTAGTCATTTTGTGTGTTGTCCATTACTAATTCAGCCAATTGAAGAGCCTAAACCTATAGTGATTACAACTTTCACAAATTCATAACATTCTCTTTTTTTCTGATTCATTCAAACTTTCACCAGTCTACTTCTCTGATTGTTCTGCTTTTGTCTAGAGTGGTTTGCTATCAAGGTTGGATTTCCCTTTAAATTTGTAGACATATGTAGCTGTCCAGAAACAATGCATTAGTATTTAATGAGTAATTTTCAAGAGGATACAGAAGTAATTTATTTTATTACCTTGAAAGGGGCAAAGAACATCTGTTTTTGGTAAAGTTGTATTACTAATTCTGTCACTGTCAATATAAGACCATGCACTGCTGAATGGAAGTGAAAGCAAGATTACTATGAAATGCGATAAGATTGCTTCATGAGGCTTCATGAGGATGCATATCGTTTGAAATGACCATGATAGTGACAATTATGGAACATACACATTTGATTGCTTCTGGTAAAACAAATATTCTGCAGTAATTCTTTCTCATGACTCTGTGCATTATTTTCAAGTAAAATTTCATTTCATGGTCATTATGTGGAACCAGAATTCTTTAACCAAGGGTGGGGGGGGGGCACATTTGTAGTAGTGTGTATGAAGCCAGGGTAACAGATTATTTTTCTTGGGCCAAATAGGCACATGCCCCAAGTGCCTGATCCCCCACCCCCCCCCCCCCCTATCTGTTTCTGAACAGGAAAGAAATTTTCTCAATTTCTGAAATAATTGATATACAGCATACTGCACCTTTGATTTCAAATGGTTGAATAGCATCAATTATTATCTTAATATATCACTAAGTTTAATATTTTTGAAATGTTATCACCATCAAAATGTCTTAATAAGAAGAATAAAACTAGTACGAATAAAAAAATTCTCCAAACAGAGTTGCATAGATCTATAACCAAGGTTTCCCTTCCAGGGACCTAGACCACAATTAAACATAAACCCAAAAGAATAATGATATATATTTCTTGAAACACCCCTAGGACAATAATAAACCATTCCAAAGAACTTTTAGACCCAGGGCAGTGGCCTTGGCTTGGTACACAAGGTGGCACCAGCTCAGACAATAGGCACATACCAACTTGCTTTGTTATGGTAATCATGGGGGTGGTCTGAACAACCATTTAGTGTTGTTCTGAGATGTATGACTACAGAAGCCATATTTGTTGCAATTTGTATGTTTGCAAGGAGGCAAATTAGGATTAGGTAGAGAGTAACAATGAAGGGATTGTATTGTAACTCGTAGGAAACTTTAACCTTTGTTAAAAGTGTCAAAGGGGTTTTAACTTTTCAAAAGGTATCATGTTACTTCTACTGCTTCTTGAGTTGAGGAAGTGGGAATTGTTAAGAAATGGGAATGTATTAACCACCTGAAATATGTAAAACCTTTTTTTTTTATTGGTAGACAACTTGTTGTTACCCCTTCAAATCAAATACAATCTGATTTGTTTTTCATCACGTTTCTTTAAAGCCACACTGTATTACTTGTAGCTACTTGCTCCATCTATATAGAAAACTTCCCCAATCGGTGCCTGTTGGTCCCCCATGATCCTCTTTTTCTCATGTTAGTTGAGAGCTGAGTTAATGGGTTAGCCACCTGTCAGTGACTTCCCTGTGTGGTCTAATCCCTTCTGGCTGAACTTGTACAGCCGGCCTTTAAGACCTACAGGGACCTGCAATATAGATTTTTTTTTTTTTTTTTTTTTTTTTGCATCTTAGGCATCATAATACCGGTATGCTTTCTAACATATCATAAAAACTTGTAGTCCCAGCACAGATCAATCTTTTCATGGCCCCATAAGAAATAATCTTCATAGAAAACATTGAGTTTACGACTGTACTGATATCAAAACACTTGCAAAAGTTTCTTTGTAGAATGTACAATTTTCAAGTTACCTTGAAAGTGAGAAGAATTTGGCAAAGAAACCCAGATCTAAATCTTTCTCATTTCGTCATGAGTAAACATACAACCTTAGGCCTTTCTTCATCGGCTCGAGTTTGCCAAATAACCCGCTATTTTCAGACTCGGGATATTATCCCGAAAGCTCAAAATTGCGTCTTCACCAGACAGATATGCCCGGACGGGCGCAACTTAGCATGCTCTTTACCCAAATAGCAGGATATTTTGAAAACAAGATCAAGATTTCTCAGGATATTTTCTCGACCAAATATCCCGCTTATTGCAACTGCATGTGGGCTGATGAAGGCAGGCCTTTTTTCGTTGTCATGAGTTAACATACAACCTTGTTGCTTCCTGTATTCATGACTGTTTCATGACATTGGTTTACTCATTTTCTCGAGAATTTATTAGATTTTTTACATTCCTTAAAGGTTCTAGTAAGCCACTTAATATTTTAAGGTGAAAATCATATAAAGTATAGGCCAGTCTGCACTTGACATGCCAACAAATCAAAATGCTACCAATTTGTAATAAATAATCAATGTTTTAGAGCTAAGCTGAGTTTGTTTTGCTTTCATTTGCAATCATCCCTTATGTCTCAAAAAATTCAAGACTCTAAACTGCAAATGGATCGTTACAAAACAAACTTTATGGAAACAAGTATATAGAGATCAAAATATAATCTCATAATTAATTAGTTTCCCTTTCTATTTTGGTCTTTGTATTTTGTTTTCCCTTCTAAAGAGGGATGCAGAAGGGGCACACACCAGCTAGAGCAGAGTTTTTCCTGAGTAATTACTGCAGGAACCTGGAGCTATATTAAATCTCTCTTGCCTTGAAATGGTTGTCTTTGACGAAGAAAGCAGGAAATTAGGTTAGCAAAGCTTTACAGAGATAGGTTTCATCATCAGAAAAAAGGTTTTAACACAATTAAGGATATGGTAGTGACAGTCCTTCAGTACCCCCTGCACAAAGCACAAACTAATGTGTATATTTTGGATAATTCACATTTTGTCAATGCT
Organism: Strongylocentrotus droebachiensis; assembly: GCA_035222895.1. Taxonomy (NCBI): domain Eukaryota; kingdom Metazoa; phylum Echinodermata; class Echinoidea; order Camarodonta; family Strongylocentrotidae; genus Strongylocentrotus; species Strongylocentrotus droebachiensis. The sequence continues at coordinate 375,956 of JAVYIG010000209.1, forward strand.
TTAATCATCTTTAAGTCAATCCTATGAATATAGTAAGGACATTTAACCACTATATATTAGCTGGTAATTATATTCTTGTAGCATAGGTTAATAAGTGTTCTGTCTCGAACCCCCCCCCCCCCCCCCCCTCCCTCCTCCCTTCCCTCTTGATCCCCTCCCTTCCTCTCCCTCTCCAACTCCCTCTCTCCTCCCTCTCTCTCTCTCTCCTACTTCTTGTGTACCTCAAACCCAATGTTAAGGCTACCCCCAAAACATGGTATAGCTATACAAAAAATCATATAGCTACTGAAAAAGTAATTTAGCATACACATGGTATGACAACACTTCTTAAAGCAAAATGGAGGTTCAAGCATTGTTTTAAATGAAAATTAATGAAGAATCAGTCCACTTCTAATATTAACGTTGTAATGCATGAAACTTGTATTAACTGGGCATAAATACATAAATAAATAAATAAAAACGGTGCTTATAAAGCGCTTACCACCAAAGTCTCTTAAAGCCCGCTGGTGAACAATTGGCCAGCTACCAAGTCCACTGACCTCTTCAAATCTACTTTCTCTACAAAACGTTTCTTTACACAATACTTTTGTTTATATATGTACGCCCTTTTTACTTTATAATGACGCTATATATAACGTTTCTATATGCGATACTGTTTTTGATACATGTACGCCCCTTTCACTTTACGATTCTTTACACGAAGTTTCTGCATACGAGTTTTGTGTGAACATGCTATATATACGTCACTTTCGTAATTACTGGCGGCTCATTCTTTGCTTTCTCAGGCTTTGCAAAGTGTGAGTATTTCCTCTCCTAGCTACCAGCGCCTGCTTCTTAACACATGCAAATAGGAAGGAAATTATCAATCAAAGTGAGAGAAAGTGAGACTAATAGGATTAAAACTTGCTCGCACAGGAAGTTAAACGAAAAACTATATTTTGTGAATGGATGGAAAATCCATTCAACTTGTACCGAAAGTGATTGTGTTACAACTAGATGTAAACAATGATCCCCTTTCGTACGAAAAAACGTTTCCCTCTGCCATACAGTTTATCCCTAAAAGCTCAAATAAGCCAGATGAGGAAGTGACAAGTCTGTCTCTGTGATTAGTAGAATAAAATATGACATCATAAGTAATTACAAGTCATGCATTTCCTAATCAATGATGAATAATTAATTTTCATATTCATAAAAGAGCAGCAATCAACTAATTAACGTAACAAAGTATAAAGCAATATAGGAAATTATGAAATGAAGTGTAATACTACAAAAATTGTACAATATCATGAAAAGACAAAAATAATTTTATAATATTTCTTACTGTGGAATGAAATTATAGATTAGAATGATGAAAAAATAAGATAATATAAACAGAGATTGAAGCTAAAGAAGATGTTCAAGAACAACAAGTTAAAAGATATATAACTTATGAAATATATATCAGTATAAAATATATCAGACATTCCTTTCCAGTGATCAAAAAGAAACAAAAATACAACCTGTGCGTCATTTGACGTTTGAATGTGACCCTAATAAAATAATGTCCTTGTTAATACATCATTAACCAAAGTCCATAGATATTTACAAATGAATCATAAATTCCTCTCTAATCATGACATAAATCAGATGTGAGCATGTCATGAGGAAGTTATACATGATCCTCTGAAGTTTACTTTGAATATTATCAATAAAGATAATAATACATTCCAGTCAGAAATAAAGATTAGTTATGCTTGAATTCCATCATGCCTATTTTGTTTGTATAGAGCTAAACCTGATAATAGTCTGGGCAAACAATAGTGTCTGATTTTGGGAGGGATATTTGCAGCATCAATAAATATATGCTTTTAAAGTTCAATATTATTATAATTATATGACTTCGATGCAAATTTAAACTTTGGCCACTGTCATAAAAATGATGTGTATTGTGTAGTTTTAAAAAATGGGAAAGAAAAACAAATGTTCATTTCATCACATACCTGTTCAGCCTATCATAGAAATGTGTTCCATAACAATGTATTTATACAAAATAAAATATATCAAGTCTTGAAATGTTTGATGGATTTTAAAAAAAACTACTGAAGTGCAATAAAAAGTGATTTACACCTGTACTGCTCTATTCCATTACACAAATTTATACAGTCTAATATTCTTTGATTATTTTCTTTTATCTTCAACTCTAAGCCCATTGCCTTTCTTTGCCATAGCTTCTTCTCTTTCAAATCAAGGAAAATGAACAAATATCTAATGGCAATATAAGTATGCCAATGTTATATTTCAAAATAAAGATAATAATAATAATAATAATAAGGCGGTGCTTATAAAGCGCTTTCCACCAAAGTCTCTAAAGCGCTATAACAAACAAAATAGAATGACAAAGAATTGAACATAAAATTACAAATAAACCTACAAATTACAATACATATGAAATATACATCAATGTGATCAGAGTAAGTTTATATCAAAAGCAACTTTGAATAAATGTGTCTGAAGAGACAATTCAAGATATTTTGTTGCCATATATCTATTTCACTTCCTGTTGGTACTGACTCTATATTTTTGTGAAGCTAAGCTATAGATATAAGCAAGGTACAATATTGTTGATGCATCAGTAATTGATTAAATCTATTATTTCCCTATTAACATCAGAAAACTCTACCTTTAATGTCTTTCTATTGTAAAGAGATGATTATCACCTCAAGAGTATCTCAATCAAAACCCGCTAATTGGTTTCTTATCAAGATCTTATTCTTTCCTAGTATTAAGTACAATTGTAAACATTGTGGGGAAGTTCAGGGCCCCCGCTTCATAATACGTGTTATGAATCAGGAAGTACAATAACTGTTATAAGCTACTGAAATAGTGGCATTTGACTGTCTGAGGACAAATCTGTCAGAGAAATTAATAATTTGTTATTGATAACAAGTTTTATGAAATAGGGCCAGTTATAAACAGTTATAAATAAGGAAGTACGATAACTGTTATAAGCTACTGAAATCGTGGCATTTGATTGGCTGAGGGCAAATTTGTCATAGAAATTTCGCATTTGTTATTATTAACAGGTTTTATGGTACATGGCCTAGATTTGGACAGTTGATGAACAATGGCAGATTCTTGAGAATGGTTTGGTTTGATGGTTTCTGGGCTTTAATCTTGTTGGTCAACAAGCTTGCTCCATTTGTTTTTTAAATGGGTGATAAACTCAGGAGAGAGATAATACTGTTTGGTTGTTTCGGGAGACACTGCAATGCCCCATTCCCTCCCCTTTGCTGCCCTCCCCACCACACCCCCTCCCATATATTTTGCCCCTCCCTCCTGTATCTTTTGAAAAGTCACAATTTATTACAATCAATTACATATTACCCAAGCAATGTCTTGATGACATCACCAAACATTCATGTACTTCCCCTTTCCATAATATTCATTTATTGCCTAACCCTGATGCATTCATTTAATACAAAGTTTATGTTTAGATTTCAAATAAATGTTCTACAATTCTGCTCTTTGTCTCCAATCTCTACCAAAGTTACATCCACAGTATTGTAGACATACGTGAATCAAACTATACTTGCCATTTAAAATCTAATACAAAACAAACGAATATAAAACACATCTGCCCATTTCAACTGGGAAATTACTTGACTTGGATTGAAAGGAACACATTTTAAAGAGAAATACCCTCCCGTGCCAAAAGTATTGCAACATAGACACACACATTACACAGGAGACAAATAATTACATGAAAATGAGTGCTGTTTTAATGAATATGTAGTGCATCATTTTTTATCATACTATCAGGCACATTTTATTGATATATCAATAGTCATTTTTCATGTAAGATTCACGAGTCTCTAGTATTTTGTTGGATATCCTCGCCTTCTAATGATGGCGCGCATCCTTCTTGGCATCGTCGCGTAGAGTCCTTGCAATCTTTCTTGGGTGATGCTGCCCCAGGCCCTGAAGATAGAGCGGACCAAACCTTCCCTTGTGGTTGGTCGGTCTTTGGTGTTGGCTCTCTTGATGTCATCCCACAGATTCTCTATCGGGTTAGCATCTGGTGATTGCGCCGGCCACTGCACCCTGTTGACGCCAGTTTCGTCATACCATTGGTCCATCCTGGCTGCCCTGTGTGCCAGTGCGTTGTCATCCTGGAAGACGAACGGGTGTTGCGCGTTGCCAAAGATGTTAGCAATGGATGGAAACAAGTGGGCGTCCAGAATATCTCGATATTTGGCGTTATCAATGTTCCCATCTACACAAATTTAACCACAAATTTAACGAATTTCATCATGTTGCAATACTTATGGCATGGGAGGGTAAGTACCTTTTTTCAAATCTTTTTCATATTTCACCTTTGACATTACTGATTGAGAACCAAACGATTACTAATTGAATAAACACCCTTTGCTTGTCAAATGAAAAACACAAAGCAGGGCCATATTCAAGATTGGAGTCACAGTAATGCACATTTCATCACTCATGACCAGAAAAGAACATGCGGTTTGTCCATTACATGAAAATTCATGTTGTATTCTAATAATGTGGTTGAATCGACACCACAGAGTAAATGAGAAAATATTGGGTAAAAGCAAATCATTAACTCATTTAGAAAATGCTTTATTTTGATGAGTGGCACATATATCAAAGCCATATATTGTAATGTTTCATATGAGGGAAGAAATATGTTTATTTACCTTGTGCAAAATTTATGAGGGTGTGATCGGAATTTAAGAACATGTTGACACTGTTGAGATTAGGACTAAATTCCAATTCAATCAAATAAAACAAATATAGGATATAAAGCTCTTTCCTTGCGATTAAAAAGCATTGCATATTCGTTTCAGCCACCTAAACAACAACATATCACATTTCAATAGCATTTTACAAAGGAATTACGATACCAAGAGTTCAAAGCGGATACACATACCTAGACACAAAACTTATTTATCCAAAGTATTTTTCAAAAATAGGTAGACAGAAGGGGGGAGTAAATCGTTGAAAAGTTTAGCCACATTCCAAATTGCGAATAACTCAAATCCACAGGAAGTTCTTCTGACGCCATCTGCATCACTGCATCACGTGCCTCACATAGAAATAATGAAAATCCATCAATTTAGCCAAGGATTTGTTTATTTATTTATTTTCCGGAACACACAAAGTTGAGAGTCATGAACCCATCTGATCATCAGTGGGAGAAACAAAGAAATTCCTTTGATTAAACCTAGGATTTGTTTACTTGAACCCAAAACTGACGATCATTGAGCATGTTTACACCGCATTCCATGACAACAAAGACCCCGCACGATCAGATCATTGACTCCTAATTAAAAGCAACCTGCACCCTTTTTTGTGTTTGATAATGAAGTGGGTGATGAATATATTAAGTGTAATCAAACAAATTCCCAGTACAATGCTTTGGAAGCTCCATATTGAACTGTGAAAGATGTTTAAAATATTGGAAGCAAATATTTGTTTACATCTAATCTTTTTATTTTTGATAATGAAGTGGGTGATAAATACAAGTGCAATCAAATTAATTTCAAGTATAATTCTTTGGAAGCTCCATATTAATCTGTGAAAGGTTTTTATAAAATATCGGAAACAAATATATGTTATATTTAATATAATATGAATTGAATAGAATTGTCAGATTTACTGTAATGGTGGATGCATGCTCACAAATTTGTATAAATGGATGTGAATAATTGTTCTCAGGTAAAAAAAAAAAAAAAAAAAAAAATGTTTTAACTCTTATACAGTACACGCCGAAAATCTCCGCAACACGATTACACGATATATTTTTTGGATTACACGGTTTACACGATTCACCTGAATCGTGTAACTGTGTAATCGTGTAGATTTACACGCTTGAAAATGTCGCTCTGAATCGTGTAATCGTGTAAATAATTAAGTGCGTTGGTGGGATGATTCGACCAGATGTAACAATCGTGTAACTGTGTAATCGTGTAAATTTACACGATTGAAGAATGTCGCTCTGAATCGTGTAATCGTGTAAATAGCTAAGTGCATTGGTGAAATGATTCGACCAGATGCAACAAACGTGTAACCGTGTAATCGTGTAAATAGTTATCATGGTTATAAGGGCATTGGTAGGATGATTCGACCAGCTGCAACAATCGTTTAATTGTGTCTTGTTTACATCGATTGCTTTCTACACCACTTACCTTCAGTATTCATCAGGTATTACTGTACTTTATATTCGTGTATAAACCTCATCACTTTCTAGTAACCCGTATCGTATACTGATCCGTGAGACTAGGTAGTGAAACGTCAGAAAGAGGAAGACATGATAGATGAAATAGTTAAGGAAAAAAGACGGCTACGAGGAGAAGGGAACATTTTAAAGGGAAATGAGGCTTGAAAGGGCATGATAAAGATAAGAAGGAGAAAAAGTATGCAAGAGAAAAATAGGGGAGGACGCCAGAAAGCAAAAAAAGGTGTCCGAAAAAATAAAATGGAATAGAGTGATAGAAATATAGAAGGGCGAAACAAAGTGAAAAAATAGACATGAGAAGTAGAAAGGCTGTGAAAATGAGAGGAAAGGTAAACAAAATAAGGTGAGAGTGAAACATAATGACAGCAAGAGGGAGTAAGATAAAAGGGCAGTGGATGAAAGTGAGAGCGAGAGAGAGAGAGAGTGTGTGAGAGACCTAAATAAAAATGAAAACCAAGCTCATAATTGTCCAGAATTTTGTTTGGAGGTAATTAAAGATTCAACTTAATTCAATTCAAGGTTTTATTTCGAAAAACATAGAGTAGGATGCACATGCTGTAGCTCAGTAAAAAGCTAAAATGTATATGTTTACAAGTATTGAGGATACACATAAATAGGAAAGAATATCTATTCATGAAGCATATCAACATAATCGTACAAAACCATGACAGATAAAATAATGGTCTGGTTAAAAAGACAACTGCTCAAATATACAAATAAAAAAGATTGGGTTTTTAAAGAAAAACTTAAAACAATCAGCGATGATTAAGAAGATCAATACAATTTGGTATTGCACTTTGTTTAAAACGAGAGGTTCTGCATTTATATTGTGTTTATTTCGTAATGACATGCCAACAGAGGCGGCCGAGCGACTTCCAAAGTGGGGGGGGCACCAACAAAAAAGGGCACTTTCTGGAGAAAAAAAAAGGGGCACCTACAGTGGGAAATCTCAAAGCGAAAATATACAATTTTGTAGACATTGGTATATACCCCTACATTGTGATTACATTATCAGGGATGATTTCAATATTTGTTTCTCTTCATACATCATACAATATATCGATTAAGCATTATACTTTACATTTGGGTGTGATGTCTGAATATGCATTTACGAGCGAGCGAAGCGAGCGAGAAAACTTTTAAAGATTTGTGAGGTCGCAGTGCAAAAAATTACATCTTATAAAGAGGAAAAAAGCCAATCGTGATGGGGTTATAAGCACATTCTCATAACGGAAGACTGAAAAGACCTTTGATAAGTAACATAATTATATCATCTTTAAATGCGAGCACTTATCATAAGGAAAAGGGGCACTTATTAGAAAGGGAAAGGGGTAGTTATGAGAAGGGGAAGGAGCTCTCTCTTTTTAATGGGGGCACTTATCATAAGGAAAATGGGCACTTATTAGAAAATAAGACGGGCACATGTTAAAATGAAAGGTGTGCTCATCCGAGTTTAAAAAAGGGGTAGTTATTAAAAGGAGAAGAGGCACTTCTTACAAAGGAAAAAAGGGGAAGTTGTCAAAGTAAAAGGAGCACCTCTCAGTTTTGAATAGGGCAATTATCAGAGGTGAAGGGGGCACTTATTAAAAGTGAAAAGGGGCACTTCTCGTACCTGAAAAGAGGCACTTACTAGAGATTAAAAAGGGCACTTATTCAAGATAATTTCAAGATTTATGAGAATGGAAAATGGACACTTATTGCAGAGGAAAATGGGAACATGTCGAAGGAAAAGGGGCACGTGTCAAAAATAAAAAGGGCACTCGTCAGAGGTGAAAAGGGGGAAGGGGCAGTTGTTGCCAACGATTTATCGTTCAGGAATCCAGGAATTTTTCACGCCTTATTTGTAATCGTTCAAGCTAGCATCGCTTTAAGGCGTCTTCATAATTTATACGGAACTTTTCCCTAGGATGATTTTACATACCCTTTTCTGAGTTGACATAGGCCTAGATTTTGGTCCCTCACAATTTTCAAAAATGTTATGCAATAGTCTAACAAGATAGTGAGATGTTGATAAACCAGGTCTATTGCCATATTGGTGAGGGTCAATGTACTGATATATGTCTTCCAGAAGCCACTTGGCTTTAAAAGATTCTGCCATTTTTGAGATACGACTATATAGTTAACGCTATGGGGCGTAATTGTTCAGTTGTTGGTGATTGAGGTTTTGGGATTGGAATAATTTGACTTCTTTTCCACTGCCATGCTATGCCCTGATGAAAAGATGCATTTAAGATATCTGCTACAGGTTGACTTAATTCATTTGCAAATTCACGAACTTAATACAAGGTGGAAGATCTTCTTTTAATCCTGCTTTGTTACTTTTTATTTTTTGGAGCATGTTGAAAACCTCATATTGCTGGACCTCTGGCATATTGATTGTGAAGGTAAGAATGCAGGTACGTGTATAAATCTGCTCATGTCCAGGGGTCGGAGGTCTTTTGTTATTGATATAAACAGCTTGTTAATAGCTTCTGCTGTTTTTCATAACATTTAGGGTCATTATCTGCAATAATTGTTCTTTTATGGCTGGTTAATCTAAATTTCTTTTACTTATTATCTTGATCTGTTTTTACCATGCACCTGGGTTTGTTGTTATTTCAAGGTGAGAAACACGAGTATTATACTAACGATTGCTGTTATACCTTATCATTTGATTGATCTTATTCCGCAAAATTCGCCAAAGCGGCTTAGATTTTAAATGTACTTCCGTGCTAAAAAACAATGTTTTTGGCTGTAAAAAGTTCCTCGATGTATTGACCTGCCTACATAACCTCAAGACAGATGTGGGGGCAACGAATTGTGTATGACATGGGCGTAAATCCTTACGTAATACCTATTGTTCAGGGGGATGATCTATTCATTCATCCCCCCCCCCCTGAACGATAGGTATTACGTAAGGATTTACGCCAATGGTGTATGGTCTGTGTAGAGCCCTTTGTCCCCGGCGAGGGTCAATAGCAGGCCACATTCAGAGTAAGCTTCGTTTGTATGTGACACGAAGTGTGCTAGCCTTGACCGTAGCTCTTCATACATGTAGCTGAATGCAATTTTGTAAAAGGTAATTTTACGAAAATGAGGAAAGCCAAAATGACAATGATCATAACTGTTAAAACGGTGTTATTATCAAACATCATTTGGGATCCATTTTAGGGCAGCAGGAGGGTGACCTAATCCAATTAAAACGAAGAAGCAAAAATAAATTCATGAAAGAAAACTTATGCAGAGAAATTAATTACGTGACAGAATTATGGTATACACTTTTACCGCGCTATAATGATGAAATTTGATTTGGAACTGGTAATAACGAGGTGCCGTGAAATGGCTTCAAATTCATGATTTAGAGTATTTGAATAGTGTTATTATAGTGATGTAATATATTTCGACAGCTATTGATAAGAATATACACACAGGAACATAATTTGAAATTGTTTATGCGTTACAACTGCTTGTCTTTACATTTACAAAATTTGTTGGATCGCAGTAACTCGATTTCGTAGAGAAAATAGAGAGGGGGTAATGAATGATGTTTGACAAATAAGTGAAAATACAAATATAAAAACAAATGCTACATACATGTATAAGAAAACGAAATCCAAGACACCGTCGGTTGAATAGAAATAAAAACACTATTGAGTAGGAAAGAAAAACTAGTAAGAAAAGTTATAATAACTTAAGGCAAGTTCAAGTTCATTTAAATTCAAAACCACACAAAACATGATATATAACCTTTTACTAAAAAGAGACTGGTAATAGTACATTAATCGACATATATCAACTTAATAACATCATAAAATAAATGGTTTTAGGACCCCTTTAGAAACTAAGCTCGTGAGCGGGGCCCTACAGTTAACAAAATACATACATGTACATTACCAATATGGCAAGGTGAATATAAAAAAATGCAACGTAAAGCAAAAGGAGGAGGAGGCAAAGAAGTAGAAAAAAGAAAGAAAAGTAAAAGCATAGTAGGAAGAAGAAGAAGGAAATTCAATACCTATGATGTATTTTTTAAATATAGATATTTAAGTAATTCGGTGTAAAAATGCAGGAGGGTCTACTATTGAAGCAAAGCTTGCAGGATGTAGCCCCCACCCTTGTTATAATTATACATGTAACAAGAGAGTAATTTGATATTGCTGTTTGAATCGAAGCCTTTATTGCTCTACTCGTAAAATTGACCATATAATTTAAGCTCTAAAATGATAATTACACATTGCAGCAAATATAGAAGTGAGAGAGAGAGACAGAGAGAGAGAGAAAAACAAGAGATGAGAACCAGGGGGGGGGATGTAATTAAGAAAAATGTATGGTCAGGGAGGCGAGTATGGTCGCTCATCTCTAAATCATTGTATGCATTGTGCATGGTGTAACGCACTGTAGGTGTCATCTCAGCACAGAAAGAAAAAGATTTATGAGCAAAACTTTTCAAAGATTTTTTTGTTGTTGTTGGTTGTTGCTGTTATTACCAGCGGGATTAGGTTAAAAGTTAGTGGACACAATTTTTAATATAAATCAGGATGTAGTTTAATGGCACCAACTAGGATTTACAAGGTCAATCATCCAATTCCAGATTTTTTTTTTTAAAGACATGCATTTAATATGCGAATCGGGGTCACGCGGCCTCCCGCAGTTTCAACTCCATAGCACATATTGGTTTCAAATCCATAGCACATATTGATCACGAATGAATTATAAAAACTAGACGTTGCGTTATTTCCACAAACATCAAACATTTTGGTATAACAATTTATGTATTATAGTGATTTCAAAAGCTTTCATACTCTATGGGCTCTGTGTCACTTTGATTGTCTCACATTATAATCATTGACCAACAATAATTCAACCTCCCATCCCAACTAAAAGCCCCTGTCCGGGATGGTGTGGTATTGTTGTCATTAGTGTCCTTAAAGTGTCCTTAAAGGGACACTAGTTTTCATGCCCGCTTAACGCCCCATTGTCTGATTGCAAGCAATTCAAGTTGTAGCGAACGGCACTTTGACACCATTGTTCAGGCGGGAAACAATGCTTCCCTCAAAGCAATCTTGCCGATTGGTTGGCGGCCGGCTTTTTTTCTTCATCCCACGACAGGTCCGGACCGCGTCTTATTTTTTCTGTCGTACTCGCGAGCCTAGATTCCAGTATGAACTCATTTCCATATATAACAAGCTACGAAAAGCTTGAAAATAGGTCACAATTATACTTTGATTATCAATTGCTTTGCCTCACTATTTATTAAGGCACGCATCGTTATAGCTCAATCGATAAAGACAGCGTTACACAACGTTTGAGTTGTGGGTTAGAAACTTATAATCTCAGTATTTATTCAGTTCTATTTTGCCTTTATAAATAGTGAGGCAAAGCAATAAATATTCAAAGTCTAATTGTTTGTGACCTCTTTGCAAGCCGATAATGACGTAAAACGTATCAGCCAAAGTCGGAAACTCTCGTGAGAACAGATGACGCCCCTCGCCCTCTCATGGATAATGTCGATATAAAAAACATAGTATAACGATCTTTATAGTAACGAATGAGCTGGTGTCCCTTATTTTAAATGGTACTGTCTTGTAATGTAAATTATCACAACATAATAAGTTGTACTAGCCCTCCTTTGAGTTTTGTAATAATCTTTTTTTTAATATTTACAACTTAGGAATAAAAAGTCCCCCCCCCCCCCCCCTTTTCTCGTCGTTCATCGCTTTTTTCTTTTTTCTCACCTAGAATAACATCCGAGAGTGCTTTTCGGGAAGTGGACTGATTTTTTTGAATTTTCAAACAGTCTAAAATAAAACTAGAGACAAATACCGCAATTAATATAAGAGAGACAGAAAGCGTCGTCTTTGCTCGTCCCCGTTGTCCTCGTTCAATCCACCCTCCCCCCTCAGCTCTTGGCAATTCTTGCTTCTACTCAACTAGTCCATTATCTGGCAATTTTGATCTCCACCACACCAACGCTACCCCCCCCCCCCCCCTCCCTACTTACTTGCTACCAGCCGATGGTGGAGTGATAGGACGCCCGGCAAAATGGTAAGCATAATTATGAGTTTGTTGATAACGCCATCTTCGACGGCTTGAATCAACACAATTCCAGCGAGCAATCGAATCGTGTAAATTTAAATCGTGTAATAGTGTTGCGGAGATTTTCGGCGGGCAGATTACACGATTACACGATTCGACCTGAATTGAGGAATCGTGTAATTTTACACGATTACACGTTTACACGATTCAAATTCCGCTCAATTGGCAAAAGACGAATCGTGTAAAAAAAATGGTTACACGATTCGAGCGAGCAATCGAATCGTGTAAATTTTGAATCGTGTAAATCGTGTTGCGGAGATATTCGGCGTGTACTGTAACTGACTGATAAGAAAGCATGTAAGTGAACAACCAGGGGATCAATGACTTTAAGTCCTCTCTGAGGACTACTACTTCTACTATTATTTTTCATAACTCAACTAGGCATACATCCAAAAGAGATCGCATTGTATTTCAAAATCTAAATAATACTATTAAATGCTATTAAGATTCCTGACTGTTAAGATTATTTGTTTCAAATCTTGGTTTTATCTTATTGAATTCCTGACCCGTTTGCAAGGAGAGTCAGCCGTCTTCAACATTTTGATTACCGACTAATCACCATGAAACAGGTCTACTGTAAGTGACACTAACTTCAGTTTATCAAATTTTCAATGACACTTGTGTGAACTCTAAAACCTTTACTCAAAAATGAATAATAATCACGCACTTGATTCTTGGCTACCTATCAAAAACTAGATGAATTTCCCCTCAAAATAGAATTCTTGAGCCAAATATGTGCATGACTTTGTCTGGACGGTAATTTCCATTTTTACTGTTTTCTTTCATTTTTATTAATATAGAGAGTAAACAATAGCTTGCAAGAGGAAACTGATAATATAATAAACAACACAGCTGGTTTCCCTTTCTCTCTCTCTCTCTCTCCCTCCCCCCCCCCCCCCCCCTTCTCCTCTCTCTCTCTCTCTCTCTCTCTCTCTCTCTCTCTCTCTCTCACTATCTATCTCCCCCCCCTCTTCTGTCTCTCATTTTCTTTCTATTTTCAGTGTTGTCATGCTTTTTCATATTATTGTTTACTCTGTATCAACAAGCCAAGTATAAAACTATAAAAGATAACTTTGTATTTATACTTGCTAATGACTACAAAATTCACTCATATTTGCTACCCATCCACATCAAAATTTATCTCTTGGCCAAAAAATAGCATTATTATTTTAATAATTCAAAATTGCTTTACTCAGCATAAAATGTGGCTTCAAGAAAGTAGTTCTACCCAGATAAATTAAATTGTAGTGCGACTTCCATAACATAACAAACTAATATGCTGCATTTGCAATGACATCAACAACAAGCCTATCAAACACCCATCTCAAATTAATTCACTAGCTATAATCAGTCTTTCTCAATCTGATAGCTACTTTCAGATGTAAGAAATGAGTATATAAATAGATACAAATCTTGCTTTTCAGACAAAAGTCACAGTGATATTTTTTTATGGCAAATGATATATTAGCAGGTGTTATATCTCTCTGCATGTTTCTTACATGAGAAGGTTTCTATTCATGTGTATCGTTGTGGAATGGATTCAACCTACATAGCACCTGCAGAATAAACAGTGACTTTCATGAAATCTAACTCGTCTTGAAATAGGGAGATACATGTAATATTATTTTAAAACTACTCTTACGCACTTTTATTAAGCTAATTTATTAATCTACATAATCTATTCACTCCCTACTTGGTCTATAAAACCCATTGATCCTTTACCCCCACCTTACCCCCATCAGAATAAATGAAATCAAAACAAAGAGAAAAAATGTAATGATTTGGATTTTCCTCACTACCGTCACTTCGTGAAAGAAGGAACGATTTGTTGACAAATACATTATTTCTTGTTTATCAGAAAACAGAAATGTCACTTCAATCTGATATAGTTGTCAAATGTAAACTATTTGTTTAATCTTTCTCTTCTGTTTTTGTTTCCTCAGAGATTTTTCTGTATGTAGCTCCCGGCCCCTTTTAAATATATGCCCCTGTAAACGTTGATAATGATCTCAGCAACGAACACTGCCATAGAATGATGTTTTTATCAGAAAGCAGAAATGTCACCTCAATCTGATATAGCTGAAAGGAAATCTCCAATCGATCTGAAGGTAAAATGAAACCGAGGTACGGAAACACTTTTTATTTTGGTGGGGCTCCCCTATTATCACACTAAGGGCCTCTTCGCACTTGAAATAACATTTTTATACAGAAACGTCACATACATAAATACATACAACTGTATGTTAGCGAAGGCACATAGAACAGGATAAGTATTGAACAATTAAACGTCTTAGTTAAAACGTCCGTGGGAAATGTGTGGGCTTATCATTCATGGTGAAACCGAGGTACGGAAACACTTTTATTTTGGTGGGGCTCCCCTATTATCACACTAAGGGCCTCTTCGCACTTGAAATAACATTTTTATACAGAAATGTCACATACATAAATACATACAACTGTATGTTAGCGAAGGCACATAGAACAGGATAAGTATTGAACAATTAAACGTCTTAGTTAAAACGTCCGTGGGAAATGTGTGGGCTTATCATTCATGGTGTTTACACTGGGAGTCAACCCTGGTTTATGTATGTCAACTTTTCAAATAAAAAAAGCCAATTCCTCGATTCCAATATTCAAAACATAACATCTGAACCTGATGGATAATAAAGAAAAAAATGTGTAGAATGAGTTCATGTCTGAACAAACGTCAAGTCTAAGACAACTGGAGCTAGCTAGAAATGCGTTTAATACCAAAAATTAAATCACATCCAATTGGTTAAGTTATCGCACAATAAGTCACAAAGTTTACCACGTATGAACAAGGGGTTTAAGATGACTTTTCCTCGCGTTGAAGATCGGTTGCTTTCATCATCTATCCTACCCTTTATTCTTCCTTCCTTCTCCTTGATATCAATAACAGATGCCCATGGGCTGATGATGATTCAGTCTCCTTTATGTATTTCCCATTACTTATTAGAATTTATTAGATCAAACTGTATATATCCCTGTCTAGATCATATCATATTCCTGACTTCGCTTTTATTTCTATTATTAGATCAAAATTTGCCTCTGTCTTTGCATTTATTATTATTTTTGTCTGCATTTAATCCGATATGGTCAATTCCAAGAAAGCTATTGGCATTATAATCCAATTTTAATAAAATAACAATTGAGGAAGAAAAATTCAATTTCCACTTTACACAATAGCATTATGACACACAACATTTCCTGATGATAGATAATGAAATGGAATGCAGATGCTACATGTTAAGAAGAAGAAGGAGGAGAAGAAAAGGAGAAAATTAGAAGAAGAGGAGAAGAAAAGGAGAAAATTAGAAGAAAAGGAGAGGAAAGGGAAGAAGAATAAGCAGAAGGAGAGGAAGAAGAAAAAGAAGGGGAAGAAGAATGAACAAAAAAAGAAAATCATCCAAATACTCATTTGAATATAATTCAAATGTACATACTCCTAGATCTACCAATCATGAAAAAAGTTGACTGACATTGTCCATGTACTTTCTCAAGTTCATTCCCTCTCTGCCCAAGACTGCGACTGTGGCTTGGATTTCAGAACCCTCTTCCAAATTGAATTAATTACCTTGTCAATTTTGATATTTTTCCAGCAGGCGAGCTCTTCATGATTTGCAAGACGAGCTTAATGAAGTCTAATGAAGCTTAATGTCACTGGAAAAGAAATTAGAACAATATTGCTTTTTCTGGAGTAGCAGGAAGAATACTGAAATTTCCAGGTAAACATGAAATTGTTTGTCCACTGGATCGTTGCTTGTTTCAACGGCAATGTGTTTTCAGGTAGCTTATGGCAAGAAATGGCACGAAAAGAGGAGTCCAGAACGTAAGATGCATAATTGTTGAAAATTAGTAATTTTGAATAATATTTCAGGAAACTTTGCTCTATTTGCTCATATTATCAGACGAGTGGTAGCAAAAAGTAATCAATTCAAAGGCATACTTCCCTTTGAAAGTGGCCGAAAAGTTTGCAGCTAAGTAGGAATATTTTGTCTACATATTTACAAAGAAAATCGAGATACACTGTAAGTACATGCCTGACATATTTTCTTCTCGCGCCAACGAAGATGGTACAAAGGGAATGAGCTAGATATGACTCAAGCTTTTAAAGTTGATACTCTAAGACAATCCCAAATACTGAGATAATTACATTAATAGAAAGCTTTTAACCCCCATAATAACACCAAATGGTGTCCCCCCGACAAAACAAGTTTAGAATAATGAATTTATTCGAGTAAACTCTACCAAAATATCTAAGTCTGAAACCCGGAAGTGCACGTAGAGTCGGGCCTCTATCCGTGACGTCACGAACGGGAGTCATGGGCTCAGTGAGAGTGAATGGCAGTGATATCCCTACGTAAATGCTATCCTGTCAGAGCTTAGATTTGTTGTTGTTAAGGAGTATATTTGATGGATTTTCTGTTTTCATTTGAATGAAGAATAACGAAGCAACATTTTCCAGTCGCTGATTTCTCATATTCACCTATTTGGTAGAGATTTTAGACGAGTTTACTGCTTAGGAATTTAAGTTAAATCGTACACGTATGAATTGGCGGATGCATTATATTGTCATCAGATAAGGTACAGGAGCAGTTTTGTAAAACGAATAGGTCTAGAACTATGATAGTAATTATCATAGATGTGTGTGACTGCCTCGAAAAAGGATACAGTACCAGTAAAACATTTTATGTGGTAAAATATCAAACTTGAACGAGATCGGCATGCAAGCGCGCTTCCTCTATAATATTTTGGCGAGTGATGCGGCTCTTGCATGAACGTTCGTGAAGCGAGCAGAATCGGGAGGTAAGACCAAGCCGCTGCTCTAGGCGCTGCTTGCTTGTGATGGAACGTACGTGCGCTAGTTATATGTTTATCGGCAATTGCAAAAGCGACGTTGCCAGCTAAGAAAAACAACTAACAAAGACTTGCTTCTGACTACCGGTGTCAGAATTGGTAGATGAAGGATCTTCAGGGCCAAGGAAGGCGAAAGACATGGGAAAAAGGAAGAAGAAACCATCGGGAGATCGCTGTAGTGTATGGCAATGAACTGTGCAAGGGTAGACAGCTACTGTTCACTCCGTGCCTGGGCCGATTTCAACACCAAAACAAAAAAATTATGGTGAAAATATCGACTAATAGCACATCGTTGGCATGTATATGTCATAAGTTTTAAAAGGGGAATTGATATTAATACTATGAAGTACTAGGGGAAGGTAAAGAATTGTACATAGAATTATGATTTATTAGACTTTTCAGCCTTTGAAACAAAAATATGCAGAAAATCGTATCACTCTGCACATGTTTGCTATGGAACATCCGGGTACGTGAACTCTCTCCCGGACGTGAGGTCATAAATAGTAGACCAGCGCCGTGACTGATTTTCTATGCAAAGAGAGGCGGATATTTTCGACATTTCAATTGTGGATTTCGAGTAGACAGAATTTTTTTGTGATATACTAAGTAATTGAAAAACTTAAAAATAACATATACTTGCCGTAGGTAACAAATTAAGGGACATTTATTTGCTTAGAGTATCAACTTTAAAACTCCTTGGTCATTGTGAAACACTCCACTGGTGATTAGGTGGTGGTATAGTGGAACCTCACCATGCCTGCCATCAAGAGAGCAAACGTTTATAATCAAACACCCAAAAAATGTTTTGTTTTTTAACTAGGATTTACCCATTGACTACCAAATTTTCATATTCCCTATAGGTCTAATACAGGAGCCACTTGGTGATCCAGTAGGCAATGCATGGGTTAGGATCATGGAGTTGAGAAAATTCTGTAAGAATTTGTTTTTCCTTCTTCTGGATGTTTTGACCAAGAGCAGTACAAACTTTAAAATATAATGTGGGTAAGGAATCCAAATAAATGTACAGTATGAGTAAAAAATAAATATTGTAACTAATACACTTTCTTCAGCGTTCTTCCTCTTCTAAATTGGTGTTGCCTATTTATTTAGAAAAGTCACACATACTCCAAATTTCCAAAGTGTGGATGTCACTTTTTGATGTTCTGGATATCTGATATTTATTTTTAAGTGATCAATTAATACCCTTGAAAAGTAGCCCCATATGGAGACTGCATCTTCAAAAGGAAGGAAAACAGCACTTTCCACATCAAAACTGATGACCCGAATGTATCGTGTTCTCTGTCAAAATTACTTCAAATTTCCTGTCATTATTAGGAAGTACAGAAATAATGTTTATACAAAAATGACAAGGGTACACGCTTGGAATGCAGCCAAGGTATACACGACACAAAGAACCTTCAGGAAAAGTCACTTTCCATCATTTGGCTTCCTGATTTACAAGTTCAAGTTTAGTCAACATGATTAGTTCATTTCCTTCCCAAAGTTCTCTCGGTTAGTGGCAGATTTAAAGGAAGGCAACTGGTCCCAGACCCCCCCCCCCTTTTTTTTTAAATCTTAATACCTTTAGTACACACAAAAAAGTGTGCCCCTATTTTGAAGTTGTACCCTATCACCTTTAAATTATAGACCAAAAGGCCAAAGATACCTCAGCTAGCCTTTTTTTTAATAATTTTTTTCTCAAACTTTTGTAGTTAATTAATTTCAGAATTGTGTCCCAGACGCAGTTCTAAAATAATAAGTTTTGGGGAGGGGCTTGGATGTTCTTGTGTCTTGCTTGAATACATTTACAATCAAGGAGGGGGCTTAATTGTGCCCCAAGCCCCCTTCTAAGTGGTTCCCCACTACCCTTGTGTCCCCCCCCCCTATGGCCCACTATGGGGGGGGTGGTCTACCCCATACCATTTTTCATCAATCTCTTTTAATTTTAGTGATTACTTTGTAAACTATTTGGATATATAATTTATATCTTTGGTTTTATAGTGTATTGAAAATAATCATAAATGGTGGATTCCATTTCAATTAATAATTTGGATTTGAATTTGAATTCTATCTCTATCCAAATTAACCTTTCCCTTGTCTTCATTAAAAATTCAACTATTGCATAGTATACAATTAACAACTAAATTATTCATACCATAACCATGCAGGTTTTGTAAAAAAATTAAGTATGTGAAAAATATATTTTTTCCAAGTTATGTTTTTCTGAGAAGGTGATATATTAAAGATCATATCGAAAAGGATGAATTCAACAAAGGCCCTAATTCAACCAGTCCACCTTTCATTCTCAAGTTATTTCATCAAATTTACAGAGGGTATGAATATTTAGTTGTTAACTGTAGTCGGTAGGCACAAATTCTAGAGCAAGTTGAATAACATTTGGATACCAAGCGTTCTTTATAACTTATATGCACATCCATGACAAATTAATTCCATCACACCATCAACACTGAGGCTTTCTTTATATTGAACAATTGTGATGGGAATCTACAGGTTCATGCTTCTGCACAAATGGAACAATATAACATAACTTGGCATCGATCAGAACTTTTAGCCAATCAGCATTAAGAATTATTCCAATAACTCTATGTACATGTAAGGATGGGTTGTCACAATACCTGCTCCTGCACTAAGTCTAATTTCATACACTAAACCAAGTTCCTAACTTCAACCCTAGACCCAAGGCCATACATATAACCCTTACCCTAAACCTAAACCAAACCCGGCAATTCCGGTAACAAAAATCCTAACCCTGTAATTTTGATGAAATAAAGCCCGGAAAAACTGTCGCCGAAGCAAATGTCGGAGCACCATAAAAGCAGGATCCATCTCTAATCGGCCATTAAAGAAGTTGAGATCTGTGCCCTAGCTGTATGTTAAAGAGTTGACATTGATCCGACTCAATCTCAATTCTTCCAATCGATCTCAAATTTGCACTCTCCAATCTCTTATGTACATAGTTGCAATTGATATCAACTTTTCATAAGAAGGGGCCGTGCCTGCTGGGCCCTTTATTACATGTATAAAGAGTGGCTATTGATTAAAATCAATCACAATTTAAATTTAATTACCACAGTGTACCAAAAAGATAGGACTTGCAATCAATTTCAAGTTGTGATCCATTTGAATCGAACGCAACTCTTTCTAAGACAGGCCCTGATGAAGTAAATTGCATCTAGTTACAAAGTTTACGTAACACATTGAGTGGCCAGGTGTACTTTGATTGAGCATGGCTAGTTTTCCAGACATAAATCATCATTAGTCATAATGCACATAAGCTGTGGACTAGCTGGTACGTTGTTGTATGACGCATGCTGTGATGACAATTGCTCTGCATGCGGTGAACAACCTACACTATATGCAAATTCCTAAAGTTCTGCCACCCCTGGACCGAACACTGTATACCTAATCCTGGGCGCCACCCCAAATTTATTGTGGAAGGGAGGTAGCATTGAGCTTTTACCAGTCTATATGCATGAGGAATATGTAAAAAAATGTAAAATTTGGGGGGGTCTGGACCTACATTTTGGGCACCTTCTAGTGTCGAAACCTGCCTAATCTTAACCCTAATCCTAACCCTAATCCTAACCCTGGTCCTAAACCTATGTGAATGAATGAATAAAGCCCAGGGGCTAATGTCCCTGGAGCAATCATTTTAGCACTGATTGTCTACACCCTATAGCATAGCTGCTCCCCTTTTTACAGTTATTGTGAACTTGGAATGGTTTCACTCCAGACACAATGCATTATGTTCCTCAGATAGAGGGTAAAAGCTGTATGTCCCCTGGCTAACCTCCAAGCACATAAACACCAAGCTATGATACATTCATTGACACGATTACTCCAAAACTTACCGTGAACTCTGGCAGGTCTGGTAGATCCAGATCCAGATCAAGTTCCATTTCCGGTCCAAAGTCTAGGTCTAATTGCCATAGCGACGGAAACGGATGCGATCCCAGCATCACCTCCATGCTTCCCTAATTTATCCAAACTTTGCTCTCACTAAAAAAAGTACTTGTTCACATACATGTACGGCACACCTTCGAGTCACAGCTCTTGAGATTGCTCGTATATCCCGTTACCTTCGTTGTGAAGTCTCACGCTCAACTGAAAGCCGCAAGACAGGAAGGTCGGTATTAATGCTTCCAATTATAAGAACATGAAGAAAGAACAGGCTTCTCCAACTATCATAGGATGATAAAAATGACATACAGATTTCACATTGCAGAAGTGTAGGTTCTCAGTTCAAACCTTGAGGAGAAATCCCTATCCTCCTATGTGTCCTTTCTCAATTCGAATCAAGTGAGAATCCGATACACAATATATCAGAATGGTACAATGCAACAATTCCCTGACTTTTACATTGCATGGAATAAGTTCACAAATGGTTACACACTTCCAAATTTAAGTTGAGAGAAAGGATCTAAAAATGGTAGCAGTCTTTCCTCAACTGTAATCAGGCAAGAATCTGATTCACAACACCACAAAGATAGAATTATATAATCCAGGAAGTCCCAGGCATTTGCGTGGCATGGAACAGTTCAATAGGTTCACAAATGGTTCTTCCAAACTATGAATCAGAGATATTGTCGAAGACCAGTAGTGGTATCTATCTCAAGGGTGGAGATCTAAAGAGT
Organism: Strongylocentrotus droebachiensis; assembly: GCA_035222895.1. Classification (NCBI taxonomy): domain Eukaryota; kingdom Metazoa; phylum Echinodermata; class Echinoidea; order Camarodonta; family Strongylocentrotidae; genus Strongylocentrotus; species Strongylocentrotus droebachiensis. Next base: position 397,799 of record JAVYIG010000209.1, read on the forward strand.
GTTGTCTCTGTCGTTCTACAGTCGGTGTTAGGTCCTTAATTTTTCCACTGATTTAAATGAGAATATTACAGACAAAGCACATCGATATTGGAATCCTACATTCCTACAAGTTTTAGCTTTCGCTTCAAATGGAACAAGCTCACAAAAAAGTTATACACTTTCAAACTTCAAATCCCAAATAGTGTCGAAGATGATTAGTAGTCCCTCATAGGGCGGAGAAGGGGGCTCCTACTGATCTCAATAGATGGCTTTCCTTTCCCCATTAAAATCAACTGATAATCTGATTTTAAAAATTCACAAAGATATGGGAATCCTACAAACCTAGCAAGTCCCTGGCCTTCATGTCACATTCTATGTCCAACTCAAGGCAGATATATACTTTCAAACTTCAGTTCCAGCACAGAGAGATAGTGTCTAAGATCTTTAGCGGTCAATCGCTATAGGTTGGAGAAGTGACAAGTCAAAGGCTTATAGCTGATCATCGCCTGATAGAGAGCTGAAAGGAATATGTAAACAGACACAAACATCCTCTGGACTCCTCAGAAACAACCATGGCAATTTTCATCCAAAAGGTCATGACGTACTCCTTAAAGTGCTATTTTCAATAGCTCTGTTCCCATGACACTTTTAGCATTCAAAACCTCAATCTTAAAACAACGTTCCACAAACGATGACGCAGGTTCACACGGCAGTGGATGATGATTGCTCGAGGTTTTTAACTACAGGCAAGGCAATGATTCAATGTAACTACAAGGTGGTGAAACAGTAATTGCGTCTGGACAGCACATATCTTTAGGTAAGTCCCATCACTGCTCACACTTGTCGCATTAACCCTAGATTACCTGCAGTTTAAAACTTGACATAGACTTCACGTTTCTGAAGCGAGTACGTCCACCGATTCTGAACAGTTGTCAACTGCAAAATAACTCTGAAGTTTCAAAACTATCAGCTTTAAAACCACAACTTCAACGACCATCATGTGAACCCAGCAATGTCAAGGCAGGGCGTGAGAGAGGTTTCTCAACGAAGATCGACTGACACTGATGTGTTGATAAGGACGAAGTAATTTTCTTTCCAATACCAGTCAACTGTCCGATTGAGTCAGAAATCGTCACAAGGCCCTGAAAGAAAGGTAGTTAGGATGTAATGTGATAATTAATTAGGGCAGGTGCCCTTTCTTTGTTTCTCAAGGAGAGTATATTGACAGCTGCCAAATCCAGTTCAACCAATGAAAATGGAGGGAGATCTGCTTAGTGAGGTTTGGATTTCTAAAAGGATTAATGGTGCTAGACGTATAAGCAGCCATACATTGTTCTCAGGTAACAATTTTAATTCAAGTTAATTAAACTTATCCACTATTGCTGTAGTCTTACATCATCCCTCTATAGCAATCTTCATATGCATACATCTCTCTCTCATATGTCTCATTCTATCCATCTCTGTCATATTGCCTCCCTCTCTCTCCTTCTATTGCAGCCGCCCCCCCCCCCCCCCAATCTTACTCTCTCTCTCTCTCTCTCTCTCTCTCTCTCTTTTCTCTCTCACTCTCTTTTTTTTCTCTCTCTGTCTTTATCTCTCACTCTCTCTCATTCTATCTTAATCTCTCCCTCTCTCTCTCTCTCTTCTCTCTCACTCTTTTTTTTCTCTCTCTCATAATATACACACTCCCACCTATATTCCTATATCGGTGCAGTAATGGCAATGGCAATTCAAGGAATACATATAATCCTGTTCATCTTTTTTAGAAAGTCCTGTAGTTTAATCAAGGAGAGATCTCCTCAGCTTTATCTTGTCAACTAGAGGTTCCCCACTACTAATCTATCCAGGGGGTGTTTCACAAAGATCCTAAGTCGAACTTAACTCTAAGTTGGACTTCAAAAACTATGGAGAGCCATTTGTAGCCTTACAATAAATTATATTCAAAAGACAAAATTCAAGTATTTTAGACTTTTTACAAATTCCACATCGAGAACATGATATCTCCTTGATAATAGAAAATATGAATGATTTGAATGAACATTTTATGCTTTTTAAAATAACTTTTACAACATATTTTCATAGATGCTAAGGGCTTTCCAAAATTGTTAAGTCCAACTTAGAGACAAGTTCAACTTAGGATTTTTGTGAAACACCCCCCAGGAGTACAAAGCAAGATACTGAGGATTCTTGCACACCATTAATTTATTAATTAACTAGTTTCTGCAAATTTGACAGGAGGTCCCAGGTTCAAATTCAATTCAATGCACTAGGGCCATTTGGTAAGGCATTAATCCTCATTACCAAGTCCCTCAGAGAGGACTTAAAGCAGTCAGTCCCCCGGTTTCTTATGTACAAGCATGCGCATGATTTCTTAGCAATCAGGTAGAGCAAACGAACCAACCAACATTCAACATACATTTATATTTTAAACTTATGATGATCCACCTTACAAATATTATCTACATTTCAAAAGTATTCACAATCTATAGGGCCGTTGGTGATAACATAGATTTATCTACAGAATCTGTAGAAAGACTGTTAAGTAGTTGTTGAATACTCATCACTATGGAAACCTACAGAGAACATTTATTTATTTTTACAACTTGTTTTGGTATGGGGAAATACCCTCAGAAAAAGCACACAGGAAATATTGCAATATGAGAAAATCCCCAAAATGACGGCTTTCAACGAAAAGTCATCAGGCATCTGCCAGAAAAATCTTGGGGAATTCCTCGCCTCTGGCAAAGACAATACTAACTCTTACTGTGCCAAAACACAAGCTAGACTTACTTCTCAAACACCTCACTTCTTTAACCATGTTGTATATTACAAAATATTGTGTACAAAGGTTGTAGGAAACTCATTACCCTTTCTACCGATACCACAAATTGCTAATTAATATATTTCATACTTTATGAATGAAAATCAATGTAAGATATGAACTGAGTTTCCTTTTATTCCTTTATGTTTATGTTACTCATTCAGTAGCCAGTATAAATAATGCTATAATTAAAAGAGATCCTGTACAAATATTTCTCTAAAAATGGCATATACATGTAATAATTCTTGGATATTTACACATAGAATGCTCAATTCATGCTCTAAACAGTGATATAATTTGACCAGCATATACAGTTAACTGAAGTATATTCTCATCCTTCTCATTACTCAGTTAATGACTCACATATTACATCAATAACAAACTTTATGGGAAAGCCTGCCAGACCGACCTAGAAGTAATGTATTCTGCGAATCCCTCACTTCGCCGCGGACTAGCTCGGCAATGTCCATCGGCTCCATCGTATAGTAGCTGTCGCTCCTGGCTCGGTCCCCGTAGTCGTGTCGTATATCTAGTGTCTGACAAAGCTAGAATGGCTACCATGCCCATTTCCCTCTCTTATTATGCCTTTCTGAACATTCATTTCCTTCTCAATACAATAACTTACACCTGCCTAAGTTATTCAAACCATCCCGCTTCGCTGGCGTCTCGCCACTCCCATTACGTAATCATTAAACGGATCCACATATACAACATTTTCCTGCTATACGTTGTACCGCAGGAAAATACAATTATTCATACCCTGAATAAACTGAATTATTCATACCCTTTGTAAATGTGTGTGTTTGTTGTAACTAAAGAATGGAAGGTGGACTGGTTGAATTAAGGCCTTTGTTGAATACTTTTAGATGCAAGCTTTAATATGTCACATTCTCAAGAAACAAAAATCACAACAAATCAATATTCCACATACTTTAAAAAATAGATAACTTGCTAAGGGTTTGAGTAAATTAGATGTTTATCATTCATATTTCTTGCTTGTCACATAAAAACATGTATGACATCAGCACAGCCAGAGTTAATGAAGAAAAACAAATTCTGCAATGCAAAATGGCCATATGTCCTGTATTTGGTTCTGTCAAAAAATGTCAGTTATCGTGTTTAAACTTATCACACTGTTATAAGTTATAAGTTATAAGTATGTACAACAGAATTATTTTGTATTTTCTACAAAACAAAAGTAACACATATTTTGTATATTTTCATGTTAATGTTCTGACAAATAAAACATTTCAAGATACAAAAGAAATTTGGCCATGCCTCATATGATGTTGATGAACTATTGCACACTGAAACGATTTATGAGTATTACTGGAATAACATGGTTACTGCTCAGGAAAGCGAGGAAGGGGACTCTAAGCTCCAAGAATTTCCCTTATGAATTAAAAGCCCCCAGGTACTCCGCCCCTTCCCAGTCTAGTAGACGATAGGGTCCCGGTACATAGGCCTGTTTTCATTAGCCCTAGTGTTCAAAATCCAGGAATATTGCCTCAATCACAACTTACTCAATTAGGCCTGTTTTCATCAGCTAGAGTTTGCCCAAAAACCCACTATTTTAACTATACCGATCACAAATTATCCAGCTTATTCACATTTTCATCAGCCTGCAGTTGCAATTAGTGGGCTATGTGGTCAAGAAAATATCTTGATCTTGTTTCCAAAGTATCCCGCTACTTGGGAAATAGTGGTCTAATTTGCGCCAGCCTGAGCTAGTTTGTGATGAGCCTATCGGTCTGGGGAAGACGCAATTTCGAGCTTCGGGATACTATCCCGAGTCTGAAAATAGGGGATTATGTGGCAAATTCGAGCTGATCAAAACAGTCCTAATGGGATAAGGCTTAACTTTGGCAACTGAAGCTTTGGCTAATAAGGACAGGGATCTTCAAACTCAGACTTGTTTCTTGCAAAGTGTTGATCGGTCTGGAGCCGGAGCTTATTCAGGCTAATGAAAAGGCACCTGTGAATTAGTGGCTTTGGTTTTTGGCTCCTCATCCAATTTAGAGAATCCAGCCGCTTGTTGGTTCCTATGATGAAGCAGTTTTCTTTCCATCACACTGAATTTGTAAAGTGAGGGGCATAATATATTGATATCTAATATTCAATATTGATATTTGCACTTGAATGACCCTTAGAGAGTGGTTTTAAAAAAACTGTTTTAAATGAATATCATTGTTGAACATTATATTTGTACTATTCAACTGTAATTCTTCCACGCTCCAGAAGGGGCCGTTAAAGAAATAAAAAATCATTGTCATTGTCATTGTCATCGTAATACAGAGATTATCCAGTTCCTGGAGACGATGGGTTAACTTTCCTTGAAACAGAATTTATTTCATCACTGACAATGCCACCAACTTTTCATATATGTATCATTATCAAAGTTCTATTTAAACTTTGAAACATGTTTGTTTTTTATTGTATTATAGATTAAGGTTCCTACATCCATTGGAGACTGTGCTCCCAACGTGAGTCAGTAACATATCAAATTGGATGTAAGTCCCATGCTAGAGCTTGAACCCATGGCCTCTTCACCTAGAGAGCCGAGTGACTAAACCACTAAACTTCAACACGTAGCATCTCTTATCAAGGTAACAAGGTGACGCACGATAAGGTGGGGGTGGTTACCCACTTTAAACACCTGGGTGAAGAGAAGTAACAAAGATCAAATGCCTTGATTACAGACAGCAAGTGTCATACCGGGTTTGAACCGGTGACCTCTCCACCTAGAGTCAAGTGACTTAACCACTCAACTTCAACACGTAAAGGCATGTAGCATCTCTTATCAAGGGAACGAGGTGACTCACAATAGGCGTGTCTGCACTATCTCGAGATTGCCAAATATCCAGCTATTTGAATTATCCCGATCGCAAACTATCCAGCTTATTTGCGTCTTCATTAGACCGAAGTAGCAAATTAGCTGGATAGTTGGTCGGGATAATATCCCAAGATATCTCGGTCTAGTTTGCGGTTTTCCGTGTTTACTAGTTGTACTAGCGCGGCGTTGAGCCTAAGGTCAGTGCGCTGAGCGGTATAGATCGCATACTGTGCGAGGAAAACCGGAAATCGTTATGCATGATGGGTTTGGGATATTTGACTCCGTACTTCGGTCTAATGAAGACGGTCGCAAACTATCCCGCTAGTTGGGAAATAGTGGGATATTTTGCAAACTAGACCGAGATATCTTGGGATATTATCCCGACCAACTATCCAGCTAATTTGCTACTTCGGTCTAATGAAGACGCAAATAGATGGATAGTTTGCGATCGGGATAGTTCAAATAGCTGGATATTTGGCAATCTCGAGATAGTGAAGACGGGCCTAATAGGGTGGGGGGTGGGTATTCATTTCAACACCTGTGTTAATGGCAGTTTTAGGGAACTACGCCATCTACGGCGAGACAGAGAAAGTTCAGAGAAAGTGTTTTCGGAGTTTCGAGGCCAGTGGAAAGGCATATTAGTTTTCAACCTCTAGTTATCTGTTTAACCATTGTTTATCACGTTTTGAAGACTGTTACCATGGAAATGTGTTGTACCACAAGATCAAGGATGTGTTGGACCTGTGCAAATTCATTTGGAGGCACGGATGTGGCAAATAAAGGCGTTTAAATAATGCAAACTTTCGGTGCACGAGACCTCAGTCATTTTACGTCACATGTGTGTGGTATGTACATTGAACTATGAATGAAAACGTAGACGAAGATGGCGCTATATTAAATGGATGCAAGAGTGTATGGAGCGATGTGTAGACCCAGGCGTTGAAACTCATGCTGGATGTCGGGATCCATCGACATTATAACAGTTGAAAACTAGCAGAACTTGAAAATGAACTTATGAAGTACTGTTAAGACTATATTGAAAGATAAATTGAAGGCCAGTTTTGTGGAACTTATGACTTGAAGTACAAATGGTAGCTGGTTTATGATTTCATTAGAGCAATGTTTGCAGATTATGAGCTTACAATGGCGGAAAGCAATGATGATTTGGCATGGCTGTCATCAGCCCAAGCCCGTACTAGTAATCAGAACGAAAAACCAGACCAAACTGTGCATGTAATTACACATACTGGCATATCTGGAGAAACAAGATCAACTCCACATGAAGAAAGTCGGGCATCAGACATGATATGGATACAATCTGAGTATGAAACAACAAGGTACGATGACGTGAAATCTAGTGACAGTGTGTCAAATATTGGACCGGCAACTGCAAGCTTCTTACCAAGAAGGAGGGATTCACGTGCTCAGTCTGTCACCAGCAATGCGAGTAGTACCAGAAGTTCTGCATCACAGGCTAGGATTGAAGCTGCTGCGAGGCAAGCAGAACTAAGAATAAAGGCTGAAGCCTTACAGATGAAACATGATTTGGACAATGAAATGCAGCTCATCCAGAGAAGGAGGGAGCAGCTTGAGCTACAGACTGAGATAGCTGCAACAAACGCCAGACTTGCAGCCATTGAAAATATAGAGGCGGAAAGTCAGCAAAGGCAGGTTGTAGAAGATCTTCGCCCAGAATACGAGGTTAAATGTGATATTCCAGCTACACCAGGACGTGCAGAAACACATGGAAGACCAAGTGTAGAGAATTATCAAACAAGTACAGCCATTCCGCCAGACACTCCAACGAAGAAATTTGATCTCACTGCCTACTTAATGCAGCAGAATGAGGTAGTGAGGCAGCAGAATGATCTGACAAAGGTGCTGGTAGAGTGTCACATGAGATCTTCCCTACCACAAAGAACACTTACTCCATTTCATGGTAATCCGCTGGAGTACAATGCCTTCCTGAGAGCCTTCCAACATAGCGTCGAAGAAAAGACTAACAATCCCAAAGACAGGCTTTACTACCTCGAACAATACACAAGAGGTGAGGCAAACACCATGGTGCGCAGCTGCATGTGCAATGTGAATGTTGAGGCAGCATACGCAAAGGCAAGAGAAATGTTGGAAAAGGCCTTCGGAAATAAATATCGCATCACAGACGCCATTATAGGAAAGGTAGAGGACTGGCCGGAAATAAAGGCTGATGAGGTAGAAAAACTGACCAGTTTTTCTTTGTGCCTGACAGAGTTGCTCAACACAGCAAGAGATCTAGGACAATGCCATGAGATCAATCATTCCCACAATATCCGGATGGTGGTGTCCAAGTTGCCATACCGCCTACGGGAGAAGTGGCGTCAAAGGGCAGACTACATACAAGAGGAAAGGGGCCTGTCCATTCAGTTTGCCGATGCAGTATCCTTTGTGTCCAAGGAGGCTCGAGTGCTCTCAAATCCTGTATACGGGAATATTAAAGGGCCACAAAGGAAGGCAGAACCCAGCCCTACGAATGCAAAGCTAAGAAATGAAAGGCGTGGCTTTTCTGCAAATGTAAACCAGCCAGACAACGTGTCAGTCAAACCAGAACAGTACTGTCTTTACTGCAAGACATCAACCCACATGCTAGACAGCTGTAAGAGACTTGGAGGCAAACCATACGGAGAACGTCTGCAATTTTGCAAGTCCCAGGGACTTTGTTACTCATGCCTGAAGAAGTCTTCGCATTTTGCAAGGGATTGCAAAAACAGGCTGGAATGTGCTGTGTGCAATTCGTCGCACCCTACGATTTTGCACAAGCAATACCAACAATACCAACAATACCAACGGGCGCCCACCAACCAAGAGCCACCACAAGAGCAAGCTACTAGTAATCAAGTGCCACACGAAGAGGAAGCCTCAGCAGTAGCAGATGAATCCATCTCAACCGAAAGGGTTAAACGAAGCTTGACCAGCATGGAGGAAGGATCGAACACACTCCCTATCATCATTCCAGTAACTCTACGATCCAGAACTACTGGTAGAAAAATAAGAACCAATGCCTTTCTCGACAATGGGAGTAATGCAGTGTTCTGCACACAAGAAGTCAAGGAGAGCTTGCAGCTTACTGGCAGGAAAGGGAGGATTCAGCTTCAAACTCTGACGGAGGATAGGCTTACCAATTGTGAGGTTATCAGTGACTTAGAGGTACTAGACTTGGAAGAAAAAACAAGCATCAACATTGACGAAGCATATGTGCAGGCCATTCCAATCAGCAAAACAGAGGTGCCATCATCCGCAGAATTGAATAAGTACTCGTATCTTCGTGGGATTCAACTTCCAGAACTCGATGCAGAAGTGGGCCTGTTGATAGGGAACAACATTCCTGAAGCTGCAGAGCCCTTAGAAGTGATTAACAGTCGAGATGGTGGCCCGTTTGCTTTCAGGACGGTACTAGGATGGGCAGTGTGTGGTGCAAAGAGAGCCAATCGACCCCAACGGATTTCATCTCACCGGATTTCGGTGAAAACTGACCTAAATGAACAGATGATCAGCATGTTCAACCGGGACTTCAGTGAGCGGTTAATTGAGGATACTCCTGAACGATCAATACAGGACCAACGGTTCTTGAACATTGTGGAAGGTTCACTACAGCATGTTGATGGACACTTCGAGATTGCCATGCCACTCAAGAACAAGAATGTCTCTTTACCAACAAACAAGCCACAAGCTGAGCAACGTCTACAACACCTGCGAAGGAAATTTGAAAGACAGCCACCCTTCCGTGAAGAGTACATGAAATTCATGGGAAAGGTTATGGACAGAAAATTCGCAGAGAAGGTCCCGGAAGACGAGATTCAGAGAGATGATGGAAGAGTGTGGTACGTTCCACATCATGGCGTCTTCCACCCACAGAAACGGAAGTTGAGAGTCGTGTATGACTGCGCAGCATCGTACAAAGGCCGGTCACTGAATACAGAACTCTTACAGGGGCCGGATCTGACAAATAGCCTCGTTGGTGTTCTTATCAGGTTTCGGCAGGACAAGGTGGCTGTAATGGCGGACATAGAAGCCATGTTCTCTCAGGTTCGAATCCCCAAGGATGATAGGGATCTCCTGCGATTTCTGTGGTGGCCTGAAGGAGACATCCAAAGACCAATTGAGGAGCATCGAATGACTGTGCATGTCTTTGGGGCAACATCATCACCTGCATGTGCCAACTATGCATTGAAGCGCACTGCAGATGGCCAGAAAGAAGATGTTGCAAAGATCATCAAGCACAACTTCTATGTTGATGACTGCCTCTACTCAACTTCTACAGCAAAGAAGGCCACAGAACTCTCCGAAGATCTGCAGGAAGCCTGTAGAAAAGGAGGATTTCACCTCACTAAATGGATCAGCAACGACAGAAAAGTCATAGAGGCCATCCCCAAGGAGGAACGGGCAAGTGGAGTCCAAGAGCTGATATTCGACAAGGAAAAATTACCACAAGAAAGGGCACTTGGAATTATCTGGTGTGCGGAATCAGACTCATTCAGTGTCAACATTCAAACCAAGCCACGTCCTTTGTCGAAAAGAGGAATGCTATCAAGTCTGAGTTCAGTTTATGACCCCCTTGGATTTGTAGCCCCAGTCATCCTAGTAGCCAAGGCTCTTCTTCAAAATCTGTGCAGAAAGGGAATTGGCTGGGACGAGGAAATCCCCAGAGCAGAAGCTGAACTATGGAAGGAATGGTTGGCAGATCTTCCAAGGCTGTCAGAGTTCAAGATGGATAGATGCCTTAGACCATCAGGATATGAGCAGGCAGAGGTCTCCTTACATCACTTCGCTGATGCCAGTGAGGTTGGCTATGGGACGGTCTCCTACCTTAGACTTGTCAACAATAAGAGAGAGACAACGGTTTCCTTCGTCATGAGTAAAGCAAGAGTGGCACCAATCAAACAAGTCTCCATCCCTAGAATGGAGTTGACAGCTGCATGTGTTGCCGTGCGAGTTAACCAAATGCTCAAAAGGGAACTGACAATACAGGTGAAGGAAACATACTACTGGACAGATAGTATGACTGTTCTGCGCTACATCCAGAATGAAACAGCAAGGTTTCAAACATTTGTAGCCAACAGGTTAGCAGTTATTCATGACGGGTCCATTCCTGACCAATGGCGCTATGTGAACACCAGCCTCAATCCAGCTGATGTTAGCTCGAGAGGGATGAAGGTGCAAGAATTCTTGCTAAGAGAAGATTGGAAGAACGGCCCAGAGTTTCTTTTGCACTCGGAAGAAGATTGGCCCAAGACAAATGATGAAGTCACAGATGATGTAAACGCACCACTTGAAATCAAGAAGAACTGTATGATGGGTTCAACAAAGACTGGAGGAGAAGAGTGCGCCGTGAACAAGTTGATATCACACTACTCAGATTGGACAAGATTACGAAGGGCAGTTGCTTGGTGGCTAAGGCTCAAAGAAAAGCTGAAGGAAAGGGCCAAGTTGTCCTCAGATAAAGTGTGTACTGGCACCCTTACAGTAGCAGAAGTGAATGGTGCAGAACTGGCTATTGTCCGGTGGGTGCAATTTGAGTCCTTCCAGGAAGAAATAGAAGCCTTAAATCAGAAGGGAAATCAACAGTCAGGAAAGGCCATACGCAAGGGCAGCAGCTTCATAAAGCTAGATCCAGAACTGCATGACAAAGTACTGAGAGTTGGCGGACGACTAAGGAATGCCGAGATTGATGGAAATGCAAAACATCAGGTGATCTTGCCCAAAAAGCACCATGTGTCTACCTTGATAGTAAGACATGTTCATCAAAGTGTAGCACATCAAGGTCAAAACCATGTGCTAGCAGAACTTCTTCAGAAGTATTGGATAATTGGAGCAGGTGTGCTGACAAAGACAATCATCAGAAAATGTGTTACATGCAGAAGGTACCAAGCCAAAACAAACACACAAAAGATGGCAGATCTTCCAAGGCCTAGGGTTGCAGCATGTGAACCACCCTTCACATATACAGGCATGGACTATTTCGGACCTTTCGAGACGAGGCGTGGTCGAAGCATGCAGAAACGTTATGGTGTTGTGTTCACCTGTATGACCAGCCGAGCGATACACATAGAAGTGGCAAGCAGCTTGGACACCAGTTCTGCCATAGATGCCATAAGACGATTTGTTAGTCGAAGAGGTTCTGTCAAGACAATGTATTCAGACAATGGCACAAATTTGGTGGGTGCCTGTAGTGCATTGAAGCAGGCTCTACAGGAATGGAGTCAGGAGCAGATCATGAACTTTTGCTGTAATCGTGGAATTCAGTGGAATTTCAATCCACCTGCTGCATCACATTTTGGAGGAGTATGGGAACGACAAATAAGAACTATCAGAAAAATCCTTCATGCCATACTACATGAGCAGTACTTGAAAACTGCCCAGAGTGATGAACAGCTTCACACTTTAATGTGTGAGATAGAGGCAGTTATAAACAGTCGGCCCCTAACCAGAGCTTCAAATGACCCCAATGACCTGGATGTCATTACACCTAATCATCTACTACAGGCCAAGATGACTACAAGTCCACCCCCAGGGCGCTTCTCAGAGAAGGATGTATACTCTAAGAAAAGATGGCGGCAGATGCAGTTACTAGCAGATACCTTCTGGCGGAGATGGGTGCGTGAGTACCTTCCTACCTTGCAGCAACGGCAGAAGTGGGCCCAACCAAATCGCAGTCTACAAGTGGGAGACGTCGTCTTGATTGCTGATAAGGACGCGCCTAGATGTTCCTGGCAGATGGGACGAGTGGAGGAAGTATATCCGGGTAAAGATGGTCTAGTTCGCAGTGCAAGGATAAAGACAAAATCCACAACACTCACGAGGCCAGTGATAAAGCTGTGTTCGCTCCTGGAAGCAGAATAGTGCTCAACTTGTATCTTTTTTTGGTGAAGTTTGGATCACTGTGAATTTAATTTGGATCAAAAAAAAAATTGGAGCCTTGCTACCACCATGTGGAATGTGATAAAGTACCTTTGTGAAATTGGTGCGAGCCAAGCGCCGCCAATGAAATTTATTTTGTCATCAACGTCGACTTTTGCAACCGCCCTGTGGAATGTGATATAATACTTTGTGAAATTTGTAAAATGGTGCGAGCCAAGCGCCGCCAATAAAAATTATTCTGTGATCAACATGAATTTATTTGGATCAAGAGCATTTTCAGCAACTATGAAGCACCGAGTGTTAAAAGCAATTCATAAATCGCGAGTCGAGTTCCTTCCGTGACGGAGAATAATTTGGATTGTGATAAAATACATTTGTGAAATTGGTGCGAGCCAAGCGCCGCCAATGAAAATTATTTTGTGATCAACGTCAATTTATTTTTTGGATCAAGAGCATTTCCAGCAACATTAAAGCACCGTGTGTTGAAAGCAATTCATAAATCGCGAGTCGAGTTTCTTCTGTGATGGAGAATAATCTACTCCATCAGATAAACAAGTTGGATGCAGATTCAAGTGTTTGAAGCGTGATAAATGATCAGCTGGTAAAGTAATTTCAGAAGAATCTCACTAACTGCAAACTTCGAACAAAAACAAGACATATGAAGAACAATTTGTGATGTCAATGTTCCATAAACTTTCAGAGAATAGCAACAAGACAGGAGGACATTATATAAAATGTTTACATTGAATGAGTATTTAAGATTTTGTGAAATTGAATAAGTTTTTTATTTTTTATGTTTTGTCATGCTAAACAATGTTTTTAACGTTTGATAAAATTGCAAAATTATGTTTTGTATTTTGGCAGGTATTAAAGCACAAGTGGTGCAGTGACACTATTTGTTTTTTGATCAGCCACCTCGATTTCATATAATTCAGATTTGGAATTATCAGTTTGGAGAAAGTTTTAGATTTCCAAAGGTAGATATGCATTTTGTGCAGGAACAATGGCTGACTTGTTCAATTCAAATTAGTGTTACTTACAGGTTGTGATACAAGACAATATATGTACATGTACAATGTAGCTGTGTTTGTACGTAGGTTGGATTCCATGTCACACCAAAGCTGGATAAAGTTGAACTTGTTTTGTGAATTTGTTGGGATAAAAAGACCATTAGAGTAATCACTAGAAAGAAGTGCACATACAATTTGGTGATGTGAATTATTGTTACATTGTTACATTTGTTGAATACCTGACAACAAGACATTGTCATACAGGTGTATATGTTTTCTAACATTTGTAAGACAGATTGTATATCAATTAATAATTGTACCAACTTTAATAACAAAGATTTCTTAAATGATGAGTTTGTTTAAAGTCATAGTTTACTCAGCATAATGTTTGTTGACAATACATCATAGTTGTTTGTTTGTACACAGTACCATGTGAACATAGAAAGAGTTGAGAATATATGACGAAAGTACCGTCAATCCCTGTTTAAGCAAACACTGGGATCAGAACACATTATTATAGCCATGGGAGTTTATGTATTATGTTTATTATGATCAAAGGCTCATGGTTTTGAATGGCTTTGTTGTAAGGTATTATTGATTTTAACTTTAGGTTAAAAACTGATATACAATGGTATAATTGGTTAATGTATCTAATAGTTAGGGAGTAAACTGAATTTATGATAATTTCAAGACTTGTACTTTATTGATGTGAAGATATTTGCATGGTTAATGAATGTTTGATAATTTGACTGGAATGCAATTTTAAAGAAATCAGTTTTTTGTTCTGAGACACAGTTAAATGTTTTTTGTTTGTTTTTTGATAATTACCAATGGCAAGGTATAACATTGGTTTGTTGAGTGAAGAGCTTGTATTCATAATGTATTAAAGGGGAAATCTACATTAGTAACGAATACCGGTAGGTTAATAAGTAAGTTGACTAGTGTTTGTTTAATTTCTTTTGCAAAAAAAAAAAATACCAAAAAACGAAACAAAACAACAAAAAAAGTGTACTTACAGATGAGAATTTGCATAGTTGCATGAATATGCAGCTACTTACGCATTATAGTTTGACTTGAAATTTTGTTGGCTACATGATGGTAAATTGTTGAGGGAACGCAAGAAGCATTTATTGGCGAGTAGTGGTTTATCATGAATTCAGGTCAATGGATTTTCGATCATGTGTGAGTTTCGCTATTAGATTAATGAAGCAGGATATTCTTTAGAAACATACAGGCTAGTATGCATGCTGGCATTTTAAGGTTTGAGAATAATCACTTTGGGAATAATTGTTTGTTATGCAAGGAATACATGTATAATGACCATTGTTTGTGTGAAGGACACCTGAGGCAGAGATGCATTACTCATAGTAAAGTTAAAGGTACATGTATGGTATCACATTCATCATACAGTAAGTGTCTTTATAGTAGTAAGACGACTTACAGGTTTATGTTCAGAGTTGATACATTTGTTGTTGAAGTAAGGATTAGTAATTGTATTGTTTAAAGTGAAGACAATTAAGGGGCCGGAATGTTAATGGCAGTTTTAGGGAACTACGCCATCTACGGCGAGACAGAGAAAGTTCAGAGAAAGTGTTTTCGGAGTTTCGAGGCCAGTGGAAAGGCATATTAGTTTTCAACCTCTAGTTATCTGTTTAACCATTGTTTATCACGTTTTGAAGACTGTTACCATGGAAATGTGTTGTACCACAAGATCAAGGATGTGTTGGACCTGTGCAAATTCATTTGGAGGCACGGATGTGGCAAATAAAGGCGTTTAAATAATGCAAACTTTCGGTGCACGAGACCTCAGTCATTTTACGTCACATGTGTGTGGTATGTACATTGAACTATGAATGAAAACGTAGACGAAGATGGCGCTATATTAAATGGATGCAAGAGTGTATGGAGCGATGTGTAGACCCAGGCGTTGAAACTCATGCTGGATGTCGGGATCCATCGACATTATAACAACCTGGGTGGAGAGAAGCAACATGGACCAAATGCCTTGCTTACAGACAGCACGTGTCTCTCACAGACAGCACGTGTCATGCCAGGGTTTGAACCGGTGACCTCTCCATCTGAAGTAAAGTGAGTAAACCATTTTCACCATAGGAGGCATGAGCATCTCTTATCACAGGAACTACCGGTAGGTGACTCACCATAGGGTTGGAGGTGTGGTGAGCCTGGATGGAACCAACCCTGATCCAGGGTATTGGATAAAATCAACCTTTTTTTAAGGTATAGAGTTCATACCACATCACATACTTTGTATTTGTATCTTGCTCTCTCTCTCTCTCTCTCTCTTCAATTTCTGACATTATTCTCCTCTTTCTTGTTCTCTATTTTTTTCTCCCTTTTCATGTCTTTTACTCACATTCTTAATTATTCCCATTTCTCTCTTTCCTAACCCCTATCCATAACCTAAACTCTGTCACTGATGTATCGTCTTTCCTCTTTTGATTTTCTAGTTCATTTATCTGCCCCTCTCCCTTCTCCTTCTATAGATCTCTCTCTCTCTCTTTCTCTCTCTTTCTCTCTATCTCTCTCTCTCTCTCTCTCTCTCTCTCTCTCTCTCTCTCTCTCTCTATCTATCTGTTTATCTCTGTCCCTCCCCCTTTTTTCTTTATTTCTCTCTCCCTCCCTAGCTGATGAAATGATTCATGTAAACTTCAGAATTATCATCAGCTAAAAGCCAGATGGGTGTAACCACGGACCTACTCCATAGTGTAACCCTTCTAGCTCTCTGCAGCAATATCATCCACCCATATGTAGGACCATAGCATAATTCATATAAGGTTAGACTTGGAATGATATCATCACTTGAAAGTCATAAGGGCTTAAAGTCATATATAAAGTACTACAACCTTTTGTCATCCGCCCAGAGCCAGAAAAACATTAAGTCTGTGTTAAATGCCTCTCAGCAAATGAAATCATCCATGGAACTTCTCTATAAGCCTTCATCGATCATCTGGTCCGACAGGCATTGTAAAAATCAAATCCTGGTAGATCCGTTATGATCCAATATCAACCAAGCCCTGGAGTACATAGGACTTAGACCCCGTTCTCACTCACTTTGAAAGTGGTCTTAGTTAGACCACTCCAGAGGAACGGGTCTTGAGGAACGGTTTGCGAGCGTTCACACTCCGAGCAGTTTTTTATGGCTCAAACCGCTCCACAAGTCAAAGTGGTCTTGTTGCTATGGCAGCTCAGGTCAGCAGGTCAATTTTTTCGCGTGCGGAATACAAACCGTATGTACCGTACTACATGTTTCGCACCGAAGGTTACTAGCTCACTTCCGTTCAAAGTACGCTTTCTGTTCACATTGCACGTTAGAGCGCTCCAAACCGCTCTTAATAAGACCCGCTCCTCAAGACCACCTCAGAAGGTGGTCTTCTGGAGCGGTCCAGAAGTCCACTTCCTGGACCACTTTGACCGTTCTCACTCACCTAAGAACCGCTCCTGAGGAACGGGTCTTAGTTAGAGCGCTCCAGAGCGCTCCAACGAAGTGAGTGAGAACGGGGTCCAACATGTAATTCTAGAGGCAAGCACTGGTAATGTGACACTGCATCATGAAAGGGAGTGTCCAAAAGTGATTGGAAAGGGGGATTATTGTACATGTAGTACATCAGAATATCTGTGCATTGTGAGGTCTTTTAATCAACAAAAACATAAGAAATTAACTCACTGTTGTTGGAAAAATCATAGAATGACAATTAAAAAATGGACAGGTTTTATGGGACTGCCTAAGAAAATGGCATCAACTTTTTGTCCAAGTAAAATCTCAAGCTATTACTTGTTCTCTTTCATTATCAGATTTTTTTTTTTTAAATCCTTTTCATGAGACAATGCTGGTATACATGAGAATAAAAAGAATAAGAAAGCTCACAAATGGTTTCCCATCTTTATTAGAAATATTTTCTTTAAACCACCTCTACATGACATAGAGAAACCTGATCAAAGTCCTGGATCGGAGTTTGAGGAGCCTGGCTGGCCAACAGCAAGGGGAGAGCTTGCACGTGCCAGGCTTTGAAAGACGACTGCTTCCGCCAATTCAGGTTAAAGGCTCAAACAGTAGACCAGCGTACGTGCCCACCTTAGACAGTTAGAGCTACCCCCAAATAAGCCGCCACTTTACAAATCCTCATAAGGCCTGTCATCATCAGCTTGAGATTGCCAACTATCCCCATCGCGATTTGTATTCAGGCTGATTTGCCAAATCAGAAATAGCGTGCTATTTGGCAAACTCGAGCTGATGAAGACATACCTACAGAGGTGTCATAGTCAAGTGGTCTAATCACTCAACTGGAAATGCAAAGGTCGCAGGTTCGATCCAAGCATAGTACTTATATGTCCTGGGGCAAGGCACGTGTCAACATTAAAATAATAGGTCGGTGAAAGTTTGACACAAACTTGCTAAGAGAAATATATGGAAATTTTACATCTTGATCAGAGATTGGTAATGTCAATCTTAAATGGGAAAAATGGTCATCTGACCCTGCATATTCATTGACAACTCTCTCTTAGGGTGTATCATAAACTTTTTTGTCTCCTACATAACTCTATATTCTGGATTGTACTAAAGATATATTGGATGGAGAGTGGATTAAGAGTTAGTTGAGAGTGGTTTGAGAGAAGAATGAGAGTGGATTGAGAGTGGAGTGTAAGAGAGGAGTGAGAGAGGATTAAAATGTGGAGTGAGAGAGGATTGAGAGTGGAATGAGAGTGGATTGAGAGTGAGTTGAGAGTGGATTGAGAGTGAGTTGAGAGTGAGTTGAGAGTGAGTTGAGAGTGAATTGAGAGTGAATTGAGAGTAGAATGAGAGTGGGTTGAGAGTGGAGTGTAAGAGAGGAGTGAGAGAGGATTGAGAGTGGATTGAGAGTGAGTTGAGAGTGGATTGAGAGTGAGTTGAGAGTGGATTGAGAGTGAGTTGAGAGTGAGTTGAGAGTGAGTTGAGAGTGAATTGAGAGTAGAATGAGAGTGGGTTGAGAGAGGAGCAAGAGTGAGTCAAGTGTGTGTTTTGATCATTTAATAGGAGCAAGGAAGTTAAGTGAAGACAGACTAAAGCCTTCAAGTTCACATCATACCAAGACGCTCGTCATCACCAGGGAAGGGGAAGGGTATATGGAGAGAGGAAGCATGGGGCAGGCATCTAAAATCAGGCCATACAGCAAAACCAGGCCATACAGCGTAACTAGATAATCGTCAACAGCAATCCACTTCTTATCGTTCGTACATGTACGTCTAGTGCTTCACCACCCACCAAATACAAAAAAAGAATGTTCATTGTCTAAGATTAAGCTATCCAATTAACAACTATATTCTTTTCATAAAAGAAGAAACTGAGACAGATTTACAGGAGCTGAGATTAGTGCTGTAGTCAAACGTTTAACCGTCCGGTATCCGACCGCCCATGGCGGATTCCGTTTTCAATTGGACGGTTTCGTTTTCCCGTTTTTTTTTTTTTTTTTTTTTTTGTATTAAATCGTTTAACCGAAAACCGTCCGGTTTTGACTGGCGGTTAAACGGAATTGGAGATATCCGTGATGTTACAGCACTAGCTGAGATAGACTTAACGAAGGTCAAGAATTATTTTTTAAAGTCAAAGCAGAGTGAGAGCCTAGGTGAGATAACTTTGAGGGCTCTAAATCAAAAGTTATTGAGGCAAAACCATGAAATGTAGAATGATTGCCGTGAAGGGGTTAGACAAGATTAGATATGTATAATTTAGCTGTATCATCTTCACCCCACCCCGGAGGACTGACGATGAGGAGGAGAGAGAAGGAATCAGCCATCAAGGAAACAGAAAGACGTTCTAATGAAAGATGATTGAAGGGCAGGCACCGGCAGAGGAAAGGGGACTGCTGGCTCCAGGCCAGATTATGCCCGGTGAAATTAGTCAAGAACTGGAAGAGCTAGGAAACTCTTAAAGGTGTTTGTCTGATTTCTTGGTAGAATATCATCTCTGGTTCTGCAAGATTTATTCAGCAAATGAATACATTGTACCTGTATCTACATGTACATCATACTCGACGTATTCATATGAGACAAAAGGTTTCAATTTTTGAAACAGAAGTAAGCAAACTAGTCAGAAGAAAACTGCATGTATAAGAAATGTTGTGGTCTAGTGGAAAAGTCATTAGACTATAGATCACAAGGTATGGGATTTAAGTCCTTGCAACTTCCCCAACATCTTATATGTCAAGGCATTAATCTACATTTGTCACACTCATGCCCGGGGGTAAAGATGGGTACCTGGCAGGGTTCAATGGCAGCTAGTTCCAGGCCAGAATATGAGATTAACGAGAAGAAAAAAAAAGAAAGGGAATGTCTTAAAGGTGTTCATCCTATTTTCTTCGCAAACTATTAATTCTGGTTCAACAAGTTTCATTTGGCAAAGTAATATACTTAAATCATACTTCATCCATATTTTACCTATTAATGACAATTGCAGTGCAAGACAACTAAGAAAGAAACTAATCAGAAATGAATTATCAACTTGTCGGATACTAAAGAGATAACTTTAGCAGAGCATCCATTTTCCTGATTTGATCCAGTGAGGGTTTATCGAGATTTGATCATTGACCGTTTTTTTTTCATTTGGTTGCTTCCCTAACCCATTTTTTCCTCCACTCTGGTTAAAGCAGCAATAAATTATATGAAAACAATGAAACCTGTGTATAAATACCACTCAAGGGAGGCAGGAGAAGTGGTCTTTAAAGGTGTGTCATCTTTTTCTGCAGGTTTTGAAGCACATGTTTCAATTAGAAACCATTTTCAAGGGAACAAAAAAAGTGGCCTTTATAGACAGGTGGTCACTAAAGCAGGTTTGACTGTATAAGACAACTCGAGGGAAACAAGAAAAATGGTTGTTATAGGCAGATGGTGTTTTTATAAAGGTTTTTTTAGTTTTCAATGAGAAAAAATGTGGTCTCTATAGACAGGGGGTCTTTTTATAAACAAGTGGTCGCTAAAGCAGATTTGACTTCATTTACCTGGGCGATTGGTTAACAAAGTGGTTAATTGATTAATGGCTGAATAATAAAAAAAATGCTATTGATTTGCTCTAGGACCATGCTTTTAGGATGTCTATAAATTTATATAGACATTCTAGATACCAAACATGTACACCTTGCAGCCCTATTGTGAGGAAATACACATTTCTTCAGTTTACATACACATGATAAAATAACTTAACTGTCAAAATCTATAGACCCTCTTTTTTCACGACATGGCAATCGTCAAAATGAATTATGAGAAGCCAAGCTATACAGCTAGATTTGCAGTTTGAGCATCCCTGACCATAATGCTGTAACTTCCACTGGACAATAACCTGCACCAGAGGGAGCTATACACATCTACAGATGGTTGAATGAAAGTGTCATTTTCACAGAGGTGGACTCTAATTTCCAATTTCATTTGGACAGAGGGAGCAATTGCAAAATACAAATATCTTTGATTGGTTTCAGAAAATACAAAACCTAACTAACATATTCTTGGTCACATTTACGCATCTCAAAGTACATGTAACTAGTAATGAACAAACTTGATCAATTCAATATTTTCATGTTTCAAATCAGCCTTCATGTATAGACAAAGAACCTATGTTACAGTGCTCTCTTTTGGAAAAAAAGGTTTTATATATATATATATATATATATATATATATATATATATTAACCCTCTGAACTACTTCATTCTCTAATTTCAAAAGACGTAACACAGGGAACATCAGGATTCCATAGGCGATAGATTAGATTTCTATTTGATATATATAGTGAGGCGGGAACAAACAACTATCTCTCTCTCTCTCTAAATCTCTGGGTATTGAAATATTTGAGAAGGACAATAAATGAGGGAATAATATTTGGTAAAAAGAACAATATTAGTAGAAACGGTAAATCTTTAGTTCTAGACCAAAACAGGCTTCTAGTGTCCAAAAGGATAAAAGCACTAATCACCTGTCCCTTGGACATAACCCAAACCCTAAGCCCTCAAGATCTTATTTACAAATGCATGCACAGCATACAACACATTCATAGTACTTTGGCGAAAAAAAGAAACAATCAAACACACAGTTTAACACTGACCTCTTTTTGATTCATCTTCCCAAGCTTTCCTGGCAGTAGATCCAGGTCATGCAAGAAAGGATTGGCAGTGTCTTCCACCGGTGTGAAGGGATTGGGTGACCTGCTTCTTCTGGGACCATGCACATCTTGGTTGTCAGGGGTAAGACTAGGAGACCAAGGATCATTGTAGGTCGGGAAGGCATCTACTTGGAGCTGGGATGTTCCTTGATATGGGAACGGCCCAGAATCGGTACTGTTTGAGGTAGGATCATTTTGAGAGTGGAACGGACTGCTTCCTCTGGAATGGTTCCCTTCTCGTTTATCAGGGTTAAGACTAGGACTCCGGGGATCACTGCGACCGCTGACGGCCTCTCCTTGGAGCTGGGATGTTCCAAGAAATGGGAATGAACTTGAATAATATTGAGGGTGAAATGGACTGGATGGCTCATCCTGGAAAGGACTTAAAGCCTTCTGCAGGGATGAGCGGAAACTATCCTCTGATGAAAACGGATTACACAAGGGGGCTGAAAGATCAAGTGCCTGCGGTTTTGCTCCTTTTTGATCTGCAACCTCTTTGGTATTCTTACACGGAGCCCATGGATCTTGCCCAGATTCATCCACTTCCTTTCCTCTTTCTTTTTCAGCATCCACCTTGGCATCGACTCCCCAGCGACCTGATCCTTGCATGGAAAACATATCCTCGACACCGGATTCCTGTGAGTTCTCAATCCAATGTGATTGTTCAAAGGTTGGACCTCTTGATGCCGAAGGATCGCTCGTTGATTGGTCTTGGAAAGACAGCTGTTCTTTGGTGTCTTCTGGTGACCAAGGATCCCATGGGCCTTCGGCTAAGTCTGGTAAAAAGTCTACTTCAACATGTACCTTTGCCTTTGAAAGCCCTAATCCTTCCTCGTCAGCCTCAGGGACTTCTCCTGATGTACGGTAGGAATGGAACTGTATACCACTTTGATCTTCAGACCTTGTACGTGTCTCTTCTTCCTGATTGGTTGATTCCTGGTCACCTGATGAGTGGAAAGTCTCTCCATCTGGTGATGATGGGTCTTCCATGATGAATGACGATGACCAAAGGTCATCCTCTTCTGCTGTGACTGAAAATATAAATTAAACAAGATGAATGTGCCTGCATCTCCAATATGCCTCTACAAACATGTAATGGTTCTTCATCAATAGTACTTGAGCCATGCTTGATAAGAATTAATACTTGTGTTGTAAAAAGATATTTTCTAGTAGTTTTAAACACTTTTATGACTTTGCAACCTGTGACCTTTGATCTTTTACATCCAACATTAAATCACTTCATCCTTGCATGCTCATACATTCTTCATTCACGTTTGTTAAATCTGTTCGATGATTCTCAAGTTACCACGGTAACAAAAAGGACACAAACAGGACACAAATCTCAACCTCTAAAGGTAGGCCAGGAACAGGGTGACTCCTCATACCACAGCTGAAAACATTTAACAGTCTTGAGCATATCTGACACCAAGATTCTTACCTCCTACAGTTTTGAAGTTGTTATCCATGAATCCAGTCTTGAAAATCACATCGGTATGGCTCAGGGTTCCAAAGTCATCACCAAAACCATCACCAAAACCATCACTAAAACCGCTCTCTGCAGTCTCGTCTGCACGGTTGCTGTTGTTGGTGTTGTTTCCCCAACTGGAAATTCTGGAACTAGGGCCATCAGCAACATGGTTTGTTGGGACATCCTCTTGTGTCTTTGAAAGATATCTCTCAGGAAAGTCTGATGACTCACCATATGTTGCAACAACATCATTTGTTGCATTAGATGTTGCGATTGGAAGATCATTCGTTGCAAGCTCTGGAAACATGATATCTAGTTTGACGGGTTGCATTGGTTCACACACATCACTGAATGGAAGCACTTCATCAGAAGGGGCAGCAGATGGGGCAATGGGCAGAGCAAAAGGGTTGCCAGGACTACTGGCCCTCGCGGGGAGACTGAAGGGGTTATGAGGAGATGGGCAGTTCCGCCTAGGGACTGAATGAAAAAAAGCAAAATTACATCTATCCCTCTCCCTTTCTCTCTCTCCCTCTCTCTCTCTTTGTTTGAAAGCATCCAGTATTGCAATGATATATCAAGGTAGCTTAAGATGATGTTTAATACACATGTATGTTATAATCCAATACCCCACCACATACCAAATGAAACTTACAGATACTGCATCACGCAATTGGAGCATTATTGAACATAATTTATGCTAGTAATATCTTGCTAAATGCCTCTCTCATACACTTTAGTGGGGAATCTTGTAGATCAAGGGGCAAGAGTACAACAAGTTTATCAGAATAACTAAAGTCATTTCTTGGGGCGAGGTTTCCTTTAACGTTTGATGATTGAACAATGACTATCCCTCATAGTCAACCTGAGGATTTAGGTACCTACCTCCCTGTTCCTCTGGGTGAGTACTGAAAGGGTTTGTAGAGGCACTTGGGGTTAAACTGTCAGCCATTATGTAATAGTTACATCTCCATCTCAATCACATTCATCATCTGAAAAATAGAAAATGGATGAATCCATCAATTTAGCTACTTGCAAGTCCAAGGTGATGGGGTCATTTGATGTCCCATATGTTACCAAGTATTGTGCTATAATCAACAAAACTGTTATTAAAGACCATGTCTGAAGTGAAAAATTGAAAAATATTAATTATGTATCAATGTAAAGCTTATAAGCCATAGATTACAATGATCAATTATATGCTAGTTTAGTGTCTGTCAGAGTAGTAACAGCTCTCTGAAAACTTGAAATCTACAGCTTTGAAAATCTGAAGTTGTTGACCTTAAAACTGGCTATCTTATCTGGAGTATGCACATTCACAATGAATTTGCATTAATTAAGCACAGCTCATTGCCTCAGCTACAAAGGCGAGCCAGTTGGGTCCACTGTCCACATATTATGTTATCACCATATTTGCTGCAAATTTGACCCCTGTTGATCTGTATTTTGGAGGGGTGCGTAAAATGAGGTTTAAAGGTGAACTTCAAAGAAAATCACAAATATGTCAACTAATGTATCACTAGAAACTGGTAAGCTAACAGATAGCCATCGTACAAGTTTTAGGTCAACTACATATCGGGTGATTTATAAAAATACAAATACAACCACCTCCAGTAGCAGCTGGGATATGCGAGAGATTCGCCGGAAAAATAAGGATGTTTTTAATGACGTCACTATATGGACCAACACTGCCCAAGCAGACGACATCCCATAGAGAATGAACATAATTGCAAAGCTATTATTTCTCAAATTATAATGAGTTTAGTGTATATAAATGTAATGGCATGTCAAACCATTCAAAGGGGGATATGACCCGATTCCGATAACTAAAATCGTTTGCTTGTAAATACACAGGATATGTGTTAATTAACGATCAAAGAAACCAGACTTTCAAATTGAAAACCCCCCGGAATGATATCAGGACGGCATTTGTTCCCTCTTGAAACGCCGAACATACCGCGCTGTGTGCAGCTGAATATTCAATACCGTCTTATTTTGTTTACAAGCGACAAATTCCTTTATTTTTGTATCGCTGCATTTGTCATCAAAATAAAACCGTGTGCGGGGTTTAGAGTGAGGCAATAGATTATAATTTTAGCCTGACGGTAGTGAAGTAAGAGAAAGAACTCAAGAGAAGATGTAAACACAGGCACTGAAAATGTGTGTGATGTCATGGGACATCGTCTGCTTGTGCAAATCGTGTCCATACAGTGATCTCACACATCTCAGGAGCGTTCGGAGAGCTCTTCAGGTGCTATGCCGGGCTGTATTTAAGCGTTTTATAATTTATAATAATAATCACCTCGAATGTTTCCAAGCATTGAAGTTTGATAACCTTGTCGAATCACAGTTTCAACTTTGCAATAATGAAATTAAGTTAGTTTTTAAAATCAATGAACATCAACTTTAAATTCGCTTTTGTGCAATACAGAAAGGGAAGCTATATTCAATTCCTTAATATTTGTATTCTACGTTCATTCAGCTTTCCATTGATATAAATTTATATTTTCATCAGATAGGCTCGTTAATAGTATTGTTTTAATTGATATTCCCTTCTTTAAAAAAAAAAGATTAATACAACTGTAATTATGCTTAGCACCTTTCTGGTATTAAACCACATGACAAGGTCATAAACTACATGTACACGCAATACTCTTTGGCAATAACAAAATTCATACAGGTAAATGTTGGTCTATTTCCTTCCACAAAAATAATACCATATATTTTCTATTCACAATATGTATTACTATGTTGGCAAAAAAATTTGCCTCTCTACACTATAGGCCATTTTCATAATGTCATCAAAAAAAGCACAAATCTGTGTTAAGTGCCTTGTTAAATATTAACCCAAGACGAAAATCCAATTGAAACCAATTGAACACCAATTGAAATTTCAATTGGTTTCAATTGGTTCCAATTGGTCTCGATAGGTTTTAACAGGTTTCAATGGGACTCTAATAGATGGTTTCAATTGGTTCAGATTGGCCCCATTGGACAAATTGGCCCCATTGGCCCCAAATTGGCCTAGGCCCCATTAGACTTTAATGGGTCCCCAATTGGTTGCAATAGGTCCAGATTGGCCCCATTGGACAAATTGGACCCATTGGCCCCTTTGGCCTAGGCCCCATTAGACTTTAATGGGTCCCCAATTGGTTTCAATTGGACCAATTGGCCTTAATTTGGACTTCAATTGGTCCAATTGAAACCAATTGAAATTCCATTAAAGTCTAATAGGGCCAATTGAAATCAATAGAAACCAATAGGACCAATGCTAAATAGAAACCAATTGGACCAATAGAAACCATTAGGACCAAGAAGACCAATAAAAAACAATAGGACCAATAAGACCAATAGAAACCAACAGAAACCAATAGAAACCAACAAATCTAGGCATCTCATGAATATTCATTATCACTTTACACGTGTCACAGAAAAATAAATTTATCATGATTTGTTAAGCAAATTATGACAATGCACATCAATTTTGTGATTTCTATTTTCTTCGGCAATTATTAACCAATAGATTATTTTGTCTGATCATGTTACAATTACATTCACATTTTTGCAATAGATAAATTGATTATATGATTACTAACCAAGAAACAACATGCATATTTAGTATATATATGTGTACGAGCCTGTGTCACTGTAAATGTAACTCTTGAATTCACTTCAAATGATCTATGTGATGAAGTTAATGCAAATGGGATCATACCTAATTGGTGGACAGTTGCCAATATCGATTATGAAAGGGAACCTAAACCTTCATACTAAGTTACTTTTATTGTAAAGTTTAAGATATTTGAAAAATATCAGTGAAAATTTGAACAAAATCGGGCAAGGAATAAGGAAGTTAGAGCTTTTTTAAATGACTAGTCACTAGAGGGCGGTATTCAATTTGATGACATCATCTGTGGACAACTCTCCATGCCTTTCGTACATAAAATTTCATGCCTTTCGTACATAAAATTTCACAATTTCACAATTTTTTTGTTTTCTTCGTATTTATTTGTGTTCTTCGTATTTATTTGTGTTCTTGATCCGACTTCATAACATGTGAAGTAGAATATCATATTGCATTCTATATCTTGCTTTCAGGGTAGTAGATTATCTCAATCACAAGAAAGAAGGAAAAACATGAAATTTGATGTGCAAAAGGCATGGAGAGTTGTCCACAGATGATGTCATCAAATTGAATACCGCCCTCTAGTGACTAGTCATTTCAAAAAGCTCAACTAGGCGTTGTGGCGTGCGCCTGTAATCCAGCTAAAAGTGGAAGTTACAAACTGATTCAGCAGAGGACGCAGGTTCGAAACTGAGTCACGTCTTTCGGATGGTGACGTTTAAAGGTCGGTCCCCAGACGTAAATAATCATATCTGATTGATACACGTCTGTAAAAACCCAATACACACACACACACACACTCTAACTTCCTTATTCCTTGCCTGATTTTGTTCAAATTTTCACTGATATTTTTCAAATATCTTAAACTTTACAATAAAAATAACTTAGTATGAAGGTTGAGGTTCCCTTGAAGTATCAGTAATTTATCAATGGTTCTTCTAATTGGATCGATTTACCAATTGAATCCCCATTGAATGCCCCAATTGAATCCCAATTCAATACCAATTGGCAATTTGGAGTACATGGAAAGTGAAACAATGGGTACCCATTCAAACCAATTGGCAATTGGTCCCCATTGGAACCAATTGGCAATTGGTCCCCATAAACCAATTGCCAGTTGGTTTCAATGGGGACCAATTGCCAATTGGTTTCAATGGGTACCCATTGTTTCACTTTCCATTTACTCCAAATTGCCAATTGGGATTCAATGGGGACATTCAATGGGGATTCAATTGGATTTTTGTCTTGGGATTCACATGTTGTTAGGTAGGGCAAGCCATAATATTTGTCTTACCTATCAACAATTAACGTATGCAATTGGCATTCTGACTATTGAAATACAATTATTTGTAACAGGTGAATGATATAATTTGTAACCAGGAAATTAACAAAGATTTATGCATTACATTTTATTATGTTATGAAAATGGTTTATTACCAGCAATTTTCTGCCACTGGTGTTTGTTTAGTTTCCCTCTAAATTCCATCTCATTCTCAATCATCTAGATGGAGCAATTTTATGACAGCTTTAAGAGCAAGCGTCACTTCTATTTTGGTAAAAAGGTGTGCGCTCATAATAGACACCACTTTGGCACTTCGCATGCAATCACAATATTGGAATTCTTGAACTTTAACATGTACTTAACATCCTTCAAATTGACATAGTGATAAAGCTAAATAAATAGTTGCCTTAGTCTCTTACCATTCATTATTTGCCATGCTATCTGTAATACCTATCACTGTGTTAATGTCAATATACAGACAAACTTTGTTACTTTCAAGTAAGATGGAAATTCTTCCAATTCATTTTAGTAAGAAAAGGAAATCACTAAATATTTTGTCAGTGCTTTTCAACTATTCATTTTCAGTAATAATTTATCTCTATCTAAAGGTGGCATATCTTGGCTAAAAGCTTACTGAATTATAGACATGTTACATGTAGATAGACAGTAATCATATCAAACATGTGAAGTGTAATTTCCTGAATAATTATCTAAAGAGGGAAGGGGGCCGGATGGGGAGGGGAAGCTGGTTTGTCACCTGGACAAACCTAAGTTAGCTTTTAGCTTTAATCACATGGAAGGTAGTATCGACTTCATATATTTCACAATCAATGATATTGACCCCCCCCCCCCCCCCCCCCCACTCTCTTAGCAAACTCTGGCCACTAAAAGCAACTTGGAAAACTTTTCTTTCTGCTTGTCCCCCCCCCCCCCCAAAAAAAAAAAAAACAGCTCCGTGAAATAGGTACATGTACATCTAAGCCTGGACTTATTTCACATATAACCCAAGGGAAAAGCACCTACATGTACAGTCTGTAGTATACCTAGATATTGATTTAGGTCTGACCCGTAGCTGTATTGATTGATAAACATTATCATAACCAGCTGTGGCAGATGGGGGTAAAAGGTTTTATTGACAAAAGCAGTATGCACCATCTATAAATATGAACAAAACTCATACATGGTTGAAAATTAATCTACTGGTATACATTATTCCATGCCATCATAAAAATGTCATGTCTTTTTTTCTAGTCTCTGTGATGGGGGTAAAAGGTTTTATTGACAAAGCAGTGTTCACCATTTATAATATGAACACAACTCATACATGTATGGTTGAAAATTAATCTTCACTATGCATAATTCCATACTGACAAGAAATGTCATGTTTTTCTTCTCTAGTCTTTGTGATAGGAGTAACAGGTTTTATTGACAAAGCAGTATTCACTATTTATAATATGAACACAACTCATACATGTTTTAAAAATTAATCTATAATTCCATACTGACATTTTAGAAATGTCATATCTTTTTTGTCTAGTCTCTGTGATACGGATAAAAAAAAATTATAGAGAAAAGCAACATTCATCTTCTAAAATATGAACATAGTTCATATACATGTACATGCATGTTGGACAATTAATCTACAATTAATTGTTTCTGTTTAATCTATTCATGGTTCCTTGTTAATGAAAATTATTATGTCTTTCTTTTCTAGTTTCTGTGATGGGGTGCAATTTTTTATTGACAAAAGCAGCATTTATCTAATATGAACACAAATCTTACATGTTTGAAAAATATAATCTATAGTATACAAATTCCATACTGACAAGAAATGTCATGTCTGTTGTTTTTTCTAGTCTCTATGATTGGGGTAAACAAAATTATTGATAAAAAAGCATTCATCTTCTATAATATGAACACAACTCATTCATGTTGGAAAATGAATCTATACATGTCTCTCTGTTTTACAATATAAGTAGTACAGTGTTTATCTGTCTGCATATCAAATCTATGTTGAACTGTTGGTTGGTAACAGCTAGGGAATTATTTTCAAGCCAATGTATAATCTTGAATAATCTTGTAATACGGTCAAACCCGTCTTAGCGACAACCTCTCTATAAAGGCTACCTGTCTATAGTGGTCACCTATATTGTTACCTGCTAGGAAGAAATGTGTGCTGTAGAACCTGTCTAGAAAGGCAACCTCTCTACAGTGGCCAACTTTCCTGTTTCCCTTGGGTGGTCTTTATAGACAGGTTTGACTGTATATGAAATTGGTGGGCATATGGTAATTAATTGCCCCGTCTATCAGGCAGAGACAAACTTGGGGTGACATCATGCCACAATCTGGCAGGTCTGTCAACTTCTGCATAAATGCCTAGTATGCAACGTGTGTACATTTTCATTTCAGATTTGAGCATTATAACTGTAACATATAATAATAATAAATAATAATATGGTTATTTATATAGCGCCGGTATCCGTCAGGTTCTGACGCTCATGGCTCATTCCACTTTTATATAGCGCTTAATAATAAATTTATAACGTCTCTGAGCGCTTTACAGATATACTATTACATCTAGCATGAAACAGGGTGGAAATATCTTATGTTATAGTTTACAAGTATCACACAAATAAGCATTTTATTCGACAAAATGATTTGTTTTAATATAATATAGAATCAAATAGAGATTTGGTTTTCATTATTATATACTACATATAATAAACTGCATTTTAATAGAGGTGTTATGAGAATAAATAAACAGCAGGAAGTTACTTTGATTATTATTTATGCAAATTATATGAAAAGTTACACATCAGTAAATAACTTCCTAAACAGTATGCAATGTGGAGACTTATAGCAACAAAAGTATACTTTTAGTGAGCATGGAAATTTCAAAAGACAAAGGAAGAGATATAGCAACCTCCTTTTTGAGAGACTTAAAGGAAAACAACAATTAGCACTAGGCCTTATCACCCACAGCGTCCTCTTTAAAAATGTGTCAATCCTGTTGTCGCCGTTGTGTTTTTGCAGTGTTCATCGGGAACCGGGGAGACTTGATGTCTATCCCCTTATGAAAGTTTGCTCTACAACTACTTTTGCAATGTTGCAAAATGGTTCAGAGCACAAGCTCTAATGCTTTAGTCTGCTTTCAGGTAGAGTGGGTTTCAATACTTATTACTCTCTTATTACTCTGTAGTTCACTAATGGGACCTTTGTCACACTGGTATGTACAGTGAATACATACCATGTACTTTTTGTTTACATGTAACAGTCTTGGGTTTTGATCCATAGCCAGTAGAGTTGAATGCAGTAGAATGTAAGGAGTCTGTAGTACTAGCTAGGCAGTCTTCTCACTTATCCTGTCTATAAAGTGATTAGTTTACCTACTCCTCACTCAATACAACTCCATTTGACTATAGAACAAATACAATTGGTACATACTGTAAGGGCAAAAACCTAAAAAATTTTTGCACTATTTTTCTTGATTGTTAACAAGTTGCTTATCAAAAAATAAGTTTTCTTTAAAAAACAATGTGCACTGGTCAGAAGATGAAAAGGGAAAATAATGAAAAAGAAAAAGAAGAAGACCAAGGAAAAACAAAAATGATGAAAAGAAACAGAACAACAACACTACAAACAACAAAAACAACATCAACAACAAAATCAAAGAAAATCAACAATAGAGAAAAGCGTGGAAAAAAAACAAGACAGAGAAGAAAGAAAAAAGACAAAAAGAAAGGCATGAATCACTGAATGGAGAAATTCAATGAAGAAAAGATAGGAAGAAAAATAAGATGAAGATGAAGTAGTAGGAGAAGAAGAAGAACAACAGCAAGAGTAAGAACAAGAACAAGATCAAGAGCAAAATGAGAACAAGACAAAACAAGAAGAACAAGAAGAAGAACAAGAAGAACAAGAAGAGGAAGAAGAACAAGAGGAAGAACAAGAAAAAGAACAACAAGAAAAAGAACAACAACAGCAACAACATCAGCAAGAGGAAGAACAAGATCAAGAGCAAAAACGAGAACAAGACAAAACAAGAAGAACAAGAAGAAGAGGAACAAAAACAAGAAGAACAACAAGAGAAACAAGAGCAAGAACAAGAACAAGATCAAGAAAAAGAAGAAAAAATAAGAAAAACAAGAAGAGAAAAAAAAAACAAAAAAAAAAAACAGAAGAAAAACAAGAAGAAAAACAAGCAGAAAAACAAGAAGAAAAACAAGAAGAACAAGAAGAACGAGAACAATAAAAAGAAGAACAACAACAACAAGAATAAGAGGTCAACGCTATAAGGGCTTCAAGATTTGTTCATTATTAGTGAATTCACAGTAAAGGTAACAATTTGGACTTTGATTATTGATTACTTTGCCTTACTATTTATAAAGGCAAAAAATAGAACTGAATAAATACAGATATTCGAACCCACAATTACAACGTTCTATTATGCTGTCGATCCTCACTGATTGAGCTAACGATGGGTTGATGAAAGGTGGGTTTGCATGATTAATATAACCCTATCACTAACCCTAACGGTTACCATGTGCGCATGTGCAGGTCTAGCAGGTCTAAGTATTTATGAAAGAATCTTGAAGCCCATATAGTGTCTACCATAATAAGAGGAACAAGGAGCACAACAAGACCAAGAAGAACAACAAGAAGAACGAAAAGAACAGGAAAAACAAGTAGAAGAAAAAAGACCGAGAAGAAAACTGCGCTTCGCCAGGGAATCAAAAAAATAAAGACAGCACCATATCTAGCAAATGGGACTACACACACAAAAATTAAACATGATTATCCATGGTTTAAGTAATCTACATCCGCAATTAAATTACATAAGCTGTAAACTACACCTTCAGTATATTCACAAATATACACTTTTAAACCTAGCACGTATTTACAGCAACAAATTCGTGCGAGAATGCGAAAACTTACCTAAAATCAGACGTAGCAACGCCACAAGCACACGACGCGACACCGAATACCAATACATACAGCTGTATCTCAGGCCGCGCGCTGCGCAACAGGTAGTGGCAGACAATTTGCTTATAACTCGAGCGCAGATGCGTGAACGTGAAGTGGGGGAAAAAGGCGCCACGGCGTAACATTTTTAGTACAGTGGACAAGCGGTCTGGCGCCATCTCTGTGTAACGAATTGTTCTTTAGGTGGTCGAGTTTTTTTGTTTTCATATTTATTTTCTCCGCCTATCAGGCGCGGATCCAGGATTTCTTACGGGGGGGGGGGGGGGGGGGGGCCAAATTTGAAATTTTGCGAGCCAAATATTGGTACGTAATGGTGACACCGGCAGTGGCGAAATGAGCAAAAATGTGTTGTTTTTTTTTTTTTTTTTTTTTTTTTTGGGGGGGGGGGGGGATGACCAAAAAACCGGCACCACCCCACTCTTACATGCAGGCTCCGCTGAACGTTTCTTATAGTTGCAACCCCCCCCCCCCCCCAACAAGTTGTAGTTCGGGGAGGGGGGGCAGAAGACCCTTGCATACCCCCCCCCCCCGCTCCCCCTCCCCCCCCCCCCCCAAAAAAAAAAAAAAAAAAAAAAAAAAACGGGAGAAAGGAAGGGAAAGAGTAAGAGGAGAGCTAAAAGGGAACAAAAAAGAGGAAGAAGAAAAGAAGGGGAGAACAGCTGTTGCGATTAATCCCGCCAACAACATGTGGATTGGGGGGGGGGCGAAAGGCCCTTGCCTCAAATGTGGTTTATTTCTAATTCGATACCGGTGATTTACAAATATTGCTGAAATGACATCATTTTCCGAGATTTTTCCTCAATCTATAGTAAATTATACTTTTTAGAAAGAAAAAAAGAATAGTGACCTGCCTTTGTGTCAAAATACTGAGGTGTCAAACTTTGCTCATCTGACTGTAATTAAATGCCTAAAACCCCTTGACTTCCGGTGGCTCTGCCCCCTGGACCCCACCTAGGGCTCTAAGACAAATCCCTGGATGCTAACCTGACTATAATTTAATGCTCAAAACCCGTGAGCTTCTGGGGTCTCCGCCCCCTAGACCCCACGCCAATATGTGACCTGCCAGTGTCACAAATAAGGTAACAAAATATGCTCATCTGACCGTATTTTATCGCCCTGAACCCCAGGGGCGGATCTAGCTTTTTGCTAAGGGGGGGGTTTGACCAAAATAATGACGATGCGGAGCATCGTCCACGAGCCGCGAAGCGGCGAGCCGATTTTTTTTGGGGTGTTTATTTGAACCCCGTAAGTGATGTTTTCCTGGCATCTATTAACACAATTTTTTTCTTTCTTTTTTTCTTTCTTTTTTTCTTTTTTTTTCCTTTTTTTTTTTTTTTTTTTTTTTGGGCCGCCCAAGGGGGGGGGTTTAAACCCCCTAAACCCCCCCGTAGATCCGCGCCTGAACCCCGCG
Source organism: Strongylocentrotus droebachiensis (assembly GCA_035222895.1). Classification (NCBI taxonomy): domain Eukaryota; kingdom Metazoa; phylum Echinodermata; class Echinoidea; order Camarodonta; family Strongylocentrotidae; genus Strongylocentrotus; species Strongylocentrotus droebachiensis. The sequence goes on from JAVYIG010000209.1 coordinate 432,246, forward strand.
CCAATTCGTGTCCTGCCAGTGTCACAAATTAAGTTTCAAAATATGCTCATCTGACTGTATAAAACACATGAGCTTCTTGGGGCTACGCCCCCTGGATCCCACACCAATTTGTGTCCTGCCAGTGTCACAAATAAGGTATCAAAATATGCTCAAGACATGTGACCGTAATTTATTGTATAACACCTCGGAGCTTCCGGGGGCTCCGCCCCCTGAACCCCACGCCAATTCGTGTCCTGCCAGTGTCACAAATAAGGTATTAAAATATGCTCATCTTACGGTAATTTATTGCTCAAAACCCCTGAGCTTCAGGGGGATCTGCCCCCTGGACCCCACGCCAATATGTGACTTGCCAGTGTGCAAAATATGCTCATCTGACCATATTTTATCGCCCTGAACGCCGCGTCAATTCGTGTCCTGCCAGTGTCACAAATAAGGTATAAAAATATGCTCATCTGACGGTAATTAATTTATAAAACCCGTGAGCTTCTGGGGGCTCCGCCCCCTGGATCCCACACCAATTTGTGTCCTGCCAGTGTCACAAATATGGTTTCAAAATATGCTCATCTGACCGTAATTAATTGCATAAAATCTCGGAGCTTCCGGGGCTCCGCCCCCTGGACCCCACACCAATATGTGACCTGCCAGTGTCACAAATAAGATAACAAAAATATGGTCATCTGACCATATTTTATCGCTCAGAACCCCTGAGCTTCAGGGGGCTCCGCCCCCTAAACCCCACGCCAATTCATGTCCTGCCAGTGTCACAACTAAGGTATCAAAATATGCTCATCTGTACGGTAATTTAATGTATAAAGCCCCTTGACTTCCCGTGGATTTGTCCCCTGGACCCCATCTAGGGCCCTAAGACAAATCCCTGGATGCTAATCTGACTATAATTTAATGCTCAAAACACGTGAGCTTCTGGGATCTCCGCTCTCTAAACCTCACGCCAACCAGTGTCCTGCCAGTGTCCCACCAGTGGCCCTTAGGTGGGCCCCTGCATGCTCATCTGACGGTAATGAAATGCCTAAACCCCTTTGCCTCTAGGGGGTCGGCCCCCTGGACCCCACGCCAATATGTGACCTGCCAGTGTCACATGAATAAGTTATTACAATATGCTCATCTGACGGTAATTTAATGTATAAAGCCCCCGTGCTTCTGGGGGCTTCGCCCCCTGGATCCACACCAATTTGTGTCATGCCAGTGTCACAAATAAGGTATCAAAATATGCTCATCTGACGGTAATTTAATGTATAAAACCTGAGCACCTGGGGGCTCCGCCCCCTGGACCCCACACCAATGTGTGTCCTGCCAGTGTCACAAATAAGGTATCAAAATAATGCTCATCTGACCGTAATTAAATGCCTATACCCCCTGAGCTTCTGGAGGTTCCACCCCTAGACCACACGCCAATTTATGCTACGCTCTACCTGTTCGTAAATACCACCCCACTCACTTTAAACTGATATCCCCCTTCTTTTCTTTCGTGCTTCCTCTTTTTTCCTTCCCTTTATCTCCTTTTTTCCTTTTTTCTTTCACTCTCCTTCCTTCTCTCTTATTTTTGTATGGGGGGGGGGGGCGAGGTTACAGCTGGGAGGCAAGGCCCTTTCGCTCCCCCCCCTCCCATCTCCTTCTTTTCCCCCTTTTTTTTCTTCTTCCTCTTCTTTCTTTCCCTTTCTCTCCTCTTTCCCTTTTCCTTCTTTTCCTTCTCTCTCTTTTTTTTGGCGGGGGGGGGGGGGGGGACAAGGCCCGCTCGGCTCCCCTGGATCCGCGCCTGATTGCACTGTCTTGCTGTTTTTATTTATATATATCATGGATATATAGTACTTAATCCACCGAACTACACGATAATCCTGCGATCCTATTTTACGAAAAATAGCGATTATATTAGATGAAGAAATCAAAACAAAGATTATCTCCCGATTTAAGTTCTAAATAATCAAAGGAATAATAGCAACAGAACCTTTGGCGCGTTTATAGAAAAAAAAATCGGCTTCATATCGTAGAAAACCGCACTATAGTCTCATGTCACGAGGATTTAGATATTCCTCCTCCAAGGAAGCATAACATCCTGTTGAAATGTAGAATATATTAATCATATGACTATTCAGAACGTCTGTCATTTAGATTTTCGATTTTCGATTGTTCATATCAAATTCGATTGTTCATATCAAATGCGATTGTAAATTTTCCCAAAACCAGATCGCAGTCAGAGCGTGTAGTGCGCTTTAAACTTAAGGCTTGGCCGTTGTCGAAATACAGCAATTAATTCAAATACAATACACTGAGGAAATGAAAATGTGGTTTTGAGCTTCGATTTAATCATGATTATGATACACAAATTTGTATTGTATTTTAAGTGCAGGGAACATTAACAACAGATCAATGATGATAAAGAAGGGAATGTAAAACAGGAAAAGAAAAATGAGAAAAAGGGGAAAAGAAAAGGAAAGCAGAAAGCATTCTGCAACACTATTACTTTCGAATGTCTGTGCTTACATAAAAAAAACAAAGAACACTTAAACCGAATATGATTTGATTGGGTAAACAGTCGACCATGTAGTACCCTGATAACATGTAAAGACAAATCTATCTAAAATTTTTAAAAACACATTAAAAATTCTGCACTGTAATTATTTGTATAAGAAAAATCAATTGTTAACATGTAAAGAAGGCACTGCCAATTAGACCAAGTCAGATTACACACATTTTAACTGTTTAATTTGAATAATAATATCATTTTACAGTGAAATTATTAGTGATAATGTGTCATTATCTGTCTATATCTAGATATAAATAGAATTATGTCAATAATCGTATTGAATAACCTTTCATCTGCCAGGAGTGCTGATCGACACACTCACGTGTGTGCCTCGAGTGCTAATCGGGAAGAAAGTGTGATCTGAACTGTCTTACAAAAGCCTTGCATAATGACCAATTTCCATCCATAATTGAATACAAGACCAATTACTGCTTTATGACATAATATTATATGTGTTTTTGGCACTTGAAAAAGGAAAATTAACCTAGGGAACAAAAGATAAAATTACACGTCCAGATTTAAAGTATAGAACATGCATATTATGAGAGTGACACACAAAGAGTTGTTTAACATCTATTTGTAATCTGTTGAATTTGAATCATCAATCATCGTCTAGACGTCGCCACAAAACTTCCGTAGTCGGACTTGGTTCATCTACTTGGAAGAAGCAGATTCTGATGAGGCAGCGCCGTCAGACTCCTCCTCTGAACTAGATCGCTTCTAGCGACCTGCCGAGTCTGAGTCTGAGCCTGATCGCTTCCTACGACTTCCCGAGTCTGCTGAGGCAGCAGACTCTACTGAGGCAGCAGCTGCTGCAGCAGTAGATTCTGCCGATTCTGAGTCTGAGCCTGATCGCTTCCTACGACTTCCCGAGTCTGCTGAGGCAGCAGACTCTACTGAGGCAGCAGCTGCTGCAGCAGTAGATTCTGCTGAGGAGGACGCGCTGTCAGACTCATCTGAGGACGACTCTGAGGAATAGAGAAATAATGATACAACATAAGTCAGGGATCTTCTGTCTGTTCACGTGTAATGTATGTGAAAATGGAATGATACATGGCTTCGCTTATTCATGTTAATACGCGCGAGAGGAATTGTTTTCTTCTAACAAACATAATGTATTGAAAGATTATTACAAACAAATTGTCGAGTTTACTATACACTACTAGGCTTTTTCACATAATTATGCCTTGGTTTATAAATATATATATATATATCAATAATAATGCTAGTGGGTTCTTGTCCCGATTGCCATTACAGCGCTCTAGCATTTCAGGAATTCATTCATGCCAGGTACCCATAGATAATTATGTACAACTATTTTCCATTTTTTTTAATTGAACGAACGAATAGAACGCACAACAATGGTCTTATGCGTCTTACATTATTTTTACCATAACAATGTTTGCACGTAGCGTGTTTTTATTAAAAGCACACTGTCCTACTTGTAGCTACTTGCTCCCTCTATATAGAAAACTTCCAAAATCGGTGCCTGTTGGTCCCCCATGATCCTCTTTTTCTTATGTTAAATGAGAGCTGAGTTAATGAGATAGCCACCTGTCACACTGACCTTGCTGGCTCGCTGTGTGGTCTAATCCCTTAGCTACAGTAGTAAAGCCTACCTTTAAGGCACACTACAGTACACGATTCGACTGCGATACGATTTTTGAAAAAGTTTGAATTGAAGGACAAAATATTCTTGTGCCTTGTGAATGACGTTGTTTTGTTGCATATATAATATATATATATATATATATATAAAAGAATAAAAAGGGGTTAAATAGTAGTCATCAAATTAGGTCTGAATAGTCATTGAATAATAAAATTTCAGGTGATTTCAAACCTTCCCGGAGGACAGGCCAATCCGACTCATAATCACTGTGAGCTCAGATCAGCTTTGAACATGCTGTTATGCATTCTCATTTAAAAGTGAAATGGTGCTACTTTGACATTTTACAACGTCATCATTGTGTGAACAGGCTTCTCCCGAATCATCGGGTCATCGCGTCGGGTCGGGGGGGTCGCGTTACCCGACCTTTTGTGAAAACATGCCACGTTATTGACGGGGGTAATGTTTGTGAAATAAACACCTCTCTTCTACAAATTGCCTGTTCCAATTTACCCGACACTTTGTGAAAACCCTACAGCAAACGCGATGACCCGATGGTTCGAAGTAAGCCGTGTGACACGGGGCATTTAGGAGAGTTTAAACTACTTACGTGCTTCAGAGTGTCCTATGCTCATCAGGAGACAGAGAGACACGATGAGAATGATAGACATCTTAAAAGTGTTCATCTGTTGAGAAAAAAATGAACAAATGAATAAGTAAATAACATATGCAAAAACAACTTTAATGGGCCCGTAATGGGTCGGTGATTACGAGTTCAGAAACAAAATGAATACGATACAGGTTCGGAAGTACAGTTGAAGTCCACTTTATTTTGTATAACGTCGCTACAAATTCAGCCAAAGCTCCAGTAGTTTAAAGGAAGAATATTTATTTAAAGACATTTTATATTAGCTATTCTCTCAGAGGCTGGGTGGCCCTATCTAGATTAAAAAACGAAATTAGCAGCACATCCTTAATAGAAAAAACGGAACAAACTAAACTGGTGTACGAAGTCATGCACATGGCGCTTAAATACTCATGCGCCGGCGACATGACTTCAATGTCACGTGAGTATTAGCTAATCGGGAGGGCCCTTACGAAGACAACCAATTACAAGATAGGATTTAATTATAGAATGATTCGTAAGCCACCCGGCCTCGAGATTAGTTCAATCTACCAATCAAGAGAGAAGTTATACATTCAATTAAATATAACCAATGACAAAGCACAATAAATAGAGTGGTTCCGACTGCGTACCGGTGAAAGTAGGAGGAGCCTATAGAGCCCCGCAAGAATGTTCGATAACCGGAAAATAGTCTATTGTCTAACGTGTTTATCGGAAACAAAAACCTGTAAATATTATGCAGAAATTCAAGTCCAGGGGTTGTTTACCCGTACCTGGCATACTATCGGGGACATCATTAATCCTGTTCAACTTTAAATGTATACAAAGTCAAACTAATAATCATACAAAATTAATGATCAACTTAACTCAACTCTTCTTTTGCTATAGCGCCCCCTTTAGGTCAATGTTTTGCCCAAATCAGCGTACCACTACACGACATTAAATGACAATGCTTATACTGCTGCTACTACTATTACTACTAATAATGGCACTGTAGCAGTAATAATGATGATGATAATAGTATAGAAATATTGACTGCCTTGAGGAGCACGGTTAAAACTATTGCCCGATGCGATCTTGTAACGAGCAGTAAAGGGCAGTTTCGAGATCACCGAGGAGCCATAGTTTTAACCATGTCACGAACAAATAAACAGTCAATATTTGTTTTAGATACCGAATATTAAAGGTAAAGACCAGTATTGGAAACGCCCCAATTTCAAAAAATGAAATGGAAGCTCTCATTACCAATCATGTGAAAGAATATGTTTTGACTAATACATGATGATAAACAATTTGCCGGGAAACCGCCTAATAATTCATATATTTGGTAAATTTGTTTCTCTCATGGTCTGGTGAGAGATATAGGGTTGTCCCATATACATCTTTCTGTGTATAGTGCTTGTAACTTTACGAAGAATCGGCCAAATTTCATATCATTTTGATGATTCCAGAACCTTGCAGATGCTAGATGCTAGATGATCAACCTTTTCTGATCGATTCCACAACGTTTCTTTCACAATGCAATCGCATGACCATTACTGATCTTTACCTTTAAGTGTTAATCAAAAAAAAAAAAGGAGATATCTTAACAAAACATGTCTCTTAAAGAGTATTCATTCATGGGTCGTGGTTAATTTCCCAGTCTAGCAGCAATGCGCGTGTCCCAACGCGGGTACCCATTGTTAACTACACGCGCCACGATTCTGTCCTTACACTAGCTGCATTTACACTGCGACCGAAAATCGTCGTTCATTCTCACATTCCGGTGTTTCGCCGACGCGACGAAAAATCGAAATCGGTAAACCTATTTCTGGAATGCGGTTTTTTTAAACGCCCGCCGTAGTGTCTCGGAATTCTTGCAAAGTAAAAGCAAATTTTGTTGAGAAACCATTTTTTCGTCACGCGACTCTTTTCGATTTCACGCTTGCGCATGCAGTACACGAATTAGGGCCCCGACGAGTCGCGCATGCGCACTTCTCACCCCCAAACGGTAACAGTAAACTTTTAAAAGTTTTTCATGGGTTTTTGCATTAGTGTAAATGAGTTCTAAGAAAATCAACAACTTTTAAAATGGTCTTTCGTTTTTTTTATTTATGGGACTATTGTAAAAACAGAGTACCCACGCAAAGGTAACTTAATTCCTTGTCTGCGCATACGCGTATTTATGCAATTCTTACAAATCAAAACATGCAGCCGAACACCGTACGTATATGCCTAAGCGATACGATTGCATTTAAACAAAAAAAATTACTTTTACCCACAAGCCTCGAAATGCTACCGTTCACGTAAAAAAGAACTGCATGTAAAGTGTTTGCAACGTCAAAATTACACCACTGCCTTTTCTTGTCAAAGTTTGACCCAAATTTTGGCATAACTTCTCTGTAGAATAAGGAGCATTGGTGAACGTATACTATCTATTTCAATTGTTGGACGGTTCCATCAAACGTTTATCCATTTAACAGTTATCCATTCATGCGTGATTTAGTTGATTATAAAATCGATGATTTATGTATGATGATCATGTAGGTCTCATCGTGTCTACTTTAAAGGGATCCGGTAACTTTGTCTCAGATTCTGAAATAAAATTCTGGATTTAGCTCTTGATGCAATGATAATTATAAACCTTTAGGTCAGTCAGGAACCCCATGAAATTTACAAGCCGATCGCCTGTCTGCTTATCAAGATATTTATGATTGGAATTACAAATTTTGAAAACCGTTCGCCTGACGGTTTTCATAACACTACAGTCTTTTGGGGAAAACGAGTATGGTAAAACCGGTCACTCAAAGATTTTTACTTTTTGAGGCACTTCTTGATCATTTTGAAGCGCAATTTTTTTAGGGCTTCAATATTGCACCATATCACAGTAACTGATAACACGTAGGGCCGTTTATCTCAAATTTATCATTGTTAAACGATCCCTTTAAACCAACTCATCTCAACTCTACTCAAATCTGATCAAATCAAATCAAATCAATTTCACAAAAGCAAAATTAAATCAAATCAGATATGATCAGTTCAAACCAGATCAAATCAAATCGATGGAATCAAATCAAATCAAATCAATTTCACTAAAGCAAAATTAAATCAAATCAGATATGATCAGTTCAAACCAGATCAAATCAAATCGATGGAATCAAATCAAATCAAATCAATTTCACTAAAGCAAAATTAAATCAAATCAGATATGATCAGTTCAAACCAGATCAAATCAAATCGATGGAATCAAATCAAATCAAATCAATTTCACAAAAGCAAAATTAAATAAAATCAGATATGATCAGTTCACACCAGATCAAATCAAATCGATGGAATCAAATCAAATCAAATCAAATCAAATCAGATATGATCAGTTCAAACCAGATCAAATCAAATCGATGGAATCAAATCAAATCAAATCAATTTCACTAAAGCAAAATTAAATCAAATCAGATATGATCAGTTCAAACCAGATCAAATCAAATCGATGGAATCAAATCAAATCAAATCAATTTCACTAAAGCAAAATTAAATCAAATCAGATATGATCAGTTCACACCAGATCAAATCAAATCGATGGAATCAAATCAAATCAAATCAAATCAATTTCACTAAAGCAAAATTAAATCAAATCAGATATGATCAGTTCACACCAGATCAAATCAAATCGATGGAATCAAATCAAATCAAAATCAAATCAGATCAAATTAAACCAGATCAGACAAAATTAAACCAGATCAGACAAAATTAAACCAGATCAGACCAAATAAAAAAAAGTTTAAAGAGATAAAATTAGACCAGGGCCCTGTTTTATCAAGAGATTTATTCGACCCATTTTAATTTAGAATTAATCGCAACTGTGTACTTAAAAGGTAGGAGTTGCGATTATTTTCAAGATGCGATCGATTCGAATAAATCGTATATCTTCATAAAACGGGTCCTGATCAGACCAATTAAGATCATACCTTATAATATAAAATCAAATTAAGTTAAGTCAATTGAAGTCAAAACAAATCAAATCAAGGCAATTCAAGTCAAGTCATGTCAAGCCAAATCAAATCAAATCAAAAACTCACTATGATGATATCAGAGTATTTAACTTACGATGCTTTGAGTTGTTGAACGTCTGGTGAAACAGAAAAAACGAGACAAGAAGTGAAGAGCAGCTTAGGAATGACTAATGACGAAAGTTAGCTATGTTCGAAAAGCAGCTCATACTTATAGGTTTTGAACGGTATAATGTCTAGAATGGATTGTACAAAATAAAATAAACGGCATAACAACACAATTTTACCAACTAATTGGATTGCGTTCGTTCATTGATAGTGCGCGACTATCAACATAGTTAGTCATGTTAGTAAATTACCCCACACCTTTGAAATAAGCTAATCAAACACAATCTAAAATGTGGTGATCGAAGCACAACGAATAAAAAGCTTTCTTTTAATTAATCAGGTTGACAAACATCCGTTTATTAATTGGATATCCTCAATTTATTAGGTTGACAAACGACCTGTTTGTCAAATGGGTTCGCTTTATTTATTCATTGTCATGGCCAATGTTTAACTTTAATTTTTCAAAAAAAATCATGAAATGATGGACTTTCGATCATGTGAATCAACCTCGATATCACGGCAGCTTTTGTTTCGAGCGGATTTGTGAAACCACGAGACTCTCATAGCCATTTGTTGCGTCATCTGCCCCACTGATGCGCATCCATTTCCTTGATGACGACGGGCAAGGACTTTTTTTGTTCATGTTTATAAACTCTCCGCGAGCAGATTTCCACGGATAGATTTTGTTGTAGTTGACGCAGTATACGAACAGGGTAAAAAGAAGAATAAGAAGTAGAAAAGAAGAAGAACAAAAAAGAAGAGGGAGGAGAAGAAGAAGAAGGAGAAGAAGAAGAAGAAGAAGAAGAAGAAGAAGAAGAAGAAGAAGAAAAAGAAAAAGTGGAGGAAGAAGAAGGTGATGAAGAAGAAAAAGAGGAAGTAACGTGTTAATACGCAAAGCACAGACACACATACTGTTATACATTATACATACACAAACATTACGTAGTCTTTGCTTTTAAAGGCAGGCTTTACTACTTCAGCTAGAAGGGATTAGACCACCCAGCGAGCCAGTGAGGTCACTGTGACAGGTGGCTATCTCATTAACTCAGCTCTCATTTAACATAAGAAAAAGAGGATCATGGGGGACCAACAGGCACCGATTGGGGAAGTTTTCTATATAGAGGGAGCAAGTAGCTACAAGTAGGACAGTGTGCCTTTAAGTTGTGAGACAGTAAAACAATTAAAAGGTTAACTAACATGAAAATAACCAGGCACGTAGCCAGAGTTTGATGTTTGGGGGGGGGGGGGCACATACATGTAATCGATCGAGGTCAAAAAAGGGGTCTAAAAAAGTTCAACCGATCTTGGACATTTTTGGGGGGCACGTGCCCCCCCCCCCCCCCCCGTGGCTACGTGCCTGAAAATAACAGCCGTCCGCGTATAACATAAATTCAATCACCACCACGAGCAACAACAACAACAAAAGCAACAACACCACCCACTACACATTTTACCCAGGGTAGGCTCTTAATATTGGTACTAAAATATTATTCTTTTTGAGTGCCCTCCAATATAATAACCATGCCTTTAGCTGAACTGCCATTACAGTGCCCTCAAGTAGACTAGGTGTTTCTACCAACCGGGTACCCATTAACATCACCCGGTTAGAGAGTGGTAGATGTCTTGCCAAAGGACACTGGATTCAAACCCCGTTTAATAGATTAATGATTACGTACTACTACACACACTACAACAAATGGATATGTTTACACACCATTGTGATTGTCATTGATATATTATTTTCCCCTTTTTCCTTCTTAATGTTATAAATTATAATTTTTTAAGAAAGCATTCCCATAAGGTTTTCTTGCCTCTACTAGCTCCTCGGACCTAAATTACTGTTGTTTCATTTTTCACTTATATCAAAGATGCTGATCATGATAATGTTGCTGCTGCTGATGATAATCGCTTCTTGTATGCCGCCAGTTTCCGCCTCTGTTCGGCGCTCATGGCGGTTGCTCTACAACGTCTCACAAATTCAACGTTCTTGGTCAGCTGTTATTCAAATTAAGATTATTTTCCATTAGTATTTGTTGGCATTAGTGCTATTCTTGAGATCATGTCGTGGCTTGGAACACGACAGTCTTGAACGTTGATAAAGACTCGGCGCCCCTGATATATTATGGAAGGTTATTCAACGGCTTAGGTCAAGAGAAGTAGAAGGCTCGGTCACCCCAATTCGTATTAATACAAACACAGATGCCCTCTTTTCATTAATCGATTTTGAGAATAAGATTTACTCTAGATAGACAATGTTAAAATCGACAACATTTTCAAATGTGGTCGAAGTATTTGAGTAGCTAATTAAGATAACGGTGATAATAACAAACAACCCTTTAATTAATATTCTGACTCTATTATCCTGTGTGTTTTATTTCAAAAGGCGGTCGAGGTTAAATTAATACGAATAATGTTAATAATAATCGACTTTTTTTTTCTCAATGGTTAGCAAATAAGGGAAAATCGGTCTCATTCAACAAAATGTGGTTGCGCTCTACTTGTTTTGTGTCAAGTTAAAAACCAGTGAAGTTAATCTTCCCTATCAATATGCAGACAGATGTGTCACCGGGATATGTTGCTGTCATCATCATACTGTTATTATTCATTTCGTAAATATGAAAAGTATTTGCAGAGACCTATGAGTCCGTTCCGAGCATCATAACAATCAAGTGCTTTATGGAGGTGAGACTTCGAAATAAACAGGGTTCATTTTAGGGTGTGCTTAACATAATTTTAGCATTCAATGGCATCTTAAAGAAAAACGTCTTTCTGTCTCTCTTTCTCCCTCTCTCTCTCTCTCTCTCTCTCTCTCTCTCTCTTCAGATTTAAGATTTTCTCTTTCATTCGGTAAGTTATGAGCTAAATTATAATGATACATAGTAGTAATAATGTTCCATTTTTGTATGGCACATATCACATTAAAAAGTGTAATCTTGTGGATATTACTACCCCAGCTTTAGCTCCGGCAACGGTAGCGCTCAGTGCATTCAATTTTACCAGGGGGTATACTACAGGTATAGTATATCCATGATTTTACTTGACGATAAAGTAATAATTTTAACACCTAACAGCACAAGAAGTAAGAAGTACTTATAGTCAGGTGGCTAAGTGAAATTATCGTTACCGGCCGGATACAAGCGCCATTTTTGGTACAGAGCTTCCTTAGGACCTACTGAACGATATTAGGGTAGGAGCCCCCGGCAAAAAATCTCGAATAGGGGTCTGGTCGGCTAGGGCGTCGTCCCGGAGCCCCCAAATAAGAAATAAGGTGAAATAACATTGATTTGTTGTTGAACAAATGCAATTTTTGGTACAGGGCATCCTTAGGACTTACTAAACAATATTAGGATAGAAGCCCCGTGCACAAAGTTCATTTAAGGGTGTTGTGGGTGGGGCGTCGTTCCAGGGCCCCCAAAATAAGAAATAAGGTAAAATAACATTAATTTGTTGTTGTACGGATGCAATTTTGGGTACTGGGCATCTTTAGGACCTTCTGAACGTTGTGAGGGTAGGAGCCCCCAACAAAATATTTATAAAGGTGCGACTTGGGGGCGGGGCGTCATCCCAGAGCCCCCAAATAGGAAAAAGTAAAATAACATTGATTTGTTGTTGTAAAAATATATTTTTTGGTACAGGGCTTTCTTAGGACATTCTGAAAGATGTTATGGTAGGAGCCCCGGCATTATATTTATATATGTGTGAATGGAGGCGGGGCGTCGTACCAGAGCCCCCATGTTATATATGTAATGTAAGATCACATTGGTTTGTGGTTATACGACCGTCTGTTTATTGTTAAGGGCTCTCTTAGCCTAGGAAGGAGCCCCTAAAAAACATTCACTTAAGAGTGAAGGGAGCAGCTAGGGGTGTTGTTCCGAAGCCCTCACATCATATACAGTGCATAATCATATTGATTTTGTTTAGGGTTACCTGAATACTCCTGAAAAGAAATTCATTAAAATAACATTGATTTGGTGTTGTACACATGCCATATTTGGTACAGGGCTTCTAAGGACTTATTGAACGTTATTAGGGTTGGAGCCCCCAACAATAATGTTGTTGGGGGCGGGGCGTCGTACTGGAGGCTTCTTCTTGTCTCATTGATAGAGTTTGATGGACTCGACTTGTCTTACAAGACAATTATTGGTCAGCCTTTCAAGAACCTGGAAAGGCTCAGAGTCAACGGTCATCTTCTAAAAGGGATGCTTGGCTAGATAAGCAAATGTCTCTGTGGCATCATCGTACACTTTTCAAGCCTGGCAGACTGACTTCTTTCCCGTGCCATGAAATGCTGATGTCGCGTCGCAACCCGAATATGAGTGTAACACAGGCAGTGCTTGTGACTTTGGCTCTCCCAAACTCCCACAGATTGAATAGATGTGGAAGTACAGGTGTAACTGTATTTGTTCCCCATACCTTATGCTACCAAGATGTCAGTTAATGGTTGAGTCTTGAGGAGATCATATAATATGCCGACACGGATGACTACAACATCAAGACACTCTCCTATGGATGCCAGTTCCTCTCTTTTCACGGGTAGACTCTGACTTTATAACTGTCTGGAATGTAAGTGTCCCACACAAGATCTAATCTCTTCTGACGTAGCTTCTCGAGGTATGAATGATGACTTCGTTGGCGTACCCATCAAAGTACTGATGCCGATAACAGGCAGACAGTGGACGATGACAGCTCCATCGATGACTTTACAGCAATTTGCTGATGGTGGCTCTGGTTGGTCAGGCTGCTCAAGACAATGCAGCAGGTCAGACTTTGTACCTGGTAGATGAAGATCAGTACCGAAGTCTGAGAGAGAACAGCGATGCAGAGTTGGCCAAATAGTGCTACATTGTTATGAAGCACTTTGATCTTCTTGTCTTTCTTCTGAACTATCTTGCAGTGGGAATTTCTGAAGAGAGCCAGTGAATTTCTCTTGATTGGATCGTGGATTTAGTGGGTGCGCTCATCAAGCACAGTCTTGAAAACTCTTGGTACTGTTTCCTTCTAGTCTCCTCCAGATTGTGGACTGTGGTAGCATTGTAGCAACGGCTCTGTCTGTGCATTTGCAACTGTCAAGCGTTACCAGATCATTACACTCATCCGAAAATGGACTACCCGTTTGCCTGATGCTTATAGAAAGGGCATTGATTGTTTCTGGAACGACTTCTGTGATGAGAGACCTTGCTCATGGTGCTGAAAGTTCTTAGGATTCTCCATATCATCTTCCGTGAAGTATTCTTCCTCAAACTCTTTCAGCATTCTAGCCATTTCTGGTCCAGAGAGCACCCATTGTCTAAGAGCAGCGGGGTTTTCCAGGAGTCCAATAGCGCCACCTCCACCTTTCACAATCTTGTTCTCTTGCTCATGGGCCTGGTCAAATTAAGGGATTGAAGGAAGCTTGTTTGATGTTTTGGAAAGAAACCAGTGTGAGTGTTGAGCAAACTCTTTCTTGACAGTGGCTGGTAAAGACTTCATATCTCGAATGTGGACATGCAGGTGTCCACCTCGAATAGTGCACATGATCCAAGGCAAAGGACCTTCACATACAGTGGGAAGTTTTTATCTCTGTGATCTCTGATGAAGATGAGTATGAGGGCTTCATATTTCATGATCTGGACCGAGAACATGAAAGTAGGGCTCTTCCTCAGCGTGTGATCTCTCCATGCACTCCTTGGCTGATCGTTCATCCTTGGGGCCTGTACTTGACATGAAAACCTCCTGCTGCAATTGTTTAATTACAGGCGAGGAGTCATGGGTGGTTTATGCCTTCGATTGGTTGGACACTAAATGGTGCAAACAGTGTGTTAGGAGGGCTTTTACAACTGTATAAACCAACCCTTCCGCATGCATCATGAATTATTTCTTCTTTTCTTAAATCCATGTCAAATAGAAAAGGTAGTGAAATAGTATCACACTCCAATATTTAAAATGCAACAATATAGTGGCAATGCCATGTATATCAGTTTGCGAGGTACACCCACTTACCTTAATTTACAGTATGACCGTCTTCTGTTGTTATTTTTGATAGGACTATTTACTGGCAATTCACAACATTCTACTCCAGAGTATGCAAAGTATTCTGGTAAAACAAATCAACGTGGTTATGTGGGGCTCCGGTACAACGCCCCTGCTCCCTTCACACTTATGTGAATGTTTTTCCAGGGGCTCCTTCCTCAATATCGTTCAGTAAGTCCTAAGAGAGCCCTGTACCGAAAAACAGGCTGTCGTATAACCACAAACCAATGTGATCTTACATTATATATAACATGGGGGCTCTGGCACGACGCCCCACCCCCATTCACACATATATGAATATTATGCCGGGGGCTCCTACCCTCACATCGTTCAGAAGGTCACAAGGAAGCCATGTACCAAAAAATGCATTTTTACAACAACAAATCAATGTTATTTTACTTTATTTCTTATTTTGGGGCTCTGGGATGACGCCCCGCCCCCAAATCGCACCTTTATAAATATTTTGTTGGGGGCTCCTACCCTCACAATGTTGAGAAGGTCCTAAAGAAGCCCAGTACCAAAAATTGCATTCGTACAACAACAAATTAATGTTATTTTACCTTATTTCTTATTTTGGGGGCTCTGGAACGACGCCCCACCCACAACACCCTTACATGAATTTTGTGCACGGGTCTTCTATCCTAATTTTGTTCAGTAAGTCCTAAGGAAGCCCTGTACCAAAAATTGCATTTGTACAACAACAAATCGATGTTATTTCACCTTATTTCTTAATTTCGCCCACCACGCCCCCATTTGAAATTTTTGCCGGGGGCTCCTACCCTTATATCGTTCAGTAGGTCCTAAGGAAGCCATGTACCAAAAATGGCGCTTGTATCCGGCCTGTAACGATAATCGATAAATTTGACGCTAAGCCACCTGACTATTATAAAAGACAAGCAAAAACAAAGTTAGGTTCTGGAAATTAAAAATAAATGGGAAAGGATCGTTTTGTCTCTTGTACCTCTTTTTTTTTTAAAGGGGGAAAAATAAACATAAATTTTCTTTCAGTCAGGTGGTACTAAGAAGCCAAAAGTGTCATATTCCTCAATCAATGTTTTGAATAATCAGAATTTGTGCAGAGCCACGACTTATTTATCTCTCTACTCAAATTCATTTCCATTGAGACTGACCATCATTGCTTTCTCATGGGTAATTTCCAAACGACCGAGAGAGAGAGAGAGAAAAAAAAAACCAGAGAGAAAGAGAGAGGGGTGGAGAGAGTAGAGAAGAGAGACTGGAAGAGAGATAGATAGGTAGGTAGATAGAGAGAGAAAGGGAGAGAGAGAGAGAGAGAGATAGAGAGAGATAGAGAGAATAGATTTCTTCAAGTATGATGAAGGCCCCGGAAGAAAAAACTAATACATTCGTGAGTCAAGGCAGGTGATGAAAAAACGGATATCAAATGATATTAAAACCAGCGTTCATTGATCTCTCTTTAAATAGCGTAATGACTCGTTCATTAAGTTGTAACACCAGTTAATGATATCTTTGATTATTTCGACCCACCAAGTTCAAAACCGACTAGGACCACATTACGCTCTAAACCAGTATCAGATCTGCTGTTCTGTAAACAGGGTTGGGGGGGGGGGGGCACGGATGTCCAAAGTACCGAAATGCACCAACAAAAAATCACTGTAGTTATCGCTATCATAGTGTTGTAACTTGTAACATCGGACAAAATGTTGTTATGATTCATATCAATAGTCGGGACTATAGAGTACCGAAATGTGACGACATACTGGCCAAGTTGTCATTGTTGCTGGTTCCAAACAGCTTTGTGCTAAACAATGGTGTGGTGATCACAAAAGCCCCAAACACTGAATTTGCCCTGCTCCAGCCCGTTGCTGAATGATTTCACGGTGAACTTCATGCGCAGGCTCTGCTGTTTAGAACCAGTATACCTGGACAGATAGCAAATATGACGTCAACACTTCCGTACTCACATTAGTAACACATTTTCACATTTCTTTTAATTAATCAGGTTGACAAACGCCCATTAATTAATTGGATATCCTCAATTTATTAGGTTGACAAAAGACCTGTTTGTCAAATGGGTTCGCTTTATTTATTCATTGGCATGGCCAATATTTGACTTTAATTTTTAAAAAATCATATAATTATTACTGTTGACATGAGCAAACAAAAAAGGATATCACGGCAGCTTTTGTTTCGAGCGGATGTGTGAGACCACGTGACTCTCATGGCCATTTGTTGCGTCATCTGCCCCACTGATGCGCATCCATTTCTTTAATGACGGGCAAAGACCTTTTTTTTGTTCATGTTTATAAACTTTTCGCGAGCAGATTTCCTCGGATAGATTTTGTTGTAGTTGAAGCAGTTATACGAAAATGGTATACAGAAGAATAAGAAGTAGAAAAGAAGAAGAACAAAAAAGAGAAGGGAGGAGAAGAAGAAGAAGAAAAAGAAGAAGAACAAAAAAGAGGAGGGAGGAGAAGAAGAAGAAGAAGAAGAAGAAGAAGAAGAAGAAGAAGAAGAAGAAGAAGAAAAAGTGGAGGAAGAAGGTGATGAAGAAGAAAAAGAGGCAGTAACGTGTTAATACGCAAAGCACAGACACGCATACTGTTATACATTATACATACACAAACATTACGTAATCTTTGCTTTTAAGTTGTGAGATATATAGTAAAACAAACCAACCGGGTACCCATTAACATCACCCGGTTAGAGAGTGGTAGATGTCTTGCCAAAGGACACTGGATTCAAACCCCGTTTAATAGATTAATGATTACGTACTACTACACACACTACAACAAATGGATATGTTAACACACCATTTTGATTCTGATTGATATATTATTTTCCCCTTTTTCCTTCTTAAAGGTAATACAAAGTTTTGGGAAATTTTGGAAATTGGGTGGATAGTGAATCTTTACAATTTTGATATATTTGGATGCCCCTGTGGATGTATTATAAGGACTAAAAAAATTAACCCCTAAAACACTTCTGTTTTCGAGAAAAATTGAATATGAACATTTACCGGTGCTCCCGGTAAATTTTGATGAATTTCAAATAGCGTCTACGGCCGTACAATGGTAGCTGCGACCATCAAAATCTCAGAATAGGTAGTTGTGATATATAATTTCCAAACGGGAATAGCTAATCGGTCGATTTTAGTCAAGAAACATTGTTTTATAGCTTAATTAATATCTTGACCTTGAGAGGGAGCTATACAACATAAAGAGTTTATTATTCATAATTTCATAACTTTAGACTCGATTTCAACAGGGACAACGATCAACAAATATTGTAGGAACGCATATGCTTCCAATAGGCCTATGTTAATTTGAACCAAATTCAAGACCCCATACCAAAACTTTGTAATACCTTTAATGTTATAAATTATAATTTTTTAAGAAAGCATTCCTATAAGTTTTCTTGCCTCTACTAGCTCCTTGGACCTAAATTACTGTTGTTTCATTTTTCACTTAATATATCAAAGATGCTGATCATGATAATGTTGCTGCTGATGATGAGAATCGCTTCTTGTATGCCGCCGGTTTCCGCCTCTGCTAGGCGCTCATGGTGCTTGCTCTACAACGTCTCACAAATTCAACGTTCTTGGTCAGCTGTTATTCAAATTAAGATTATGTTCCATTAGTATTTGTTGGCATTAGTGTTATTCTTGAGATCATGTCGTGGCTTGGAACAAGACAGTCTTGAACGTCGATATGAACTCGGCACCCCTGATGTATTATGGAAGGTTATTCGACAGATTAGGTCAAGAGAAGTAGAAGGCTCGGTCACCCCAATTTGTATTAAAACAAACACAGATGCCCTCTTTTCATAAATCGATTTTGAGAATAAGATTTACTCTAGATAGACAATGTCAAAATCGACAACATTTTCAAATGTGGTCGAAGTGTTTGAGTAGCTAATTAAAATAACGGTGATAATAACAAACAACCTCTTAATTAATATTCTGACTCTATTATCCTGTGTGTTTTATTTCAAAAGGCGGTCGAGGTTTAAAAAAATTAATTAATACGAATAATGTTAATAATAATCGAGCTTTTTTTTTCTTCACTTGTTAGCAAATAAGAGATAATTGATCTCATTCAACAAAAGGTGGTTGCGCTCTACTCGTTTTGTGTCAAGTTAAAAACCAGTGAAGTTAATCTTCCCTATCAATATGCAGACGGATGTGTCACCGGGATATGATGTCATCATCATACTGTTATTATTCATTTCGTAAGTATGAAAAGTATTTGAAGTGACGTATGAGTCCGTTCCGAGCATCATAACAATCAATTGCTTTATTAAAGAGATGGAGGTGAGACTTTGAAATAAACAGGGTTCATTTTAGGGTGTGCTAAACATCATTTTAGCATTCAATGGCATCTTAAAGAAAAACGTTTAAAACTGTAGCAGTCCCTCCGCGAATCTCTAATTGGTAAATAGGTCAGTGGATTCTGACGTAAACAAGGAAAGCTCATTGCAAAACTGTACATTTATGTACTATAATACAAAAATATCATCAATTTCTTATTGTTTTCCTATAAGGGGATTCCACAGGTACCTTTTTTCTTTGGGTACTAATAACAATTTATTATGCATTTCATAATATTATGATTGTTCCTTTAAAGAGTAAAGGCCCTCCTTAGTCACACATTTTGAAATTAGAATTTTAATCACTTGGAACATATGGGGAAATTGTAATGCACTGCTTCACATGCAGTGACATGACTGATACAGCCAATGTGATGTTCCCATGCGTATATTGATCACAACTTTTAGACTATCATAGCCTTCTTATTTTTTGTCCAATTTATTTCAAACTTGCACCAGTCTGTTTCTATGGTTTCCTGCTCTCTTTGAGAATGAGTTTGAGTTTGAGTTTATTTTATTTATACACGGTAAAAGCCCGAAACAGTTCGCAGACTGGTTTCAATCAGGGCCGTGTCGATAAAAAAACAACATAATCATGACATATAAACAAAAGTAATATAACACTGACATATAAACAAAAGTAATATAACACTGACAGATTCACAACCATAACACGACAATATATAGGAAATAAGCTAAAAACACTTTACTTCATTAAAACTATATTGGTAGACCCAAAAGGTAACAATGGAATAAGTTACATATATGATCATCATAATATATATATATAAAAAGTAAAAACAAGAAAAAGTTTAACAAGATTATAAATAAGTTAAGAACATATTATGTATTTATGTTAAATATTAAATAAAAAAACTTTAAAACAGTAAACAAAAGAAAACACACATAATGTAGAATGTGTAATAATTTTGAAATTAAGACAAATGCGTATTCCATATTAAGTAGAAGTAAAATGAAGTATGGAATAATAATAAATACTTAAGAGCATTATGCATATGGATCAGTTAAATACTACATATATAATTGTTTTTGTTTTTAAAGAGACAAAAAATAAACTGATATCGTATTGCAAAGATCATATTGCACACGATTAGACATTTAAAACATATTGCGTAGGAGTAATATAACATAAATAAGAATGATAAATAGGTTGAAATTATGAAGATATGTTAACAACTATAAAACCTTAAAAACAAACAACAAAGCTCTCTTAAACTAATAAGTTAGCCCCTCCCCACACACTTATTTCGTATTACGTCAGCTTTGCCTTAAAAATATTTAACGATTTAGCACCTTGTACTTCATGTGGCAAGTTATTCCATGTTAAGGCCCCTCTATATTTAAAAGATCTTTTCATAGTCTCAGTCTTTGGTCTTATTGTTTTCACATTATACAGACTTGAACGTGTATTGTATGTATGGTCAGCAAATATAAACCTTTCTACTAAATACACAGGAGCTTGTTTTGAGACAATCTTATACATCATAATTGCTACATTCTTTGTTCTATTATTGTCAAGTGTATTCCAATTTAGTCTTGTTAAATTTTCATCTGATGAGGAATACCAGGACGACCTATTAATTATTCGAGCTGCTCTATTCTGAATTTTTTGTAATTTGTTTTTCTGTGTACTTCCACATCCACCCCATACTACATCACAATAATTTAAGTGAGACAATACTAGTGAAGTATAAACCATTTTCATTTCATATTCATTTACTATATTTCTTATAGATTTCAGCATATATAATCCGTTACTTGCTTTTTTATGAATAGTATTAATATGTTCTTGCCATGATAACCTTTCATCTAAAATTACCCCAAGGTGTCTACACTTACTAACTCGAGTTAACACAGTATTGTCTATAGTAATGTTTAAATCATTATCTTTAACTTTATCCAGACGTTGTTTCGTACCGAATACAATGTATTCAGTTTTCTTTATATTCAAATTTAGTTTGTTTTGTATCAACCACTTTTTAACATATTCTAGGTCTTCATTTATCTTCTCACTCAATTCTATAGTATCATTTGCCGAGCAATATATTACCGTATCATCAGCATACATGCTTACTTTACAGTGGGTGAGGCCACGTGGTAAATCATTAACATGTAATATGAAAAGCAGGGGTCCTAAAATGGATCCTTGGGGAATTCCACATTCAACTGGCAAAAAATCAATAGTTTTCTATACAAAAATTGCTTTAATTTCAGGCCTAATGAAACCCTTGTCGTGTTTTGGACCAGAGCGAAGAATTCAGTTGAAGCCTGTCTGCACTAGTTGGCCAGGATGGGTTAGACCTTCATGCCTGTTCACTGACCGTTGGTTATCTCATCAAATCAGCTCTCAATTGACATAAGAAAAAGGGGATCATGGGGGACCAACGGGTACCACTTAGGCATTGTTTGCTATCTAGAGGGCGCACGTAGCTATAAGTAGTGCAGTTCCTCATTAATTGGTATTGACCGTAGAGGACTTGTCGTCAGAACGAATGACGTACACCCCCGCCGCCAGGCCTCTCGGTATTAATGGAAATTGATTTATATGCACATTTTCAAAAACTATAATGCCAAGTCACCCCGCCATAACCGACAACAAACTATCATGACTTAATTAAAGGCATTGTTTAACAATGTTAAATCTGAGATGCATGGCCCTACGTGTTATCAGTGTCTGTGGTATGTTGTAATATTGAAGCTAAAAAATGATTTGAATTAAAAAATCAAAGCTATTTAAAATGATTAGAAGTGCCTCAAAAAAGTAAAAAATCTTTGAGTGCCCGCTTTTGCCATACTAATTTTCCCCAATAGACTGTGGTGTTATAAAAACCATTAGGGAACGCAAAACAAAGTGTCGATTTCCAATCATAAATATCTTGATAATCAGACAGGCTATCGGCTTGTAAAAGTCATGGGATTCCTGACTGAATGACCTAAAGGTTTATATTTATATTTGCAGCATGAGCTAAATCCAGGATTTTTTTTTTTGAATCTGAGGCAATGTTACCGATAGGCGCGGATCCAGGATTTCTTGGGGGGGGGGGGGCCAAATTTGAAATTATGCGAGCCAAATATTGGTACGTAAAGGTGACCAGCATTGACGTAATGGGGGAGGGGGTGCTACAGGGATGGGCGATGTCCCCCTCCCTCCTCCGCGAAGCGCGGAAGCTTTGACGTTTCATTAAATTATTAGAGAAAGAAGACGATTCGTTGTACCGTTCTCGAAAATAATCTTCGTCTGAATACAGTTTTCCCCCTCCCGCACGAAGTGCTGAAGCTTTGACGTTTCATTAAATCATTAGAGAAAGAAGACGATTCGTTGTACCGTTCTCGACTCTTAATCCTTGTCTAAATTCAGTGCCCCCACCGCCTGGGCGAAGCGTGGAAGCTTTGATATTTCATTAAAGTTTTTAAAGAATGAAGACGATTCGCTGTACCGTTCTCGACTCTTAATCCTTGTCGCAATTCAGTAACCCCCCCCCCCCCCACCTACTGCGCGAAGCGCAGAAGCTTTGACGTTTCATTAAATAATTAGAGAAAGAAGACGATTCGTTGTACCGTTTTCGAGTCTTAATCCTTGTCTGTATTTCAAAAATGTTTTTTGTCTGGTCCTTTTTCTTCCTACGTCCTCTCCCTTTTCTCTACTCTCTATTTTGGCCGGCGTTTTTTTTTTTTTTTTTTTTTTTTTTTTTGGGGGGGGCGCCCCTACAGCCTGCGGTCAGATGAACATTTTTCGATACCTTGTCCGCCCCCGGAAATTCGGGGGTTTAAGGCAATAAATTACGGTCAGATAAGTATTCAGAAAATCTCGGAAAATTATGTCATTTCAGCATTATGTGTAAACCACCGTTATGGAATTAGAAATAAACCACGTCTAAATTGTATTTCCCCCGAGAAGAAAATGCAATAAATTTTCAATAATTTATTGCATTTTACCCCGATCCCCAACATAAACAAATCCTCTAGACGGTCATGCATTATGGCTCAAGGCATGGGCACACAGAGGATTTTTTATGTTGGGGACCGGGGTAAAATGCAATAAATTATTGAAAATTTATTGCACTTTCTGTTTCTTTTTAATTTATGGAAACTGCCCCCTACCCTAGCCCCCGCTGCGTACAGTCATGGTTCAGTGACAAAGCAATGGCCACGTAACTGTGAGGCCCCAGGATCAAAACCGTGTCGATGTGTTATATTAGTGCCCTTTTGTGGGGCATTAATCCTTATTACTTTGTATTTATTCTGTATTTTACTTTGTTATACTTGAATTCTGAATACTGAATTCTCATTGTTACTACAGTAAACATGATCTATCTTGGAACCACCCTGACAGTATACATACCTTCGTCTTGAAATCAATCAGTCCCGGGAAAACCAAACATAATCTCTTTCTATTGTCGAAAGAGAGTAGCCTTGATATCTTAGAATTTGATAGAAAATTACTTCAAATCTCAGCTCCTTATATTAATATTTCTCTTAATTGTCTTTTTAATGAAAGTTTAAATTGTGGATTTTTACCTAATGATTGGAAACTGGCTAGAACTACGCCTGTTTATAAAGGTAAAGGTGATAAGAATAATATTTCAAATTATAGACCCATCTCAGTCGTATGTCATATTGCTAAACTGCTTGAAAAGGAAGTTCAGTCTCAATTCTTATCTTACTTGCAGACTAATCATCTTATTAGTGTTGACCAATATGCTTTTTTGCCAAATCATTCAACTAATACATGTTTACATAGAGTCATTGATGATTGGTACGAATCTTTTAAAGTTGAAACTCTAAGCAAATAAATGTCCCTTAATTTGTTACCTACGGCAAGTATATGTTATTTTTAAGTTTTTCAATTACTTAGTATATCACAAAAATATTCTGTCTACTCGAAATCCTCAATTGAAATGTTGAAAATATCCGCCTCTCTTTGCATAGAAAATCAGTCACGGCGCTGGTCTACTATTTATGACCTCACGTCCGGGAGAGAGTATATTCACGTACCCGGATGTTCCATAGCAAACGTGTGCAGAGTGATACGATTTTCTGCATATTTTTGTTTCAAAGGCTGAAAAGTCTAATAAATCATAATTCTATGTACAATTCTTTACCTTCCCCTAGTACTTCATAGTATTAATATCAATTCCCCTTTTAAAAATTATGACATATACATGCCAACGATGTGCTATTAGTCGATATTTTCACCATGTAATTTTTGTTTTGGTGTTGAAATCGGCCCAGGCACGGAGTGAACAGTAGCTGTCTACCCATGCACAGTTCATTACCATACACTACAGCGATCGATCTCCCGATGGTTTCTTCTTCCTTTTTCCCATGTCTTTCGCCTTCCTTGGCCCTGAAGATCCTTCATCTACCAATTCTGACACCGGTAGTCAGGAGCAAGTCTTTGTTAGTTGTTTTTCTTAGCTGGCAACGTCGCTTTCATTCTCTTGCAATTGCCGATAAACATATAACTAGCGCACGTACGTTCCATCACAAGCAAGCAGCGCCTAGAGCAGCGGCTTGGTCTTACCTCCCGATTCTGCTCGCTTCACGAACGTTCATGCAAGAGAGCCGCATCACTCGCCAAAATATTATAGAGGAAGCGCGCTTGCATGATCTCGTTCAAGTTTGATATTTTACCACATAAAATGTTTAACTGGTACTGTATCCTTTTTTGAGGCAGTCACACACATCTATGATAATTACTATCATAGTTCTAGACCTATTCGTTTTACAAAACTGCTCCTGTACCTTATCTGATGACAATATAATGCATCCGCCTATTCATACGTGCACGATTTAACTTTAATTCCTAAGCAGTAAACTCGTCTTAAATCTCTAGTAAATAGGTGAATATGAGGATATAAAAAGAAATCAGCGACTGGAAAATGTTGCTTCGTTATTCTTCATTCAAATGAAAACAGAAAATCCATCAAATATACTCCTTAACAACAACAAATCTAAGCTCTGACAGGGTAGCATTTACGTAGGGATATCACTGCCATTCACTCTCACTGAGCCCATGACTCCCGTTCGTGACGTCACGGATAGAGGCCCGACTCTACGTGCACTTCCGGGTTTCAGACTTAGATATTTTGGTAGAGTTTACTCGAATAAATTCATTATTCTAAACTTGTTTTGTCGGGTGGACACCATTTGGTGTTATTATGGGGGTTAAAAGCTTTCTATTTATGTAATTATCTCAGTATTTGGGATTGTCTTAGAGTATCAACTTTAATGAAAAGGAAAAAGTTGGTGCATGTTTTCTTGATATTTCAAAATGTTTTGATTGTATTGACCATGAACTTTTGTTGTCCAAATTATGGTATGGTATTTTAAATACTGAACTTAAATGGTTTTCTAGTTTTTTATCTGGTCGGAAACAAGCAGTTTATTGTCATGGTAAACTGTCCGAAACAAAGGATATTACTATAGGAATTCCTCAGGGGAGTATTTTAGGCCCCTCCCTCTTTCTTGTTTTTATAAATGATATAACTGATTGCTTACGGTTAAGTACATGTAATATATACGCTGATGATGTTGTCTTATATGTTTCTGATATGGATATTAATGTCATTACATCTAAGCTTCAAGCAGATTTATATGCTATAAATGAATGGTATTGTAAAAATAGATTAGGTATTAATCCTAATAAGAGTAATGTTATGCTGCAGTGGCGGATCTAGGGGGGGGGGGTTGGGGGGTTGCAACCCCCCCCCAAAAAAAATCCGGGGACCATTTTTTTAAATCTTATCGCAAGAAAACGCCATTTTCACACACAGATTTTCAAAAATTTTCCCTACTGTGGGAGGGGGGACACCCCCCCTCCCACACCCTCCCCCCCCTCGCTCGCTCCGCTCGCTTGGACTCGGTCGCTACGCTCCCTCGCATACCACCCCAACCCCCCCTTTATAAAAAGCTGGATCCGCCCCTGTGCTGTTGAGTAGTAACACACGAGGTAACGATGAATTAGGTCTGAAGGTGCATATTGATACTGAAACAATAGAACAAGTACAAAGTATCAGATATTTAGGGATTGGAATTGATAATAATAATAATAATAATAGTACAGTTCTTATAAAGCGCATAATACATATTTTGTTAACATCTCTACGCGCTGACATCTCTACGCGCTGATGATAGATTATATTGGGATGTCCACATTAAATCTCTTACCAAATCATTAAGTTATAAGATTTTTACTTTGAGAAAGCTCAGTAAATTTTAAGCTCTTCCATTTTGAATAAAATATACAAATGTACCATACAGCCAATCATAGATTATTCTTGTTCCGTATGGGGAAACTGTTCTTTACAAAACAGAAACATTCTTTTAAGACTACAAAAAAGAGCTGCACGTATTGTCGTAGGGAATTTTTATTATGATGTAAATAGCTTGAATATAATGAATTCATTAAAATGGCAATCCATTGATACTAGACGGGACTATTTTTTATCATGTATAATGTACAACTGTATTCATGGAAAAGCCCCAGTACGATTATGCAATGAAGTGGAAATGGTTTTTGACAGACATGGTTTTAACACTAGACTTGCCAATACGCTGAATGTTGTTTTACCCAAGCCTAATCTTGAATGTTTTAAGAATTGTTTTAGGTACGCTGGAGGTAAAATCTGAAAAAGTTTACCTTCTGCTTTTCAAAATGCTAAATCTATCGATGTTTTTAAAGTTGATACTCTAAGCAAATAAATGTCCCTTAATTTGTTACCTACGGCAAGTATATGATATTTTTCGGTTTTTCAGTTACTTATACCCTTTTCACATCTATTTTTCTTAACCCCGGACTATCCTTAACCCCATACTATCCTTAACCCCATACTATTTGTTTTGCTGTTCACATCTATTTTCTTAACCCCGGACTATGTGCTTAGCCGGGGTTAAGAAATTTCACGCGATTCACACTACGTTCGCCTTAGCCCCGGACTATTCGATAGCTCATGAATATTAATGCTTTTGCTACCGCGCATGCGCCTTTCGACTAAATGAAGGGGAAAAACCCGCGCGCTAAATTCAATTCAATTCCGATCGATCGGAATTGGAAGTAGTTCTAGGCCTACGTAGTAAACGATCTCGATCTCGACGCATACTGATTTCAACATCTTCCCAATTGGTCCTTCTGATGGGTAAAGCCGTCATTCCGGTGTAAATACAATTAAAATCAGGAGACAATCAATGCAACAATTGAACTATAATCAATATCGGTCAACGAACTCTTTGCTTGTGGTAAAAAGACCAACAATATACAGTACGGTACGTAATAATTTTAGCTCGCTCGTGTTGTGTTATCCAGCCTTGCGCAAAGCGTTTTCCCTTTATTATTTTACCGATACAAATCAATTACCCATTTTTCATCCAATTCATAAAATATGACTGATAATGATAAATGCAATAAAAAATTATGAGCTACATGTTCTTTCACTATTTTTTTAAATCAATTTTATAATAAAGATTTTTTCATAATGACCTCTGCCTCGTAAAAGACTAAACGTCAATACAGAGAGCATGCATGCGTAACGTGAACTGCATGCATAGCGCGCGATAAATGCAAATTCACGACCACACGACCACGCTGTCTGTGATTGGCTGTTGCTTAGCCCCGCTTCTCCTTAGCCCGGTTCGGATTCACACTACGCAGCTTAGCACCACAATTGCCCGGCTAACCCCGCAATTGCCCGGCTAACCCTGCTATTTTGCAGGGCCAGATAGTCCCGTACTATTTGTGGGGTTAGCCCACTTTGGCAAAACGTAATGTGAACAGAAAGCCGGCTAAAATTGCCCCGGGTAATTGGTGGGGCTAAGGAAGGAATTGGTGGGGCTAAGAGCCCCCTTAGCCCCACCTATTTCCCGGGGTTAAGCAATATTTGGTAGATGTGAAAAGGGTATAAGTATATCACAAAAAAAATTCTGTCTACTCGAGATCCTCAATTGAAATGTCGAAAATATCCGCCTCTCTTTGCATAGAAAATCAGTCACGGCGCTGGTCTACTATGTATGACCTCACGTCCGGGAAGCGTTATTTTTTTATGCGGCACAGATTGGGGCATGGCGCGTGTTAAACCTATGGGAAGTACGTTCTTTCCCTTCTGAATAGTGTCTGCACGTACGTGAGACTAGTCATGTTCGCTAGCGCATTAAGCGCTGCGAAGAAGTTTGTATCAGTCCCTGTTTGTATAAATTATATCCATCGCGAACTATGTGTTTAGATAACATTCCTCTTCGTTTAAGTTAGTTAAGTTTTATTGACTAATTATTGTGATGTTCTCCTTATTGACGTGCTGCCTCCTCTTCAGATTTCCAATTTGATTTTAATTGTTGATTTAATGATTTTCCATGCGGTAGTGGATTACATGTAACACTATTAAAAACAGACCAGCTACTTATACTGTCTAGTACGCACACGACCAGTATTAGTCTGTAAATCAAGACCCCTTTTAAAAAAAAGCCCCAATCTGTGCCGCATAAAAAAAAAACGCGTCCGGCGTAGAGTATATTCACGTACCCGGATGTTCCATAGCAAACATGTGCAGAGTGATACGATTTTCTGCATATTTTTGTTTCAAACGCTGAAAAGTCTAATAAATCATAATTCTATGTACAATTATTTACCTTCCCCTAGCACTTCATAGTATTAATATCAATTCCCCTTTTAAAAATTATGACATATACATGCCAACGATGTGCTATTAGTCGATATTTTCACCATGTAATTTTTGTTTTGGTGTTGAAATCGGCCCAGGCACGGAGTGAACAGTAGCTGTCTACCCATGCACAGTTCATTACCATACACTACAGCGATCTCCCGATGGTTTCTTCTTCCTTTTTCCCATGTCTTTCGCCTTCCTTGGCCCTGAAGATCCTTCATCTACCAATTCTGACACCGGTAGTCAGGAGCAAGTCTTTGTTAGTTGTTTTTCTTAGCTGGCAACGTCGCTTTCATTCTCTTGCAATTGCCGATAAACATTATTATAACTAGCGCACGTACGTTCCATCACAAGCAAGCAGCGCCTAGAGCAGCGGCTTGGTCTTACCTCCCGATTCTGCTCGCTTCACGAACGTTCATGCAAGAGCCGCATCACTCGCCAAAATATTATAGAGGGAGCGCGCTTGCATGATCTCGTTCAAGTTTGATA
Organism: Strongylocentrotus droebachiensis; assembly: GCA_035222895.1. Taxonomy (NCBI): domain Eukaryota; kingdom Metazoa; phylum Echinodermata; class Echinoidea; order Camarodonta; family Strongylocentrotidae; genus Strongylocentrotus; species Strongylocentrotus droebachiensis. Next base: position 461,635 of record JAVYIG010000209.1, read on the forward strand.
TTTTACAACATAAAATGTTTAACTGGTATTGTATCCTTTTTTGAGGCAGTCACACACATCTATGATAAGTACTATCATAGTTCTAGACCTATTCGTTTTTACAAAACTGCTCCTGTACCTTATCTGATGACAATATAATGCATCCGCCTATTCATACGTGCACGATTTAACTTTAATTCCTAAGCAGTAAACTCGTCTTAAATCTCTACCAAATAGGTGAATATGAGGATATAAAAAGAAATCAGCGACTGGAAAATGTTGCTTCGTTATCCTTCATTCAAATGAAAACAGAAAATCCATCAAATATAGTCCTTAACAACAACAAATCTAAGCTCTGACAGGATAGCATTTACGTAGGGATATCACTGCCATTCACTCTCACTGAGCCCATGAGTCCCGTTCGTGACGTCACGGATAGAGGCCCGACTCTACGTGCACTTCCGGGTTTCAGACTTAGATATTTTGGTAGAGTTTACTCGAATAAATTCATTATTCTAAACTTGTTTTGTCGGGTGGACACCATTTGGTGTTATTATGGGGGTTAAAAGCTTTCTATTTAGGTAATTATCTCAGTATTTGGGATTGTCTTAGAGTATCAACTTTAAACGTATGTACAAGGACACATTTTTTAAACCTGTGTGATACAATGCCGATTCATTTACTGCTTTGACATGGCTTGTTTCTCTCTCTCTCTCTCTCTTTCTCTCTCTCCATCTCCCTCTCCCCTCTTTTCTTTCTTTCCCCTTTTCCTCCTTTACTTTTTACCAGTTTCCTTATATCTTTTCTCCTCAACTGTTTTTGGGGTGATATTTTAATGCCTTTTATTAAAGTGATTTGATGTTTTTTCCGCTGTTAATTTCAATTATAACATTGTCGTTTTTGTTTTGTGCTTTTTACTACTTTTAATGCGTATTATCCTTATAATTATGTTAGTTTTATACTGTTCTTACCTTTGCTTGTGAGCTTTGGTGATTTTCATTATATATATTTACGTGTACTACATTTTTATCCTGTTCAGGACCATGATGTAAAACAGATTTTGTATCTACAATGTATATCTGATTCTTGTTATCCTGAATAAATACATTTCAATAAATAAATAAATAAAATACTTTTTATACTATGCTTTTAATACCAGGTCCAATATGTAAAACAGATTTATTTCTGATCTTGTGTACCTGTATAAATATGTATGAATAAAATAAATAAAATAAAATTACTGTCATTTATGACTTAAGGGCGTAGGTCCCCTAGTTGATAAGCATAGTAGCATACACATGCTTTAGCAGTCACACAGAACACACATTGGCAAAGTATTATTCAATACAATCTGAGAATGTATACTATTATCTAGATCTATTATTTTTTAATTATTTTTTAAATAATTCCATAAATTGGGGTAAAACAAAAATATTCCAACTATAATGAGCGACAGTGTACGTTACTCGAGCCACTTCCATAACTAAAAATAGTTCGTGAAGGAAAGATAATTTGCTCTGATTATATACCGTTAATTGAAAATGCGGCAAGTCATAACTCGAAGGGCTCACAAATTAGCGTGGTATTATTAACCAATATTGCACTTTCTTGCCATCTCTCCCTCCTCTCTACCACCCTCTCACTTTCTCTCTCTCTCTCTCTCTCTCTCTCTCTATCTATCTATCTATTTCTCTCTCTCTCCCGTCTATCATCACTCCCTCGCTTTCCCTCTCTCTCGGTCTCTCTCTCTCTCTCTCTCTCTCTCTCCGTGAGTCAGTCCCCATTTCTCCATGTACCCCCTTGTCCTTCTCTCTGACTCTATCTAGAGGTGACGTAGTCGCGTGGTTTAAATACAAAGGTTGTGGCCCGAATTCACAAAGGAGGTTTGTCGACAAACCTAGGTTTATGTGCGTCATATGACGCGTTTCGACGCGTTTTTACAAACCATGTTAAAATGCGTCGAAACGCACATAGACCTAGGTTTATTCGGGCCTGTGGGTTTGATCCTCGACACGATACTAATGTCTGATACAGAAAACTGTCATTGGTCGGGGATGATCATAAAATGTATTTTTTGAAGCTTCTACCAACCTTGAATTTTGTTGCGCAAGCATCCGTCCACTTCTGTGGACTTTCTCAAGCTAAGTTTCCAGTCACACGATTTCTTAGCTGCGCCGCCTGCATGGTATCTTGCGAACACTGGACCAAAGATAGGTGACAATAAGTATCCAGAGTCCCTGTTTAGTGTAGGCTTAATCCTCTTAATCCATAATTACTCTTTCACCTTTCTTGACCAGAAGTTGCTTTCAAAGTCAATAATAAGGGCATCATCTCATCCAATATTATGTCCTTGAGCTGAGGGCGTGTTCAGCTAAAGCTGAATGGGATGGGTAGCTCAATCCGAGGGCTCTTTTGCGTTCTTTTAATCGCTCATTTAAGTTTTGCCAGTTTCCCCCAACATATGAATTAATACAATCTGTGCAAGTAATCTTTACACAATGCTTGTCTTTTCCTCTCTTGGAATTTGGTCTTTTGGATGGACCAAATTAGGGCTTCTGAAGGCAACACTAATATCCTTGTTTTGGAATGCTCGTTTCAAGCGAGAGGATATAGTGTTAACAAAAGGAAGGACTACTCTGTTGTTAACTTATCCTTGTTTATGTGGGGGGGGGGGGTGTTACACCCACAAATGTAATAACTCCCACAAATGTAATAACGCCCACAAATGTAATAACACTTTACCCACAAATGTAATAACACTTTACCCACAAATGTAATAATTTCACCCACAAATGTAATAATGACTTTACCCACAAATGTAATAAATTTTAAGTGATATTTTGAATCACCCACAAATGTAATAATGACTTTACCCACAAATGTAATAAATTTGAAGGGATATTTTGTCGAATTTAAATCTAAAACCCTGTAATAAAGCATGGGTATAGCGCGCAGTCTTTGCTCCAGACCCGGTTATTTCAAAACTTTTTAAAAATCTTCAAAACTAAGACCCCATCATCTTATTCCTATGGAAGAACATAAGTATTGAGCGTAGTCTTTCCTCCAGACCCGGTTTTTCAAAAGTTAAAAAACAAACAAAAAACAAAACAAAACAAAACAAAACAACAAAAAAACCTTTTAAACTAAGACCCCTCCATCTTCCAAATTAAGACCCGGTAATAAAGCATGGGATTAGAACGTAGTCTTTACTTCAGACTCGGTTATTTAAAAAAAAGAAAATCTTCAAACTAAGATCTCACCATCTCATTCCTGTGGAATAACATGGGTATAGAGCGTAGTCTTTCCTCCAGACCCAGTTATTTCAAAGGAAATAGACATTTAAACAAATCTTCGAAACTAAGACCCACCATCTTATTCCTCTTTTTTTTCATTTAAAAAATAAATTACATTATTACATATGTGGATACAACACGTCACAAATAACTGACGAATCAGTCAAAATGGTCCATATATATAACACACAGAGGAGGGACCGATTCGATGGTTCGTTGACCGTCGACGATTTCTTAATCATGTAAATATTCTAACGCCCAAAAATATCCTGAAATTCAATGTTCGTAGAAAAAAAAGTAATTGAATAAGTGACCTTAAATGTATTTAAATATTGACGCTGATTGTTTTATGCATGTGATTATGAAATATGTTCACGATATGTAACATATATTTATATATATATATATGTACGCTATTAGTGACATTAAAACGTTGGATTGCGATGTTATATTTTCATGAGTGCGTGAATGAATTACCTTTCTTCATGTGATGACCGTATCCACATATGTAATAATGTAATTTATTTTTAAATGAAAAAAAAAGAGGAATAAGATGGTGGGTCTTAGTTTCGAAGATTTGTTTAAATTTCTATTTCCTTTGAAATAACCGGGTCTGGAGGAAAGACTACGCTCTATACCCATGTTATTCCACAGGAATGAGATGGAGAGGTCTTAGTTTGAAGATTTTTTTTTTTAAATAACCGAGTCTGAAGTAAAGACTACGTTCTAATCCCATGCTTTATTACCGGGTCTTAATTTGGAAGATGGAGGGGTCTTACTTTAAAAGTTTTTTTTTTTTTTTTTTTTTTTTTTTAACTTTTGAAAAACCGGGTCTGGAGGAAAGACTACGCTCAATACTAAATATATATGTTCTTCCACAGGAATAAGATGATGGGGTCTTAGTTTTGAAGATTTTTAAAAAGTTTTGAAATAACCGGGTCTGGAAGAAAAACTACGCTCTAAACCCATGCTTTAATTACCGGGTCTTAGTTTGGAAGATGGTGGGGTCTTAGTTTTGAAGATTTTTTTTTTTTTTTTTAAATAACCGGGTCTGGAGCAAAGACTGCGCGCTATACCCATGCTTTATTACAGGGTTTTAGTTTTAAATTCGACAAAATATCCCTTCAAATTTATTACATTTGTGGGTAAAGTCATTATTACATTTGTGGGTGGTTCAAAATATCACTTAAAATTTATTACATTTGTGGGTAAAGTCATTATTACATTTGTGGGTGATTCAAAATTATTACATTTGTGGGTAAAGTGGTTATTACATTTGTGGGTGAAATTATTACATTTGTGGGTAAAGTGTTATTACATTTGTGGGTGTTGTTACATTTGTGGGTAAAGTGTTATTACATTTGTGGGCGTTATTACATTTGTGGGAGTTATTACATTTGTGGGTGTAACAGGGGGGGGGGTCTGAGTTCTTATTCTGTCCTTCGCTCTTTGTCTCATCCATGCTGGGTATCCACATAACATTTGTAAGCGCCTTGTCAATAATTATGTTGGAATTCACTGTGTAGTGCAATGTCGTTTGCCAGTGCATTAATTATATACACGTGCCACTACATACCAAGAGAGAAATATACTGACATGGTACGATGAAGAAAGCCTTTGTGTTAGTAATTTCCATATGCCCTCAACGTGACGATATGATAGGAATACGCAACATGGAGTGGAGATGTTGCTCATTGTGCGTGAATAAATTCGATAACCGAGGTAACACAATCTATAAAGCGCTAAGCGATGGTATTTCGTACTAAGCCCGATATAAACCAAATTATTATCACATTGTCTTCCGCCTCTCCTTTTTACATAATTCTCATTCTCTTTATTTCCCTCGTTCTTGTCTTACTCTCTCTCTCCCTCTCTCTCTCTCTCTCTCTCCCTCTCTCCTACCCTCCCTCTCTCTCTCCATCCCTCTCCCCTCTCTCTCTCTCTCTCTCTCTCTCTCTCTCCCTCTCTCCTACCCTCCCTCTCTCTCCCTCCCTCTCCCCCTCTCTCTCTCTCTCTCTCCCTCCCTCCCCCTCTCTCTCTCTCTCTCCCTCTCTCTCTCCCTCCATCCCACCTCTCTCTCTCTCCCTCCATCCCACCTCTCTCTCTCCTATTTTACTTCTCTATTCTTCCTCCTTTACCCACTCCCCATCTCCCGTCTCAACCACCACCACTTCCCGTCAAACATTCACACGCTCATCGCACGTCAGGTCAATATTCATCATCAAAAACCAATCAAAGCTCATCATTCGCGAACTATTGTCCGATTTCATGCTGCTCCAGTTACAAAGTGGTCTGCATCCGCCAGAAGAGATTTCCTCATTCATTTCAGCTTCATACAACGTATGAGGTGAAATTCGATGGGTACATACAATCATGTTGTCAAGAATTGCTCGGATTTTTTTATTTCCGTACCTGGTATCTGCGGGATCGCTTTTTCAAATGGTGCAACTTGAATTTGGTAACTCATTAACAGCTTTGAGAAGGACCGCCCGATCATATCATTCTCTTCAAAATGTTCGCCGCTTGATGGAGTTGAAATTATTAGACAAGACCTTCACATCTTGATATGTTGGATATACCAAGTATGACCAATAAGCTCAAGCATTTATTCTTTGACATTGTGTTTCGTCGTATATGCTCTGTTTGCCCTGGATTTTATTGTGATTAACATTGTTCGCCTCATTATCTAGAAATAAGGATTTGAGGATTCAATTTACATGACTTGTGAAGGATTTGTAAGCGGCTTTTATTCAACATTAGTTTTAGTCAATTCTTGTTTAATACGAAGCTTTCTGGAATAGTCTATGAAGGATTGTTTGGAATATGATACGTGTTTATAACTCTTCATAAAATCCTCTCAGCTTATGGATGAATGCGTTAACACTGGGTGTCAACAACGTTTCAGTAACATGACTCCAGCAGTCCCCAACATGGCTTCTGAAGTTTTGGTCAGCTCTACAACAAGGCCAGAGTTCAGATGCGTCGGTTACCTGTGCCTAACCCAAAGCCAAATCATAGGCTTCTTTGTCTTTGATATTGTAATAGCCGTGGTCATATTGATCGGCAATAGCCTGGTCATACTCAGTGTCGCCAGGACGCCCTCACTACGCTCTCAGAACAACATCTTCCTGGCCAGCCTAGCCGTGGTCGATTTCCTGCTCGCTACCATCTGCATACCTCTCGACATCATCGTCGGATTGGGGTTCAAGCCCGACGTCTCGCCGTGGGCTTGCTTGTCCTTAAGCGCCGTCATCGGCAGCATGGTGTTTCTCACCATCTTGCACATCACCGTGGTTGCCTTTGATCGATTTCTGGCCATCACGTCGCCGTTCACCTACCAGCAGACGATGACGAACGGTCGGGTAGCATGTTTTATCGCCGGCATTTGGTTGATAACCCTGGTGCTTAGCTCCACCGCTTTCGCGTGGAATAACGTTCAAGATTTCTACTACCCCGCCTGCGATCTCCTCTTCATCCAAGGCAAGGGATATCGTATCATGATCGTCGTGCTCATCATGTTTGTGCCGCTTACGCTGATGTCCTATTGGTACTTTCGCATCTACCGCGTCGCCCGTAGTCATCGACGTCGGATAGCCGCGCTCGAGCGCGTTCTTGAAACAAAAGCATTCGCTCGGGCCAAATACGCTACAACGCTCAAAAAAGACTTGAAAGCCGCCGTTACGATCATGTTCGTTTTCGGCCTCTTCATCATCGGATGGCTGCCGGCATCGTTTATGACCATCATTGACGTCATCATCCCCGACGTCCGTCTAGACGAGATATACGTCTACGAGCTCATCTGTTTCAAAATCGCCTTCTCGAATAGTGCAATGAACCCGATGATTTATGCGGCGAGGAGCATGGATTTTCGGCGGGCATTTGCTCGACAGCTAGGCCTGGTTTTCAGGTGTGCGTGTTGGACCAAACTGACTTCAAAAAGGCCTGATTCTAGAGCAACTGACATCAATCGAGTAGTATCTGCTACCACACTTTCGTCGACGATTAGACTGAATTAAAGAAAACACAACACAACATAATGATTTCTTTTTAAATCTATGTGCAGATTCAATATTTCGACTGAGGTATACGACGTCTTTCTTTAATTTGTGATGGGAACAATAGTGAAAAGGCAAGAGTCAAGCGCATCGTGCACCATTATGCCTGATTACAATATAATTATGCATACATTGATTCTTCAACAAAACAAAAAACCGCAACATCTTTTTGTGAAAACGAATTCGTTTGATAAAATTATGGAAATGCAAGCACTACTTTAAACAAACAGAACTTTGTCATTCCTTACTTATTTTTCCTGATTGAGGGGTCATAAAGGGCAGAAACTCAACTTTTTAGAAATGTGATTTTCTCCTTGAAATTCAGATCCCCCCCCCCCCCCCACCCCCACTCAGTGTTATTTAGGGTACGCATATGCGTGTTCCCTCCTCTTGAAAACACCCTCTAAGTCCGGTGTGTAAAGTCAATTTTGTGTATGTACGAGCCGGACTTTGGTGCGTGAAAAGTACCCCTTTACCGGACATTTAAACACGCATGCGGTCATTCCGACCCCGGAGTAGGGGGGGGGGGGGGGGGGGGCGGGATTCAGATACCGTCAGCCAAATGACTTTTTTGTTTTCCCTCTTCAAATTCATTTTAATCACTCATGCGTGACATATGCATTATATGAGTTGCATCAGATGAAAGAGGGGGATCTAAGCTTTCCAAATATTATGTGTCATTTATCAATTATAATTGTGATTAAGTTACGATAAAACATCGATAATTCTCGGTTTCGTTTTTTCTGGGACGCACTGTATAAACCAAATTATTATCACACTGTCTTTCGCCTCTCCCTTTTAACATTAATTTTCATTCTCTTTATTCCCCTCTTTCTTTTCTTACCCCCCCCCCCCCTTCTCTCTCTCTCTCCTCCATCTCTCTCTCTCTCTCTCTCTCCCTCTCTCTCTCTCTCTCCCTCTCTCTCTCTCTCTCCCTCTCCCCTCTTCTCTACTCTTTCTCTCTCCCCATATCTCTCTCTCTCCCTCTCTCTCCCTCTCTCTCTCTCTCTCCCTCTCCCCTCTTCTCCTCTCTTTCTCTCTCTCTTTCTCTCTCTCTCTCTCTTCTTTCACTTCTCTATTCTTCCTTCTTTACCCACTCCCCATCTCCACCACCACCACTTCCCGTCAAACATTCATACGTTCATCGCACGTCAGGTCAATATTCATCATCAAAAAACCAATCAAAGCTCATTCGCGAACTATTGTCCTATTTCATGCTGCTCCAGTTACACAGTGAGCTGCATCCGCCAGACGAGATTTCCTCATTTATTACAAATTCATACAACGTATGAGGTACATACAATCATGTTGTCAAGAATTGCTCGGATTTTTTTGTTTTCGTACCTGGTATCTGCGGGATCGCTTTATCTAATGGTCCAACTTGAATTTGGTAACTCATTACAGCTTTGAGAAGGACCGCCCGATCATAATCTCTTCAAAATGTTCGCCACTTGATGGAATCACCTTCACATTTTGATATGTTGGATATAGCAAGTATGATCAATAACCTCAAGCATTTATTCTTTGACATTGTGTTTCGTCGTATATGCTCTTTTTGCCTTGGATTTTATTGTGATTAACATTGTTCGCCTCAGAGTGTAGCCTACATGTATCTAGAAATTTTGAGGATTCAATTTACATGTGATGGATTTGTAAGCGGCTTTTATTCAACTTTAATTTTAGTCAATTCTTGTTTAATACGAAGCTTTCTGGAATAGTCTATTGAAGGGTTGTTTGGAATATGATACGCGTTTATAACTCTTCATAAAATCCTCTCAGCTTATGGATGAATGCGTTAACTCTGGGTGTCAACAACGTTTCAGTAACATGTCTCCAGCAGTCCCCAACATGGCTTCTGAAGTTTTGGTCAGCTCTACAACAAGGCCAGAGCTCAGATGCGTCGGTTACCTGTGCCTAACCGAAAGCCAAATCATAGGCTTCTTTGTCTATGGTATTATAATAGCCGTGGTTATACTGATTGGCAATACCCTGGTCATACTCAGTGTCGCCAGGACGCCCTCACTACGCTCTCAGAACAACATCTTCCTGGCCAGTCTAGCCGTGGTCGATTTCCTGCTCGCTACCATCTGCATACCTCTCGACATCATCGTCGGATTGGGGTTCAAGCCCGACGTCTCGCCGTGGGCTTGCTTGTCCTTAAGCGCCGTAATCGGCAGCATGGTGTTTCTCACCATCTTGCACATCACCGTGGTTGCCTTTGATCGATTTCTGGCCATCACGTCGCCGTTCACCTACCAGCAGACGATGACGAACGGTCGGGTAGCATGTTTTATCGCCGGCATTTGGTTGATAACCCTGGTGCTTAGCTCCACCGCTTTCGCGTGGAATAACGTTCAAGAATTCTACTACCCCGCCTGCGATCTCCTCTTCATCCAAGGCAAGGGATATCGTATCATGATCGTCGTGCTCATCATGTTTGTGCCGCTTACGCTGATGTCCTATTGGTACTTTCGCATCTACCGCGTCGCCCGTAGTCATCGATGTCGGATAGCCGCGCTCGAGCGCGTTCTTGAAACAAAAGCATTCGCTCGGGCCAAATACGCTACAACGCTCAAAAAAGACTTGAAAGCCGCCGTTACGATCATGTTCGTTTTCGGCCTCTTCGTCATCGGATGGCTGCCGGCATCGTTTATGACCATCATTGACGTCATCGTCCCCGACGTCCGTCTGGACGAGATATACGTCTACGAACTCATCTGTTTCAAAATCGCCTTCTCGAATAGTGCAATGAACCCGATGATTTATGCGGCGAGGAGCATGGATTTTCGGCGGGCATTTGCTCGACAGCTAGGCCCGGTCTTCAGGTGTGCGTGTTGGACCAAACTGGCTTCAAAAAGGCCTGATTCTAGAGCAACTGACATCAATCAAGAAGTATCTGCTGCCACACTTTCGTCGACGATTAGACTGAATTAAAGCAAAACACAACGCAACATAATGATTTCTTTTTAAATCTATGTGCAGATTCAATATTTCGACTGAGGTAAACGACGTCTTTCTTTAATTTGTGATGTGAAGAGTAGTGAAAAGACAAGAGTCAAGCGCATTGTGCACCGTTATGCCTGATTACAATATATGCAAACATTGATTCATGAAACATCTTTTTCAAAAAATTATTTTCTTTGTGTACGTATGATGAGCATGTAACCTCACATTTTGCCATTAACCACTGAACAACAGTAGAAATTATTTTATCGCCCAATTCGGAGCAAAACATGAAAAGTAAACTAAGTCAGAGAGTTGGGTAAATATTAAGTGATAAACACTTGATAGAAAGAGTTATTCGATAAGTTTTTAAATAATAATGATAATAATATATTTTATATAACCCATTTTCCCTTAACTACCTTTATGCAAGTAGTTGTAAATGATATTTAAAAACAAATTAAAAGAAACGAGGTGGAAAAACAACTTTTTATCATGTTTTGAAATCCAACTTCGGTCAAGGTCGAATTATAAGAATCATGCATCTCATTATTAATGCATTTTCATATTGACAACAACCTAGCAACGGCTTCTTCCGATTAAATTTTTTCTTGTATCGTATCAGCAATTAAATAATAATATAAGTGTTTATCAAACAAACAAAAAGGAACATCAACAACCTCAAACAAATAAACAAAAAAGTTGTTATTTGTTTCTAAAGTAACCCAATGTTTTAAATCTTTAACATGATGTTCTGATAACTAGAAACTAACGATATTGTCGACAAAATATTATGGAGTAATTTATGGATATTAAAGTTACATGCATATAACTACAAATCAATGAATGTTGAGCTTTATCATCTAAAATATGCTGGTTTATATACCTTACTTTAGAAATCCAGCCATCTGATTGGTCGAAATGGAGTCGTGATTTTAGCCATTCCCGTAAAGAAACGAAAAATGCCAATAACTGTTGATTGTCCAAGAGTGAGATCCCTCAAAATTCCGGTTACCATGAAAATAGTAAAACTTTGTTGCGATACCCAATTGAAAAACAAGTCAGAAAAAATCTTGGAACCAGCGGGATTTGAACCTGCCATCTACTGCTTGCCGGGCAGCGACTCTACCACCAGGCCATCACTGGTCCATGGCACAGTCACGATGAACTAGAAACAAATACCCAAAGCTCTCCTGATTCTTTCTTTCAATTACAGATCGATCAATCGATCTTATTTACTGGGTGTAAGCCACAAATATGTTCAAACTATTGAAATTTCTCCCAGGAAGCATTACATTTATAAATGTTATTGTCCTATGGCGGACTAATGAATATTAATAAGTCAGAAAGAATCAGGAGAGCTTTGGGTATTTGTTTCTAGTTCATCGTGACTGTGCCATGGACCAGTGATGGCCTGGTGGTAGAGTCGCTGCCCGGCAAGCAGTAGATGGCAGGTTCAAATCCTGCTGGTTCCAAGATTTTTTTCTGACTTGTTTTTCAATTACAGATCGATCAATCGATCTTATTTACTGGGTGTAAGCCACAAATATGTTCAAACTATTGAAATTTCTCCCAGGAAGCATTACATTTATAAATATGTTTCTATAGAAGGATATGTTGAGAGGTGGTTAATCATAATGCATACCTTATTTGAATCATTGGCTCATTGACATTACAAACTATATAATAAAGTTTAAACTTTTATTGAATGACAATTGACTCTACTAGAAATACGATGTTCGACAGTAGATGGCGGCTGATTTTCAAACCCTTGTACCGAATGGTCGTACGTTTTGTTCTGCACAAAGATTCAATCAGTTTAATTTTGGCCATTTCAAGTCGTGGGTTATTGTTGAAGACAAATGCTCATGTACCTGTTACAGCTCATTTTCATGTAAGTTATTACCAAAGAAAGAATATGTCAGACAGTCACTCAATATTGTCTGACAGGGGAGTCTAGAAAGTTAATGGGTTACCTTGCATAATTTGAATACTAGGACACTACTAACGTTTAAGTTTCATAGATAGGACATAAAATGACATATTCATAGTTCCTGCAAAGTCCTACAGAATTTGATGTTGGCTGCAAAAGGGGCATATTATCTTTAAATGGAGACAAGGAAAGGTAGAATCGCCAATTCACTCTAAAATATACCAGGGATCACCTCCGATATACCGGACAATAATTATACAGAATATAAAATATTGTTAAAGGTGAAATCTATTGGCGGATTGGGAAGGGGTGGTTGTACCAGCCTAGGCACTCCCTTTAGAATCATCGTGATGTATCTTAAATAAACAAAAGGAAAATAAATGTCTGATAATCTTGTTTGTTTGTTTGTCAGATTTTTCTTTTCGGGAGTGTCGTGGCTGAGTGGTTTAAGGCGCTTGACTGGAGATGCGAATGTCGATGGTTCGAATCCCGACACGGCACCAATATCCTGGCAAGATATTAACCTGCACTTGTTACTCTCCGCCCAGGTGTTAAATGGGTACCTGGTAGGATGCCACCGTCATTGTTGGTCAAACAGTTTTTGAGCGTCAAGTAACGCCTGGCTGGTATACTCCCCTGACAGTGGAGATTGTGCACACAGTGTGTGGGGACAAGCATTGAATCCAAAGACCACGGTAACAAAGGTATATCTGTAAAGAACTTTGACATCGTTGATGTATTAAGCGCTATATAAAAGCGGAATATTATCATTATTATCAATCATTACCCCCTCCTTTAAACGAAACCCTTGATCTGCCATTGGAGAAGCCCTTCCAAACCGGTTTCAAAATGGAAATCTCCTTCCTGGTCCTTTCTCCAACCCCAGGAAGTTTAGTCAAAAGATTTCATCAAAATAAAGAAAATAGTGAGGTCGTTATCTGTTCAAAATTTGAACCCTTTAAACAGTCTCTACCTGCATGAATACAAATTACCTTTCACGTGATTAAAATAATTATAATGTCCCATTCTAGCGCTTTGCTTTGGTGGTAATGACCTACTCTGTCCGGCAATTGGTAATGAATCGGTATTTGAGACATTTCTCCCACCTCGTTATACTCACGATAGCCGCATATTGGATTGATTAATGATCTCGAGAAAAGGTACAGCCACTTCAGATACCTTCAGAGTCAGGGACTCAACGCGATTAAACAGTAAAGCCGTGAGCTATAATGGTTTAATGCTATATCACCACGACTACCGATTGTGACTTCACACGGCTGGTTATTTATCATTAGGGACTTTTAGATTTGCGTGGACTGATACGTGTGACGTCCATTCAAGGCAGTGCATTAAAAGGACGTCGATCGTAGCATAGACCTATTGGCCCGAATTCACAAAGGAGGTTTGTCGACAAACCTCCTTTTGTTTCGCCAAACCTCCTTTTGTTTTTTACAAACCAGGTTTGTAAAAAACGCGTAAAAACGCGTCATATGACGTACGAAAACCAAGGTTTGTCGACAAACCTCCTTTGGGAATTCGGGCCAATTTCTTCGTGCGAATCTAAAAGTCCCTATTATTAGGGGCTTTTAGATTTGCGTGTGACGTCCATTCAAGACAGTGCATTAAAAGGACGTCGATCGTAGCATAGACCTATTGTCTTCGTGCAATGATACGTGTGACGTCCATTCAAGGCAGTGCATTAAAAGGACGTCGATCGTAGCATAGACATATTGGCCCGAATCCACAAAGGAGGTTTGTCGACAAACCTCCTTTTGTTTCGCCAAACCTCCTTTTGTTTTTTTACAAACCAGGTTTGTAAAAAAACGCGTAAAAACGCGTCATATGACGTATGAAAACCAAGGTTTGTAGACAAACCTCCTTTGTGAATTCGGGCCATTGCCTTCGTGCGAATCTTAAAGTCCCTATTCTACGGATTATGCTGCTGCCAGGCGCGTAGCCAGGGGGGGGGGGGCGGTGGGGGCGGTCGCCCCCCCAAAAAAAAACGCCGGCCAAAAAAAAGAAAAGAGAGAAAAAAAGAAGAAAGGAAGAGGATGTAGGAAGAAAAAGGATTAAGAGTCGAGAACGGTACAACGAATCGTCTTCTTTCTCTAATAATTCAATGAAACGTCTAAGCTTCCGCGCTTCGCGCGGGAGGGGAGGGGGAACTGAATTCAGATAAGGATTAAGAGTCGAGAAAGGTACAACAAATCGTCTTCTTTCTCTAATAATTTATGAAACGTCAAAGCTTCCACGGGAGGGGAGGGGGGGGGGGAACTGAATTCAGACAAGGATTAAGAGTCGATCGAGAATGGTACAACGAATCTTCTTCTTTCTTTAATAATCTAATAAAACTTCAGAGCTTCCGCGCTACAGCTTCCGCGGAGGAAGGGAACTTGATACAAAAAAAGGATTAAGAGTCGAGGACGGTACAACGAATCGTCTTCTTTCTCTAATGAAACGTCAAAAGAAACTGAATTTAGATAAGGATTATAAGACTAAGAGTCGAGAATGGTACAACGAATCGTCTTCTTTCTTTAATAATCTAATAAAACTTCGGAGCTTCCGCGCTACGCGCGGAGGCAGGGGAACTTGATTCAAACAAAGATTAAGAGTCAAGGACGGTACAGCGAATCGTCTTCTTTCTCTAATGAGACGTCAACAGAAACTGAATTTAGATAAGGATTAAGAGTCGAGAACGGTCCAACGAATCGTCTTCTTTCTCTTATAATTTGATGAAACCTCAAAGCTTTCCCCCCTCCCCGCACCCTCCCCCCTAGGGAGCGCGCTACGCGCGCTCTGTAAGTGATTCGCACGCTTTGAGTGCTCACTACCGCCCCCCCTAAAATGAAATCCTGGCTACGCGCTTGGCTGCTGCTGTTAATTGTCTCAATCACAGTCTGCATATTTCGCTTGAATAGCTTGGTAATTATGTTGTAACACCAATTAATGATGTTCTAATGAGTTCGACCCCATCATAATATTCAGAACGGATAACAAAAAAAAACATTACGTTATAAACCAGTTGTGGATCCATAGTTCTAATTCTGTAAACAGGGTAATGGGAGCACGGATGTGTAAAGTACCGTAAGGCACCAACACAAATATCACTATAGTTTTCGCTATCATATAGTGCGGTGACTTGTAACATCGGATAAATGTTGTTATGATAATGATTCATATCAATATTCTGGCTATAACAGAGTACCGAACTGTGGCGTCATAATATCCTGGCCAAGTTGTCAAAGTTGCTGGTTCCAAACAGCTTTGTGCTATGGTAGGAACAGTCACCATGGAGTGAAGATGGTGCACATTGTGCGTGAATGAATCCGAAAACCAAGCTTATGATATCTGTTAAGCGCTTAGCGATGATATTTCGCATTAAGCGGTATATAAATATATTCAGATTATTATCTCAATCTTCCACCTCTCCCTCTTACCTTATCCTCATTCTCTTTATTCCCCTTTTTCTTTTCTTACCCGCACTCTTTCTTACTCTCTCTCTCTCTCTCTCTCCCTACCCCACTACCCCTCTCTCTCTCTCTCTCTCTCTCTCTCTCTCTCTCTTTTATCTCCCTTCTTTATCCTTCCTCCTTTACCCACTCCCCATCTCTCGTCTCCACCACCACCACCACCACCACTCTCCTTCAAACAGTCACACGCTCATCGCACGTCACTGCAATATATCATCAGAAACCATCGATAATCAAAGCTTTTTCGCAAACCGAAAACACTTGTTCGATTCCATGCTACTCCAGTTACACAGTGATCTCCATCCGTCAAACGAGATTTCCTAATTTGTTACAACTTCTTTGCTTCATTTTTGTACAGGCTTAATATTCAAGTGTGTAATAAACGGAGGAAGAGAATTTTATACAAGACGTCGACTTCTAATGAAGACGATCAGTTCGCCCTCGGCGTGTTTCAGTGTTGCGATGATACATGTAAAATGTCATGTCATCACTTAATTGAAAACATTTGCGACATCAAACATCATTGTTATTGAACTCGCCTGTCTACGTCATGAGCATTATTATTCATTTAAAAAAAAAAGAAGACTTTTACGATTAAAAAATCAAAACAAATAAAAACCTTACTGCCTATTTGGAGAATGCGGATTATCTAGAACGACAATTCGGTGACTCATTTACAGCTTTGAGAAGGACCACCCGATCATATCTCTCCAAATGTTCGTCGCTTGATAGAATTGAAATTATCAGACAAAACCTTCACAATTTGATATGTCCTCTCTATCCTCTCAGCTTGTGGATGAATGCGTTGACTCCGGTTGTCAACAACGTTTCAGTAACATGCCTTCGGAAGTTTTGGTCAGCTCTACAACCAGACCAGAGCTCAGATGTGCCGGTTACCTGTGCCTAACCCAAAGCCAAATCATAGGCTTCTTTGTCTTTGATATTGTAATAGCCGTGGTCATACTGATTGGCAACACCCTGGTCATACTCAGTGTCGCCAGGACGCCCTCACTACGCTCTCAGAACAACATCTTCCTGGCCAGTCTAGCCGTGGTCGATTTCCTGCTCGCTACCATCTGCATACCTCTCGACATCATCGTCGGATTGGGGTTCAAGCCCGATGTCTCGCCGTGGGCTTGCTTAACCGTGAGCGCCGTCATCACCACCATGGTGATTATCACCATCTTGCACATCACCGTGGTCGCCTTTGATCGATTTCTCGCCATCACGTCACCGTTCACGTACCAGCAGACGATGTCGAACGGTCGGGTAGCATGTTTTATCGCCGGCATTTGGTTGCTAACCCTGGTGCTTAGCTCCACCGCTTTCGCGTGGAATAACGTTCATGAATTCTACTACACCGCCTGCGATCTCCTCTACATCCTGGGTAAGGGATATCGTATCATGGTCGTCGTGCTCATCATGTTTGTACCGCTTACGCTGATGTCCTATTGGTATTTTCGCATCTACCGCGTCGCCCGTAGTCATCGACGTCGGATAGCCGCGCTCGAGCGCGTTCTTGAAACAAAAGCATTCGCTCGGGCCAAATACGCTACAACGCTCAAAAAAGACCTGAAAGCCGCCGTTACGCTCATGCTCGTTTTCGGCCTCTTCATCATCGGATGGCTGCCGGCATCGTTTATGACCATCATTGACGTCCTCGTCCCCGACGTTCGTCTGGACGAGATATATATCTACGAGCTCATCTGTTTCAAAATCGCATTCTCGAATAGTGCAATGAACCCGATGATTTATGCGGCAAGGAGCATGGATTTTCGGCGGGCATTTGCTCGACAGCTAGGCCTGGTTTTCAGGTGTGCGTGTTGGACCAAACTGGCTTCAAAAAGGCCTGATTCTAGAGCAAGTGACATCAATCGAGAAGTTTCTGCTGCCACACTTTCGTCGGCGATTAGACTGAATTAAAGCAAAACACAACGCAACATAATGATTTCTTATTAAATCTATGTGCAGATTCAATATTTTGACTGAGGTATGCGACGTCTTTCTTTAATTTGTGATGGGAACAGTGATGAAAAGGCAAGAGTCAGGCGCATTGTGCACCGTTATGCCTGATTACAATATAAACATTGATTCAATAAACATTTTTGTCAATAAATTGTTTTCTTTGTGTACGTATGATGAGCATGTATAACCTCACACTTTGCCATAAATCACTAGACAACAGCAGCAATTATTTTGCCACCAATTCGGGAGCAAAACGTGAAAAGTTAACTACGTCAGAGAGTGCGGTAAATAAGTGATAAACACTCGATAGAAAAGGTAATTCAATAAGTTTTTAAATGATCATGATAATAATATATTTTATATAACCCATTTTCCTTATACAATTTTTTATGTTCAAATGTGCTTTACAGTTACTACCTTTATACAAGTAGTTGTAAATGATAATTAAAAACAAATTAAAAGAAACGAGGTGGAAAAACAACTTTTTATCATTTTTTGAAATCCAACTACGGTCAAGGTCGAATTATAAGAATCATGCATCTCATTATTAACTATGCATTTTCATATTGAAAATGACCTTAGTAACGACTTCTTCCGATTAAATCTTTTCTTGTATCGTATCATCAGCAATTACATAATAATATAAGTGTCAAACAAACAAAAAGGAACATCAACAACATCAAACAAATAAACAAAAAAGTTGGTATTTGTTTCTAAAGTAACCCAATGTTTTAAATCTTTAACATGATGTTCTGATAATTAGAAACTAACGACATTGTCGACAAAATATTATGGAGTAGTTTATGTATATTAAAGTTACATGCATTATATACCTACAAATCAATGAATGTTGAGCTTTATCATCTAAAATATGCTGGTTTATATACCTTACTTTAGAAATCCAGCCATCTGATTGGTCGAAATTGAGTCGTGATTTTAGCCATTCCCGTAAAGAAACGAAAAATGCCAATAACTGTTAATTGTCCAAGAGTGAGATCCCTCAAAATTCCGGTTACCATGAAAATAGTAAAACTTTGCTGCGATACCCATTGGTTTACGCGTTAAATTGTCTTTGTGCGAGCGCGGACACCATACAGTGCTTTTTGTGTGCGATTCCCAAATGATTGAAACTTTCAGTCATTTTTCAAGTTAAGATTAACATACAGTTTCTCAGATTTTCTGTGATGCTTTAACCAATCTTTACTCAATAAATAGGATAAGGTAAGAATTCTTGGTAGATTTTTGCTCCATTCGGCATATAAAAGACATTTCGACTGCATTTAATATTCGAGGTCTGGCTGCTTTATATGCTCTAACTAGCAGATCTCTATATTATCAATACATTCCTATAAAAGTGGGTCTCGGCATTAACGATTTTAGAATGATACATCTTTGTATTAAACAACATTTCTTTATCATTTGATGATAATCATGACGAATTAAACACTGTTGCTACGATAGAGAACAACAATCTTCTCGCTTACGATTTTCAATTATTTTATGCGGTCTGCTCATATCAGATTGAAATTTAAAAAAACATATTTCTATAGAAGGATATGTTGAGAGCACGTGGTTAATCATAATGCATACGTTATGTGAATCATTGGCTCATTGACATTACAAACTATATAATAACTTTTAAACTTTTATTGAATGACAATTGACTCTACCGGAAATACGTTCAGATCCTTGTACCGAATGGTCGTACGTTTAGTTCTGCACAAAGATTCTATCAGTTTAATTTTGGCCATTACAAGTCGTGGGTTATTGATGTAGACAAAATGCTCATGTACCTGTTACAGCTCATTTTCATGTATGTTATTACCAAAAGAAAAAGATGTCAGGCAGTCACTCAATATTGTCTGACAGGGGAATCAGAAAGTAAACGGGTTTCCTTGCATAATTTGAATACTAGGACACTGCTAACGTTTAAATTGCACAGATAGGACATAAATGACATATTCATAGTTCCTGCAAAGTTCTACAGAATTTGACGTTGGCTGAAAAAGGGACATAGTATCCTTCAATGGAGACAAGGAATGGTAGAATCGCCCAGGGCTCACCTCCGATATACCGGACAATAATTATACAGAATATAAAATATTGTTAAAGGTGAAATCTATTGCCGGATTGGGGAGGGGTGGTTGTACCAGCCTAGGCACTCCCTTTAGAATCATCGTGATGTATCTTAAATAAACAAAAGCAAAATAAATGTCTGATAACCTTGTTTGTTTGTTTGTCAGATTTTTCTTTTTGGGAGTGTCGTGGCTGAGTGGTTTAAGGCGCTTGAGTGGAGATGCGAAGGTCGATGGTTCGAATCCCGACACGGCACCAATATCCTGGCAAGATATTAACCTGCACTCGTTACTCTCCGCCCAGGTGTTAAATGGGTACCCGGTAGGACGCGACCGTCATTGTTGGTCAAACAGTTTTTGAGCGTCAAGTAACGCCTGGCTGGTAAACTCCCAGACAGTGGAGATTGTGCACACATTGTGTGCGGGCAAGCATTGAATCCAATGACCGGGGTAACAAAAGTATATATGTAAAGCGCTTAGAGACATCGTAGATGTATTAAGCGCTATATAAAAGCGGTATACTATTATTATTATTATTCATTACCCCCTCCTTTAAACGAAACCCTTGATCTGCCATTGGAGAAGCCCTTCCAACCCGCGTTCAAGATGGATATCTTCCTCCTGGTTTTTTCTCCAACCCCAGGAAGTTAAGTATTAAAAAAAAACATCAAATAAAGAAAATAGTGAGGTCGTTATCTGTTCACAATTTGAACCCTTTAAACAATCTCTACCTCCATGAATATAAATTACCTTTCACGTGATTAAAATAATGGTATTAGTCCCAGTCTAGCGCTTTGCTTTGGTGGTAATGACCAACTCTGTCCGGCAATTGGTAATGAATCGGTATTTGAGACATTTCTCGCACCTCGTTATACTCACGATAGCCGCATATTGGATTGATTAATGATCTCGAGAAAAGGTACAACCCCTTCAGATACCTTCAGAGTCAGGGACTCAATGCGATTAAACAGTAAAGCCGTGAGCTATAATGGTTTAATGTTATATCACCACGACTACCGATTGTGACTTCACACGGCTGATTATTTATCATTAGGGACTTTTAGATTTGCTTGGACTGATACGTGTGACGTCCATTCAAGGCAGTGCATTAAAAAGACGTCGATCGTAGCATAGACCTATTGGCCCGAATTCACAAAAGAGGTTTGTCGACAAACCAAGGTTTGTCGACAAACCTCCTTTTGTTTCGCCAAACCTCCTTTTGTTCTTTACAAACCAGGTTTGTAAAAAACGCGTAAAAACGCGTCATATGACGTACGAAAACCAAGGTTTGTCGACAAACCTCCTTTGTGAATTCGGGCCATTGTCTTCGTGCGAATCTAAAAGTCCCTAGTATTAGGGACTTTTAGATTTGCGTGGACTGATACGTGTGACGTCCATTCAAGGCAGTGCATTAAAAGGACGTCGATCGTAGCATAGACATATTGTCTTCGTGCGAATCTAAAACTCCCTATTCTACGGATTCTGCTGCTGCTGTTAATTGTTTCAATCACAGTCTGTATATATTTCGCTTGAATAGCGTTGTAATTACGTTGTAACACCAATTAATGATGTTTTAATGAGTTCGACCCCATCATAATATTCAGAACGGATAACAAAAACAATATTACGTTATAAACCAGTTGTGGATCCATAGTTCTAATTCTGTAAACAGGGTAATAGGAGCACGGATGTGTAAAGTACCGTAAGTCACCAACACAAATATCACTATAGTTTTCGCTATCATATAGTGCGGTGACTTGTAACATCGGATGAATTTTGTTATGATAATGATTCATATCAATATTCTGGCTATAACAGAGTACAGAACTGTGGCATCATAATATACTGGCCAAGATGTCAAAGTTGCTGGTTCCAAACAGCTTTGTGCTATGGTAGGAACACTCACCATGGAGTGAAGATGGTGCACATTGTGCGTGAATGAATCCGATAACCAAGGTTATGATATATGTTAAGCGCTTAGAGATGATATTTCGCATTAAGCGGTATATAAATATATTCAGATTATTATCTCAGTCTTCCACCTCTCCCTTTTACCTTATCCTCATTCTCTTTATTCCCCTTTTTCTTTTCTTACCCGCACTCTCTCTTTCTCTCTCTCTCTCTCTCTCTCTCTCTCTCTCTCCCTACCCCACTACCCCCTCTCTCTCTCTCTCTCTCTTCTATCTCCCTTCTTTATCGTTCCTCCTTTACCCACTCCCCATCTCTCGTCTCCACCACCACCACCACCACTCCCCTTCAAACAGTCACACGCTCATCGCACGTCAGTGCAATATATCATCAGAAACCATCGATAATCAAAGCTTTTTCGCAAACCGAAAACACTTGTCAGATTCCATGCTACTCCAGTTACACAGTGGTCTCCATCCGTCAAACGAGATTTCCTAATTTGTTACAACTTCTTTGCTCCATTTTTGTACAGGCTTAATATTCAAGTGTGTAATAAACGGAGGAAGAGAATTTTATACAAGACGTCGACTTCTAATGAAGACGATCAGTTCGCCCTCGGCGGGTTTCAGTGTTGCGATGCTACATGTAAAATGTCATGTCATCACTTAATTGAAAACATTTGCGACATCTAAACATCATTGATGTTGAACCCGCATGTCTACGTCGGGCACATTATTATTTAAAAAAAAAATATTCTTACGATAAAAAAAAGTTAAAAACCTTATACTGCCTATTTGGAGAATACGGATTATCTAGAAAGACTGATTTACAGATGAGGTACATGTTGATGTTGTTAAGAATTGCTAGGATTTTTGTTTTCGTACCTGGTAACTGCGGGATCGCTTTATTAATCGTGAAACTTGAATTTGGTGACTCAACAGCTTTGAGAAGGACTGCCCGATCATACCTTTCGCCGCTTGAAGGAATTGAAATTATTAGACAAAACCTTCACAATTCGATATGTCTTCTCAATCCTCTCAGCTTATGGATGAATGCGTTGACTCCGGTTGTCAACAACGTTTCAGTAACATGCCTTCGGAAGTTTTGGTCAGCTCTACAAATAGACCAGAGCTCAGATGTGCCGGTTACCGGTGCCTAACCGAAAGCCAAATCATATGCTTCTTTGTCTTTGATATTGTAATAGCCGTGGTCATACTGATTGGCAATACCCTGGTCATACTCAGTGTCGCCAGGACGCCCTCACTACGCTCTCAGAACAACATCTTCCTGGCCAGTCTAGCCGTGGTCGATTTCCTGCTCGCTATCATCTGCATACCTCTCGACATCCTCGCCGGATTGGGGTTCATGCCCGATGTCTCGCCGTGGGTCTGCTTGTCCTTGAGCGCCATAATCGCCACCTTGGTATTTCTCACCATCTTGCACATCACCGTGGTCGCCTTTGATCGATTTCTCGCCATCACATCGCCGTTCACGTACCAGCAGACGATGACGAACGGTCGGGTAGCATGTTTTATCGCCGGCATTTGGTTGATAACCCTGGTGATTAGCTCCTCCGCTTTCGCGTGGAATAACGTTCATGAATTCCACGAAACCGCCTGCGATCTCCTCTTCATCCAGGACAAGAGCTATCGTCTCTTGACAGTCCTGCTCATCATGTGTGTGCCGCTTACGCTGATGTCCTATTGGTACTTTCGCATCTACCGCGTCGCCCGTAGTCATCGACGTCGGATAGCCGCGCTCGAGCGCGTTCTTGAAACAAAAGCATTCGCTCGGGCCAAGTACGGGACAACGCTCAAAAAAGACTTGAAAGCCGCCGTAACGATCATGTTCGTTTTCGGCCTCTTCATCATCGGATGGCTGCCGGCATCGTTTATGACCATCATTGACGTCATCGTCCCCGACGTCCATCAGCACGAGGTGTACATCTACGAACTCATCTGTTTCAAAATCGCCTTCTCGAATAGTGCAATGAACCCGATGATATATGCGGCTAGGAACATGGATTTTCGGCGGGCATTTGCTCGACAACTAGGCCTGGTTTTCAGATGTGCGTGTTGGGCGAAACTGGCTACAAAAAAGCCTGATTCTAGATCAATTGACATTAATCGAAAAGTACCTGCTACCTCACTTTCGTCTACGATTAGATTGAAATAAAGCAAAACACAACACAACAACATGATTTTCTTTTTAAATCTACGTGCAAATTCAAAATCTCGAGTGCTGTATGCGATGGCTGGCTCACATAGTAGCGGCAAAGACCACGCGAAAGGCAACGGACGTGAAAATCACAAAATGTTGGCGGCAAAGCGACGGCAACAGGGGAAAACCAAGATTCGCTGACGGGTGGGAACGACCGTCAGCAACAACATGACGGTAAGGGACGACTGGCTGCGGCAGGGAACGGAGTCTAGCTACCAAAATCGGACGTTGTCTGGGCGGCAAGTGACGATGTCTCGGCGGAGCCCGGCGACAAGGAACGAGGTCAGACGGCTGACAGCGGATTCGCTAGCGCCAAGGAACGGCGGCTGACGGTGGGTTGCGTCTAGGCATATTGCAGCCTGACCCTAGCTCCTTCCTCCATGATGATGAAACAGCTTTGACAAAGAACAGGGGGACATTTTCTTTTTATATGAACTTCAAAATTGTGTCGTGCCGGACAGTCTATTGAGATCAAACTGACGTCACAAAACTTGAAAAATCGCACTAAAAGTTTAAAATCGTGGACCATCGTTGCAAAATCGTAACCCATCGCAGATCACCGTTGTAATGCCGCAGGTACTCGCAAACGACCCGCCATAAACAGTCATCTTCCGCCATTTACAGTCATCACCCGCCACCCTCCGGCTAAAATTCGCAACCCATCGTCGCACCAAGGTCGTTACAATTTCGTTACTTGCCGCAATGTGTCATCAGGGTTCGAGAAGTGACGTCATTTGCCGGTTTTTTTTTTGCCGTCAATGGTCGTTGACCACGACTATCAACGAAATGGTGCCGACCTCTAAATGAATAGAGACGGAATTGCACGGCATAGAAACGTCAATGAAATGAGGGTTGCGGTCTCCAACAAAATCTGAAACGGAATTTTTGCCGCCACATAATTTTCAACATGCTGAAAATTTGCCGACGGACGCGACTGATAATTTTTGCCGTCTGCGGTCGCTAGCGGATTCGTCAGCGACAATTGAAAGCAACACAGGATGATTGGCGGGAAATTCAAAATTGCAATTCGCAGCTTAACGTAGCTTGCGGTACCCCTTATTCGTCATAGTGTGAACCGCCCTTTAATTTGTGATGGGAACAATGGCGAAAAGGCAAGAGTCAAGCGCACCGTACACCATTATGCCTGATCTCAATGTATGCATACATTGATTCTTTAAAAATCATTTTCAAAAATTGCTTTCTTTGTGTACAAATGATAAGCCTGTAACCTCACACATCATCTTTATCACATGGGAGGAAAGAAAATATGTCGCAGTTAGGCATTAGGTTACCAAATTCTTTTTCTTTTCGTGTTTTGGAGATGATTACGCCAAAATTCCACTTTTTTATTTAGGGCGATTCTAATACCCTTTAGAAATGCCTTACAGAAAACATGGTCAGCATTTCCATACCTGCACTTGTCTTGATAACTTTCAATAGGCAGCACTCCCGCTTATTGCATTTCACGATTGACAATTTTCTCAGTCGAAATGTTTGCAATTTCTCCTTGGCAAATAACTTTGCCATGACACAGTTCCATGTTGGACGCGATGCAAATGTCAAAAATGCAAACAGTGATGGTGGTGATGGTGATAATGATAGAACTCGATGACTTGTTCTCAATTCAGAAATGTCCCTTTCACTGATCTAGGGCACGTTATCCTGGTTTTTAACGATTTTATTGATGTGTAAATTATAAGAACGTGGTAATTTCCCAGGGAGGTTGAGAGTTGGTCAATTTCCGTCTTTCCAGCAGAAGGAATATCCGAAAAGAAGGGATGTTTTTTTCTTCTAAATGTACACACTACAAAAAGAGTTAGACATTGAGAAAACGAGAGACAGAGAGAGACAGAGAGAGAGAGAGAGAGGAAGAAGGAGAGAGGGAGAGAGTAAGAGGGGGAGAGGTAAACTTTAGCCATGTTGAGTAAGAAAGAGAACATGTACATTTTGTATATTATATTATATTGGGTCTCTTTTCCCACCAACACACATGCATGTTCCCTTTTAACCAATTCGAGTAATATTTACCCACCTTTATACAGCAGTGGGAATCCAATGTTGGGGAATTATTATATTGGTGATCATTTCGTTTGGAGTGAAAAATCATGCTCAAATAGTGGAATCTTTTCTTAAAAGATTAATTCAATCACTACTTTGAAGGGGATTTGCTATAATTTGAAGCGGATTCTCCGCCAAAGGAAGTGATACGACTCAAAGAAGGAGCATATTATCATGTCTTCGCTCTCCGCGTTTGGGAATTCTTATTTCGAGTAGAAAGCTATAGCACCGCGCACATGCCCGCACTACCATGTTTAAGTCAATATTATGATATTATCTGTGTTCCATGATACTGTTACCATGGATATGCATTGGATAGTTTAAACAGAACTGATATCGTGCACAAGGGGAGTCTACTCTGTGCAAAAGATTAAATTACAACAATATTGCATTTTTTTGACTTATTGATTTCCACATTACACGAACACATCTATCACAGAATATTTTTAATACATTCTGATTCTAAAGATTTACTCAAAATTAATGCAACCGTAAATCTAACTCTAACCCTATTACCTATATCTAACTTTCATCTAACCATAACCATAATCAAAAGGTACACATTTCCATTTATAGCAGGCCAAAAAATTGGGAATCAATCATCGGTTGCGTACCTGCTTTCCCCCTCCCCCCTCCCCCATCTATAACAAAACTAAACATATTGAGCCATTATTGGCAGATACTCCAAAGTCATACTCCGGATGTTAAGCATGTTGATTTGTCATATCGATTTTCATTCACATTTGGGTCAACAAAACTAATTGCTATGCAAAACAATGTGGTGAGTTCGTAATTTGGTCGTCACAGCACTACTAATTGCAACACATGATCTGGAAAAATTAGGACTGAAATGAATATTCGCTACAAAGAAAGAAAAAAACCGGAGCTAAGAATAAGTAGCTAATGGCTCGAAGACATAGGAGGGTTGTCGGATGTATGGATGTCTTTCAATAATTACTTAACGACCTGTACTCTCTTGCACCAAATTAAATAATCTTACGAATATTAATATTTTCGATGATAAATAAGGTACATATTCAGGTAAACGATATATAAAACAATTAGGAAAAGATAGTAATTTGAGTATAGAAGCACGATAATGCTACAAAGCGATTTAAAGGCCCACTGCACTACTTGTAGCTACTTGCGCCCTCTATATAACAAACAATGCCTAATCGGTGACCGTTAGTCCCCCATGATCCTCTTTTTCTCATGTTTTTTTAGAGCTGAGTTGATGAAATAACCACCTGTCCAGTGACCTTGCAGTGTGGTCTAATCCTTCCTTTACACTAGTAATGACGGGCTTTAATGTTTGATTGGGTTTTGTAAGCGAAGAATGAATATTAACTTAACTAAACTGAATATAATTGTGAATAAGCAGCAATTCTTGAAGCACAAGAGAAAAAGTGTGAAAGCGCTATCATGTGATGGATTTCAAATTGGTTGTACCTAAAAACACGATCGTGGGGATTTTTCAAGAAATTCACTAGAGCGTTATTTCAGTAACATTTTGTGTTGTTTTCAAAAATAGAAATCATGTTCGGATCATATCATTGTTATTTCAAAAGGTGACGCACAAGACTTGCCTTAAAGGCAGGCTTTACTACTTCAGCTAGAAGGGATTAGACCACCAGCGAGCCAGCGAGGTCACTGTGACAGGTGGCTATCTCATTAACTCAGCTCTCATTTAACATAAGAAAAAGAGGATCATGGGGGACCAACAGGAACCGATTGGGAAAGTTTTCTATAAAGAGGGAGCAAGTTGCTACAAGTAGGACAGTGTGCCTTTAAGATTCGTTTAGATATGACGTGGTAAACCGCCGCAAAAATAAAATAAAATATATATTTTTTAATTTGTCAGTAACCCGTTGCCTCCTGGAACCTGGTCATTCCTGTATACAGCCTTTTCTGAATTAGAGAATTCAGTTGTCAACCGGTTAAAAGGAGTAATTTAGGAACTACCTCCATATTAGAAAAACAACATGTAGTTATTGATGGTATTTATTCAGGTATTAGTTCCATTGACTGCGGTGTACCCCAGGGCTCAATTCTAGGCCCATTATTGTTTATTATACATACCAATTCATTCTACAGGTCGTCAAATGATGATAGGAAAAATACCAAGTTACACAGCTACCCCGCCAGTTTAGCGGGCTACTTTCACCTTCCAAAAATGAAAACCCTACTTGCTAGTTAATTCGTTACTCTCACAAAACCCACATTTTGTTAATGTTTTGTAAAAGTGTATTATGCTTCGTTATTTACTGGCGTGGAATATGAATAAAAGCAACCAATCATCCAATGATATATACTTTAATTGCCATGTATTTTATGTTTTAATGATGTGTTTTAACTGTAAACATTGTAATATCCATTTGACACATGACCCCCTTGTAAAGCAGGCCTTGTGCCACTGAATGGAGCTACCCTGTGGTTTTAACAAAAATAAAAATAAATGGCAAATGCCCTCAACAAACGTTCTCCACGTATTCAGTGAGCTCTCTGTTTGTTTTATATATTAAATGTGAAGCGAATGACATTTTACGTCATCGTCATTTTTTAAAAAACCCACCGCGGTTTAATGGAATCAATAAAAATGTCTGGTGAAATTTACATACACGTCACCTCCATACAAAGTTGTAATAATGTTTAAATGATTTAAAGGTGGAGTCTTTAATGACAACCACTTTTTAACGTACAAATGATGGCTTAGGTTGGTGGGAATTTTGGAACGTCGCACGACCATTATGGTGTGGGAGGGGGTGATAGCAGTGACTTCGCTGATAAGCTAGCAAAACATTCTAAGATGCAAAAAATAAATAGCCATCATCTTTTTTTTTCTTCATATGCCGCTGGGGCCTGAAAAAGATAAAAACTTTCCGACAATCCTTTGAGATATGTAAGAGGGATTTTGAAAGGGGAGGGGGGGGGGGGGGTGGTGAGTGGTCACCCCCTCCCCTTTTTTCTTTAGCAAAGCCCGTCTTGGACTAAACTTCCTGAAATTTTCAACACAACGGCATGATTATTACACTTGTATTGTAACGAGTTCCGATTGATTC
Source organism: Strongylocentrotus droebachiensis (assembly GCA_035222895.1). Lineage (NCBI taxonomy): Eukaryota > Metazoa > Echinodermata > Echinoidea > Camarodonta > Strongylocentrotidae > Strongylocentrotus > Strongylocentrotus droebachiensis. The sequence goes on from JAVYIG010000209.1 coordinate 490,593, forward strand.
AAATCAATCGTAACTTAAAAATCAATCGCAACTGTGTACTTGAGAGATAGAAGTTGCGATTGGTTCAAATCAGTCGCAACTCGTTACAAGGGTCCTGATAATACAGTGTTGTCGATATTTATTTGGAGGATAATGATATTTGTTATCACTGCTGGGGAACGTTACTATAGGATTTCCCGGCGAAATTCGCGAGTTTGTCATTCGAATTCATTTACTTTGCATTTAAGTTAGCGCAGATCGGCTTTGCCATGCCAATTATCATTCAATTACCCTGTTTTGGTATTTAATTTAGGATTTTGGTCGAAGGGTTTCATAGATCTGTCATTTAATTTAGAAACTGCTCAACTAGCATTCAAATTAATCGTCACTTGTCGAGGCGTCATTTTTATCATTCAAATTAACACCTGTCATTCGTATTCGAATTATGTTTATTCAAGTTAGGAATGTTAGGGGGAAGAAATGCAACACACGTTTACAGTTTTTTTTAATGCAATTGAATGCATGATTTGCCATTAGGGTCTTTTCTGTTATTCCATTTATTAATTTTGAGGACAATGCATATGGGTGTAGTCAGACAATAGGTAAAGAAGGGGCGAAATCAAGGGATATGGCATTTCTGCACGGACATGTTCATATACCCCGGAAAAGTGGGGATACAAAAATACCTACCCCAGTCACAATATTGTACCCTTCCTCCATAATGAAATTGTGATAAATTTATGATGAAACACAAAACAAACAATTTCCTTACATGAAAATGTACACAAATATTGAGACCATCAAGTCCGTAGATGTAAGTCGTTTTTTCCTTAACAATCAAACTTAAAGGATGATGAATATCAGATAAATCTAAAAGTATATTATGTGTATAAATGCAAGCAAAGAAAATATGATGAAATACACATGGAAAAAAATCTTGAAAGAAAAAAAGTGAGCTATAAAAAGTGTATAATAAACGGAAAATGTATATTGGCCAACAATTTAAGTGCACAAAGTGCTAATTTGAATGCTACATATGAATTCGAATGCTAAACGTACACCTTCGCGATGTCAGAAATCGTGTTGCGCCAAATCGAATGACCAAATAGCGAAAGAAGCACATTATTCATTAATTTGAATAAAACATACATAGATTCTATCAAACACTTCATAGATTTGAAAACTAGAAAAGGAATATAAACCCAAGATATATCTGACAGCACTAAAACCGTCAAATTTGAACGCAAGACAAATTAATTTAAATGTCAAACTCGTGAATTTGGCCGGAAAATCCTATATTTGGAGTCAAAATTAAGTTGACCGTACCAATATAAGCCAGAAATTTGTTACATGGGCGTTTTAGTCGATTGAACAATGTGAGTACTATCCTTGTTTGTTTTGCAAATTACTGAATATCAATAGCGACTAGTGAAGTGATCTGAAGGAAAGTGTGCATGATGATGGCGATACATGAATGTGGCGCTTTCGTGAACTGCAGATTGAATAATTATTTGGAAAGAAAAACATGGAAAGGGGAGATCCGCCAACTCCAATGACTTACAAAAGTGCCGCCCCTTCTCCTAACCTCCTCTCTCTCTCTCTCTCTCTCTCCCCCCTCACTATCGTCTTTCTTTCAAATTTCTGTTGTAATTTCTGTCTGTTTATATTTTTATCTCACTGTTTGCTAGTCACCATCTCCTCTCCCTCTATCCCTCCCCCCTCTCACTCTATCCCTCTCCCCATCTCACTCTCTCACTCTCTCCTTCTCTCTCTGTCTCTCTCTGTCTCTCTCTATGTCTCTCTCTGTCTCTCGTTTTCTCAATGTCTAACTCTTTCTTCCCCTCTATATTATTTCCCATTACGATGGCATTTGCACATGCCATTGTCTAAAAACAGATGCTCTTTCTCTACAGTTAATTTGCAATTTTTTGGGGGGCCGGCCCCAAAATGTGGGGCTTTGCTCTCAACCCTTCTTTTTGTGATTAATTCCAGTCATTGATTATAATGAATGATGTGTGATGTCCTGTGTAAAAATTATTACCTCACTCTCTCTCTGTTGTTGTCGCTCCGCTTTTCGGAGATCAGCGAGTTCACGCGGCCTTTGGTTAAGAATTGAAATTTTAAAAATCTGTTCGTCTAGAAGATTACATACTGACAGTGACTTCAAAGAACAATTTCCTTCAATATTTTGGCTGTCTCATTTTGACATTTTGGAAGCATAATATAACAGGAGTGATTCATCTGTCATTATAACAGAAATCAATTTCATTGGTTTGAGAATTAAAAAAAATCACGTCACAACAGAATTACTCGTAACAGATAGGTGTCATTGACTGCAATACGTGATTTAAAAAATCCAGAAGAAAATACAAAAGGGGTTTTAAGGAATTTACAAAACCAACGTGTGCCTTTAAAATAAAAAAAAAGGATAAGAAAATTCATCTCATTGACTAATCTTGATGCCCTCTTATAATGTATTAATAAACGGACTTGATATTTGATTCAGAGCACTGCCCCCCCCCCCACCCCTACCAACACTATCGCCTCACTGTTGTATTGTTGAATAGGTGTATAATAGTAATAATAATAATACTCAGTTTTTATATAGCGCTTATTGCAATCACTAAGCGCTTCCAAACTTGGAGATTATTATCCCGGCTTTAGCTGTGCTGCCATTACGGCGCTCTGGCATTTCAAAGAAATAATTTCTGCCAGGTACCCATTTACATCACCTGGGTTGAGTGTGGTAAAGGTATAACACTGGGTACACAAGAAAACGTGGTTTCTGAGCACTTCATGAGATAGGAAAGATTAAGATTTCTCAACATTTCAGAAAATTTTGACACATTGAAATCTTTATCACCCTCAAAATAAACAAGTCAGATTACTGATGAAATATTTATTACAGACTGCTCTCCAGATCATTTTCTATAGCGTTCGCTATCATAATTAGACGGCTTTAGGTGCCATCGATGGACTTTTCATACTCGTGACATGATCTACCAATATTAATTAAGACATCCAAACAAATTCTGCTATGGAGAGCGAATGCAATGTTATCTGTTATGTCGGGGAAAAAACTAGATGTGAGTAGCCAGATATACGATGGAGGGTGAGGAGGAAGAGGGGGAGGAAAGAAGGAGATGATGATGATGATGATGATGATAATGATGATGATGATAATGCCGATGACAATGATGACGGTGTTAACAATGATGACGATGAGGACACGAAGGTAATGATGATGACGACGACGATGATGACGGCAACGATTATGATGGTGATGAAGAAAAAAAGTTCATAATCAGGCCATTAATTAAAGTGTATTTATCCATTAGTCTCATATTGGAGTAAAAGAATCGAATAAGGGGGGGGGGGGAGGAGGTGAAGAAGGAAAAGAGGGTTAGTGATGTAGTGAATACATCATTAGACTGTGGATCATAATTATGTTTCGCGGTTTGAATCTCGCCGCGGAACTACTGTCCTTTGGCAAGACATTAATCTACATTTGCCACTCTCCACCCATGTTAAATGGGTACCCGTCAGAATACGAGCCTTAATGTGGTTGGATAGGGATGTGTGCGCTTGTAAAGTGACATCCGACCAGAATAATCCCCAGGGAGTGGGGCGTGTTCACTATCATCCAAATGAATCCAGTGTCCCTTCCCGGAATCACGCTACGCCACGTCCTGCAGAGCTGGTATCGAGTTTCGAAGAAAATGTTTCTCTTAATTAGTCGCATGTATGTTTTGGGCCAAAATCTGCGGAACACATTTTGTCATGAAATAAAACTTGAAAGGGGCTTCATGAAACGTTACCCCCAGCAAATAAACACCGACAGAATGACATTTTGCCGACGAGCAGACAATGACAACTGTGTTTGTTCATCGTGAATACAATCCGCAATTTACGAACATCATAAAATATGCCTCGATCGCATGACAGTGTAAGGCTAAAATTCAATGCGCATTTGCAACCGATGGGATCATCTTTTGGATGGACAATCAGTTGGTTCGAGAATGAGTGCTTTAAAAACAGTTATGAAATTAAACGACCAAAAGCATCCTGTCTATGCAGCTTTTATCGAGCTAATAAAATAAGAAATTGATTGATTATGCATTCATGGGATTTTGTAATTATTCTAATCCCCGAGATAAAACCTAACAATATAGCTAATGAATTCATGACAGAACGTACTATGCCCATTTCAAATGTCATTCGAGGTAATAATACACTCATCGTACCCATAATTAAATATCAATGCACGGACAATTCAAATGCAAAATGGTTTTGATGTGCCCATGATAACGGGAGATTTGCTGTAGGGATGAGTTATTGTCTGGCACAGATAAAAGTGCATTTTGAAATGTTTTATTCTAAAGTGCGATTTTACAAAAAAGTGACGAAGTTTTTAAACTAATCCATGTAAGTGATGACACGTTGTAGATGACAAGGACGGATTTCATTTGATGGCAAAAACGTGACTGATTGCGTTTTTTGTTGAATATTTCAATCCCTAGATAAAGCTTTATTTTTAATGTGTGTATAGATTTATCCCGGACACTATATAACCATGAACACCACTTATTGAAGAGAACCCGCTTGTTCGGGAATCAATCATTCATGTTTTCCGTTGTTCCCGGGCTGCGAAAAAGCAATCTTGGATCTAAACCTTCAAATCAATTTACATTATTTCATGGATTCCTGTAATGGAATTGCTTTTCGATAGAAAATAAGGACAATGCTTTTAACAGTCCATACTTTACTACTAAGCACTGGCGGATGTTTAAACAAACAATTGGGGGAGGGGAGGGCTTGAGTGGAACTTCTCCCCATTCAGATTGTATCTTTAAAATACTCGTCGGCAAGTCAATCAAATTGATGAACCCCTCCCCTCCCCTTTTTTGTGTTCTATATGATCCATGCTTAAGTTAAAGGGAGTGTAACCTGGCGTGACTACGTGTCTTTCCCGTGGCCTGACTCGGGGCCAATCGGGTATACTACGTATGACGCGACCGCAACAATCACGTGCGTGCAACATACGCGAAACCGAAGCGTGACGAGAACTTCGGTCTGTTTCGCGAACGCTGACCATGTAGAGATTAAGTCACTGACTATCGTTAATCAAGTGCATTCGTTTACGTCCAGTTGTCCAAAAGAAGACGTAGATGGCGTTAACCATTATTTGCCATGCTACACTCCCTTTAAATAAAAATGATATTTCAACCTTAGTATGGAGCAGGGAGGTGAAAGAACAGGAGGCGAAACTCTTGTAATTTATTCAAACGCATTCTTGAGTTCTAAAGCGTAACAATGGGATGTGTAACATTCCACTTGGCTTTGAAGTTCCATGCTCCGAACCGCGCTTCCGCTGCGGGGAATTTCGGAAGCCAGGCACCAGTTTTACATTTATTACAAAATATTAAATTACCGGCAAAATTACAGTGTAAATTAAAAACTTTATATGGGAATTTTATTGGGAATAGTGCATCAAACAAATTTTCAAATTTAGAACTCCGTCCTGCCTTTAAATTGTGTGCCAGAGTTGGTAAAAGAAAAATTACATCCTGTCAAAAACTCAATATTTTAGGATGATGCGCTAATTTGTGCATGCTTTAATGTCCCGTTATTTGATTCATGATTTACAATCTTCAATAACATTAAGCTTGCTAATGCGTGTTTCGCGTGTTTTTTGTATTTTTCAAGTTTAAAAAAGAATGAAATTACACAAGTTTGTGTTCGCTTGTTCTACTCTTTACACATTCAACAATGGATGAGAAATCATTGTGATACCATTTTCTGATGTAGGAATTCTAAATCCTAAAATTTCATGCGCTCTTTTATCTCACCACCTGGTCAACGGCTGCAGATTAGCGCATAACTTTCCGGCGGCTTGGAGCATGGGGTCAAAGGAGAACGGCTTGATTCAAGTCCTTCTTTATCACGTCCCTGGTATGGAGCTAGCCATCGACAGAACTTTGGCCTCTGCTAGCTTTTCGTCTCTAAATTCCATTCATCTCCCCTTTTTCACGGTTATGGACATGCATATTGTTTAAGTAGGTGTACATGTATTTATGTTTATGTGTTCATAACTTTTTTTTTTCTGTTGTTATTATTGTTATATCTCTAACAAATAATAGAACCGAATAAAAGCGCGCTCACAATAATTAATTTAAAGTGCACTTTTGATGAGGTGTTTACCTTTAAGAGATTAGACAAAATGAAAGGTGCGTGTGGGCAAAATGTGTTCCTCTATTAATCATTGGCCATGATCAGTCAATGTTCAGGTGTTAATTTTGACATTCAAAGTATAAAATGAATGCCGAGAGGTTTGTAAATAAACATGAATGCCAAAAAAAAATCAATTAATGAAACACGCCCCACGATAGCTTCAACAGACAGCTTTTGGTGATCTAAAAGTAAAGACGACAAGGCAAGTGTTATTTATATCTAGATTAATCATTGGGCCAAGCAACCAGTGAAAATGTGTATTTATTCGAATGACAGGCCACAACAAACATAGCACGGTTGTTATGCTTTGCTGTGCGCGGGAAGTATCTACACATCGTGAACATTAGTGACGTCGACAGTATACAACATTATATTACTCAGTTCATCTCACGACATATCATCTTTCAGCCAAGATGTTTATTGCAGACATGCGACGCATTAACAAAAATCAATAAAATGGTGCATTGAAATTCTGTCAAAACTTGTACAATATATTAGATCAGTAGTGGATCCAGGGGGCACTGGATGCACGCCCCCTCCTCACCCCCCCTCCCGAAAAAGATTAGGAACAGGAAGAAGAATAGAAAGAAGAATAGTGATTTTTTTTTTTTATTAAAAAAAAAAAAAATCTTCTTCTGTTGTCTTCTTTTTAAATTAATTAGTTTTGTGTTTGCTCATCAACGATTTTTCGGACTTGCTCCCCCCCCCCCGCCCCCTCCTCAGGGAGAAAAGCGTATGCACAATATTGTGCGGATTAGCAACTGCATCCAAAGACCGGGGTAATAACAAATACAATGTACAGCGCTTAGAAACAAGATTCAAGATTCAAGATTCAAGATAATTTATTGTCATGTAAACAAAATACATAGAATTTGCCTTCGGACATTTAAAGGTGCTATACATGTACATACAAATATAAATATATAAATACAGACAAAATAATTACATTTCAACATAACATTTAACAATCATCACAATTTTAAGAAAGGTTGCATTAAAAGAATAAGATAAAACTGAGGAAAAGGCAATGCAGTTTAAAAAGCTTGTTTTGTTTTGTTATTGATCTCGTCCATCCAGGCACCTCCACGCCGGAACACCTCTCCCGCTATCACGCATCAACACAGATACAAAGACACACACGACACACCCTATACACACCTCTATACGAAAGAGAGAAGAAGAAGAGACATTCATGCAAATTACAAATTACTAAGCTGGGGTGTGAAGGGCAGTGTATTAAGTATTAAGCGTCATATAAATATGAATATTATATATTATCATAGGCCCACGTTTGCACGCTTTATCGTCACAACTCCGGTAGTCGAAGCCATACAAGCAGAAATTATGTACACCATCTTCATTATTTCCCATGTCATAAAAATTACAAACTTTCCCAAGACCGTCGCCGACTCGTTTGATCGGTCTCTGACGGTCGTACGTCAAACACGTCGATAAACTTTAACCCAGTACTCATCGATATACCCAGGCGCGTACGTGTGTATGTTTTGTGTATGTTTTTTGGGAAAAAAAAAGTAATTATAATTTTAAAAAAATTGTGCCAATGGCTGACCTAAAAAAAGGTGACCTTACCCCCCCCCCCCCCCCCCCAACCGGAACAAAATGTCAAATTTTCAAATTTCGAGACCAAAAAAAAAAAGTGTCCTCTTATCCCCCCCCCCCCCCCTCGCTTATTCAGCGGCTGGCTGAGTCGTTGCGATTTTTTTGGGACCCCGAAAAAAAAAGTGTCCTCTTACCCCCCCCCCCCCCCCCCCCGCTTATTCAGCGGCTGGCTGAGTCGTTGCGATTTTTGGGGACTCCAAACAAAAAAAGTGTCCGCTTACCCCCTCCACCTAGCCCCCCCCCCCCCCCCCCGTTTATTCAGCGGCTGGCTGAGTCGTTTCAAAATTTTGGGCCCGATTTTAAAACCCCCCGTTGAAAAAATCCTGCGTACGCCACTGGATATGCCTAACCCTATTTCTACCCCTACCCCTAACACTAACCCTACCCCTAACCCTACCTAGAAATCCCTATATATCTGCGAATTGAAGCCTGGTGCAAATGTAGCCTGTAGCATAAATACCGGAAAACCCCGACCACTGGACCCACACCAGAAGAGTGCCAATAATAACATTGATTTCAATAAATTAAACATGGATTTTTTTTTTCTTCTATTCATTTCCCTGGTGTCTTTCTTTCCTTCCTCCTTTTTTTCTTTTTGAGCAATCCACACAAATAAAAGCCCTGCTTTTTAGTGTATTTCTCTTTTCCTTTAAAATTCGACTTAATTTATGATATGCTTATATATCTTGTATCCTAAAATGCTTTGATTACTTATGATTGTATAATTACAAAAATGTTGTTTTGCAAAATTTGTTTGATATTCATTTGATATTCACTTTATATAACCATTAATGATTGAGTTATAGAAATATAATTATTTAAATTGAATTGAACTGAATAGAGCCAACTCTATAGGCTCCATCTCCATAATCATTTTAACAGTATCGAGCCACATACTCTCTATAAAACACCGCTCGTTTCGAAATTTATATAAAATAAGGAATTCTCGAGGAAAAGTTACGAACACCGCTCCACCTGCCCTGCCTCCCCTCGTTCTCCCGTCCAGGGAATTTGGTTTTTTGTTCGTACTTTCTTTCAGTCGTCTTCTTTTATTTATCTTTTTTTTAAACAGCGGTGTTTCATTCAGTGCCAGATGTATTGATCTGTTTACTCGGTACCCGTCTCTAATTTGCGTCAGAATAGCATGAGTTTTTATCAAGGCATTTTTCACATAAAAATAGTGATTTTGAGGGAGAAAATACAAAAGTATCAAAGGTATGAAAATATAAAATCGTGGTGATATTATGACAGGAAAGGGCTTAAAAGGGCTCTTTTCTAAATACCTTCCTGTTACTTCTACGATAAATACGTTATGACAGAAACTCTGAATATTAATGTACCGTATACATTTATATTTTCAACGAAATCATGTGCTTCTACTTTTCTTTAATCTTACATTGTTGTATCGGTTACAAACAAAATTAAACATATAAAAATCGCAATTACTATCTATCACTCGGCGTATTTGATATACCTTAAACGTACGTGACAATGTATTGTCTTATTATTATTCATCAGTGACGTGATTCCAGACAGACACTTCTTTTTTCACACCGAGCGCACCAGACATTACGCATTTCTATTGTTTTAGCGGTATGTGACGTAACACTTTGCTACCCGATTTTATGCGTGTCCATTAAACGAAACATTGGATGATGACGCAACAATGGAAGATGCGTTAGCATTTGTTGCGTCATAATAAAAATGCGTGATGCGCTTGCTCAGGGATAGGTTCGCGCAATTAATGACATATACATGATGATTATGTTTATGTAGTCATGGTTGTGAACAGTGTATGCTCCAACGATTACAAATACAAAGAGAGTGCAAGCAACAAAATATTTTTAGAGGAAAGAAGATGTTGAATGAATTGTTGATAAGCTAGAGCCTGTTTTTAACTCAATATGGTATGTATTTAGTTCACTTCTTCTTGGAACACGATCGCAACTGCTTTCCAAAAATCAAAAGGGCATTTTCAATAGACCCGTAAAAATTATATTTGGATTGCGTAATATGTCATTGTAGTGTTTGCACGTTTTTAAAAGTGGCGTACAAGGCCATTGAACTTGCCTTAGGTTGATTTTTTTTCTTGAAAGTAACTGCGATCGTGTTTTATCAGTATTCATTTCAAGTCCTGGGGGGTGTTTCACAAAGATCCTAAGTAGAACTTAACTCTAAGTTGGACTTAAAAATTATGGAAAGCCATTAGCATCTTTGAAAACATTTTGAAAAAGTTATTGTAAAAGGCATAAAATGTTAATTCAAATCATTCATATTTTCTATCATCAAGGAGATTTCATGTTCTGGATGTAGAATTTATAAAAAGTCTAAAATACTTGAATTTCTGCTTTTGAATATATTCCATTTTAAGGCTCTAATGGCTGTCCATAATTTTGAAGTCCAACTTAGTGTTAAGTTCAACTTAGGATCTTTGTGAAACACCCCCCAGGAGTGGATGGGCCTTTTAAATAAAGGATGATATTCAAAAGGGCTCTTCACTGATGATACAATTACAAGTTCATGAAGACGCACGAAAAAGAGGAAGGAAACGAAGAGAAAGAGGAAGGTAAAATGGGAGAGAGAGATAGAGAGAGGGAGAGAGAGAGAGAAAGAAAGAGAGAGAGAGAGAGAGAGAGAGAGAGAGGGGGGGGGGGGGTGGAAGAAAGGAAAAACAAACGGTGTATGAAATATTATAATACTAAAATGTAGGTGTAGGAGGCTATATTCTAATTGTATGGACTTGCAAAAACAACAAAATTTAATCTTGTTTTTCGATAGTGCAACTGGTCTGTTCATATTTTCGATACCTTTTGATGCAAACTTCTGTAACAGCTTTGATCATTTGAAGCGTCAAGACACCCCCCCCCCCCCACACACACACACACAATCATACTATATGTACTACATCTACTACTATTACTACTACTACTACTACTACTACTAGTACTACTACTACTACTACTACAATAGTAATAACAACAACAACCATAATAATGAAAATAATCTTAATAATCATAAGAATAATGAGAATAATAACGATAATAATAATAATATTAACAATATCAATAATAACTATCCTGATAATAATAATATTAATGACAATATATTAATAATAATAATAATAATAATATTTATAATAATAATGATGATGAAACTTTTCTTTCAGTCGCAGAAGAAATCGACGAGTCGCACTAATGAGCAAACATCGCCGGTCAAAATAGGGCAGCACATCAGTAAGCATGGACGTGGAAGGAGAGGAAAGAGTGAACCGGCGGTAGAGAGCAGCCCAGGACAGCTGTACAACAGACGAAGATGGAGGAGCGATGATAGACAGAAGGAGACGAGAGAGTCAAAAGATCATTGGGAGAAGAAGAAGGCCCTTAGCGGTTCCCAATATTATACAACGTTTAAAGGCACGTGATACGACTGGTAACCTTGTTCAATATATACATCATTCCGAAAACAATGGAGCACTTAGTAGGCCAAAACGTACCAAAACGGCGATAACCTCAATTTCACATCAATAAGTGTTCAATATGAGGTTTTTTTATATTACACATTTTATCGATATTAATTTCTCAATTATTACGTCTTACGCATATGACATGTTATTTGCGTCTTATTTTGTTCACCCTCACTTATTACTCCCAAAAACCATGATTTACAAGTTTTACAAAATCCTTTTTCGGTAAAATTAATGATCGATTTTTTTTTAAAACAAGGACTCGTTGACAAAGACTACTATATTTTGGTGTATTGCCTATAATCATGATTAATCAATAATATTTGTAGGTACTGCAGTGAAAAACGATGCCCCGGGCTCAGCTCCGATCACGGCTAGAGAACTCCTCAACGAATTTGTCAACGAACATTTCATCGATCAGGCGAGTGATTGGAAAAGCGATGCGTTAGGAATTCAAACAGAAACTCCGCCCTCTACCGAGCAGCCGGACAAGGCAAAGAAGCGCAAAAAGAAGAAGAGAAACAAAAAGGTAAAATGATATTTTAAATAAAACAAAGAAAATTAGCTATTGAAGGAAAAATTTGCTGTTGATACCTATATTTATTTATCTACAATCAAAATTTATTATCGTATGAGAGTAATCATTAGGCTTTTGACCTTTTGACGCGGCTAAAGCAATGCGCTTTCTTATCATTTTAAAGACGAGATAAATTGGGTTCTAGGACAATTAACCCCGAGGACACCCCCCCCCCCTGAGGGCAATTACCCCCGAAAACAATATCCCCCCGGAAAATTAGCCCCTAGGGCAATTATTAACCCCCGAGAACAGTTACCCCCCCCCCCCCCCCATTTTTTAAAATTTGATTTAACCAACTTATTATCAGGGTGGACTGCCCCTTTAATGAACAGGTGGTAATTTTCGGGGGGGGGGTGGGATAATTTTCCTCGGGCGTTGTTGTCCTTGGTTGTCCTGGAGGGGGGGGGGGGGGGTCATAGCGGGTTATTTTCAGGGGTGAGGGTTAACTAATTAATCATGTTCGGATGAGGTAATGTTCGCTGCGTTTTGAACGGGTGATAAAAAAGGCTATTGAAGTTGCTTTAGCTTTATTTTTCGAAAGTCTTTGCGATCGTGTTCAATAAGAAAATTCAGTTTGAAATGATAAATTCTTCATAATCTTTTTGTTTCCTTTACTCTTTATTCTTATTTTATTTTTGTCCAGTCCCCGAGTGACCAGCGCCGATCGGTTTTACGACATCACAAAAATCCTTTTCTCGTCGACGATGACGCAATAATTAGGGTTTATGATAATAACGTCGAAGGGGACGACGAACAGGAATCGTCGCCTAGCGATCACGACGTAAGCAAAATATTCAATTACATATTTTTGTTTAAGGTTAACACAATCGCAACCCCTTTCGATAGATCAACTAATAATACATTCAACTACTACTACTATATAGTTTTTAAAAATAGTCCAATACTTCCCGTATATTTAAAAACAAAAATTCTTAATATCAACTAAAGGATGCATATTCATTAAATATCACCATAGTTATGTTCCGACATCTTCCACTTGAACATTTGAAATAAAAGGAATTTGCGTATTCGTGTATCAGGTCTGTGAACAAATTCGTGTAAAAATATCAAAAGTATTGGTACGTAGTAATTGTCATAGCGTAGTAGGAGTAGTAATAGTAGTAGTAGTAGTAGTAGTAGTAGTAGTAGTAATATCAGTAGTAATAGAAGCCTACGCAGCGGGGGTGTTTGGGGGGGGGGTTGAACTCCCCCTCAATTTTTTGTATGTGTGTGATTTTTGATGAAAACCCCCTCTCTCAATTTTTTTTGCTTTTGGTTTTACCCCCCCCCCCCCCCCCCCCGCCTATTCAGCGGCTGGCTGATTTTTTTGGACCAAAAACAAAAAGGACTCTAAAAGAAGTAGTAAAGGTACTAGTAGAAGAAGTAGTGGTAGGAGAAGAGTAGTGTAGAAGTAGTATAAATATTGAAGAGGTTCGGTTTAGGGTCAACCCTATATCATAACGTATGCTTATTTGATTTCCCCTATTCTCTTTTTAATTTCCATCGCCTAAAAGGTGAAAAGGAGAAGATCTCGTGAGCGGAAAAAGACTGAGCGAAGCTGTACTCGTAGAGGTCGAGAACAATCATCGTCATCAACAGATGAGGAAGAAAAGTTTGTGAAAACCCTCCCGCCTCCGGCTCCGAAACACGAACCACAAACTAATCCACAATTTCAAGCGTATTCCCAATTACGCAACATCCCCCAAGAATACCGAAAGAGGGCGGCAGCGCTGAGGACGCATTCGCCGACCGACTACATGTTGCACGGATTTTCCAATGCTTCCATGCGCGTCTTCGAGTTTGCAACAGGTGCGTGCGCGAACCGAGAATGCGCGTTTACTACGAAAACACGCACCAAGCCATGCAACCAGAACTCACCGGTCATGACGTCACAACTTCCACCACTATTAGCTCGAGGAATCATGAATGGTGTTCAACCCACGTCTCGTCACCTAGTGGCTGATGATGACCCCGCACGAGGTCATTCACGCAATCGCAACTCCCAACACTATTGAATGTAAATCGTGACGGCGAGCATGCGCAATCGGGTGGACATTTTTTAAGTGACATTGCCATGGCTTCATTGACGTCACAACGAAGTTTCTGCACTGTTACTGTAAGGGTTGAATACGTGTCTTAGCTATCTGTCAATCTTTATGAAGATGTAATCGCTTTTTAGTGAATTAATATTACAGGAAGGATTATAAGAACCTATTTTCTTATCAAGATGAAAGGTGGATTTAGGGATTTTCACATGGCTTAGTGAACAATACTAATGAGTGTCTGATAACAAAGATACAGGTATAAAATAGCACGTCCCTTCGACCACAGAGTAGTTTAACATCAAAATATCTACATGCACCATCGATCCATAGCTTTGATTTTACACCGAGTTATTTTTCTCCTCTCTTTCTTTCTTTTTCTTTCTCTCTCTCTTTCTCTCTCTCTCTCTCTCTCTCTCTCTCTCTCTCGGTGATATGATCGTAACAAAATGGAAGGTTATGTAAAGTTCAACGACGTGTAATAATATATTTCACAAGATTTCAGTGACATTATACTTTATTGATGAGATTCATGATATAAACCGTGAGCCACGTCAAATCCGCATATTTAAATTAACACGAAATGATTTAAACTCTCGACTCCAGTAGCCGTGTTTTATCAACTTTGTTTCTTGTACATGTATGTCTACCCTCATACAGAGTTCTAAAAAGAGGTAGAAAAGAAAACACGTTAAAAAAGTTGACTCGAAATACAAAATGTTATATTATATTAATATAAATATAATATAATTATGAATTAAAATATTCATTATTTTTTCTTCTGAACTCCTCCAAAATAAAGCTCACCTGCTACCTTTGAGCCCCCGCCCGAACATTTCTACGTAACCATTGTTTGACAACCGTCACCTCACCTTCGGGCAGCCAGCTGGACAATTTGTAATAATATCTGTTATTTAGTTTCAAACTACATTTTCGCTACAAATTAATGAGTGTAACAAAAGAAATGTTGGAAGTTGATATTCGCCGCCCGACCCCTCCTCCCCCGACCCCACTGCATAGCTTATTTATGTCCGCATGCCAAGAACATACTGCTTAACTCACTCGGACGTTATTCATACGTTGATAGCTTCCTATGCATTATCTCACTGACTGATCAGGAGCATCATCTGAACGTGTGATCATGAGAGAGAGAGAGTGAGAGAGAGAGAGAGAGAGAGAGAGGGGGAGAGGGGGGAGGGAGAGAGAGAGAGGAAAGTGAAAGAGAGAGGGAGGGAGAGGGGAGAGAGAGAGTATGTGTTGGTGTGCGTGTGTGTGAGTGAGAGAGAGTGTGTGTTTGTGTGTGTTCATGTGCGTGTGTGTAAGTGAGAGAGAGATAGAGAGAGGGGGTATGACTTGTGTTCGGGTGTGTTTGTGTGTGTGAGTGAGAGATAGAGTTAGAGAGAGAGAAAGAGATCAAGAGATCAAGAGAGAATAAGAATTGGAGATTGTATCCTTGCCCCCCCCCCCCCCCCCCTCCTCCCCCTCTCCCGTAGAAGCATTCTAAGTAAAATGTACCTCCTGGGCGGGTCCAGGATTCAAGTTTCAGAGAGGGCGAGGGCACCAGTCCTAAACCATCCACAAAGCGTAGTTACTTATGAGCTGATCTCCATTGTTAGTAAGCACTTTCAGGGAAATCTTCAGGAAAATCATAAGCCCGACCCTCAAATCCTCATCCCGATTTTCCTCCTCCTTATTCCGATATTAACTGAATCACGATGAGTAAAGCCTGCTATTGAAGACGATGAGTGCCAATAAATCCAAGATCGGGACATCATGTGTCAGTCAAAAGCCTATTCGGGAACCAAGGGGCGGATCTAGGTTTTAAAGGGGGGTACACTTGGGGGGCAAAAATACACATTCAAGGGGCAATTCTTTATTTCGCGTACTCAAGGTATGCCGATCTAGGAACGAATGTGATACCTGTGTTGAAATAACAAATTAGTATTATCAATGAAAACATAGAACAGAGTACAACGTTGAATGTCGCTATTTTGAACTTTGAATCAACTCAAAATCAAGGCCTCAGTCTGTTGCCAGTGGTAATTTTATCAAAATAATTTAGGATGCGCTTATCTTAAAATTATATTTCTTTCACTCCTCTCTTTGCTTCTTCCACCCTTCTCTCTCACTTTACAGCTTTTTGGATTCTTATTTACCCCCCCCCCCCTCTCTCTCATTTATTCTTACTCCCCCCCCCCTCTCTCCCTCTCTCTCTCTCTCTCTCTCTCTTTCTCTCTCTCCCTCTCTCTCTCTCTCTCTCTCTCATTTCTTATTCATTTCCCAGCTCCCTTTCTTGTCTCTTATTAAACACATTCATCAAGGTTTCAACATCGGAATCATGATATTCTCATAAAGTTTGCAAACAATATAAATGTTTCTTTTGATCCCGAACAGTTTCTGACGTCATGACTTTTTTTCGTTCGGCTAATAATATCGAAGATGCAGCTGTCGCGGGCGCATCCGATTTTCAATGACGTTTTTTTTTTACATTGTTCCATTCCGAAGGCGGCAAAAAAGTTTTGCGCGCTACAAGGCACAATCTTACACCGCTGTACTTGCATAAACAGAGTTGTAGTTGTTGCTAATAGTGACAGTGTCACACAGTTATGATTATGAAAAGTGTCAATCTTGCGGATGCTGTTTTTGTTGTTCGGACTCAGATCAGATCAACTATGTTTCTTTTCAAAGTTTGATATCGAAACCTTTTATTGTTATTCATACCCTGGACGACAACAGAAGCTGTTGGTTGTCTTCATATGTGTTGTGCCAGTGGATATACTATGTTTGATCAATATTCATCAACATCTTTCGCGATTAACTGCATGTTTCTCAAGTTGATGAACCATAATCCATCGATTAAGAAGTAATCATAAACAATCGTCGAAAATAGCAATTAGACGTTTCAGATAATCATCTCATTTGCAAACTTGCGTGATTCACCTCTCGGGAGCACTTCGAATAACTTAACCTCTACATGCAACAGCTTTAAGAGGCTTATGCAGGATTTGTTTTGACTCATTTCGTTAACCTTTGATCGGTGTTCTCCGATATCGATTGATCGGTACATTGATGCTGTCGTCTGCTCGTACTCCCGTTTTGTTGGCGCGTAAAGGAAAGAGTGTACAGAAGAATGTTTACGACATTGAAGTACATGATTATCCTGATGGTGGTCCTACTCGAATCGCAGGAAATCACAGCTTTGCCGCGACTTCTTGGGGGAAATAACCTAGACGATGACAGCGACGAAGGTGAGAAAGTTTAATCATCCAAATTTTTTGAAAGATAATTGATAAACTTAAAATGTTACGACCCCATGCTAATGTAATATTCATTGAAATGATTCGTCTACGATATTTGTAATGTATTTTAAAAGTAGATAAAAATGAATTGATTCGAAAAATTCTTAAAGATAAAAACAAAAACAACAACCAAACAAAAAATTAAATGTTGTGAGTAAGCACTGTACTACTATAAATCACTTTTAGGACTTGGTTCTTTTGGACGGTTTAGCTCCTTCTACGCAAGTAATAAAGTTTTCTAGAATTAATTCTAGAATTTCTAGTTATTAGTCGTTCGTCATTGTATGAACAGAGGAATGAAGTAATCTATTACAAATGTTCACAACATATCACAATTTACTGTTCCATGTTCTTTTCAGCGCAATGTAGATCAATAGGCTTTTTAATTCATCATACTCGTCAAAATTAATGAGTTTACTTTCAAAATATCTACTTTCTATGAATTGAGGCAAAACGAGCATAAAGAAGTAGCCTAGTTATGTCTATTATTTCTTATTTGGAAATTAAAGAAATTGCTATCCCTAACTATTTTTTGTAAAGATTTTATTGGCACATGTACAAGGTTTATTACAAACCAATCAATTATGATTATTATCATTATTATTATTGGTAGTAATATTAGTAGTTGTAATAGTAGTAGTAGAAGTAGTAGTAGTAGTAGTAGTAGTAGTCGTAGTAGTCGTAGTAGTAGCAGTAGAAGTAGTATTAGTAGTAATAGTAATAATAGTAGTAGGAGTGGTAATAGTAGAATCGTATCTTCTATTATGCAGTGCACGTTTAAATAATCATTTAAATGCATTTTTTTCTAGTAGCCTAGCATACGAAAAAATATTAATTTAATATAGAACAATTCTATGAAGCTTCCTAAGCTGCGAACAATGTAAAGCTTATACAGGATCAGTTGTGCTGTGTATGAATTTATTAATCAGTAATTGTTTGAGATTATCACGGATTATCTCTGCGAAATGTACCTCATTCACGACGCACGCGGCAATCGGATCACAATCGCTATGCCCTTGCCATCATTGTTGAAGATCTTACAATGAAGCGATCTAAAACGAAGGTCTCGCGAGCTCTGTTCCAAATATCAACCAATGACAATTGATATGAAACATACAGCGATGACGAATACATGCTTTAACAATGCTAGATTGAGAATGTACCCCTTTCAACTCTGGCATGATCGAAGTAAAATGTAACACGGAGGAAGGGTGATGGTAATCCCGATGGGGCCATCTTAAAGGTATAGACCAGTTTTGGAAACCCCCCCCCCCTCTCAAAAAATTAAATGGAAACTCTTATTACCAATCATTTGAAAGAATATGTTTTGACTAGTACGTGATGATACAAATTTCACCGAGAAACCGCCTACTTATTGATATATTTGGTAAATTATCATATCTATACTTAGATACCAATACCAATATTTAGATGCTAGATGATCTACCTTTTCTGATCGATTCTACAACGTTTCTTTCACAATGCAATCGCATGATCAGAACTGGTCTATACCTTTAAGATAATGCACGGTTATACAAGAGTTCTTTATACATTCACGAAGGGCAGGTCAAAACTATTTCCGAAATTAGGTTGTAGGCCACCGAGTCTAGGAGCGTTGGAGCATTATAAAAAATATAATTTTCCCGCTTTTTGTTAGTGTTTTTTATTTTTAAGTTTGATCTAATTATTTAGCCTAATATCGTTTTTTGTTTCTCACAAAGTTTGATCCAATTATTTGGCTTAATAGTAATATTGTTTCTTTTTCTTGTTTTCGTCTTCAAATCAGTAGCATATAGTTAAAGTTAACCATAATGGGCTACTTGCGATTGAGCGAAGCAAGAGAGCAAAACTTTGAGACTGCTATTGATATCAATAGCGGGGGCATTATTATATCCAATTTTAGAATAACAAAGAAATTTAACAAATATTTGACGTGCAACGACAAACTATGCAAAAGTGAATTTAATTCCAGAAAGATGCCTATGCTAGGTGATCATTGAAGTTTTAATCCAGAAATAGAAGATATTGGTGAACTGGCCTAATTTAGATAGACGAGTTGAATAAATGCAATAATTAAACAAATATTGCAGTTTCTGAAAATAAAAATACTAAAGCGTGTGCATTGTTGCACAATATGCGTTGATATAATGAGGTCACGATAATCAAATTGGCTTAAACTACTTTAATTGAATGATAAACACCGTTAAAAATAATCAAACAAGAAAAAACAATGACAAAATATCTGAACTCACAACTCATGAGGCGCGGCTGGCCGGAAAATATCATAAAATATAATTGACAGCAGTGTTTTGTTGACAGCTGTCCATTAAAAATGTAAATGGGCTAATTATGCAATTAACACATAAACTGTTTTTAAAACGGATAGATCCATACACGGTGCTGTGTGATATTTGAAATCTTAATTAGATATGGCAGTAATGAGTGATTTCTGGAAACGGAAAGGCAAACAAGAGTAGACCTTATGCAACAACAATTACTTCATCAACATCAACATCACCAGTAATTAACGGCAAAAAACAATGTCATAAAAAAATAAGGCAACAATAACAGCGAAAAGAAGTTTAAAAAAAAACGAAAAAGAGTAAATAGGCCTGTTTGTCAGGATTATTGTTTTCACCTAACGATTATAAAAGAAGCCGAATATTAAAGTAAGCATGATGCTCCGCTTATTTTGGAGGCCTGGCCAGTTATGTTTAAAATTAGTTTATATTTCTTTATACGTCGTAAAAATTATGTTTTAATGTATACTGATTTTATTTTGTATTTAGAACTGAATAAATAAATGAAATCAAATGAAATGGAATAAAGAAGAAGAAGAAATAAATACTGTAGGTTCCCAGTGGGAATTTAAATCACACTTATCTGTATATCCAGGGACGGATATTTTTAGAGGGGGCTAGGGCAGGGGCACATTCGACCTCTACTCCTTTACAACCCAAATGTGACCTACCTGAAGTACAAGAAAAATGTGCCCCAAATTGTCTTACTTTGTAAGCCCATCTTTCAAGTTTACACCCCTGCATTTATAAGATTTTGTTTCTATAATCAATCATAGTTTCTTGAAACTGTTCCCCCTCGTTTTTTGTTTTGTCGTTGTTTTTATTTTTAGTATAGAGTACTGAATTCGCCCGTGTTATACGTTTCCTTGCCCCCCCCCCCCCCTCCACGTACATAATTGTATTATACTATATACATGTATATAAAAAAAACTCAATCAAGATAACTTTTTTCACTAACACAATTAGAACCAAGAAAATATTATACAGTATACCGAACACATTAATGTTCCCGTATTCAATCATTTAAAACTTGTAGAAATTGAACGCATGATAACTATATTTGTTTTTCCCCCTTAGGTATTTTAAACGCAGGCTACTCATGCAGCGGTCAGCCAAGAAGCATATTCAAGACGAACCGGAAACAACTGATAGAGATTATTATCAGGGTCGGAATCAACAAAAGGGGGCACATTTCACTTCGGAGGGAAAGGAGTTCACTCTAAGGGATTTAATGGATTTAACAAATATGAATAGATAACAATCTAGGGCAAAGCTCTTTTTATCACCCAAGAAGCGCATCTTGGACACACATTGTTTTAGGGGGAAAATTCTATTCTTAAAATATTTTCTTTCAAGCTAGGATTAGAACAGTTTAGTAAATCTCGGACACATAATATTCTTTTCGAGAAAAGCATTGTTCTTAAAATATTTAATTTCATTGGACACATTGTTTGGAGAAAAGGAATACTCTTCAGATACATGTATTTGCTTTCAATGATTTTCGGAAGCGAATATACAAGTTCTTTGTTTTTTTCTTCTGAAGAAGTATATCTCGAACACGCGAAGGTTTGGAGAGAATATTTTGGGAAGTTCTTCATAAAATCCTTGCTGCGATTAGAGGCACAGTAGAGGCAGATTAAGATTTAGTATGTTTGTGCCCTCTCTATAACAAATAATGCATAATCGGTGATCATTGGTCCCCATGATCCTCTTTTTCTTATGTTAATTGAGAGCTGATTTGATGAGATAACCACCTGTCCAGTGACCTAGCAGGGTGGTCTAATCCCTCCTGTACACTAGTACAGATGGGCTTAAAGGATTTATAAAATAAACTACCTGTGCCAAATTAAAACTTATACATCGCGCTAAACTTCCAGATCCATAACGCCAAATCTTTGCACACCAAAACTTTAAACATGAAATCTGTAAACACCAAAGCTTCTTATCTTCACTTATGCGAATGAGTTGATGGTATATGTATCAAAATGATCTATCAAATGAATTAAATCATGTCTAAACGTTTGTAGTTATTCCTTTGGAAAATCACATTTCGTAAACGAAACAACTTTTCAGTCAACGGAAAATCACTGCCATTATTTTCCCGATGAATAAGCTTTATCACGTTAACATAAAATTAAAATATTTTGTTTCCTTTTCCTTCTTATAATTCAGAGAACTCCAGACCAGTTATACCATGGAACTACAGAGCAGACAAAGGTAAGTTATACAAAAAAGGCATCTCTTAATGTCGGGAAAAAAACACATATTCATTTCGGCTATAGTGTCTATATTACAGAAAATAAGAATTGTATACCTCAATACGTTTGAAGAAAATGTTAAAAACTGAATTTAGATGTCAGTTTGAAGAACCTGAAACTCAGATTTAATGTCCTTGGTTAAATTTATGACACATAATGTTGATATGGATTAAAAATCAAATATTTTTAACGCATATAAAATTTGAGGAATATTACTCTCACTTTTCAATGAACAAATATTTTTCGAAAACGGGTTTAAATTGTCACATTAAGATTGTAGGTCTGTTGACTATCATTGGATTACAACCTAAGAACTTGCCATTGAGGAAGGAAAATGAGGCCAGAAATATAGGCTGCCAAATATGATGAAAGGCCTCAGCCTTCGTCTGTTAAGTGTGAGTCACATACTCACTTACAGTCTGACGATAAGTCTGTATGCTAATGAGCAAAGATGCAATATTCATCCACATCCTCTCGTTCCTAAATCTCGGATACTGTCAAATCTCGTTGATCGTGAGATTTTTCTTTATGGAAGAAAAAGCCCCCACTCTATCATCACACTTTGATGTTCTACCCTTCATTTTAATAACGGGTTTGGAAAATAGGTGACATTTTAGGAGCAAATATCTAGAGACTTAATGTTAATCAATTTGGCAATTGGATATCACCCCCAGGTCCCCACAAATGGGGGCAGATGTTCCCCTACCAGTGTGCCGGGTCGATGCAGTCCCCCATCGCTATACAGACGATCAATACGAAGAGGAAAGAGTGGGCCCCTCTGGAGCTGAATGGGTACGGCGATACCGACGGGAAAAGGATGACTCTTACGAACCTCGGAACTACAGGTGGGTTCTTGGTATAGAGATGCGATCCACGGAGGGACGGCGGTGAATGATGATGTTGATAATGGTGGTGATATGACGATGATGATGGTGATGATGATGAAGGTGATAATGATGAAGATGTTGATAATGGTGGTGATGATGATAACAAGGATTATGGCGTCGAATGCTATTATGTCGATGCTGGTGGTGATGATGACGATAATGGTCATGATGTCGATGATGGTGAGGGTTATGGTGATGATGGTGATGTTGATGATGACAGTAATGATTACGGTGATTATGATGATTATGAAGATGATGGCAATGAATGAATGATTTATTTCTCGTGGTTGTGATGGTGGTGACGATGATAAAGGAGATGATATTAATAACGATGTTGGTGATGATGATGATGGTGGTGGTGATGACGATGATAAGGATTATGGTGACGAATGTTATAATGTTGATGCTAATGGTGATGATGACGATGATGATGGTTATGATGATGAAGGTGATTGTGATGATTGTGATGATTATGAAGATGATGGCAATGAATGAATGATTTATTTCTTGTGGTTGTGATGGTGGTGACGATGATAAATGTGATGATAATAATAACGATGTTGGTGATGGTGATGGTGATGGTGTTGATGATGATGGTGATGGTAATTACGATAATAAATTTGATTATATTAGTGATGGCAAAGATGACGATGATGATGGCAACGACGACGACGATTGTGTTGATTGTAATGATGGTGGTAGAAAGGTTGGTCAAAATGATGCTCGTGCTAAAATTCTTTAAATTTCTTTAGCATTTGCTAATGTTGGTAATCATAATTTAGTGGTAGTCATGAATATAAATATTTATCGTACTTTTCACTATGATGATGGTGATGCTAATGATAAGAATGATGAAGATGATGTTGAAGTTCATGAGGTGTCAAATGATGTCGATCGTAATGATGACGATAAGACAATGTTGATAGAGACGATAAAGATGATGATGATGTTAATGATGACGAAGATGATGATGATGATGTTAATGATGACGAAGATGATGATGATGATGATGATGTTAATGATGACGAAGATGATGATGGTGATGTTAATAATGACGAAGATGATGATGGTGATAATGATAACCAGTGGCGGATCCAGGGTCACAGTAGACACGTCCAGGAGAAATAAGAACGCCGATGCTTTATTTTGTTTTGCTTATAAGAAAGGCACACCAAACTTTTATTTATTTGAATTGTTTTACTGCCACTGGACGCCCACTTTTGGATCCGCCACTGTAACAGCATCAGTAATGAAATCAATGAATTTAATTTCACTTCAGATGGCGATATACAGTTGTAATTTACAATAACAAACATGAAATAATCAAATAATAAATTCATACAATTTATTTCCATTTAAAGAATGATTATTAAAGACATTACAATTTTAATCTCTTTTTCCAGTGGAGCTTATGTTGGAGGGTAACTACACGATCCGCGGAGGAGGACTTGGGGGCACCTATATAGCTGACCAGGTGCACTTCCACTGGGGTTTCTCCAACGACCAAGGATCTGAACATATGCTGGACCGCAGAAAATATCCTGCAGAGGTAAACTCGCGTGCCTGGCCGATCACGTTCATTTCGAATGCAATTTACTTTGTATCCACTGAAAAAGGCGTTACATTAATTATTCTTAAAATTCAAAAGCTATCAAAATATACGGATCCACAACAGCGTTATTCAATGAGAGTGTCGACCTTCGTAAACCTATTATGTCTTTTAAAGAAGTTTTATTTCCACATGTAATCCATCCGCTTGAAAAATGTTATAATCATTCCTTTGATAATATTCGTCTGTAAACATGCGTTGGTTGTATTTAAATCTTAATCATTCACCAGTTTTACTTTTGTTTTGAATAGTTGCATATTGTTCACCACGAGCAGTCGTTAATAGGAGATAGCATCTTTCACACACCAGGCGGGGTAGCAGCAATCGGTGTCTTCATCGAGGTCAGTACCTACAGTGGTGATTTCTTTAACAGTTTTTAATAGTTTACCATGATTCATGTCACCAAAAAGTTCTAAATTTCTCAATAGCTGTCAAAATTTCTTTCGATCTGTTTGACTGATTGTTCTGCTTGTATCAAAACAAGGTAGTACTCCCTATAATACGAGCAGTACACAGTGCTTACCTTTACAGGAGGCAAGCGAAAGGAAATGGAGCAAAATTTCCTCAAATATTAATCTGACATCATAAAGATAATTGTACTTGAACAAATTCACTTTTTTATTTTCGTGTGCCGGAAGTAATCGGAAAAGTGTCAAATTGCAGGTTTTAGGATTGTAAAATTGTATTATTTTTCACAAATTAAAATTGTTATTATACAATGTAAACAAATTTCTTGACACATTAGGCTTTCGTATTCATATTTTATCAGTTTCTGTTAAATTTTTCCTCTTGTTAGTTCAAACAAAGAGTACAAAATTAAGGATATTCCTTTGTGAAAAAAAAATCACTACTCAAGCTTTCCAACGATGTTGGCGGCTTCAAACCTCGGACATCAAAAGTAACAGCACACCTGTAAATTTTATTGTGCAACCTTAGAAAACGGCAACTGCTCGAAATTATTTGTTGCCGACTGGGACTCCAGCTCTTCAAACTCCTTGGTAATAAGAATCATTTCAAAGTATTTCAGAACTGTTATCTTGTTATGAAATCATTTACCCCCCCCCCCCCCCCTGCTTCTTAAAGATAAAGTTGAGTTCTGGTCATGCGATTGCATTATTAAATAACGTTGCGTAATCGATCAGAAAAAGTTGATCATCTAGCATATAAGTATTGGTGAGTACTGCAAGGTTCTGTAATCATCAAAATGATAAGAAATTTGGCCCAGTCTTGGTCAAGTAACCAGCACTGTACACAGACAGATGAATATAAGACTACACGAACATGTGGCATAAAAATCCTGCCCGATTTTTATGATCATACATGCCATATTTAGAATATTAAGGCATTTGAAGAGCGATGCTTTTCAGGGAGCATTTTTTATCTTATGTTCTTCCACACTTGCATAATACAATGATAACGCTCACAAAGTATTTTTCATCTCTTCCAAAAACTCAACCTTTTCTTTAATTCTCAACCATTTTAATGCCTCGATCACGTAGCCCTCGCAAATCATTCTGTAATTATTTCATTTTGTATTTTTGTTTTCCTCGAAGATCGGTGAGAAGAATGAAGCTTTTGAAAAACTAGTGAAACACTTAAAAGAAATCAAGTTTAAAGGTAATATGTTATTCTTTCTACACATTAAGACCGATTGAGACGATTAAGAAAAAAAAATGATGGTAACATTGATGCAGCCACAAGTTCATGGGAGTAGCTGTCACCATCGTCATTTAATTCCATTACACGAAGAAAAGCAAATTTCCAATTGTTCACGTAAATTGTTCGCAAACGTGAAATAATGGTTGTTTTTAC
This sequence comes from Strongylocentrotus droebachiensis, assembly GCA_035222895.1. Taxonomy (NCBI): domain Eukaryota; kingdom Metazoa; phylum Echinodermata; class Echinoidea; order Camarodonta; family Strongylocentrotidae; genus Strongylocentrotus; species Strongylocentrotus droebachiensis. The sequence continues at coordinate 516,670 of JAVYIG010000209.1, forward strand.
CTATCAGAAAATGTTGACGTACTTGTATCATGTTTTGGCTGATTCGCCACAAACTACATGAATACCTTTTATACCTCTATACGGAAGAACAATAGCCAGACTACTTACATTTCTGTAGTCGGTTCATTCTTTTAAACATAGTATTATATTGTTCCTTTCTTCCACAAAACTTTAGACGAATCACAACTTGTGACCGAACCTATTCGACTCACCGAGCTTTTCCCTAAGAATCGAAGCCAGTTCTACCGTTACATCGGCTCCTTAACCACGCCCCCATGCTATGAGGTAGTCACGTGGACAGTCTTAAAACAACCAATCACAATATCTCGGGAACAGGTAAGAGAGGGCGCACTCTAAAATGATGAAAATTCAAAGTTAAATTAAATTTATGATCGCTATGACGATTAAATGTGTTAATCGGGCAACAACATATAATGTTGATTGTAACCCGCTATTTCCACTTGATTTGACGATGGGTACTATTGCTGAACCAATGAAAAATCAGGGGCGGGTCGGGTTTTTTCTATCTTTCTCTTTCGGACTATCTGTGTTTCTCTCTCTCTTTCTCCTCATCTCTCTATCAATTTCTCTCTAGGCCATAGATGTATCTGTCACTTTTCTCTCCTCTCTCTCTCTCTCTCTCTCTCTCCCACTCTCTCTCTCTCTGTACTTAGAAATTAGGAGGGAGCTAGGAAAGTTACTTTCATTTTTTCTTTTCGCGGGCCATTTGATGGGAGGGAGGGGCAATTGGCAACTGCTCCTGTGCCCCCTTCCCATATTTAATCACAAACATAGTCCCTTGTTATATCTCTCGCTCCAGTCTCATCCCTCACCACGCACATAATTTATCTTCGTTTTCTCCTCTACTTCCAGATGTCTGCATTGCGTGGTGTTTTCGAGACGACCCGCCACGCCTATGTTTACCGTACTGAGACGCCCATATTGCTGAAGAATAACTTCAGACCTGCGCAAAGCATCAACGGTCGGCACGTTTACCGGTGCGGATTCTGAAGCAAGGCCGTACGATGGACTCGCGCGCTTCTATGCAATAGTTCACAAAACAGAATAGTAAAAAACAAACTTTGAAATGAATGAATTTTAACTAAGTCGTTTTCTCCTTCAGATGCAATATCAAATACAGTCAAACCTGTCTATAGCGACCGCCTAAGGGAAACACAAAAATTGGTCTTTGAAGACAGGTGGTCTTTGTAGACAGGTTCCATGAGTACATGTTTTAATGAGAAACCATTTTCAAGGGAAACAACAATTGTGGTCTTTGTAGACAGGTGGTCACCAAAGCAGGTTTGACCGTACCAGCTCAGAAATTCTTCATTTTACGCATAGATTTTTTTTTAATTTGGTTTATCAAAATTAGACCCGTTCAGTTATTATCGTATAAAGACAATTATCACCAATTATGTCTGTATTTTTTTGACATGAGACGATAGAAAAAAAATCGCTAGCCGGAGTATCTGTATGTTACTGAAATGCTAAAATTTACTTTCTGTGTGTTGAATGATGTCGAGCAAGCCTACTCCATCTCTGTGAGGCCTTGTCGTGGTGATTACTCCTAGGTGTTGTACATTTTGATTTGATTTGATTTGATTTGATTTTATTTATTCATCATCAATAACATCAGTGATTAAACATTTGAATACATCGTGAATGGTACATGTTCATAAATGAATATTATAGATCATATTAAAGAAAAACCTAACAAAGTATTGATATGCTAGACATATGTCTTTTCTCATAGAATATAGAAGGTGATGAAAAGGAGCCAAATAATAGCACATGTGCTAGTCGAGTCTGGCCCCTGTTCTTAGCACACACTTGGCAAAAATAAATATATCATTATCAAAAAATAAAACTTGACAGTAGAAGTATACATGTTGAGTAATACCGTAGCACAATTTCTACACTCCAAATATAATTATGAAGAGGATATACCAGGTTAAAAAGTCATAGATACATGTATCTACAGATTATTTATACAAAAAATTGCATTTTTTTGACAAAAAAAAAACAACAAAAATGTAATATGGAGATTATTTACAATATATACATGTGTACTTGCATAATTCAATCACTTATTCATCAAGTAATCGTTGAGATGTTATTAATTGACAAATTTCATGTGGAAGACATACTTTGAGGAAAGTATCACTATGAAAATAATAATGACGGACAAAGAAAGAGGACAAAATATACAGTTCCTCAGGTAGACAAAGGAACATCCTTTCACTGCTATTATGTAAAAACGTGTAGAACAGGTGAATATGCATGTGACACCTGTTCTACACATGTTTACATAATAGCAGTGAAGGGATGTTCCTTTGTCTACCTGAGGAACTGTATATTTTGTCCTCTTTCTTTGTCCGTCATATTCATAGTATATATTCTATCGTATATATTACTATCAGAATAGACCAGTTCACGGTTAGCACGTTACTGCAATGAACCCGAATATCCACAGATCTTCAAAACATGAAGAGGCCCCACTTTGTACATTTTGAAATAATTACTCCTACAACGATGGAGGTGCTTTATAAATAGCCTTTGTTTCCCCCTTTTCAAAGAATACTTCCACCTTTGTATCAAGGAGTGCACTGAATGTTCATGAATGAATAATGTTACATAACTTTCATGAGCACATATCCATTATTTCGTCTCCGTGTATTTCTAAATTTGTTCTGCAATGACCTTTATCTGCTCATGCTCAGACTGCAACCGTGAACTGGCTTATACTGCTAATCGTATTTTTATAGTCAGAATGCGAATTGCATACATTCCGTGTTGTCAGGTAGGGCAAGCCATACTATTTGCCCTACGTAGCATCAATAATTGTTTGCAATTCGCATTCTGACTAATAAAATACATTTATTCGCCACAGGTGAATAAAATAATCAGGCATTTATATTATTAACACAGATTTGTGCATTGAATTTGATTACATTACGAAAATGGCCTATTGCTTATTCCGTCGAAAGTAGAGGGTTAGGTTAGGGTTAGCGTTGCAACTGGGTTTCGGTTATGTTGAGGGTTAGGTTTAGAGTTTAATCTGACCCCAGTTAAACAATTCGGTTAGCGTATAGGATATTGATCTTGGGGCACTTGTGGTCGGAGCATGTGTGGTTGAACCCTCGATAGTTATGTCTGTACATTCATTTAAACGGTCTCTTATGTATATCTTTGTATCAGTTTCCGACAGTTTCACTAATGAAAATATCTTGTCTGGGAAAGAAAAATATTTACAGCCTTGTAATCGCATTAATATTTGTTTAATTATGATTTGATGTAATAAAGGTAGTCATCGTTCAAATTAGAATCGAGCCGATTATTATTTTGTATTATAGGTCTATGTTTGTATTCATGAGGAAATTTGATTTACATGGAAGAGATCGCAGCTGCAACGCCCCATAAGAAATGGGAGAGAGAAATAGGGAGAGAAAGGGGGGGGGGGGGGGAGATCAAATATCATGTATAGTAATGACAAAAGAGGTAATAAATACTTACTTTAATCCGGATATCATTTTCATTTTAATTCTTATTTTACATAAAGATTGGAAATTCGGCAGTTTAGGGCAGTCGTTTATTGCTAGTCGACTGAATATCCATTTCATTATGGGTTACAATTTAACTAAAACACTTTTGGGTTAAGTTGTGCATTACTTTTGTACTTTTTATTTTTAAGAGCGTAATTCCAATGATAATCTAGAGTAAGAAAGAAGGCATTTCAACTGTATTCGGAACTTGGAGAATAAGTAAGTACAAACACATTTATCAAGAAAGATTGGAAAAACAAAGAGAGATAAGAGAATAGAAATGAGAGAGGGAGTGAAAAAGAGAGAGAGAGGGGGAGAAAAAAAGGAGAAAGTAACGGATAAATGCAAAAACATGTAGGTACAAAAATTCATAGAAAGAAAACGAAACAGAAAGACAGATGCTGGGTAGACATAGTGTATACGTATAATAAATTATTTGACTCTATACCAGCATTCCACTTGGTGACCAGACATAGATTATGCTCAGGGCTTTAATTCGTCAAAAATATAGGGTTAGCATCAGGGCTGTGATTGGGGTTAAAGATAATACAAAGTTTTGGTATGGGGTAATGAATATGGTTCAAATGAACATTATTGGAAGCATGCATATGCGATCCTACAATATTCAATGATCGTTGTCGCTGTTGAAATGAGAGTCTAAAGTGATAAAATTGTGAATAATAAACTCTTAATGTTGTAAAGCTCACTCTTAAAGATCAATATTACTTAAGCTTCAAAACAATGTTTATGGACTAAAATCGACCGATTTTCTATTCCTGTTTGGAAATTATATATCAGAACTGCATATTCTGAGATTGTCATGGCCGTAGGCGCTATTTGAAATTCATCGGGAGCACCGATAAATTTGATATTTTAATTTCTCGAAATCCTTAGCGTTTTAGAGCCCAATCTTTTTACAGTTGCTTATTCTAACACTAGGTTTCACAATGGTAATCCAAATGTTAAGTTTCATAATCTAATCCTGTTGAAATATTACCAAAACTTTGTATTACCTTTAAGGTTAGATTTAGAGTTCGGTTAGGGTAATTTGATATAATGCTGGATCAAGGGGTGAAGTTAGGAACTTGGATAATCATAGAAGTTTGTCATTATAGTCCATGTCATACCTTGCTTCATACACCACCCAAATACAAAATAAAACTCGATGACACTTTGATTTAGTAACACGTAAATAACATGCTTTTAATAACATTTCAACTGAATCTTTCTTTTCAGTCCAACTACCAACAAAATGACCTTCTTTAGAACAAGTTTAATTACAGACAGTGAAAAAAAGGGAACAAAAGTATTTACTTGGAAGTACTACAAAAACCTTTGTCTTTATGTACAACCTGGCTATTTACAGAACGAGTAATCGAATCAACAAGTTTTAAAAAATCATTGTGCTTTCCCAATAAATACCCACACTTGGCCCGATGATAAAAATCAACTGTCTATCAATAGCACATATATCTAACTTGATCACAAATAGGATATAAATAAATCCCAATTTGTACACTTTTAACTCTCCTTTTTACAGTTTTTTTCTTTATACAATCAATTTACAAGAAAATGCATGTTGATTTAACATACTGCGCAACTCTACATATCTTTGGAACCTATCAATAATTTTGAATTTCTTTTTGAATGAACAAAACTTACAAGACACTGGTGCCAAAAAAATCCTTTCTTTATTCAGTTTTAAAGACGACGTCGTACCTTAAAGAATATCCTACAAGTAATCTATGACCTTGTCTTTTTGTTGTATTATCCCTTCATCAGCAGTTTTCTCCATCAATAAACTATATTCTTATATTTAATCCATTCACTATGCTAGGTACTACTTCATCTCATTGTATTGTCAATAGTGTTATGATTATGATTATGCTCTCCCAGTTGTAAAATTATTGATGTACAGTGTACACGAGTGTTGTATTCACATGGCTGACTTTCTTAAATAGTAGTCTGTACCCCCAAATGGTTAATGATTTGTATTTTCAGAAGCAGAAAGTGAATGTCCTTATGGCTCCCAAAGACAAAAGTTGATATGCCCCACTCACATCGACTCCAGAAAGGTACACTGAAGGAGAATGTTACAATATTGTGAATAGTTCAAGATCTCGTCATTTATCAGTCATATCGACTACAGACTGAACAAAACATTACAATACCCTAAATGGTTATTAAAGATTTGTGTCAGTTATTGGTCATTCTGGCGGTGTAACTGGGATTTAGCTACAGAATTATGGTTTATGAGATGAGGTGAACTTTTGGCACTCTATAAATCTAAGGACCAAATTTATACAACTACCGGGTAGACACTTTTTCATTGACCATGCCACAATGCTTATATGTAATCTGAATAAGATTTAAGACAGTTTACTTAGCCAAGCAAGATGTTAAGTAAAAAACTTGCTTTAATCTGCCTACTGAATTGATTATGGCCCCTGGGACTTGAGCTACTACACTTTCCTGAATACAAACCACTAGGGTTGATTGTCTTTAAATTTCACAACCATACCGATATTCTTTGAGATTAACTGGCTTTGGACATAACTGAGATAAACAGCAAAAATGTGTACGCAAAACCTATGCCTAGTTCAGAGTGATTAGACACATGTCCTCCCTTTACATTTCCATCACGATATGAAAACGCATAATAACATTTCTCTTCAGCATTTTTATTGGTAATTCCACCATTAGCAGATACCTAGTTCTGTAAATCTCATAAATTACTTTCTTGTACAAAAATATGATAACACTTGAATAAGATTTCTCAATTTTACTCATGTCCATCATAATCTCATAAATATATTATTTTTGCAAATTGAATATGGTTTGTTTTCCAAAATCATCATTCATAATAAATAAATTCATGAGACCATCATATAAATCTTAAGGCTGTTCCTAGTCCGTTATTCTTATTTGAGACTGTGAAAACAATGAATTCAAGTAACGCAATATAAGTTAACAATGCAAATATTGGTCATATGTTAAATTCCACAATTGAATTACCATTGTTTATTCTTGTGCTAAAATCGTTCTAAATATTCCAAATGAAAAATGCCATTTGTCCGATTGTCGATATAATCATTTCGAAAAAATTGCATAAATTGCGTAAGACCAAAATGAAATTTCAAAATCTTTTTGACACAACTGACACGATGTATTATGAAGCTCGGAGAAACTGTCTACACGAGACAAAGAAAAGCTCCCATTCCATCACAAAAGTTGAGACGAGAAGCAGAAACTTTATATATTAAGGTTTTTTTTCACTTCAGAACACTACCACTGTCCCTTTTTCTCCCATGAATTCAATTATAAATATATTCAGTTTCAAAGAGAATATGTAAAACAAAGTTTGATGTACTATTCATTTCTTTTAATCTTTTCCCAGCATCCAAGTGACTCATTTCAACCTTTACTGATGTCTTTGTATTCAGAGTTTTCTTAATTTTGTCTTTGTGCCAAATAAAACAATAACACTTTTCATGAAGTAGTCGATAGAATGCATTACTTTTCATTTGATTAAAATAGGGGGACACAAAACGCGTCCAAATAAAACATCAACTTGCAGAGATTGGTCTTGAAGTCCACACTAATTGGGAATGTTTTGGATTGATCAGAAAGCACCATGTAATAACGGCTAAGTAAAATAAACACAAGCAATACAGACTCTCATGCAATACAACAAATAATATCCAAAACAAAGTTAGAGATAAGAGTTACATATTTCATCTTCAACTTGTTGAGAGTGCTGCAATGAATGAAACCAGCTGATTATTTACTTTCTTGGACTGACCGTGAGTATAATATGGACCACGTCAGTCTCTGTAGCGCAAATTATTCTTCGCAGTCCCTGCTACTAAAAAAAATAATGCATTTCTTCAAAAAAATAAAGGGACAATCATCTTCCTTCCATATAAACAGATACAGCCAAAACAAAGCCATGGATTTTGAAATCATAACAAAAAAGCTATGTAAATTTTTATAGAAGTCTAATCAAGGTGACAATTTTTTTTAGCAATGCAAGTATCTTATTTCCCATAGAACAAATTTCTTGTCTGCCTTCATTATGCACTTCATATCACAAAAAGATAATTGCATGTGACAGAAAAATCTTTGTTCCCAACAATTTTCTGAAGAACGTTGAAGAAAAATCCTATATTTTTATAATTCTTCTTGAAATGGAAAGCAGTAAAGATAGGCCTCGTTGTTTTTGCTTTATGATAATCACAGCAATACAAAGTTTCCAATACATTTTGAATATTTCTTCAAAACCAAGTTATAGTAAGTAAGGTAAAAGTGAGAAAGTTCTGTCTTTATTTGAATAATTCAAATGAACGTCTGCTACAAAATATAATTCAATAGCAGAGAGTAATGAGAGAGAGAGAGAGAGGAAGAGAGAGAGATAGAGAGAGAGAGAAAGATAGAGAGAGAGAGAGATAGAGATAGAGAAAAAGAGAGAAAGAGAGAGAGAGGGAGAAAGAATAAAGTTTTGTTCCTTAACATTGTAGTACGTTGAACCCCTTGGAGATGAACGGAAACACCATTGTTGAAAGCATATGGGACATCAATAGAAATACGACTTCCTCTGAAGTCTATATATCCAGGATATAATACGTCTACATCCAGAGTTGGGGCAGGTTACCGGTCTTATCACTCACTCCAGCCAGCAGCTTCCTCCTGAAGATGTGATGATTTACCAGTCTGGGTCCCCAGAGTCTTCCTCCTCGTCGTCGTCATCTTCGTCGCTGGATTCAATGTAAGGAGAGGGAGTTAAGGAAGTCATAGAGAACTTTCTAGCGTGTGCATTTTAAACAATTTTCTTACTTAATTAAGATTAGTTACTTACACAATGTTTTACTTTACTTAAAGTAGCCACACAAACAATCAAAAATGTTTGGAATTGATTCAAAACTCATATCATTGCGAAGGGGAAGCCTTGCCGATCAAATACAACAATTCTTCTCTTCAAAATAAGTTTGGGGCCCGCAGTAATCAACTCTTAAATATGTTAGTTTTGAGATCCAGATTTTCTGCCTTCAGCGGTCCTTTGTAGAGCGTCAATATTTGTGTTTTTCAAATACAACAACTCTTCTCTTCAAAATAAGTTTGGGGCCCGCAGTAATCAACTCTCAAATATGTTAGTTTTGAGATCCAGATTTTTTGCCTTCAGCGGTCCTTTGTAGAGCGTCAATATTTGTGACGTCACATACGAGACACGGCACTGAGCTGTTCGTCCAGTGTGTGACGTCACAATTCAGAGCTCGCTACGCTTGTATGTTAGACTTACGTTCAGGGGCGTTCGGGGGTCTAAGAAGGGTCTTGAAAAATCACATTTTACGCCTTTCCATGATATCTATATGATTTCTCAGCAAATTGTTTGTGTTTTTCAAGAGGAAATCTTTCCATCCATATGTAATTTGTTCTAATTATGAGTTGTTAGTGAATTTTCTTTGTGTAGCTCCTTCAATGATTTATTTAACGCATCAGTCATCAACATCATCATCATCATTATACATACATAATTTTACTTTACTTTATTTACTCCATCAGAATAGCAGTGCCCATATCTTCATCCCGCTAGACAGGCGAGACACGATTCATTTTCCTGAATAACAATTCTGTAAATTAAATTTTTGCTCTATGTGAGGAGACATTTCTTTAAAAAAATAATCAAACTCGATACATTACAGGATAAATCAACATTTTAAAAAAGTATTTAAACAGACATCTCCTATGCAGAAGAGCCATTATGGTGAATGTTGGTGTTTGTCAAAGGATATTCTTCTCCTGCGTTTCTTCTGTGGCTTTGCTTTCTTCGTACTCCCTCCTCCCCTTCCTCCTCCTTGCCGGCTTCTACTTCTTGCTGGTGTTCGTGACCTCGCTCGTGGCTGATGGGAGAAGTATAAACATAGGCAATGGTTTTTTACAATTACTGATATTATACAACAAACTGAAAAAATGACAAGAATCCACTTGTGAAATGACATGAGCATTTGATTTTTAATAATAAGAATAATATTGGATATTTATAGAGCGCACATATCCACCATGCATGGTGCTCAAGGCGCTCCAAATATTACCCCGGCTCTGCTAGGTAGCCGATTTCAGCTATCACAGCATTCAAGGAATTCCTTCCTACCACTACCAATTTAACAACTGGGTGAAGAGTGGCAAATGGAGATTAATATCTTGCCAAAGGACATGAGTGCCGTGGGGGACTCGAACCGCGGACCCTGTGATCCAGTCCGACTCTTCCATTAGACCACAACATCTCTATTTTTGATAAATTTGGTGCATTACAATTTTATATACAGTCAAATACGCTTTAGCGACCACCTGTATCAGAACACATTTTTTGTTTCCCTTAAATATGGTTTCTCATTGAAACCTATACATAAAGACCACTTTTCATGCCTCCCTTGAGCAGTCTTTATATGCAGGTTTTACTGTATTATAATTTTATTCTCATAACGGAAAATAAAATTTCACGTATTCAAAACCTAATGAATAATGAACAATCATAAAATCAACCATGATATCTGAGATGAATTTAGACAGAGTACTGAACAAAGTACGTTAAGAAAATCAAGCCAGTCTTCCCAATCGCATGTTAAGCAATAGAACACATGGTTTCAGTTAATGTACAAGGTTTAATCACTTTGTTTATATATTTTTTTAATCATAACCACTGATGTCCTTCATAATAAATGATTTGGATAACAAAAGGGTTCTTATCAATACGACAGTCATTGTACATAGAAAAAGAAAAAAAAGTTGGTGCGATTCATTTGAAGACACTCTAAATGAATCTTAACACTTGTAACAATTTCTAACTATTTAATGGTTTAGAGGGGGAATAATAGAGTGCATTTACACAATGATAATCAGATTGCCCATCTGAAGAGGGCAATATGGCTATATTGAGAATCTAATATCTGTCTAATAATATGATACCTAGAAACATAGTATTAAGTGTTATACAAACGTACTGACAATCAAACCTACTTTAGCGACCACCTAAATGGAAAGACCATCTACCTAAAAGCAACATTTGATGTTTCCCCTTAAACACTGATTTTTCATGAATTGGAGGAACCTGTACATAAAGTCCACCACATAAAGGTCACCCCTTGTTTCCCTTGAGTGATCTTTATACACAGGTGTCACTGTAGTATACAGGGGTGATAGTGAGAACTTAAAAATAAATAAAATAATAATAATAATAATCCCCTTAACCATCCCCCCCCCCCCCCTCCCCCCCCCCCCCCTTGAGTAAAAAAAAAAAGGCATCTAACAACATTCCCCCCTTTTGAGTAAGAAAATTGGGAAAATAGGGGTAAAATCTGGTATATATCAGGCCTGATATTCATCCTACCTTGGCAACAGGTACTGGTGATGGTATGCTTTCTTCCGAGGAATCCTCATCCTCTGCAGAATGTTTCCTCACTTGTCTCATTCTACTGGGGGGGATGTGGGGTGGTTCAGGCGTCTTCCTGGCTGCCGCTGGGCTCGTCGACACGGGCCCTCCTCCTCCTGCTGGTGTAGCCCCGGCGGCACCGTTGTGATTGGTTCCTTCCTCTTTCACTTCTTCCTTAGTCTCACCATCCTCACCAGCCTGTCACAAGGAAAAACAAGAAGTGATTTGATTTGATCTGGGGGGTATTTCACAAAACTTGTCATCAGTGCCGAATGACAGTTTTTGTTATAAGCTACTGATTTCCTTGCTTCTGATTGGTTATCAGCAGATTTGTCACTGATTTTTGTAATTTGTCATAGAAAAAAGGCTTTGTGAAACGGGTCCCTGATCTGACTTGGGGTTTTGATTTTGATGATTGGAACAACTGCAGAAATGCCCATCTCACAAGTAATTCTAATTCTAAACCTAACCCTGATAACATCTTAAACCCCAAACCATAACCGTAACTCCTACCCCCCCCCCCCCCCCCTCACCCAAATACAGTGTACTTATCCGTAGTGCAGAATTATGCGGTTAAGTTGACTTAGTTCTCATCATGGTCATTTTCACACTTAAAAAACCTAAATGACTAATAAATATATGAGCATATGTGTGTTATAGAGAAGAACTGCTACATACAAAACTATTAAGAGATAATTTTTAATGGTTGAAATGTTTCCCACCTATTTACTTATCTTTTATCAAATTTCATCCCACCATACTATTAATACCACTAACTGACCGTTGATTTATGTTTGCACCTGGCATCGCTATACATTGTCTACACAACCATTTCCTATCAATTTCATTCCATTGCATTCTGTGTACAGTTGGTAGGCTAGATAAGTTTGACCATGATAAACATGATAATAGTAAGGCATGCAAGTGAAGTACAACATAATGAATAGATTTAAAAGTTTCATCATTCATTGAATAAACTATATATATTGGAGGATTCTACAGGAAAGCAAGGCTCGTTGTGGATGGGCCTGGTGACTAACTGATTTACAGACAGGAGGAAACTAAGATAATATGGGGGAGGAAGAATGAATTAAAGAAGGGAAAGGGAAAAGGAAGCTTTGGGAAGGGAGGAAAGGCAAGGGGAAAATGGAGGGCATTACATACAAAACAAACATTGTCACAAGAATGGAGACGCACAGATACTAGACAAGACAAGAAAGGATTGGCAAAATAGTTTATATTGCCCGAATGGTCCAAACATCATACAAAGAATCACCATCAGGTGAAGAATGTTCTTGCTTGTAACGTGATTGAAGTATCAAAGATTTTGGAAGAAGAGGCCTACCTGGTTCCGGACTGGAGTACCTGGTCCTGATCCAGCCTTGGGTTTACCTGCATCCTCCTCCTCATCCTCGCTGTCGTCCATGAGTTCCATCAGCTGCTTGAACTGTATCAAGAAATCATAGAAGCACAGTGATAGCATTAGATATAGTATCCCTTTTACACGCAAACAAACTTGTCAGTTTCCTTATGATGTTTCTTATACGTTAGTCACATATATTGTTTCTAAATTGCATGAGTTCCATCGGCTGCTCGAACTGTATCAAGGAATCAAAGTAGCACATTGATAGAATCAGGTACAGTATCCCTTTTACACGCAAACAACATCTGTTTTCTTATGATGTTTCTTATATGTTAGTCTCAAATATTGTTTCTAAATTCTATACATGTATCTCACATTTATGTAACGTTGTCTGTATAGAGCCACAATGGCATCGATCCCTATTAGTTCAACATGGAGTTAGCGTCCTTGTGACCCAAAACAGACGACATGTCTATCACAAATAATGTGTCGCATTAGCCCTGCATTGTTAATAATAAGAAGACATGAGCGGGGCTTCTTCTCTTTTCTACTTTTATAATTTTGTTGTTGTTGTATCTATAAAATTGTATATCTTTCTTTGCTAATGAAGTGATATTGAAACATAAAAATGTTTGAATATATTGGTAAATGGAGAACATACCATTTACAAACTCCTCTCTGAATATGGAAACATGACAATTCATGGAGTACGTAACTGTTACAGTAAGGATCAAGTTTAATCGATAACATGTGGTAAGTGTTAGAAATTAACTGCGGAGCAATTGTCGCCCGAGCACGCCTCATGAATCTGATTTTAGGTGGTTAACGAAACCTAAACCATTCTAAAAACTGAAAAAGAAAGAGGGAACTTACATCTAAGTACTCCTCCACGATGTCCCTCTTCTCTTGCTCACTGAGAGGTCCCTTAGGCTGGCCTGTCCTGAGGAGGTCCAGGGCTCTGGCAGGGTTGAAGTGAACCAAGGACTTCCTATTGACGGCCTTCTCGTACACCTTGGCTGCCTCCGTCGGCGAGTATCTGTGTATTGTGCTGTGAGGGGTTCACAGAAGGATAGGCATGGACAATGATTTGAGATTTTTTTATTTATACAGCAGTCAACATAAGTCTTTGGCTTTTCATTTTCTCTTTGAAAAATATGATTGTTTCAGGATACATTTACTACACACTAAAAGCAAAATCAATCAATAGCAAATCATTAGCTCTATAGACTGGATTTTTATAACTGACAGGTCTTAAGTAAAGCAGTTATTATTATTCAAAAGATCTGCCCTTGAGAGGGAAATTTATTCTTGTCCTGTTCCATAACAGAACACTCCTTGCTATCTGGTTAGTTGATAGCTAGTTTTTAGGTTGACAACTTTTGATTTTCAAAGCTTCAGATTTCAAATTTTCAGAGAGCTGTTACTCCTCTGAGAGACACTAAAATAGCCTATAACTTATATTATTGAAATCTACGACTTAAAAGCTTCCGTTAAAATATAATTCATCTATTTCATTTTTCACTTCTGACTGGGTCTTTAACTTACTTGTCCCTGAATCCATAGAGGTCTTTGAGATGCTGCTTGAGTACCAGTAGCATGATGACGGCCTGAGACGCTACACAGCACTCCAGTAGCTGGGTGGGTTCTTCTGGGATTCGCTCTGCAAGGAACAAAAGATGATTTGATTTGTTTGACAAGTTTACTGATGAATTCAAATCTCAAATCAACCCCTGATCAGAAAAAATCTCACTCGTGAAATTAACGGTTCAGATAGTTAAGATCACAAATAAAAATATAAGAAATAGCAAGATATGAATTTACCCATGGTTCTCATCAGCGTATAAAAACATTGCTAAGAGTGGGAGATTTTAGACAGAAATTCCCAGACCAAAATATCTAAGACGAATAATAATTGTAACAATTGGTAGCATATACATTAGAAGTGTAAAATCGCTTTGGTCTTCACAAACCTCCCCCTCGGAGGCCACATGGCCATGTTTCACTTAGTTTGCACCAAGGGTTAAACCAAGCCTGCTGAGAGGCATGAACTTACCTATGAGGTTTTCAGCATCGTCCTCATCGTCATCTTCAAAGATCGCCCTACTGGGGGGTTTCGCTGAATCTGAATTCTGAGATGATCTTGAGGGCGGTCTGGATGGCTGGTTGCGAGAAAAGCTCTGAAAAAAATAAAATAAAATAAAAAACAAATCATAAATGGAAGGGTGGAGTCCTGGAGAATTGATTGATTTTTATATTTCAGGATACTACGCTTCTCTTTATCGTCAAGTATGCAAGACTCTTGCCTCAGAGATGTTCTCATGGCACACATCACAACTTCTTGCTGATTGTTTATAAAGCACTTCTTGGTCAAGCACCCACTTATATCAAAAGAACTGTTGAATTTCAAACTTAATCAACACAATCGCAACTTGCGCAGTTCCCAAGATACTTTGTTGCTGCAGATCCCATTTATCAAAACAAACAAAAATAGCTAGGTGATCGTGCATTTGCTTGTGCAGCCCCCAAACTCTGGAATAACTGAACATTGAAATTCAGGAAATCACCATCTGTGAATATCTTTAAATCCAAACTGAAAGTACATCTTTTCAATAAACTGTAAATCTAAGCATATCAGGAGCTCTTGTAGCGCATTGGAATATATACTTAATGTCGGTTAGTTTCTGCGCTCTATAAATGTATTATTATCATTTGATGTGATGAATTCTTGTTAAAGAAGCATCAATATACCAACAATCAACAATTGAGAGACAGAAATAATGCGGAAATAGTGATTATTACTTACATCTTTGAAAGACTGTAGTAAGTTTGCTCCTGATACAGAGACTATGATTTCTATGTGATGCATAATGAAGAGAGGCTCGTCTTGTGCTGCGTATGGGAAAGATGACAGATTGTCAGCCACAAACACCAGCAGCTTCAGGTCACTTTTCTACAAGACAAAGGAAACACATACAAGAGATATATAAGGAATTGTGTTAGTCTTAAAAGGATAGTTGAGTTCTATTTTCAGACCGCAAATGCCTTTAAAGTGCACGGTTATTGCTCTTATTCTTATCTATGACATTTATAGTGCCCTTTTAGAACCTAAAATTGCTATGAAGGTAATTTTAAACCCCAACATGTTTAAAATTTAGCCAATACGATCATACCAATTCAGCTCCACTTTAAAAAAAACACGGTGACCGTTAATTAATTATTTAATTCAAAATAACAATACATGAGCCGGCTAATTGTGGGTAATATAAGCATCACGAAAATGCCAACAAAAGAGCATTAGCTGAAATACGACGTAAAATGCGTTATTTCGTTTTTTTCAATTTTTTTCAAAATATCTAATATTTGTGGTGGTACACAAGTATTAGAAATCGTTATATTTCAGCCGTCTCTGCACCGATTTTGATCAAACAAAGATGATTTTGTCATTTAAATATTATGTTCTTTCAAATTTGACACTCTGTTTTTCGTTATCTCACAAACCAATTATTTTGTGTAGCACCCTCTGCAACAGAACTCAACTATCCCTTTAACAACTGTGATTATCCGTACTGGCACCAAAGTCTCTTCATGCTCAACTATCAAAATAGACCCCTTAAAAGGCAGCACATACCACAAAAGTTATAAACATAAAGTTCAATAACAGCAGGAATCGAACAGTTAAGCAGATATAAACTGCCCAAAGTAGCCACGTTGGTTATTATTTTGCGGTTAAATTCCATTGATGATGATGACAAATTTATTCATAAACATGTAGAATACACCATCCGTAAATAATTTAAAAGGTTGAGATTCAAGTTTTAAGACAAATCTTCTTTCTTCCTGTTGGCTCCCTTCACAATTGCTATTCATTCAATTTTAATACGTTTTATATTGTTATTTTCATCAGAATTTGTTGACAACCACCCACCCAGCCATTGTGGGGTATGTATGTGTGCATGAATTATTGCAGATGATTGGTTCACAGGCCTTTACTTGAGTGCACACTTATCATAATATCTGTTGTAGAAAATACATGAACTTATGAACTTAAAGATGAAGTTGAGTTCTGGTCAAGCGATTGCATTGAGAAAGAAACTGTGTGGAATCGATCTAAAAAAAATTGATCATGTAGCATACAAGTATTGATGTGTACTGCAAGGTTCTGGAGTCACCAAAATGATAAGAAATTTGGGCCAATCTTTGTAAAGTAACAAGCACTGTACACAGAAACATGTATATGGGACTACACAAATGGTGTCGGGCCTACTTACCTTGATTTCCTTATCTTTCTATGCTCATTACTCAGCCAGTATACATTTTATACCGAAATTGTTTGGCAAATGACATTTATTTGTAATCTCAAATATTTGGTGCAAGTTTTGTTTGGTTCTGTGAGAATTAATTTTCTTTTTTAACCAGAACTCAAGTTTATCTTTAAGTTGATTTAAAATGATTGTCTGAACTCACCACATGCTCGTCAAAGAGACTGAGTAGACTGAGAAGAATGGCTCTCCGATGTGACCTGTTGGACCTGATCATTGAGTAGAGATGACTGGAGAGGGCGTAATGATGGTTGTCCGTCTCCCTCATACCACGGATATACTCTTCCGTCTCAGAGTTGAGCAGCTCCTGGAGCTTGTAGGCCATCTTCAGACCTGCCAAGGCCTTCATCTATAGTGTGAGCAACGGGAGAAAAGATCCAACAGGCATTACAAAACCAGACGATAAACATGGTCTTGTAAGATATTGCAAGACAGTCGGATTGATATTCAAACTTTGCTTTCTATTGAGTGATGATTCACTACAGTAAAGTGTTAGCAATATTTTGCATCTATATACATGGATACCAGTTCGTGCCACTAATGCAAGGGTCACTCTGTGGCCTGGACCCACCCTCCTCAGAGGTCGCCAAATATCGACGTCGACTCGACGCCTAAGCCTGACCCTGACCTATTTGTTGTTGTAGTGAAGTCCTAACGTTCGTTTTTCTTCATTGGGTGAAGCTTTACTATACAAATTGATGAAATGTGTGAAGCTTTGACGAGTAATTTGTTTTTGCTGGTGATGTGACATCGAATCCAATCGGTCGCCTTGTTTGTTCAGGTGATGTGACATCGAAGCCACTACCGGTCGCGTCGAAAATATGTCGAAATCATGTCGAAATCGTGCGTTTCAAAACAACTATTTAATTTTTATTCCGGTCACTCATGCACTCGCAGAGTGATCGTCCTGAGGTCACCGAACTTTTCTCCAGCGAAACTGATTTCGAGATTTCACGAGATCGTTTCCGAGTAGTCTACTAGTCTCCTACACATAACTAGTTGCGTGAGTATTTGCAGTATACGTGCCTGAAAGGCCAGCCTCAAGTCTGGAAACGAGACTAGTAGCCTACGAGCTGTCGGTATTGTACCCAGCATGCGCAGCGCAGATCGTGCCAAGTTTTGGCCCCAAGTTTTTGCGAGGTGAGTTGAAAAAAAATAGAAAGTTCAGAGTTTTCCGATCATTTTGAGACGGTACTACTCCGACCCTATTTTACGATTGATTATTAACGAAATCTGTGCATAAAACTTAGCCTATATTTTCGCGAGATTTCAATGTTGACGTATTCCACATGGTGAAACAGTGGTGAAGCTTGAACTATGCAAATGGCCAGTATGGTGAAACAGTGGTGAAGCTTCAGACCGGCCGAAAACTTACAAAAGTGAAGCCTCACCTATGGAAAACTGACACAAGTGAAGCCTCACCTATGTAAAACTGACAAAAGTGAAGCATCACCTATGCAAATAATTCAAAGGGTGAAGCCTGGACTAACACATTTGCTGATAAGAGTGATGCTTTGCCTTTGTTTTTTGCAAAGCACATGAAGTGATGGTGAAACCCTGAGGTTACAAATAATTGGCTCAGGTGAAGAAAGGTGATGACCTGAGGAGGGTGGGTCCAGGCCACAGAGTGACCCTTGCATAAATGGGCCTGAAAAGAGACTCAGAACATGCTGGAGTCACATATATTGCTTGTACAAAAGCCTGAACAGAGAGTCTGGGTCTGAAATCAGGGTATAGCCTGAAAACTCGGATCCCTGTATATAAAGGCAACCTGTCTATAGTGGTCACCTGTATTGCATCCCTCTGGAAGAAAACATGTGCGGAAAAACCTGTCTACAGTGGCCATTAGTGTTTCCTTTGGGTTGCCTCAATAGACAGGTTTGACTGTAATTACAAATACTATCTTAGACATCTATCCAAAAGTACTCATTAATAAACAAAAATAGGCATTTCTATAGCCCCATCTATCTAGAAATTCTATTCCGAGACACGTTTATTATAACCCTGGCTTCAACCTAGCTGCCATTACAGCGCTCTAGCATTTCAAGGAATTAATTCCTGCTAGGTACCCATTTACCTCACCTGGGTCGAGTGTGGCAAATGAAGATTAATGCCTTGCCAAAGGACATTAATGCCGTGTCGGGATCGAACCACGACCTTTGAATTTCAAGTCAAGTGCTTAAACCACTCAACTACGACACTTCCAACATTATTCCTTTTATCATGGCTGTAGATGAGGTGATAGCCACTGTTATGTTTAATGTTATCATCATTGTCAATGTCACTGTTATCATCATTATCATTGTCACGGTCAATATTATTGTGAAAGATAACAGGTCACATTAGTGCAGTACTTGCCTGTATGAAGCCTGGATACCTTCTGTCGATGTGTGTCAACTGCTGGTCAGCTTTCACTCTGATAGCAGACTCTGGGTCACTCCCCATGGCAACAAGGTAAGGTACACACTGCGTTGGAAGATAACGTTGAAATTGGTTTTAAAAATTGTTTGAAATGAAACTGTATGTTTTAAAGAGAAATTGTACAAATTTGCGTAAATGTATCAAAATTGTGCAACAGGTCAAATCACATGTTTAGGTAACAATTGTACTTGAAATAAACATTGCATTTCAAGAAAAGTTGTCAATCGCTACGCTGCAAAGAACAAACACAAATATTCACTAATGGAACTAACAATAAAATCGGACGGCAGTTGAGTTAGGCTGAACAATGCATGTTTGGTTTCCATGTACTTTTTCACAAGTACATACAATTTGGGATTGTATTTTATATTATTCACATATAGATCAAGAATCAAGAAATAGTATAATGACTTTCCTTTCAATATGAAAGAGGAGAATAAAAGGATCTTTAAATATTGTTGTTGACATCGGGCATTTCATTATACCGTTAATAAACTATATTGATGCAAATTCATATACAAAGGGGACACCTACATTTACAAGAGGAGGCTTATGACAGCTATTGTAACTTATTATTGATACAAACTTGTATGAAACAGGGCCCAGTTGCTTTTACTCAACCAGCCTGAGGATAAACCATAATACATTGGAGCCTGATACATTTTGTATACTATGAAGCCTGAACAAAATTTGAAACAGAGGACAGGACCTGAATGCAGGATAAAGCCTGAAAAACTGGCATCCCTGCCTAAAAGTAAAATTCGAGGTATTCACCTGTACAGGATGAACTAGACCCTGTCCTAGCGTTAGAACGATGACCTGTAACGATGCCATCCTGACCATAGATTGCTTGTGTAGCATGCATTCCATCACTTGCTTCAGGTACATCTGCATTACAGAGCTGCTCATTCTGTAAATGGGGAAGTATGGAGATTAATAATATATTACACATTGGTTTACACACATATTCATTACCATCATTCTTTATCAATATAGATGGGGTGTGTTATCAATATAGGTGTGGTCTCAAAGAAGTCATTTTGAACAGTTCATGTTTTAAGCTTTCCAATGGTATGTGTTACTTCCTAGTAGAATACATTTCGACAAAAAAGCATTTTGTCCCATTTGACATGGAATGGCCCATAAGTTTAATCAACATCACCAATATCATCTTAACCACCACCACCACCACCACCA
Organism: Strongylocentrotus droebachiensis; assembly: GCA_035222895.1. Taxonomy (NCBI): domain Eukaryota; kingdom Metazoa; phylum Echinodermata; class Echinoidea; order Camarodonta; family Strongylocentrotidae; genus Strongylocentrotus; species Strongylocentrotus droebachiensis. The sequence goes on from JAVYIG010000209.1 coordinate 536,941, forward strand.
TCATCATCAACATCACCATCATCAATATCATTCTCACCACCACCACCACCACCACCACCACCACCATCATCATCATAATCATCATCTTCACCACAACCACCACCACCACCACCAACGAGCATACACTCCCTTCACAAGATGACAGTTCCTAGAGGTAACAGTGTTTACTTACCCAGATTGTACATCACCCATCTCCTTCAGGTCTTCCTCTTTGGCATGTGCTTTCCCTGAGAAGTACAGATAGTAAGAAATAAAGACTTTTATTTAACTGAACAGCGAAGGAAATAATCCATCAAGTACATCTTTCAACATTCAAATGACATTCGGACAACCAAAGATTCATGTCTGAATTTCCAGCATAAAAAGTGTGATTTATTTTGTATCCTTTTTACAATGACATGAAATGTGTAAAAAGCAGTAGTATCTCTACTTCCAAGTTCTATACTACATCACTGATTGTATCAGTTATAGATTCGTCACAATACAAAGTTTTAGACTCTTTATGGAAGCGCTTTGTAACTGCAAGAAGATGCAAGAAAACTCTGTGGATCGGATTTATCAAATACTCTCATATCAGTAGAAGAAAACAAATTACATAAAAAGACTCTTGAGAAAGTTTAACACATCAGGGTCCTGTTTCATAAAACTTGTTTTCAATAGCAAAAGCTAAATTTCTATGACAGACTTGCTCTCACAAAGCCTCTCAGCCAATCAGATGCCACAATTTCAGTAGCTTAAGAATAACAGTTATTGTAACTTGTTATTGATATCAAGTTTTAAGAAACAGGACCCAGGTGTGAGTGAGGCTTATTATAATCCATTTCAAATTAATAAGGAATGTGGTGATGACAAATGAAAGGAACTTACATTCTGCATCTGCTTGTCTCATCCTCTCATCCTCTTCTACAAGATATAAGTGAAGATTTCTCACCACCTGAAAGAATATAAAATAGAATAATAGAAATTACAAACTACATCAGCAACCTTATGAGAATGAATGATAACCAATAATTTAACGTCTTACAAGTGCACACAGGCCAATCCAAGCACATTAACGTTCGCATCCTAAGGGGCACCCATATAACACCTGTTAATGTTTGTCTAGATTTCAATATTGAATGTAATTGTCAACCATAGGAAAATCTGATCCCGGGAGGTTTGTATAGTGTGCTGGGTTTACAAAATTTACAAGAGGAAAGAAACTAGCAAATTTATTCAACCCTTCATATGTCACGAGTGCTGAAACAATGAAAAAGAATTGCCAATCTAACTATCAATTTCCACTCTAACTGAGCTGCGCATTGAGCATTACCATTACCATAGAAATCTCAAAATAAGCAGAAAGTAGATGCTGGAACTGCTCGTTTCGAAAGAAAATATTGCAGAGTTAACACACATGGACAAACATAAATTCATTGGGAGAAACGGGACTCACTAGGCACAGTTGCTTGACCGATATGTTAGGATCTGTGAGGATCTTCCAGTAGAGATCTTTGACTTCAGTGGTCAGCATGAAGTCTGCATGGCGATTGCACAGGAACCCCAGGCCGCTCAGAGCCTTGAGCTTGATGTCTTCGTCCTCCCGGTTGCAGAAGTAGAGCAGGACGTCAAACACCCTGTCCCTCACCGGTATCTGGTGGTAGCAAAGCATGAAGGGAAACGTATTCATTATCCGGCTTGTTCACTGTAGAACTATTATGACTTCATGTATATTCATATATGTACATTCATCAATCAGCAAGAAGCAGGTCAATAAGGCAATCTTACATTTGCTTCTGCGACAGTTCTTTGTTTGTTTTACCTGACTGCTAAGAGCGTATGTATGCTTGTAAGTAAGCAATCAGGGGAATGATGGCTTTAAGTCCTCTCCGAGGGACTTGGTTATGAGGATTAATGCTTTACCAAAAGGGCACGAATGCATTGACTTGGTTTCAAACCCGGGACCTCCCGGTTACGAGACCACTGAGCCATCGTGCCTCCTCCAGGCTTTATTTCGTCACAGACATAGGACTAGGGTTAGGGTCGCAATTGGGTTTTAGGTTAGATTCTAGTTCAGGTTTTGGGTTAGAGTCAAGGTTACGTAATGGGTTATAATATCAGGATAGAATTTCAAACCAAATATCAGGTAACATGATACTTTTGAAGTAAAGATGTCTAACATATTGCTGAATTCTTAACCTCAAGACAGTGAGCAGATGCACCGCTCATGTTAATTCTTCTACAAGTTAGAATCTGAATATAACCCACCTTGGGTGACGATTTGGAGTGCTTGAGCCCTGCATCGAAATCAAAGTGTTTGCAGAAGAGACCGACGGTGAAGAGAGACCTGAGTAAGACTGGCTTGTTCTTGCTGATAGGGCTGTCTGAGGTCGAGTCATGGTCCGTCTTCATCTTGGCTAGAATGGCTACACCACACAAGAGAACAAATCAAATGACATTAAAATCATGGTAAAATTATGATTGAATTATAATGGCGATTAAGAAAGTGACCACACGTTTTGGAGAAGAAGACTAGATAGAAATTCAATATTTTGAAAGTAAAATAGACTTTTAAATGGAAATTTGGAAACAAGAGTCAACTTCTGATAGTCTTAAATGAAAGAATAGAAACAAAATGTTTAATTGGAGAATGAAAATTATGGCACAAGATTCACATAGCGTAACAAGTGACATTAAATTCTAAGCTGCAGATGTCATGCTTTATGTACAAATTCTATACAAATCTATAATGTTGTCCCACATATAGAAATACATTGTGGCATAGGTAAAGGCAACTAGACTCTGGCTTTTAAAATAATAATCTGTTATGACTCGGGCCTAGTTACTTTATTAACTTAGTGTGAATTTAATCACCTCTTTTTCATACTTTTTCATAATTTTAGAGTCCTTTCAGTTTTTCCCTTGGAGAAAGAAATGTAATAATGTGATGTTTTTACACAGAACACTTACTAAAGTACTTTTGAAAACAGTCTCTGACTAGTCTGTAGTTGTGAGTCACCCTGTTGACTATTGCTCCTAGACAACTCACACAACTCTGAAGCACCTGTTTCATGAAAAGATAAATAAACATGAAAGTTTAAATTACAGCACTTTTAACAGCTATTTTAAAATGTGTGATATTGGTTGGGGGATAAGCATAACTAATTAATCTAGATTATCTAAGACAAAAATAAGAAGTAATGTCCTTCGACAAAATTAATAAAAGATAAAAAACTAAATGTATGATTTCTTCAAAAGGCAAACTTACAGGGAATTGCTTTTCTATCATTATAGGTACATCAACACATTTGAGGGGATACTTCAGCCAGTAACTCATACATGTATATTTTCATAAACTTTGTAAAATGCAGATTTTCACAAATTGTGTACAAGGGTTGAGATTACTGAAGGCTTTATCTTGCAAAACCATCACTCAAAACGGAGAATTCCTTTCAATTTGCAACACTTTTTTGTTGTTAAAGATTTTGATCTCATTACTCATTACAGTACTCTTAAGAAAACAGGTTATTTTCTCACCAATTGTCCATGTTTGAGGATGAGCCTCATCATGTCTTCTTCCAGGCTGGCCAGAAACACTTCACTAGGGTGATCCATCAGAGGTACAACCATCTCTATGATTTTGGCAACATTGGAGATCACCAACGTTTCACGTGCCGTCTAGAATGATGACGATGATGATAGAGATATAAGAATGATGATGATAATGAAGGCAATTGCCCTTCCAAAATGCTTTGAAATTATTAGCCATGCCTCAATTCTGGCAGCAAATATCAGCACAGAATTCCCCTTGTTTAGGTATAAATCCTTTCGGGTATGTGGTTCAGGTTGAGTGTGTGGCAGTAAGAGCGCACAAAAGGGACAAATAACCTTTGACCCTATGGATGGAACAATGAGGGCATGTTAAATCTAGTTATTCTTTTGAATATTATACTTATCTCAGTGATTCTGCTCTTGGGTAATAATTCAATAGCTAATTATAATCTTTTAATTTTGTTTTATCAGGGCTTAATGCTAAACATGGGTCCAGGATACCCTGACCTAAGAAAAAAGAAAGAAGTCACTCAAGAAAAACAGATTTTAAACGAGGCCTTACGCAACGAGCCAAAGACTTCTACATTTGCAATCCAGGCTCCCCTGAAAAGAAAAATTAGCCTTGAAGCCTAGTTACAAGCCTAGTTACAAGTAGACGTTTGTCTAAATCTCCATATTCATCAACAACCGCAGAGACAGCTAAATAAATACTCACTGCCACTTTTGTACTGAGGTAGGGTTGAAGAGTGGTTGCGTGAGCCACCATCAGCGCCGGCTTGACCTTGCTGAAGAGATACAGGGTCTGGAGACACGAGACCAGTCTCCTGCTGTTGGCCTTGCCCTCTTCCGACACCTCGGCCGAACCCCTCTCCAGCCGAAGCACATGCTCCACCAGGCAGTCGGTCACCTGCATACACGCCTTCTGGACCGGCTTGTAGTGGGCGTCCACCTCGCCTTTCAGAAGCTGCAGCAGAAGAAGAAGATGGCAAAATTAATTTTTGTTTAAATTGTCTAGTGAAGGAGCTCACACATGAGGCAAAATAAATGCAATCGATTTTGATTCTTTGAAATTGCTTATAATATATTTATATTCAACTCTAAATTTGATATGAACAGGTAAAAAGCAGTCGATAATTGTACTTTTTGTAATCCTCTAAACTGTTTTAATGGCCATGAAAAAACAGCACCTCACCCATCTGATTTTTAACCGGATTTACATTGATCTCAGGGACTACCAATTTTTGGAGGAAAAAAAAATTATCAACAACAAAAAAATCAGGAAAAAAAAATTTAAGAAAACCAATCTGGAAATTCTCAGGCCTGATTTCAAGGAATAATCCTGCCCAGGTACCTCTGTAACACTTAGGGGAGAGTAGCAATTTTGTGGATTAATGACTTGCCAAAAGATGGGATTCGAACCTTCAACCCTTGAGATTGAGAAGTCAAGTGAATAAACCACTATACCACAACACCTCCACAGAATCACTATGAATCATGCAATATCAGCATACAATTTACATAGTTTAAGAATTGTCACCCAGAGCCATCTATACACAGAGTTTGGCCAACCCGGTTTGAGTTGGTCACAATATGACGACCACTGCTTTGTTTGGCAAGCACAAAACAAACGAATATACGCCATGTTGTGACCCAGTGAAACCAAGTTGGCCAAACTCTGTGTATAGATGGCTCTGTTGTCACCAATCTACTTACATTTGTAAGGAGCTGTTCCAGCCAATCATAGCCTGTATCTTTACTTGCTGCTACCACTTCAATGATGTTCAGAGCTCTCTGAAGCAGCAGGTTCTTGTTCTGATTCGGCATCGGGGTGAACCACATCTTCTGAAACGTCTCGTTTACTAATTTCTGTAGATTACAAAAACAGAAGTTTTTATCAATTTTGTGTTATATTATCCTTTTTGATTGATGATTGATGTATATCTCTTGTAACAAGAAATTGGTGTGAAATCTTCTGAAACGGCTCGTTCACTAATTTCTGCAGATAATTCAACACAAAATCAAGTAAAACATCAGATCTCGTAGGAATATTTCTCATCATATTAGACTGATGATTGAGGTAGTTCTCTTGTCACAGGAAATTGGTGTAAATTTCTTCTGAAACGGGTTGTTCACTCATTTCTGCTGATAATTCAAACACAAAATCAAGTACAGATCTCGTAGGAATATTTCTTATGTAATTATAATTTAATTGGTGTTCGATGAAGGGTATGATATGAATTACTTTTGTATCTCACCAGTGTAAGAATATTTCATTGGTGTATTTTTCTCTCAGTTCAAATCTAATTAGTGTCCAATACAAAGTAATTTCAAGACATATATTTTTTTTAAATTGTTTTTACGGAGGAGAAACTACACAATCTGTATTATACAACAACATGGAAAACACAAGACTCCTTCACATCAGCCGCAGTAATCCACCACAGTTTTTGTGTACTAAATAAGTGGCAAGAGGGGATTAAATAGGTAGCTTCGTGCAACAAAGGTCCCAATAGTAAGCTGTCATAGTATTTTGTGGCATGTGAACAAGGCTGAAGAGGATGTTCTTGTTTTAGGTAAAGAAGGCCTAGAGAATCTTGCTTTGACAGGGAAAATTGTGGGAAGGAGGAGTAGGGGAAGAAGGAGGATAGTTTGGATGGACAGCCTGGAGAAAAAGAGAGAGGAGTGAAAGAACTGGAAGTGGTACTAATAGAGAAGGCTAGAAGCCGAGGGTTGTGGAACAGCATGATCGCCAAAGTCAATTGATATGGCACTGAGACAGAGCTGCCAACCTCCAGAACAGAAAATCAGTAATCACAAGGCTCAAAATCAGTAATTTTGGGTATAAATCAGTAATTTCCTATGCGGCGCTATGACTCTAATAAAAACGGCACGCCAACATTGCACAGACACATGATTATCTGAAATTGTTGGTGATTTTACTCACACAAAGTTGTTAAATAATGAGTTTCATATCATCACAACACAGTCTTCCAGGAAAAATGGAGGGGAAAAATATATATATTAAAAAAAAAAAAAAAAAAAATCAAAAAAAAAAAATCATTTTTTAAAAAAAAAAATCCGTAATTTTAAACAACATTCCGTAATGGTCGTTAATTTCCGTACCAATTACGGGAAATCCGTACTAGTTGGCAGCTCTGCTGAGAGAGAGAAAGAGAGAGAGAGAGAGAGAGAGAGAGAGACTTGTTCCTACCTTGATGCCCTCCTCATCGTTGACTCTCCTGATGATGCGGACGCAGATCTCTGGAATCTTGGAGAATTCAGGTTGATCAATGCAAATATCCCTGAGAGTCTTGATCACCCGTTTTCGCACGCTGATTCCAGTGTCCTGTTCGTGGGATGAGAGTACGGATTCAAAAAGGTTATTAATACAGAGGTACCACTTGATAATACAGGACAGCATATGGCTAGAGTATTCAGAAAAGCATATCAAATTTTGACCAGGATTTAAAAATAATGTTGAGTTTTGGGCCCCGTCTTATCCCTATCTTAACTGGGCTATTTCAGACCAGGTTTTTACTGGGGGGGGGGGGGGGGGGGGGGGTCAATTTGACCCCCCCCCCCCCCCCAAGATCTCGGCCGTTTCACCGCCGATCGCCGCGAAAATTTGCATGCATGTCAAGTGAAGTGTAAAGAATACTATGGTAATTTTAAATTTTTGAAAAATTCACTCATTTGCATATTTATGCTAATTTATGCAAATAAGGTCATAAAATTCACATTTCTGCCCATAAATCATAGATTATTCATATTTAAGTATTCTTTTTCACTACATATATTTATTAGACCATTTGGAATAATAATACAACACAAAAAATTGGAAGAGCCAGGTTATTCCTTATGTTATCTCTTGTTTTGATAATTTCTTATGTATTTCATTGTTTTTTTAACTTATGTATTTTATTGTTTTTGTTGTTTTATTTCATTTATAACTACAATTCAACTATTTTGACACAAAAACAAACATCTAAACTTTAAACAAGACTCAATAACCAATGTTTTATCTATTTTTAGGAAAAATGACTTTTACATATGTTTTGTACACAAATCATGAAAATGAGTGATTTTCGGGCTGACATGCAAAGACAAAAGGTCACGTGACCTTGTAACCGTAGGTCCGATTTTCGAAAAAATTGTTTTAAAAGATGCGTAAGACTCGAAAGTAAAAAGTCGTGAAAGGAAAATTTTATATCTGCCGCGGTTTCGGAGTAGTCGCAAAATTTCTACAGGGGGGGGGGTCAAATTGACCCCCCCCCCCCCCCCCCAGTTAACATAGGGTTAAAAGAGTTACATCCAATTAATCCCAAGTAGACAGCTCCATATCTTCTACGAACATAGTTGAGATTGAAATCAATCACACATTTACTATCAATATCAACTCTATATAAGACGGGTGATTGATTTGTGTTAGGAACTGTGAGGAAGGAATTATAAAGGTTCTTTTAGTAAGTGTTAATGAGAAACCATTTCCATGGGAAACAAAAAATTTGCCCCATGTACACAGGTGGTCACTAATGCAGGTTTGACTGTAGTAGTTTCATGTAGCACATAAGAACCGGGCTACTACCACTACTACTACTAACTTGTAGTGGTCCACCTGCACACCCCAATCAGGCCGAGTATATACGCCATCTGCAAGAATCTTCAGTATTGAAGGAGGCAGATTATCTTGAAGAAGAAGAAGAAGAAGAAGAACTTACCAATATTCTTTCGATGAGCATTTCATAGTACTGATCTGTAAGCTCAGGCTGCATCAACACGAACCTTCCTACCAACTCCACTGCTGCTTCCCTCACACTGGTCGACTGATCCATAAACCGACAATGAACCGTCTTCTGCACATCAGCCTAGCAACACATATAGAAAGAGATGATTACATAATAATAATAATGTAGAGATGTCGTGGTCGAGTGGTTTAAGCACTTGCTTTGAAATTCAAAGGTCGAGGCTTCGATCCCTGACACGGCACTGTCTTTTGGCAAGGCATTAATCTATATTTGCAACTCCAAACCCAGGAGAGAAATGGGTCCACGTAGAATGATGAAAGCCTTCTTGTTAGTAATTGCCATATGCCCTCATGGTGACCATGTCATAGGGATTCCTCTACCGGGAGTGGAGAGGTTTTTCATATTAAGCGCTATATAAATCCAGATCATTACTACTAATAATGGGAAGTTCTTATGTAGCGCATAAGAATTGGTAGAATTCTCTATGTGCTTTACATTTTAACAGCAATAATGGATTAACAAACATTGAATCACAACACATAATACATGGATATAGCTATAAGAGAAATTCAAATAAGAAGTGATAGATATTTGATGAAGAGCATATAAAGTGCATATAAATCTGTAGAATTCTCTTTGGGCTTTACATTTTTTTTAAAAACAATAATGCATTAACATACATTGAATCATAACATAGAATACTGGATATATATATAAAAGCAATGCAACCAGATATGATAGATATTTGATCGATGGGCATGAAGAATGATGAACATCCCTTTTCCCTCCTCCACACATCAGGAACGTGTTCTTTTCATTTTCATTTCTTAGTCATGTATTGCTGTAGTGCAACCTCTTGGTTTGTTTAAAGATCATTTACAATGCGCTTGCTACAACATGAAACTTCTGTTCAGTTAGGCAGCAGGCTTCTTTTAAAAAAGGCAATAGAAAAACATATAAGTAATCTCTTAACTGAGTGAAATCTTTTATTGGTACATAATTCTCAAAATCTTAAAAACACTATTTTTCTTTAAAATCATTCCTACAAGCAAAATTCTTACCCTGGCCAGTATTTTGGGGTCTGCGGCTACTACTTGTGATAGGCACTTCATAGCTCTCGTTCGGACTGCGACCGCCGTTTCATTCAATACCCTCAAGATCTGAAGAAAAACAAATAACAGGATTTTCTTTTACCTAAAAAAACTTGATATGGCAACTGCCGTTTCATTTAATATCATTGTCAAGGTCAACAACAAAAAAATGTATACATTTTTCTTTCTTAGGTAAATAGACATGGCACTTGTTGTAATGTTTATTCAGACTATTATGTATAGGTACTTATCGAAAAATGAAATGCAATGTACAGCAGCATAAGAATACATTCAAATGACTTTCGTTTGAAAGGAGTACATCATTTAATACAATTACACATGGATCTCCTTTTGTTATAACCTTTCCTTGGACAGATTGGAATATCACATTCTCTAATTCACACTTACACTTAAGAACAACTCGTAGAAAATCATGAACGCATGCTGCTGGTCAAATGCACACAAACATTACTGGGCAAAAGCAAGAAGGCAAACTTCTATTGCATCACATATTTCATTATCTTTGCTTGAAACTTTACCATATAATTTAAGGTAACATTTTCTTTTAACACATAAATGATCAACGTTTTTGCTGGAAACGCTTAGTTTGTTAGTAATGTTTTAAAACAGATTAATCCATAAATTCAGGCAAGTAGTAGAGCTTTGAAAAGATACTTACTTGTGTAAGATAGATATCAAAACTCTGTGAGAATGGTCTTCTTGACGCAAGGTACCTCACTACAAAGGCGGCACTCTCGTACGTGATGATGTTCCTTCCTTTCCTGTATGGTAAACATTAGAAAGGAAAGGTTGAGCATGATAAATAATAATGAATTTATATTCCAAGGCGCACAATTTGATTACTACCCCGGCTTTAGCCTAGCTGCCATTACGACGCTCTTGCATTTCAAGGAATTAAGTCCTGCCAGGTAAGTTTTGGCTAAAGTAATTAAGGGGAAAACTGCCTTGCAACAACAAATGCTTTAGAGTCATTCTTTCCCTACACATTATGCATCAGCTGGATAAGCAGGACCAAATAGAGAGTTCTCATTTCATCATAGATACATACAAACATCTTAATGTTCATTATCACATAGGCCAACTTCAGACTTATAATCATCCCTAATACTTTCACTTTCTTAAATTTAAAACTTATCAATAAACATTATCCACATCAATTTTATTTTCTCCAAATCCTCACTTATTTGGCCTTCTGATTTTTCTGCTTTTCATGTCAAGAAAGTTACTAGAATAATGTTAGGATTGCCTTTCGAAGAGAGTGGTTGGTACCTTTTCATATGATGTAAACCTTACCCTTCTTCATAACTATTTCTTATTCAGGGTATAAGGAATCCAATTATCATTTACCAACCAATAGTTTCTCTTCCTGTATATGTAAATTATTGTATGAAATGTATGAAATGTATTGCTGTTGGTAAATAAATCAAATTAAAAAAAATAATACAAAATAAAGTATAAGTATATCTTGCTCCTCACCTAATGGAACCAGAAGGTTTCTTGACCTTGATAGAGTAAAGAAGAAACTTTTTCCTCTTCTCTGCTGCTCGTAAGATATCAGCTTTCTTGAGTTCATTGTCCCGAGCCTTCTCCTCTTCCTCCTCATCATCGCTGTCGTCGTCGTCTTCGTCGTCATCGCTATCCTCATCATCGCTGTCTTTCTTCTTCTTCTTGGACTGGGGTGCTTTCATGGTCTGTTCCACCTCGGCGTTGGTGTCCCGGTACCACTGGGCAAGAAAGAATTGCCTTGAAAACTGCAAGCGAGAACAAGAGAGCGAGAGAGAGAAAGAGAGAACGAAATAAATACGAGTGGAATCGACATCAAACAAATATATTCCCAAAACACATGGACCCTTAGGCAGACTGTTCTAGTTCAGCCAGAAGGGATTAGACCACACAGCGAGGTCACTGACAGGTGGCTATCTCATTTACTCAGCTCTCAATTAACATAGGAAAAAGAGGATCATGGGGGACCAACAGGCACCGATTGCGGAAGTTTTCTACATAGAGGGATCAAGTAGCTACAAGTAGTACAGTGTGGCTTAAAGAGAGAAAGGGAGAGAGTTAGAAAGAGGAAGGGGAGAGGCGAGCAGGAGATGGGGGGGGGGGGGAGGAAGGAAAAGGAGAGATAAAGAGAGAGAGAGAGAGACAGAGAGAGACAGAGGGGCTTTAATCAATGGAAAACCTAAGAAATAATACCGACATAAGATAATCAATAGATCCCATGTTTTCCTGAGCCCCAACAAAACAAAGCCTTTATATCTATAATGGCATTTTCACAGATCCCTGACAGAATAGATCGTCATGGAAACTGTCTGAAGTAGAGGTACATCTAAATGTTTCTTCACAGAAGATATTTCCAGACGGATTTGTACATGTATATAATAAACAAACATTCAATAATGATATACATAAGTTCAATATACGAAATGATGTGTACCTAAAACTAAAAGCCTTGATATAAATAACGAAATTACAAAGATATGATCAAATGATGACATCTAAGTCAGTTCCAAGCAGATCATTTCCCTTTCTTACCAAGATTGCTGGATCATTGCGACTGTTGTAGCTGAGGTAGTCCACCATAGCCTGTTGTAGGTTCATGACATAGTCCAGTTTGTCACATGGCTTCCCATCCCCAACTGGGGACTCTCTACCTCCCCTCATCTACAAGAGAAGAAATTATATAAAATGATGATATTTCTTTGAATATACAATAATTATAATGAACTCAATAACAATGCTACCACTGAATCAGATAATGCTACTACTATTTCTACACCAACGATATAGTTAACAATATAAAACCTTTTTTTTCGGTACAGTATATACAACACATTGGTTCTGTGAACATGATTTTTGCAAGGCATTACCCATACTCATCACTTAGAAAACGTGAAAACCTGAAATAAACCTCATGTATTCTGGGCAGTGCAATACCAGAGAAAACAATGTGAAATAACTCTATTATCATTAACACGTGTAGGATACTAATACAACTTTCATACTGTATTTTGAAAATCCACTAGCAAAAAAGAAAAAGAAACACAATGAACACTAATAAAAGACCAACACAATAAATAAAATTGAATTTGCTCCAAGCCCTTTGAGTAGTTTAAGAACGATTTATGCACCACTTCATTCCCGAGAGGACTTTGTTAAATAATAGCTATACAACAAATAAATATATGGAAAACATTGTAAATTCTTTACACGGTTGAATCAAAGCTCTTGTAACAATAAGCCAGATTCTTCCCTATAATGGGCGACTTTTGTAATGTAATCAAATTTAATGCTTGAATGTTCGCCGAGTGCCTTGTTTCAAATAATTGTATTTTAACCCCCCCCCCCCCCCCCCCCCCCGGTAAAAACCTGGGGGGTGTTTCACAAAGATCTTAAGTCGAACTTAACTCTAAGTTGGACTTAAAAATTATGGAGAGCCATTTGTAGCCTAAAAAAAGTATATTCAAAAGCAAAAAATTCAATTATTTTTGGCTTTTTATAAATTCCAAATCAAGAACATAAAATTTCCTTGATAATAGAAAATATGAATGATTTAAATCAACATTTTATGCCTTTTAAAATAGCTTTTACGAAATATTTTCATGGATACTAATGGCTTTCCATAATTGTTAAGTCCAACTTAGAGATAAGTTCAACTTAGGATCTTTGTGAAACACCCCCCTGGTCTGTAATAGCCAGGTTAAAATAGGGTTAATAGTCGGTGTGCAATTGCATACATTAGGTGTTGTTACGTAGGACAAGCCATAATAGCAACAACTTAAGTATGCAATTTGCATACTGAATATTGAAATGTGATGAAGGTGATTGAAATAATTTGTAACGAGGCACTTAAAAAATATTTGAGCATTAAATTTGATTACATCATGAAAATGGCCTGTTGGGCATGTAAATCTTCCTCTTACCTCTCTGACGATGGTGTTGAGCCTATCTTCATCCATCACACTTGATATTGCATCTTTCCTCAGTCTGCTTGCCACCTGGCCAAGATACTCAAGGGAAGACACTCTCATCGACATCTCATTCGAGCGATTACTGAACTGGTGCATCTGAAAATATGTCAAACATAAAAGATTAAATGCTATTGAAAAACCAGTAATGAAATGTACATGAATTTGCGATTGGCAACACTTTCATGCCAAGAAATGAGTAAATAACAAACGACATCTGGTTTGGGCAATAATAAATTTGGTTAAGGTCAGATATTTGGTTGCAGACATTATTTGCAAATACATTTTGCTCTCTATAAATCCTTTATTTGTAAATCATTCATAAGAATACTATAAAACCAGCAACTTTCACACACAAAATTTTAGCCAATTCTTTGAGTGGAAAAGTTTCACGAAAGTTTTCTCATAAATATCACTGTTGTTTCAAAATTCATGTAAGTTTCATGTTGTGGAGGTGTCTGATTACAATTTCTTTATTGCAACCAAAACTTGAGGTTAGATTTCAAATAAAAATAAAAATACAAACAGATAGATAACAATAGTAGAAAGAATGTACACAAAGTCAAAGAAACTGTCGCGTCTGATACATAAATATATGAATAACAAAGTACATCCTTCTATACACAAAGCCGTGAGGATCGGTCGATATAGAACAAGAAATCGAACATACCAGCAATCTCCCGAGTAGACTGAGTAGAAGTTCTGATGCTGGCCATTCAGGCTTGTTGACTGCCGAAAGCAGATCTTGAACAAAGTTCTCAAAGAGCGGCCTGTAGTCTTCCTCGTCCTTGCTGACACACCTAAAACAACAAAACAGATGGTATGAAAGCTTGGTATCACAGGAAGAGCTGTCCAGGGCCCCTTTGCACAAAACTTATCATTGATGGTAAGTTTGCCATCAATGGTAACTACCATGGAAACCTTGATTTTGATTAGCTATTGAGCCCTGTTACCATGGTAGTTGCCATTGATGACAAAGTTACCATCAATAGTAAGCTTTATGCAACGGGTCTAAGGTGTGGTGGATCACATGCTTCACGGTTTGAGTCCTGCAAGACATTTTTCTACATTTGCCACTCTCCACCCAGGTCTAGTAAATGGGTTCCTGGTAGGAATATTTATACTGTGAATGCTTTTAGCACATTAGGGCAGCTGGGCTAAAGCCATGATAATAATACTACTGTTTTAGACTAGCAAAATGCACGGGGGATGTGATCAAATGTCAGAATCCACTTCTCTTTCTTCAAATCATAAAATGGATTTGCACATATGGGGCTAGGTATAGTTTTACAATAAAACTTTGGTCCAATGAATCAGTAACTGATGGAAGCACTTACTTTTTCAAGAACACAGAGAGGAAGTTCTGTCCTGTTCTCACTGCTGTCTCATAGGCATTGACTACTAGCACACCTTGGTCCGTCTGTTTTGAACGTGAAGGATAACAGGGTGCATTAAAATCCAGGCAATCAAATTGAACATATGGTGAGATTTCTTCCACAATTGTCACTCATTACCTATCATACACATATTCAAGGTCAAAGAAAGTTAAATTGAACACATAATACATTACAAATTTTCTTCTTATAAAAGCAGTATCATTTTTTTTGTTACTTACACTCAACTAAATGTTTGTGTTGACAAGAACATTCATATGTAATTTCAACCAATTTCTAAACAAACAACTGTTCGTAGCTTTTAACAAATGCATAATAATCCTCATTTATTCAACTTCATTGTCATCTGATGAAGTTTTGAATTCTTTTTTTCATTCATTCCTCTGTCTTACAAATTAACAAACACAAAAAAGCTATTTAATATGAAAATACAGAAAATGAAAGCCCAGAGAAATATATTTTTGAATTCTATCATCAAGGAAGGGGGGGGGGGGGGGGGGATCCAACAACATTGACTATCTCTGAAGCCTCGATATTACATTGCACCAACTTTTATTAAGCCTGATATGCAATCTGATAAGGTTTAATTTCAATATTCATTAATGCATCCTTCTGTCTTAAATAAATGACCAAGAAAAAAATTGTTGGTTGAGAGCCAGACTGGTGTCAACTCTGTACTGATTCCCCACATATAATTCTTAAATTAAGTTTTGTTACGCACCTTTGAACCGTCATCATCAACATTATCATACTGATCCATTCCATCGCCATCTGGGGTCACGAACACCACTACTCCTTGAATGAGTTGTAATACAAGAGCAGTCACCATCTGAATGTTGGTTGTGTTGTTCAGTCTGGATGGAGGTAAAATACAAACTAATGATCAATTCACCATCAAGGTGGAACATATCACATTAGATTTTCGAATTTTAAAGGTAAAGACCAGTATTGGAAACGCCCCAATTTCAAAAAATGAAATGGAAGCTCTCATTACCAATCATGTGAAAGGATATGTTTTGACTAATACATGATGATAAAAAATATTGCCGGGAAACCGCCTACTAATTCATATATTTGGTAAATTTGTTTCTCTCATGGTCTGTGAGAGATATAGGGTAGTCCCATATACATCTTTCTGTGTATAGTGCTTGTAACTTTACAAAGAATGGGCCAAATGTCTTATCATTTTGATGATTCCAGAACCTTGCAGATGCTAGATGCTAGATGATCAACCTTTTCTGATCGATTCCACAACGTTTCTTTCACAATGCAATCGCATGACCATAACTGGTCTTTACCTTTAATACGTTTTAATCTCAAACCTCTGAATTAAATTCCATTGATATGCATATTAAAATGAAGATTAGGTTGAAACTTCCACAATATTGACATATAATGGTCATTACAATCCAGTTTTTGGTAGACACATGTTTGAGACATTGTCCATAGTTTCACTGCGAATCTTTAATGGAATACATCATTCACAGAAGAAGAAAAAGTCATCTACCTGAAGTTTCTGAGGTTCTTTTTACTCGATGGAAGTCTGGCAAGAGAGGCAAAGATATCCTCCAGGATGAGTTGTCTGTGTTTTTCATACCTTGAGAATACCTGAAGGAAGGAAGAAATCACATTTTTTCAAAACTTCAGCTCATTATTGGAGACAAATCCTCATTATTATACACATATAACTGCATTTATTGACAAAAGGCTGTGAGTGAAGGAAGTGTAAAAATAATAAAATCACAACAATAAAAAAAAAAAAAAAAACACACAAATATAGGGTGAATGTTCACAGTACACTATACCACTTAGTTTACTTCTACAGCAAAATTCATAGATATAATATATATGTATCATACTTCCATAGTTCAGAAACAATGCCAGCAATGTATAGCAAGTATTAAGAGGTAAATAAATCATAAAATGAAGGTTATACAAATACATTAACAATAAACTAAATCCTAATTGCTACAACTCCAAAATTTATCTGTCAATCTGAGATTTTACTCAAAGAAAATTCTGACAGTGGGGTTTCAATCATTCAAATACAGAAGAATTATGACTTTTTCTTTCCCCCATGCATTTAAGGCTTTGCCAGAAAAACATTCAAGGAACTCCTGTTGTCTATCAAGTGATCTCTCAAACTAAAAGAATACAAAAGTGTCTTATACTAGATTTATTCTATACTTACAGCAGCGATCAGCTTCAGAGAGTTGAGTTGAAGTTCACTGACATTCTCAACAAAGAAAGGCGCAGTGCCCATTGAAGAAATCTATTGGAAAATAAAGAAAAAACTAAAATCATTAAGTCATTGTCACCTATTTCATTTATAAGCTTTATTCAAACAGAGAAATATGAAAGCAACAAGAGGTATTTACAGCTGAAAATAAATGAAATCTTGTGCTTCTTGGATAAAATTTGTGTTTAAGTGCAAATTGATCTTTAACCAATCAGGATCACATATTTTGGACTTCTGTTTCATTTTTTGGAGTTCCAACTTTTTTTATGCGAGATGATTCTGGCACTCATTTTGATCTTATCTTAGTCGTGTGGCATTTGATCCCCTAAATATCATTTGGCAAGACATTGATCTAAATTTGCCACCCTCCACCCAGGTGTTTAATGTAAAATATACATTGTTTTGCGGGTAAGCCTGAATCCGATGACCGGGGTAATAATATATATCTGTAAAGTGCATTGAGAGGGCCTGTGGTCCTGAAAAGCGCTATAGAAGAACAAAGTATTATTATTATTATTCCACTCACCAGAAGGACCGTAGAATCGGTGAGAATCTGGAGGTTTAGAAGCTCGGCAAGATTTGCGACAAGTGCACACAGCTTGTTGTACACCATAAGAACAGACTTCTCCTTCACCTCGCCCGCCCTGGCTCTCTTCAGCTTTGTATGGGTGGCTATCACTTCTGTGTGATTGAAAGAAAAACAAATTATAAATGATGGCTTTTAATCGATAATAAGCACAGGGATTAGCAACAAATGGAATATTGATTTTCCGCCTTCTATTTTCCATAAGTATGATCACTTTCAAGTCATCACCCAAACCAAAGTGTATCACATAGACCATTACAAACTGAAACTTGATGAATGAACTGTATTTATGCAGGAACATGAAAGGGCCTTTTCTGTTTCTACATAAACTGCTCTTTGCAAAATGTACTATATTCAGCAAATCACAGACCTCTTATTATCATCTGTTTGGACATAATCATACTAGCTTTGAATAGCTAGTTATTAGTATGTTTAATTCCTTATATTTTCATATTCATCTCCAGATATTCTGAACTGTCCTCACAAGCTTTATTGTCACAACCCTATATTAGATGAACTACCACTTAACTCATTGCCTCCACAGAATCGGAGGACCTAGGACTAAACCTACAGGAATGAAAGAATTCAGTAGTCAACCGGTTATAATGATCAACATATTGAAGCAGCATTTATTTCCCCACCTATGTTCCCATCTAAAAGTAGTAAATAAAAAGATTTCATGTTTTTTCAAAAGAATCTGAACACAGTCAAACCTGCTATAGTGACCGCCTGTCTTCAAAGACCACATTTTTGTTCACCCTTGAAAATGGTGTCTCATTGAAACATGTACTACAGGCACCTGTCCATAAAGACCACCTGCCTATAAAGACCACTTTTCTTGTTTCCCTAGGGTGGTCTTTATAGACAGGTTTCACTGTATAATGGATAATTCAATGCAACCACCGCTCACCTTTCTTGGGGTTCACCCTGTAGACAGGGTCAAACTCCGGGTAGATGGTATTGGTGAGTTGAAACTTGGCGAGCTGAGACAGTCTATCGATGACGTCCTCAATGAAGACCTCCTTAGGCATGTCTTCAGAGGTCATGATGTAGAGGGCTATGAGGGAGGAATCAACTGACCGGGTCACCCGTTCCATGGTCACTTCACGCCACAAGCGCTGCTCGCGAGGGTTTTGCTCGTCCTGTGAGAAGGGACAATGGATGAAATTTTGACTTGTCGTGCAGTGTTTAAACATACCTGCGAAACCTTTCACGGCAAAATTAGGAATAGTCTATTTCGTATACCTTTTCAAACAGAATTTTTCAGCAAAGAGAGGAATGGTTGGCAGCTTTGTTTTAGTGTTAAAGTGGATAAAAATATCTACTATGGGAACAAATTTCAAACTGAAGGTAAGTGATACTCTTCTGGAAGAAAAGCATACATCCACGGCAAACTATACAATTCTCCTACGATCAGATTTTCAACAACAAAAATAGCAATCACTATTCTGATTTAGCTTCAAAGTGATGATACAAATGTTAACTGGAATTTCATTGCAGTTAACTCTTTTAGTCAGAATGACAGCCCAAATTCGCTTCAAATAGTAGACAATTGCACAACTTGTCTGACGTCACTATGATTCAGAGTCGATTAGCTGTTCCTCCTCTAAGGTTTAATTAATCATATGACTATTCAGATCCCCTGTCACTTTACATGATTGAACGTTTACATCAAATGCTATTGCATGATTATTCTTAAATCGGATCATAGTCAGATCGTACAGGGTCTTGTGGGGTTTAGTCCAAACACAATGTCCGACACTCAAATTCCTTGGCATGCTTTGCCACCTTCCTGAATAAAAAAGGTTATAATGTGAATTAATATGATGAGCTAATTGATTTACCTGATCGTTTGGATTGAGCTTTGTACCATCTCTGATGTTCCTTTCAAGAATGTTCAGTAACCTCACTAAGCGTTCAGTTTTTATCTATTGAAAAACAAACAAAATGGTGTTAGCAGGACCTGGGTGTGAAAACAAATAAATCTTTTAAAAAAGTATTACTGGTATATCCGTAAAAACTAAAATATAAGAAAATACAGTTGGTCTTTTTACTGATTTTAATGTGTTAAAACAGCAAAGGTCTCTGGTGCTTTTGGCTCTACTTATTATGATCATGATCATTTGGCATCATCTGTGCCGGGGAGGGGTAAAGCGAATTTTAATCACTATAACACTCAGATCTCTTATGACAACAACAATATTTTGGTTTTTTCTGTGACATTTTTCCAAGGAGGATTGTCCTAAAGTCACAACACATCTGATAAAGAGATAATGAGAGCCAACCTCAGCAACGAGGAATTCACAAAATCAGCAGATGATTGTAGAACAAACTCTTTGACAAGAATAATCATCATTGGCTGGCTTGCATTTATCTCTTTATTAGGAAAAATGTCCTTAAAACAAATATGAAACCATCAACTTCGACCTGTTCAAATTTGCACAAGATTCATGCTGCAAAATAATTGAATCATAACAGTAATTTTAGCAATTCATGAAGCTTTGATATGAAACCTTCTGTCCCAAACAATCCCTGAAACTTTCATGTATCTGAAGTTTCTAGTTTTATAGTACTGTATTTCAACACGTGTTTAAAATATATTCATTCTTGTCTTGTGTGATGGTGAGTATCACATCAAACTTTTCTGATAATGATGTGATATAATGCCTCTAATTGCTCCAAATAAGGGTAATAGATACTTCTGGAAATATGTCTCGCTTTTGCTATGCAGGCGAGGCAATTAAAAAAAAAAAGAAGATTACCTGGTTCATGACATCCAGCGACTTGAGCTTAGCTGCTTCATTGACCAGCTCAGCCAGTAATGCTTTGGATACGAGTGTATCAGGAGCATACTCCTCATCTTCTTCATCACCTGAAGGAGGGATAGAAGGTATATTTTGAATGAATGAACAAAAGAACTTTATTACCAATACTTGAGCATGATACAGTAAAACAATTGAAATACAATTCGTCGCTAACGGGACACCAAATTGCTACAATTGTCAGATTATGGCTTGAATGAACATAACCAGTTGTTCCTGCTTTTAAAGAGAAAAAAAAACACTCGTGTCATTTCTGACTTTGCGTCCTGGAAGCTAAGACATTCATGAAGACCCAAAACGATTGTTTGATGAATTTTTACCAAGGTATCCATAGTGTCCCTATGAGGTTGAGGCGTCATGGTCTAGTGGATATGTCATCAGACTGTTTGATCACAGGGTTCGAGGTTAGAGACCTGTCGCGGCACTAAATGTCCTTTGGCAATACATCAATCTACATTTGCTACTCTCAACACAGATGGGAATTGAATTCTTGAATGATTTTAGGGCCTTATATCAGCTGCGCTAAAGCCAGAGTAATAATACTACTTTGTATGTGCCTTGAGCATCCTCTGGGATGGATATGTACGCAATATAAATGAAGCTATCATTATTATGATGATGATTCACTAAAACATTGTCTATCCAAATTCTTTCTGGTTATTCCTCTTCCAACAATGAAAACAAAATGGAACTTACCAGTATCAACAGTTACTTCCATGTCTTCTGAATTTTCAAACACAGCATCGAGAGCAGCATTGAACCTCTTGAACGTGGGTGTGTCCATAAGTTCTGTTGAGACAGAGCGAAAACTAATTTCATAATATGGAATTTGAGATAACATTACAATCATATTAATCATAGTATATTAACATTACAATTATTATTATAATCATTATTATTACAATTATTGTATCAACGTTACAATCATATTAATGGTAAATATATTCTGATTTTGTAATAATGCAAGTATAATATATAAAATGTCATCAACTTCTTATGTACCTTGATAAAACCTATAAAACAGAATAGAACATATTATAAACATAGCTTTAAGCGAAAATAAATGTGATATGGCTCTGAATAACAAGAAAGCTTACCCTCATACTCTGCATCCGTCTGGCCCCTTTTCTTTTAGGCTTCTCTTCCTTCTTTACCCGTTTAGCAGGCCCTGATGGTCAAAGGTCAACACATTTATTGGAAACATTGATAGAATATTTGGCTCTAAACATCAACCACTCTGTGGTCTCATATCTTTTTTAAAAACTAAATTAATTACCTGCAATTCCTAGTCTCACCTGAAAGAAATTATAATAACAAATAAAACCATGGACTCACAAATTGCATACTTTGGTTACTTATTCTGGCATTTAACATCTGCTACAACTCTTATCCCCAATATGTGACCCAGCACAACAAAACCACCAAAAGTTATTATCTAGTTTAAGAATGATTCTAAAAGAGGATATTCTCAGCTTTGAAATGATGTAAAACTCATGACATTTGGATTTTCCTAACCTAATTAAAAAAGATAAAAAAGAATGTTATTTTTTTTTTTTTATAGAAAAGGGCAATTAAAAGTTCATAGTCTATTTATGCACTATGACTCCTGAGGCACTGTGCAAGGTGATAAGAGGAGGATTCAAGCAGATCAGATTGCCCTAAATCTTGGCATACCAGATAAGCACATCCTGTTTTTTAAATTTTCACTAGGTTTCAATGCAACATCTTACTACTTTGTTTAAATGTTATAAGAGATCAAAGTGAGTAGTCAGGGTCAGAAAGAAATTAAAACTACTCCAATAAACTCAATCAAACTCAATCAGACAAATATAGGTCTACAAACACTGCTGAAATACCACTTTTAGATTGTTTTGTGGTTTAAAATGTCAATATACTTGGAAGAAAATATACTCTTATAAAAAAATGCCCCCCCCCCCCACCCCCCCCAAAAAAAAAAAATTTGCCCATCAGTTTTACGATACATGCTCCGGCAATGATCGCTCTAACGTTCACCGAATCTTCAACCCTGGACCTAGCACCATACCTAACCATAAACCTTAAATAATATCCACGCCTAACCCTACCTCTATACGTTTACTGAACTTAAGCCAGGAGCAATCATCGCTGGACTGGTGTCAGATGACGCCGTTTTGAAGCATTAAAAAAGTTGACAATGTGCTTACGCTCTTCTTCTTTCTCTGCTGCTGCTGCCGCCTCCTCTGCCTCGTTCCTCTCAATGAAGATGGGAGCGAATTCTGTGGGAGCTGCTTCTGGGACAGGTGAAGGTGCCTTGGCTCTGGAATGGGACGGTGACCTGCTGCTTGATGCAACAGCAACAGGAGAGGCTGCTGGAGGGGCCCATTCATTGTCTGGTTTATTGGACGTTGAGGGACGGGGGCGCGGGCTGTTGCTGGGCGAAATCTCACAGTAGTTGACCCCCGATCCCCTTCCCCGTTTTTTTCCTCTGCCGTCCAGCTTCATTGGAATGAGCTCATCTTCGATGGACGAGGGTAAGAGCTTTGTGAGGACGACTCGAGGTTGGGCTGTTTTGGCACGTGCATGCTCTGATGGCTCTGAAATGGATAATGTCATTTTAGGGGTTTTAAAATAACCCATATTCAGTAAATCCTGTACATAAACACTACTCAAAAGAGACAAGAAATTTGGTCTTTGTCTGCAGGTAGTCTCGTGAATATAGGTTTCAATAGGAAACACTGTACAAGGGAAACAAACACACTTTATATACAGGTAATCACTCATGTAGGTTTCACTTTAGTTAACTGTAGTTTATTGGTATTTAAAAAAGTATGTGTGAAATTTGAAAAAGAACATCTGTAAAGATGAAATTTGATGAAGAACACAGCCATTCGTTCTTCTGTTTGAATACACAGAAGCTCAAACATAAATTTGGAGAAGAATACATAAATGGCAATGCAGACACTAGACCAAAAACGGGCGACTTAAAAGTTTTGTTGACTGTTGACAGTTTTTTGCAGCAAGAAACTGTCACAAATTGCAAAGTTATATTGTTGTGATTCACTGGACTATTAGAATTTTTGTTTGGATCTAAGACTACATTTTAAAACAGGTATCTTTTGAATACAAAAGTAAAAAAAAATTGAATAATGCGGACACTGGAAGAACTTGATGGATGACCAGCAAGTTCTTCCGGTGTATGCATTGTGTGATTCAGTACGGCAAGCCCGCCTAAGACATCTTCACAAACCTGCATCCATTGGTTCCTCCATGTCTCCGTCATGTGCACTCTCAATCGCCATAGAGGCTACATCAGCATCCCCCTGACCTTTGTTACTACCGTGAGTTCTTGACACCTTGTCCTTTTTATGCACCGGTTCCGGTTTACTTTGCACATCACTGTTTGAATCGTTCCTTAGTCTCAAAACACTCTTCCTTGCCGGTCCAGCATTGCTATCATTTTTATTATCTACATGTTGCTGATGGCTTGCCGGAGCCATTCCTGGAGTCCTGTTTGGCTCACTGAGTCTTTGTTCAGTTCTTGATTCCTTTGAATGCTGTTGACGGATCGCATCCTGTTGCTGGTGTTGCGCGTTGACTGGTACATCTGGTTGCAATCTTTGGTCAGGCACTTCAGTTTTGATATCAGAATGTGGTAGAGGTTGTTCCATGCTAGTAGGTTTTGATGGCTCAACACTAGGAGGCTTGGATTGTTCCCCGCTGGTGGAAGGTTCACTCTCGCTGGCTTTTGGCGATGTTACAGGCTTTCGGGCAATCTTCAGAGTGATCTTGGGTAACCCTGAATGCGTGGGGGATTGAATGATGTTGTAACTGACTTCATCTTTGTCCTTCTTGTCCTTTTCTCTCTTTTCTTTATCTTTCTTATCCTTCCTTTTCTTCCGCTTGGACGACCAGCGAGTTCTTCCTGCATCTGCATTATCAGATTCGGGCATGCCTGCCGAAGACTCTCCTTGGGTATCAACAGGAGTCTCTGGCTGATTGTTGGAATTCTGACGAACGGAGAAAAAGCAACACAAGAAAAATGTGTTTAATTGAGTTTCTGTTTCTTTCTTGCCTGAAAATGTGTATATCTAGATTTTCTACTAATTTGTTTACGAGATAAAAGAAGTAGAAGTACTGTAAAACTGTTGTTAAAAAAAAAATTAACCTGAAATGTGTTACGAAAAAGGGACAATTTGATGAAGAGCGCTGAACACAATATCCCAGGGATCCTAAACTTATGAAGTCCAAAGAAAAAGCTATTATTTAACAAATTCTTAGTCTGTAACCAATCTTTATTTAAACTATTGATTTTTGTGATTATTCTACACAAACAAGATCTAAATACATCTATTTGAATATTGCTTCAGCATTATTCAAAGAAGAAACCGTTATTCTCACCGTGTGATTAGTTTCCGAGGAGCAAGACTGGGATCTGCTGCTGGGGCGTTGCCTCACGTCGGTGACTTCATTATTGTGCACAGAGTTCGTTCCTTGCCTCTCATCTTCTCGCGTGGCTGTGGCTGGAGCTACAAAGCAGAAAGAGTGAGCAGAATCAAAGGGTTAGGTATTTTAATGCTCAAATAGAGAATGATAGATAGGCCCCTGGAACTGGAAAAGCCATTGTGGGCCTCCAAAATGCCCCCCCCCCCCCCATCCCCTGCACTTTCTTCTTATTGGGAACAATTGTCTGAATCTTGAAAATTTTCAAAGAGCCCTTGGAGTGAGGGACAGAGAGTGAGAGATTTAGATTTACATTTCCAACAGAGCCATGAAATAAAGCCATTTGATCTTTTGAGATTGAATGAACCATCAATTGTGTCCTCAATAACGTTTTGTTTTTGTTGGTAATTTTGGGATACTGAAATAATTTGTTGTTGGTTTCAAATAGATAATTAATTTACCCACATTATTCATCTCTGAATGATTCAGAAAAGCAAACGAACAAACAACAATAATAACATTCTACATTATAATAGAGAAGCAGCATTTGCTGATCGTAACAATACCTCTTGAAGGCGACCTCTGCGACCTTGTCTGGGAGTTGGGGGTTGGTGGGGTGGCTGGGAACATAGGACTACTGGCTGGAGCTGGAGAGAACTGGTTAGCAGCATAGCCATTGAGAGGTGCTTGGGCAGAGCCTGAAAAGAACAATAAAATGTAGTACATACTGTTCATTAGGTGTACCGTTGGAATGAAGAAATGAGCAAAGATCTGCAGAAGAATTATTGGTGTCTGTTACAAATAAATAGTTGATTTTATGAAGGGATAAAGATTAAAACCATGGTTTCTTGGAATTTACTCAATGCTTTCTCGATGCTGTTAAGCGATTGTTGTGATGAAGTACATAGTGAACACTCCTAAAACATACATTATAAAGGACTTAATGCACAATTGCCGAGTATCACTGCCTCAATTCACAATGTGCTACCTTTACATCCTGCCTTTGTACCCTAATGGCAACTTATATCTTTAAAAAAATAAAAATAATGTACAATGTCATATTTGCTCAGTACACTGGAAATTCAAACCACAAGCTGCTTCTGTAAGTATTTGTTTACGTTGCCCGACTTGCAGCCCCAAAACATACTTTAGTTACAGCCCTTCACAAACGAGTCTTGGTATGGTAAATGACATTTCATTTTAATAGATTAGATGGGGGTACTCTACCTTGTGCAGACACGGAGCCAGGTTGTTGGAATTGGTGCTGGTTTCCATGAGGAGTACTCGCACCAGGGGATGAAGAATTACTGGGTCCACCTCGCGGAGAATAAGAACTGTGCTGTCCTGATCCACTCCCTAAGAACAATGTACACGTGTCAGAAAGATTTAGCCAAAATCACTACAGTACACTTAGAATTTAGCACCATATACATGTTACTACTATTATTGTCAATACTATGATCATTAACACTATCATTATCATAAACAGTATAATTTTCATTATCATTACATTATTAGGAGATCTAAATTCCCTTTGCAAAGGTCAACCCTGTTAATCCTGGGTTTAAAATATGGAATTGAAATCATTTTATACAATAGGATTCAACTATTAACCTAGCATTTTCAAATTGATTCATCATTGTGAATTGAGACATTTTATGATGAAAAAATAACTTTGCGTGTACATCATGTACTCGGAAGCATCACATCTCAAAGATTGTAACTGGAAAGGGAGTTGGGGAGGCATAAAGGATTAAAAAAATATATGTCAGCTCTAAAAGAAAATCACAAAATCATGGTTTAATTTGTTAAATCACCATAATCTACACCACCAGGTCACGGTGCAGTAAAAAGGGGACAGTCACTACTGAGTAGTATTTCTTTGCTTCATACTCACCACTTATTTGTTCCACCCTTGATTTAAATACGTTGGGATTGCGGGCAAGAATCGCTTGAAGAAGTGCAGGCACCTCACCCTCTACTTCATTGCTGGTCGTCTTGTCTTTCAGCTCTCTGTAGGAATTCCACAAAAAATGCCAATTAGAATAATAATCTCAGTAACAATGAAATACACTTGAATCATATTCCACTTCAACAGAGATTTCTAAATAAAGTTCAATGTGATATGATTTGGCAAGATTACAAGGTCAAAGAAAAGAAAGCGTGAAAAATGATACTCAGAGAGGTTCTAGTACATGTCAAGCATCTAGCTAGTCGTTGACCATAACCTATGAAACCAGAGGATAATTTGACAAGGGAGCTTGCAAATATAGATGTATATTTAATATGGCAAGATATTATTTAAAACATTTTCCATGTGAAAAATGTCAATGCTACAGAGAAGTTCCTTTATGAGATGATCAAAAGAGATGCAATCTTCATGAAATATGTCACAAATTTATGGTTTAAAAATCACAAATATAAAAATATAGACACGATTCATTATGTTTCAATTTGCATTGAACTATATATGGAAGTAAAATAATAATTTGCCATCTACTTGTGATTGCACACCAATATGGCATCTGAACATGTGGAAAACATAAATAATTTCTTTGTTCCAATGCATTCAAAAGCATGTAGCAGACACCAACAGCTGTCTTTGCAATTAAAAAATAATAATTTACCATCAACTTCTGATAAGGTAATAAATCACTACTAGGTATAGAGCTCCACTTCAAATGGTAAGCGATGACCAGTACCCCCCCCCCCAGACAACCACCCCGTGTTAATACTAGTCCCTATTGTAGGGGTGGGTCAAGTGGTTCCTGGAGTGGCCAAGAGTTGCCAAATAACCCACTATTTTAACTATCCCAATCACAAATTAGACAGTTAATTTGCGTTTTCATCAGCCCGCAGTTCCAATTAGCAGGATATGTGGTTGAGAAAATATCCTGAGAAATGTTGGTCTTGTTTTCAAAATATCCCACTATTTGGGAAATAACCTGTAGTTCTGGTGATGAGGCGACTACGAGCTTTTGGATAATATCTGGAGTCTGAAAATAGCGGGTTATTTGGCAAACTCGAGCTGATGAAGACAGGCCAATTGATCTTGAAAAGTATCTTACATGTGATCTGTATCTGTCTGGCTAAGGACATGAAGGAGTTGAGGGATCAGGTTTTCATCCTGCCTCCCTAGCAGTCGCTGAGCTTCTTCTGCTATTTGGGGTGTGTAGAGAAGGCCTTTGCTGTTGATTGCACTAGGAAGGGGCGAGGGCAGGGGCAACTCTGTCAACACTGTATGTGAAAGAAAAAAATTTAAATGAAATGCACAATATCATATCACATGAACTACTGCGACTAACAATCCAAAAAAATAAATAAAGGTTGGTTGAAAAATCTGTTCCTAGTACAAATCTCCATTTGAAATATTTGATGCACTAATAAACATTTTGACATGGTTAAAAAAGTTTTTTTTCCACAAGAATGAATAGAACTTTGCTAGTAACTTTAAGTCATAGGTTCAATTATTACTAGAGGAGTAATGCATCTAGGAAATTTCATAGCATTGTCTTTAACTATTTTCTGCTTCTTTTAAAACCAACTTAATATCAGGGTAGACTTAAATCTAAGATTGCCACTGTCAGTCAGTTTAATATTAAACTTCCCATGTCCATTTCTCTTCTAAGAAAACAAAGGAAATATATTGCACACTTTATACATTAGAATAATTTTTGGATGAAAATCGATGAGGACTTACAGTCTGTAAGACTTGTTATTCCTGCAAGAGTTGTGATGGGAACACTTGGCACTTCTCCATTCATTCTGATGATAGAGGTTTACTACTGCAAAAGAGAATGGCATGAGAGAAATTGAAATTAATGTAGATATTTTTTTTAATTTGACATCAAATTTAACAACTTGCTGAATATACAGTAGCCTTCCGGTTGCACCATGTGAGAGAGACAAGGAGGATTGGGGAGTCCTGAAAAGGACTGTCAGTAATCTTTCTTTCTTGAGTGTGTGTGTACTCCTAAGTGTGGGTGCAACCGTAAGCCTACTGTATATCTACATCACCATGCAAGCAGATACTTATAAGCAGCATCTAACTTGCTGAATGTACAATAAACAATTATGGGTCATCTGAGTGGGTACCAGCCACCTTCGGGGTACTGCAGGGCACGGTTCTTGGCCTGCTCCTGTTTATATCCTTCATCACATCCAACTTTTTGTAGATGATTGCCTCACTTATCGCCCAATCATCGACCTCAACGACAGCCAAACCCTACAAGATCTCAACCTGCTTCATAGTACATGTACATGAGCTCATATACATTGTATTACCTTGGGAGATACTCCCCTTGCACCCATACCAGATCTCCAATATCGAGGGCTGATTATTCTAGTCTTGGCAAGGCTGCATTGTACAGCAACAACATCATATATCCTGAGCCAATCAGATGCTAGGACTTGTCAGCGGAACTTTATGCAAACAAGTCTTCTTCTCTCTTGTTAGACCACACCTAGAATACTGCAGCTCAGTCTGGAACCAACTCACAAAAAAACACATTTCCCAAATAGAGGCTATCCAAAGGCGAGCTGCAAGACTCATCCTACAGAGATATCACTGTACAATGTATATGAGGGGACTCTGCCATGATTAAACAACTTAAATGGGAGAACCTGTAGAGGAGAAGAAATGCTTGAAGCATCTGCCTCATGAACAAAATCCAACACAACATGGTAGCCCTTGGTGCCAGCACTACACAGCACCCATGATTGCCAGCAACATACGACAGTATCACCCAGAGAAGTTGCTGGTGATTCCCTCCTGCACCTAACTCTACCAGAAGCCATATTTTCTTTGCACAGTAACTGCTTGGAATGCACTTCCTAAAAACACCCATCACTTCATCGGAGGCCTTCAAAAGATGCTTTTCCAAGTGCTGAGCATCTACACTGAAGAACTGGATTTTTACTTAAAGAATTAAAAAAAAAAAAATCCAACAAGCATGCACTGCACATGAGCAACAAAGTTAAATTCTTCAGTATAGGTGCATGCACTGCATGCCCAATATGGGAGACGGTCTTCCATTCAGGATACATATTTCCTTTATTTACAGAGTACATTTGCTACAAACAAAGGGATTACCTTGTCTCAACAAAAACAGGATAAACAGATTCATCATGAAATCATCTCTTATGGTCCCTACTTATGACCATCTACTTTAAAATTAAATCATCTACTGGTACTTTTTTTACTCCATATCGTTTTTTAAACGATCCATACACAAAACTAATGGGTAGGAAAAATGACATTGTTGTTGATGTTGTTTCTTTGAAAGCTAAATCTTCCATAAGTACCGAGATGGGAGACAGTTTCTCAAATGGGTGAGACTTTCCCTACTCTTACTACAGCACTTCATCCTCACTTATAGATCTATATTATGCTATGGATCCTGGCATCTTGCTGAGTATCACTGTAGAAGACTAGAAGTAGATTTAGAAGTGAAATTTCCTACATGTAGGTTGACTCAGAGTCAAACTCTCACTCACGACTCACTCTGTCCAAGTCAACTGCCTACTATTACTAGAACTTAGCTTGCTCGACTACTATAACTTGTCTTGGCCTTGGCATGTACATGTACGCACTCTCAACGTAAGACGCTACAAACAGCATTAATAATGATTAGAATCTTAAAATGTTCAGCAGCAACTTGGACTACAATTTGAAACAACAACAAGTGAAACCACTTTTTACTTTAGTTTAAAGATTATCATTTTCAAATTTCACACTCATGCACTTGGAAAATTGAATTTGAATTTGATTTCCACAAAATATGAAATAACATTGTACAAAATACAAAAATTGAACAGTCAGTCAAAGAGATTGTCTTGTTTGACTGATTGTTCAATGTTTGAAACAAAAGAGGTTAGCGTAGCGCGCCCGGTATCTGGTCACTTAAGGGGAAATCGCTCATATTTTGAATTCGTACCTCCTTTATTTGGCAATCTACCCATCAAAAGAAAGAAAATTAGTCCTCTAACAGGATTTTAAAGTCACTTAAAGGGAGTGTGTCATGACAAGACTATGTGTCTTTCCCGTGGCCCTACTCGGGGCCAATCAGGTATAACACGACTTCGGACGACGCGACCACAGCATTCACGAAACCAAAGCGTGAGGAGAACTTTGATCTGTTTCACGAACGCTAGCACGCGCTGACCCAGTTAATCAAGTCCATTCGTTTACGTGCAGTTGTGCAAATGAAGACGTAGATGGTGTTAACCAGTTTTTGCCATGATACACTCCCTTTAAAATATAGAATGATGCTAAGCAAAATATTTCTGAGAGAAGAGCAGTTATTTTGGTCACGCGATTTTCGCGTGGTAGACCTATCTCTGTTGTCAAGGAGCGATACGTATTTGAGTAGGGTGTCTGAACGATTTTTCAATTTTCAATTTGGGATCGTTTTTCACCATTTTTGTTTGATATTTGAATGAAAAATGTAATCAGAATAATACATTTCAAATTTTTTCATAAAATCATTGACCAATTTTGGATGGTCGCGCAATGCACGTAGACCACATAGGGAAGCGTACAATCTCTATGGGAAGGGTTTTAGCACACAACATTGGGTGCGCGATCAGACACCCTAATTTGAGCACTATTTTCACACAACTGTGCAACAAAGCACTGAATGTCAGTGCGTTGACCCAATACTGGACTAGCGCTACCGCATGGCTAATGTATAAATACCTCTTGCAAGGCGGAAAGTGCGTCATTTGCAAATTTGCTGCGATGGAGCGAACACGGAAGAGCGAGTCGAAGAACGGATTCCGCGTAAGAAAATTTAGAGGATTTATTGCTCATAATGTGAAAGTCTCTGAACAAAGTCAATGTAAAACTTAAGGCATCAAGAAAATCATTGCAGAATCCGTTTTTTCGCATCGCCAACCCGTAGATCTGAATATGAAACGTCTCGGAAAATGCGGACGATCCTTATTTTTGCAGATGCGTCCGTCTGCATGGTCTGCGTTTACGAAGACAATCCTCATTTTTGCGGACGCGTCTGTCCCGTTTACGAAGACCCTCATCATTTAATCGGACGATCGTCATTCTCGGACCAGCGCCCCTACTGATTATTGTCCACATCTCAACTGATTCATGAAAACTTGCAATGAAAAATGTTCACCGTTTGAAAATGAAAATCAAATGAACTCTGGACAACCAACTTCAATGGGCACACAGCATGTGCTGTGGCCTGTGCCTGTGGGTTTCCATCTTGTCTGTCTAGATCTAGGTTACTAAAATAAAATGGTTGCCCTTGTCCTCCCATAGTAAATTACCATTCAAAAGAGTTGGTTCTAAATCTCAGGGAGGCTCAGTCAGAGACAGAGTCACGGTCCCCTCCTCGCCGTGTCTGCGGTGTACGTCGGGCTACGCACCCATTGAATTCCGTACGCTATGCATTAGCGTGTACGGCGGCCAATATGAACAATAATTTGGTAACGGCACCCAAGCGAAACACCCAATAATAACACACTTCTCACAAATAAATATACCAACCATATTTCGATTTGAACTTACATGAATCTTAAGGAACCATGAGGTTTCATGGAAGAGTAAAAAATGCCAGTGAATATGTCATAAATCTACCGGTTTTCCGAAATTTTTATCATGGCTAGACGCGCCAAAACAACAAAACCGCATCACTAACTTGTAACATAAATGACATTGGGGACCAAATAGTAGTGCGCGTTTAACTCTTTGAACAAACTGCACTAAATTTTGCCTTTATTTTCAATATATATGGTGAAAACTTAATATATCAGTCTAAATATTCGTCACATTTCCATGCATTTTCTTCTTATAATGCTTCATTTCGTATTGAGTTACTAACTACTTTTCAATAAAAGTGCACGAATATTCAAAATGGCGATGTCTATCAATTTTACTTCCGACAGTATCGTCTGCCATTATACATTGCGCGAATGCCATTCATTATACAGGTCAAAGTTTAAATGGGTACCGTATTTACATCCGGTGGTCATACACACGTGCAATTATAAATGAGGAGCTACTTTTAGTTTTACCTGACAGCTTAAACTGTAAGAGTTTACTATTTGTAGAGTTTATTGTAAAATTGCACCCGTTGATTATGAACCATAAAATATGTAGTCTATTTGTGTTAATCTTGTACATGATTTAGTTTTTGGCAGCTTCCTCAGAGTCAGAGTCAGACTCCAGTCAAGCGCCGAAACTCGTCCCTCGAGCTCGGGCGCGGGCTCAGCTCAAGTAAGTGTACGGCAGCTGTTGTTACTTTCTGCCTGTCGCAGCCGCCGGGTAGATATCGAGATGAGGGTAGAAGTAGAACCCGGACTTAGTCCGCGCGCGCTCTTCTAATTCTACTATTCTAGCTTCGTTCATTCCTAGGGTCTAAGTTAGTCAATGCCTGACGGGAGGCAGCAACTAAGTCCGGGAACTTTTTACTTGCACCATGTAAATAGCATTGCACCATGCACCTTGCTCTCGTATTGTAAGCACACACACACTCGTCAGTCTGCAAGAATCTTCAACTGTGAAGGAGGTAGACTTAACCCAAAGAAGAAGAAGAAGAAGAAGAAGACTAGACCGAATTTTTCTGTCTCTTTCGTTCGTTAGCCTCTGATTTGGGTAAGGTCGGCTCTCTCTTTAAAAAAAAATTCGGTCTAAAGTTAGACATGTTGCCGTACTAGTCGTGACTCGGACAGTATCGCGCCCACGGCACAAGTGACTGACAATAATCATGAATCAATGACTCAAATGAGTGACAGCATGAACTGATGAAAATGAAAGGGCAATCCAAATCATGAAATAGAGTCCGGCGTAAGTCTAGGCCTAGTCTAGGACTAGGTCTAAGTTGATGTGTAGGCCTACTTCCTGGTAATAATATTGTAATGAAGTATGATTTTTATGAAAGCAGAATGGCAAAACTAAAAGAAAAGTTTGAAATGAATTGGTGATTGGAATATGATAATGATTTGTTTAAGTAGATCTAGGGTGTCTGAACGATTTTTCAATTTGGGATCGTTTTTCACCATTTTATGTTGGATATTTGAATACAAAATTTAATCAGAATAATTATAATACATTTCAAATTTCAAGACTCACCAATGTTTCTATCAAAAGATACAGCACCTCAAAAACTCTGCAATATTCATAGCATTTTGGTCAGAATGGACAAAAAAGTGGTTCACGCCGAGTTATTTTTGCTCAACAGCTGCATTCTAATTAATGCATTAGGCTATATGCAAAAAGTGGGGGAAGGGTATTTTCAAACTTAAATCCTACGTGATCCCTTGGGGCTAGCGAAAAAAAAAGAACACCAACATATTCCTTACGACTTGAACTAATTATCCCTCGGGGCTGCATATCTCAAAAGTTGGAAATCTCCCGAGTTGCCATGAAAACACATTTAAATCGCTGTTTTGACCAAGATTTTTTTATAATTCCGAGATGCAGCCCCTTTGGAAATATGGGGATTCACCTGCTCTTTCATATGACACCTCATTTATTGAGTATCACCTTCAGGATCACAACAGATTAAAGATAAACTTGAGTTCTGGTAAAAAAAAGAAAACTATTTCTCACAGAATCAAACGAAACTTACACTGAATGTTCAAGATTACAAATAAATGACATGTGCCAAACAATTTTGGAAGAAAATGTATACTGGCTGAGTAATGAGCATAGAAAGACGAGGAATCAAGGTAGTACCAGCCCCGACACCATGTGTGTTGTCTCATATAGCTTTCTGTGTTTGTGCTTGTTACTTTACCAAGACTCGGTCAAATTTATTATGATTTTGATGACTCCAGAACCTTGCAGTGCACACCAATACTTACATGCTAGATGATCAACTGTTTCTGATCCTTTCCACACCTTTTCTTTCACAATGCAATCGCATTACCAGTACTAAAGTTTATCTTTAAAGATGAAGATGAGTTCTGGTCATGCGATTGCATGGTGAAAGAAACGGTGTGGAACCGACCAGAAAAGGTTGATCATCTAGCATATACGAATTTGTGTGTATTGCAAGGTTCTGTAATCATCAAAATGATAAGAAATTTGGCCAAGTCTTGGTAAAGTTACAAACACTTGCACAGAAAGGTGTATATGGGACTACACGAACACGTGGCGTAAAAAGCCGGCCCCCGATTTTTACGATGTTACATGCATATTTAGAATATGAAGGCATTTGAAGAGCCATGCTTTTCAGGGAACATGTCTTAACTGATGTTCTTCCACACTTGCGTAATAAGAATGAGTAATGCTCACAAATTATTTTTCACCTCTTCCCAGAACTCGACCTTCTCTTTAAGGTTTGAATCTAAATTTATTTTTAAAAACTTGACCAATTTTGCAATGCACATAGACTCTATAGGGATGTGTGCAATATCTAAGGGAAGGGTTTTAGCACACAAAACGTGGTGCGCGATCAGACGCCCTAGTTTAAGTAACTCTAAGGAAGTAACGAAAATTGCAATGCCAATGACAATGTAGTCTAGATCTACTCACTGTACTTACCATGCTTACTCGAGTCTAGGTTCTATGTTTGAAACATGAGATCTCAACAATAATGCCATGAATGATCATGATGATGACACAGAAACTGATAAACTCCCATTTGCTGATCGAAGGAGAAGGAAGTTGAGTCCTAATCTGACTCCTTGTCCCGCCTCCGCATGCTAGACTATTCTTTATTTTCGTCTTCTCCATATTTTGTTCTGTCATCTTTTTTTTCTATCTTCAATTTATGTTTGTTTTTATCAAATACTATCAGTTCTTCTGTCTTTTATGATAAATGACATGATACTTTGTTATTTAAGGGATTTCTTTCTCTAAATTTCTTTTCTTAACATCTAGACCTTCTATAGACCTCTACATAGATCTAGCTATTCTTAGTATTTATCCCATCTTTTTGGTCTTTCAATATTTTGAGCTAGTTCTACATCTACATTAGATCAGCATGAGCATGTGGTTTATTTCCACAGTTTTCTTTTTTTTCTCCATCTTTTGTGATCTACACATCAAATATTTCCTCATTCTTTTATCTCCTATTTTCCCTATTTCTGTGCTATTTCTCCTAATCATATTAACAAATCTTTGCACATCTTTATTTGATTCTTTTGTTTTTCCACTTTTAAGAATAAATATTCTTATTATTCAGACATACATCTACATGTAGCTAGACCTGTTTTAAACAGTTTATCTTTCCCTCCTCTTCATGTATTGTCATTAAGTCTGGGCACATTGTTACATTTTGAGAGAGGACTGCAAAACCATGTGGGAAGGGAGGGAAGTACAACATTTTGTTTCCAATCATCCATTTATAGATCTAGTTTGAAATTATGTAAAATCAATGATTTTTTTTACAAAAGAAACAAAATGCTTTCACAAATCAAACTTTTGATGTTTTAATTTGGCCAATGGACTGAATTCCCAGATGACCGGTACACATGCATGAAGCTTAGCCCAACCCCCCCCCCCCCCCCCACTGGGTTCTGACATAGGTTTACTCTTACCTACAGTATGTGCACAAGTTCATATAAACCAGAGAGTGGAGACATACGAGGGGGGGGGGGGGGTGAAGAATTATGTCTTGTTCCCTCTTTTTTCTTCTTTTCACACTGCTACTGCACTTTCAAGTCGGAATATACTTAAATGATCATCTACATGTAGTTCCAGTTTTTGCTATGTAAATATTTTTACTCATAGTGAAAGTGATGAGAAAATCATGCCATTTTGGGGGACAACATCAACCATTTGTAACTTGATCAGCCATTCTAAGATGTTCACACATATTCCATTTGTGTAAATGGTTAAGAAATTATTGTCATTAAATTTTCCAGTAGAGCTTTTCTCCTGAAGATCGTGAATGGAATGTAAATTATGAAGTGAACTTGGTGAAGATTATAATAAGCACACTTGAATCTTCACTGAAGATTAAGACTTTTCATAATCTTTAAATATGAATGGTAAATTCCCCATGACGACCCAAGATTATGATAAAGTTGAGTTCTTGTCATGCGATTGCAATTTGAAAGAAAAGGTGTGGAATGGATCAGAAAAAAGTTGATCATGTAGCATGTACATGTAAGTATTGGTGTGTACTGCAAGGTTCTGGAGTCATCAAAATCATAATAAATGTGGCCCAGTCTTGGTAAGGTAACGAGCACTGTACACAGAAAGATGTATATATGGGACTACACAAATGGTGTCGGGGCTACTTACATTGGTTTCCTTATCTTATCCAGTATACATTTTCTACCAAAATTGTTTGGCAAATGACATTTATTTGTAACATTCACTGTAAGTTTTGTTTGATTCTGTGAGATTTCATTTTCTTTTTTTTTACCAGAACTCAAATTTATCTTTAACCAGTTTCATTCTACTCCATTACATTTAAAGGTCAAAGGTTACAGACAAGGAAGGATCCTCTCCTTATTCATTGTCTCATCGTAGATTAAGGAAGCCATCATGTTCAAGAAGCCATTCCATGTCAAGTCCAATGCGGCGATGAAAGGATCTGACAAGTTAGTTTGAAAACCTAGGAAGTTACAGTCAAACCTGTCTATAGCGACCGCCCAAGGGAAACACAAAAAGTGGTCTTCGTAGACAGGTGGTCTTGGTAGACAGGTTCCTTTAGTACATGTTTCAATGAGAAACCCTTTTCAAGGGAAACAACAAATGTGGTCTTTGTAGACAGGTGGTCCCTAAAGCAGGTTTGACTGTATATGGTTCATATGAATCACCATGACCACCTTTCATAGGGAAAAATAAAGTAAAAATTTCTGAATTGTGTTTCACTGCAAAATATAGAACTACAGTGTCACTTTTTACAAATCGGCGGAGAATTGCTTGAATGATGAATGAAAAACAATATTTATCTGTATGCCGTATTCACTGATGGTGTTTACTAATTAAAATGCAGAAAGTCATAATACACAGTTACCTGAAAGACAGAAATCACAATTGCACCAGATCATATGGACTAATCAGTTTGTAAGAAATCCAACCAAATTAAAATTTTGAATTTACAATCAAATGTTTTATTTGTGATGATGTACATATGACCATGAGGGGCCTATATTTCTGGTAATGTTTACCTGGGTACATGTATGAAACACTACAGTATTTGTTATTTCTTGTGATGTTTATCAAGATTTAGGAAGGTAAGATCTTTTTTTCTAATGTATCTTCAGTGTTTCTGTTACGAAGAAAAATCCATTTTATACATGTAGTTGTGTGTCACACTGATGGCAACGTATATGTGGGATATCCTTGTAGAACAGACGTGGTGTACTGTCAATGGCTTGTACTTTTATTACATTCATGAGCGGCAAGTAAGTCACCCCATCCTCTTTCTCTTACTCTCTCCCTGTCTCTCCTCTCTCTATCTTTCTCTCTCTCTCTCTCTCTCTCTCTCTTTATCTTTCTCTTTACTTCTCTTTCTCTCTCTCTCTCTCTCTCTCTCTCTCTCTCTATCTCTTACTCTCTTTTTGCCTGTCTGTCTCTGTCTCTCTCTCTCTCTCTCCCTTTTTCACTTCCACTCTCTCTTCCTTTCTCTCTCTCTGTCATTCTTCCTTTGTCTTTCTATCTTTCTATCCCTTTTCTCTCTACCTCTCTTTCTAACTCTCTACCTATTCTCTCTCTACCATTCTCTATCTCTATCTGTTTGTATCTGTCTCTCTTTCTAACTCTACCTTTCTCCTCTTTCTACCTCTCTCTCTATCTCTCACTCTCTCTCTGTCTCTCTCCCTCTCTCTACCCCTGCCCTTCTCCGCCTTCCCCCTCTCCGCCTTCCCCCTCTCCGCCTTCCCCCTCTCTGCCTTCCCCCTCTCTCTCCCTCTTCCCCTCTTTCTCTCCCTCTCTCCCCTTCTCCCTCTCCCTCTCTCCCCTTCTCCCTCTCCCTCTCTCCCCTTCTCCCTCTCCCTCTCTCCCCTTCTCCCTCTCTCCCCTTCTCCTCTCTCTCTCCCTCTCTCCTCTCCACCCCCCTCTCCCTCTCTCTCTCCCCCTCTCCAGGCGTAAGATGAAGACATCTGTACTGCAGCAGTTCGGTGAGATCACCTCTGTCCAGGTGGACTCGATCTTCCCTAACAAATCTCAGACGACAGTCATGAAGATACAAACACATACAGGGGAACATATAATGGTCTACTGTGCAGATGGAGTGCCAGCTTTTTTTGAGAATGAGAAAGTTCTTTACCCTACAGGTATTACATTCAGTGATTTAGATGTCGTACATGTATGTACATGCAGGCAGTGATTGCATTATGTTCATAAATGTATTAGCTTTAAAAAGCCCCTGCCATCCAAATGCAAGTTTGTTCCTGTTGGTGTGCAGTCCTGCATACATCTCATATTTTGATATGTAAACTTCTGAATGTGTTTCTTAGATTTTTAAATATTTTTGGAAATATCTGTTTTTTTTTCAAACTTGCTAAGCTCCACCCTAAAAGTCCTCCAGATCTCATTCCCCTTGTGACATCATCTGTCAGTCAACAATGAGCTAACTTGAGAAAGTGGTATGTAACTTTGCCAAAGTTGACCACCTGTTACAATTTGTAATACAATAGCAACATAAAAATTGCTATGTCAGACATGCTGTAGCAGCACCAGGAAGACAAAGGCAATGATGATGTATTGTACATGTATGAAAGCATGCAATTCTATTATGAGCATGTGCTGAACTGGGTTTTATTAGTTTAGCCGACTGTTTAGTCTGACATGTCTGACATAGCAACTTATATGCTGCTATTGTTTGTTGTATTGTAACAGGTGGTCGACTTTGACAAAGTTACATACCACTTTCTCAAGTTATAATTTTGTGACAAAAGTCATTAAATGCAGTGCTGAAAATTAAAAATAATGTGTATAAAACATATTTTAGAAGAGAAAACTTGTTAAAATCTTAACTTAATCTAATCTAAATTTTGTCCTTCAACAGTTTACACACTCTGGAAATGTCCATCATTGCTACCATGTCTGAGTACATACGCACCTGTTATAGAGAAGATGGCTGGTGGAGCAGGTATGTATTTAGAGTTGTAGTGGTGGTGGTGGTGGTGGTGGTGGTGGTAGTGGTAGTGGTAGTGGAAGTAGTAGTGATAGTAATAGTCGTAGCAGTGCTAGTAGCAGTAGTAGTAGTACTAGTAGTCACAAAAGTAGTAGTAATACTACTAGTGGTAGTAGTAGTCATAGTAGTTGCAATGCAAGTAGTAGCATTAGGGATAATAGAAGTACTAGTAGTCACATAAGTAGTAGTAGTAGTACAGGTAGTAGCAGCGGTATAATTATAATGTAAATGATGATAATTGTAATTGTTGCGATTATAAAAATGATAGTGAGTAATATTGACAGTGATGATGATAATGATGATGATGATGACCTTATGAATTCAATCGATCTCCCTACTGCAGATCTAATGCTACCAGGTGTAGTCTTCCCAGAGACGGGACTCCCCCCTCTGGAGAAATCACAACTGTGC
Organism: Strongylocentrotus droebachiensis; assembly: GCA_035222895.1. NCBI lineage: Eukaryota > Metazoa > Echinodermata > Echinoidea > Camarodonta > Strongylocentrotidae > Strongylocentrotus > Strongylocentrotus droebachiensis. Next base: position 577,227 of record JAVYIG010000209.1, read on the forward strand.
AGTGTGAATGTCGTTGGTAACCTGGCTCCCGTCGCCATAGGAACAGCATCTGTCTCCTCATCAGATATGCTGGGTAGAGCAATGAAAGGAAAAGGAGTGCTCACACTGCACTGTATAGGGGATCACCTGTGGTAAAAAAATACATTGTATTCTGTCTATCTGTCTCTCTATCTCTGTCTCCCTGTCTCTCTGTCTGTGTCTGTGTCTCGCTTTGCCTTTGTCTCTGTTGCTCTCTCTCTCTCTCTCTCTCTCCCTCTCTCTCTCGCCCTCTCTTTCTCTCTCTCTTTGTTTTTGTCTCTCTGGCAGTCTGGCTGTCTCTTTGTTTCCTCTCTCTCTCTGTCTGTCTGTCTCTTTATCTCTGTTGCTCTCTCTCTCTCTCTCTCTCTCTCTCTCTCTCTCTCTCTCTCTCTCTGTGTGTGCCCCTCTTTCTCTATTTTTCTTCCCCTATTTGTTATCTCTGTGTCTGTATGCAATATATGTGTCCAGTTTTCCTACTTTATATGTATGTACTCTCACCCATTTTCTGTTTATGGATACTCTGCCACATAAAAGTACACATTTGTGTTAGAGTTGTTTCATCCAAAATAATACAATTTACTAATAAATCATTCAGGAAATATAAATTCATGATGGTATCATATAAAACATATCAATGTCAAATTAGTTCTGAAGACGTCTTCACGTCTTGTATTATTGTTAATTCCTTGGTCACAGAATCTTTCTTCCTTACCGCGAGACCACAGCTTTGTGCAAAGTATAATAAATGTAGACTCTGGGAATGAGGAATAAGTTTTAGTATTCACTTTCCTTGTTCTTCAATCAACAGGGAAAGTGGTGGCAAACTAAAACCGCCGCAAATCGACCCCATCAGTCGAGACTCTCCACCTCACGGTGAAAGCGCCATCGCCGCCCAGAACTCTGCGGGAAGTAACAATAATGAGAATATGGAAAGAACTGAAGGCTTAGACAGCCAGAGTGCCAATGATGGTGGACATATATGTGAAGGAAATGGAGAGGGAGGTGGTTTGGAGGAGAATTTAAGTGGTATGTCCCTGGAAGCAGGAGCAGTCGGAGGAGAGCCGGAACCGGTAGAAGACGAAGGGGATGGAGTCTCACCTGTAGGTGAGTGGTGGTGATGTCAGATGATGATATATGAGCTGGAAGATGTTTGCTGATACTGTGTACCGTAATTAACGTTGTATAAACTAGTGCTGTAGTCAAACGTTTAACCGTCCGGTATCCGACCGCCCATGGCGGATTCCGTTTTCAATTGGACGGTTTCGTTTACCCGTTTTTTTTTTTTTTTTTTTTTTTTTTAAATATTTTTTTTTTAAAGTTTCGATTTATGCCCCTACACCTGGCACTATGCCTGGCAATGTCTCCCAGCTCAGTAATCTGTGTGTTGACTCACCACTCTGAAACTAGAACAACACTCCAATTTGTCTGTCATCTTGGTTTGAAAGTAATCTTTGTAATAGATCTCAATATGTAATTTATAATAATAATTCATCAAACTTGAACACATGGCCTACCACAAGGTTCTATCCTAGGTCCTCTACTGTTTTTACTTTACATTAATGATCTTACACATTCCTCAAAAATCGACACTGTTACTATTATTTATGACAAGTTCACAAGCACAAATGAAATTCCTTCCCGCTTTTTCACACGGACCTGGCTTGCTGCCGACAGAGTCGGTGAAGAAAAAAAAAAGTTTAAAAAAATTAAAAAAAAAAAAAAAAAAAAAATGTTTTTTTTTTTTTTTTTTTTTTTTTTTTTTTTTATAAATAAATCGTTTAACCGAAAACCGTCCGGTTTTGACTGGCGGTTAAACGGAATTGGAGATATCCGTGATGTTACAGCACTAGTATAAACCGCCCTTGCGTATTAACCGCACCCCTCTTTTTCGCCCTTAAAAAAAAAAAAAAAACTTTTTTTTTTTTTTTTTTTGGCCGAGATTTTTGTTTTGTTTTTGTGTAAGATCATTACCGGTAATGTAAATTAAAAAAACAGTAGAGGACCTAGGATAGAACCTTGTGGTACACCATGTAATAGAAGAAAAATTGGAGGAATTATTATTATAAAATACAAATTGAGATCTATCAGAAAGATTACTTTCAAACCAAGATGACAGACAAATTTGAGTGTTGTTCTAGTTTCGGAGTGGTGAGTCAACGCACCGATTACCGAGCTGGGAGACATTGCCAGGCATAGCGCCAGGTGGAGGGGCATAAATTGAAACTTTAAAAAAAAATTGGTGTACCGTGTATAGGCCGCACCCCCGACTTTGAATTTTTTTCGGCGGCAAAAATGTGCGGTTAATACACCGTTAATTACGGTATTAGGAATCTGGGCAGCGTTTCACAAAACTGTCATAAGTACAAGATCACTGACATCCTATTGAAAATGCGTGTGTTGTTATTAATAAGGTTTTTCAATGTGATATCAGTGAAATTGTACTTATGACGGTTTCGTGAGACGCAGCCCTGAAGGACTGTGCTCTTAACCCTTTCAGGACAGGATTTATTTAAATGGCTAAATTGATCACATGTTGTTCTTTAAAGTGGCAACAAGAGTATTTTTCTTTTATCGCTACATTGTGGTATTAAAATGTCATGTCTCTGAAAACAAATACTTGGGTATGAACTTGGTCAAAAGCTTGAAAAATAGTAACATTTTATTGAATATCGAAATACATTAACTTTGATCCTCTCAACTTGCCATTTTAAGGATTTAAAACCTTGTTTTCATTTTTGAATTCCTGGCATCAAACGCAATGTGGTCATATAATAAACATGGACACAATATGTGCAGAAATTTTCTTTCTCAAGTATCTTCTTCTTTTTTTTTAGGGGTCTAAATCAAAAGTTATTGATTTTGTAAAAAGATGTAATCAAAGCTTATAAAAAGGACTGGGCTGGGTCTGTCATTGGCCGTAGATGTTTATAAATCTTCATAATAATACTGAAATAGTTTGAAGTCTAAAGGAATCTGAGAATGTGATGGGAGTGTTAGAAATACACCCATCAATCATAATTTACATTTTGATGAATGCTGATGAAATCATCATTCCCATCCATTTAAAGGACCCTTTTTAATTTTTTTTTAAAACAAACTGATCTTGTAATACAGATGCCATGGATGAACGTCTCTACCAGTGTTTATTACATAGTCTCAAGAAGAAAGTGAAGCCCTCAGACTTGCCATTGCTGACCAGCTCATTGTATAGGAATTATATGCAGACATCCAGGTGAGTTTAAAGGGACTTAGTAACATTGTTTAGATGAGAGAAAATTGAGCCAAGGTAGTGACTTCAATGCTAGATGTATAGATTAAAGATAATCTGAAATTTTGAGTGAAATTAATTAATTTATGATAAAAATTTGGAAAAACTGATCTAGGCCTGAGTCGAAACGGGTCCCCGCCCGGGCCCCGACCGTCGAGCTGAAACCCGGTTTTTGTCTCGCCTGCGTAGCAAAAAGCGAGACATAGGCGCCGCTTTTCCGGTGACGGCGGCGACGGCGGCGGCGGCGACGGCGACGGCGTCAACATCAAAAACTTAACCTAAGGTTAAGTTTTTGAATTTTTGATATAATTTTTAAAGTATAGGTTCTTAGTCAATGAAACTTGGATTATAGGGTAATCAAGTATCCCCAATCATGTGAGTAGAATTTCAGATCACAAAGTCAAGGTCAAAGGTCATTTCGGGTCAACAGACTTGGACTATGTTGTAGCATCATCATCGAAAACTTAACCTAAGGTTAAGTTTTTGAATTTTTGATATAATTTTTAAAGTATAAGTTCTGAGTCAATGAAACTTGGACTATAGGGTAATCAAGTATCCCCAATCATGTGAGTAGAATTTCAGATCACAAAGTCAAGGTCAAAGGTCATTTCAGGTCAACAGACTTGGACTACATGTATGTTGTGGCATCATCATCAAGATTTTCAAAATGCTTCGTTATTTTTCAACCGATTTTGATTCTGATTGTTTCATATGATAGGGCTAGGAAGGGGATTTAAAACTTGTACACAGAATCGTGAAATTCATTATCTATGCTAATTTATGCAAATTTATTTGAAATCGCAAAAAATGCTTCTTCTCCTTCATTTCTCGACCGATTTTGATTTGGTTTGCTTTATCTGGTAGAGCTAACTTTGGTACACTAAACTTCTACACCGAATTTTGAAATTGTTCTCCATTAATTAATAATAGTAATTTATGCAATTTTTTTCCAAAAATAACAAAAATTGCTTCTTCTCCCTCATTTCTTGACCGATTTTGATTTGGTTTGCCTTATCTGGTAGAGCTAAATTTGGAACACTAAACTTCTACACAGAATTTTGAGATTTTACTCCCATTGATTAATTATGATAATAATGCAAATTTATTCCAAAAATAATTTAAAAATCACAAAAAATGCTTCTTCTCCTTCATATTTCGACCGATTTTGATTTGGTTTGCTTTATATCGTAGAGCTAACTTTGGTACACTAAAGGTCTACACAGAATTTTGAAATTGTTCTCCATTAATTAATTATGGTAATTTATGCAAATTTATTCCAAAAATAACAAAAATTGCTTCTTCTCCCTCATTTCTTGACCGATTTTGATTTGGTTTGCCTTATCTGGTAGAGCTAAATTTGGAACACTAAACTTCTACACAGAATTTTGAGATTTTGCTCCATTGATTATTTATGGTACTTTATGCAAATGAAATGAAATTATGTCCCTTCCAGGGCATCACATTTTTATTTTTTGACCAGTTCAAAAGTGTACCACGATATTTGTTGTTGCGAGATGCGGATGAGCACTACAATGTACGTCATTGACGTTCTGGTTTATCATATTGAATTGCGTTATGCAGGCGAGACCGCCGAGAGCGTTTCCCTTGTTGATTTTCGGGTTTCGGGTTTTTCAAAATTAAATTTCACACTGATATTTTGAAATATAGAACTAAAAATATGGAATTCACAAACTTATATTTCAATATAATCAAATAAATATGCTTTAGAAATAAATGGATAATGTTTCAGTTGACGGTAGGTGTTTTTATCGCTCTAAAATTGAGGCTGCAAGAAAGGAATCACGCTTCGTGGTACCGATCGAGTGCGTTCAGAAACGGAAGTGGAAATAGATCTATGACCCACTGAAGACAGAGCAAGAAAATGCCACACACAAGACTAAAATATTGATCAGACTATTGCAATTAAATCGTAATACTAAAGGCATTAATTTAATTGTCAAAATATATCCACAACATAATGGTTTATCCTTGATAGTTTGATGAAGGAAAATAATTTAAAGCTCTTGAAATAACATCGAAGTGCCTTTCGTTCGTTCTAAAAATGCGTGTATAACGGCAAGCAGAAGTTACGAGTCAAGCTTGATATGCATGTTTACATCCCTACACCGTCATCCGACCTGATCGGAACAATAAGCATTAAACCAATAAAAAAAACATCACGTAAGACTTTAAGGGACTCCAATTCAACAAAATTACCGTAAAATAATTAATTGCTTTGACAAATAATACTATAGATATTCATAATATCTTACAGAAATAATGATATTTCATGAGCTACGTACTCGATATCGAGTTCAACTGGCAATCATTTTGAAATAAGACGTAGTTGTCATGCATGCAGCGCAGAATGCGGCAGCTCGCAGAGAGGAAAAAAAATCACGCAATAGTCACGTGACTATCACGTGATCTCAGGCCCGCGCTTTTTCCTCTCTCTTCTGCATACTGCCCTCTACAGTCTACTGCATGACAACTACGTCTCATTTCAAAATGATGGCTACCTGAACTCGATATCGAGTACTTAGCTCATGAAATATCATTATTTCTGTAAGATATTATGAATATCTATAGTATTATTTGTCAAAGTAAATAATTATTTTACGGTAATTTTGTTGAATTGGAGTCCCTTAAAGTCTTACGTGATGTTTTTTAATTGGTTTAATGCTTATTGTTCCGATCAGGTCGGATGACGGTGTAGGGATGTAAACATGCATATCAAGCTTGACTCGTAACTTCTGCTTGCCGTTATACATGTACACTCATTTTTAGAACGAACGAAAGGCACTTCGATGTTATTTCAAGAGCTTTATTATTTATTTTCCTTCATCAAACTATCAAGGGTAAACCATTATGTTGTGGATATATTTTGACAATTAAATTAATGCCTTTAGTATTACGATTTGATTGCAATAGTCTGATCAACATTTTAGTCTTGTGTGTGGCATTTTCTTGCTCTGACTTCAGTGGGTCATATATTTCCACTTCCGTTTCTGAACGCACTCGATCGGTACCACGAAGCGTGATTCCTTTCTTGCAGCCTCAATTTTAGAGCGATAAAAACACCTACCGTCAACTGAAACGATATCCATTTATTTTTTAAAGCATCTTAATTTAATTCAATTGATTATTTTATTGTTTTGAAAGCATGCAGTAACTGTCTTTTCCGTCGCATTATTAGAACAGCAACTTAGTCTAACTCCCGCCGCTGCATGCACACGATTTTTAGTGTCAGTGCAGTGGTGAAAATTTCGGGTACCCGGTCCCTGCCCGAAATTTTCAAGTCAAACCCGGGTTCGGCAAAACCCGTGATGACTCAGGCCTAAACTGATCTGATCAATTACTAAATTCTCCCAACTATATTATTATAATTAAATTAAATTACAAAGCAATAAATGGGCTCTATATACCATTCCAAACATTTAAGTGTTAAGAGATATTAAAAAGCCTGTTTTTGTCTCGCCTGCGTAGCAAAAAGCGAGACATAGGCGCCGCTTTTCCGGTGACGGCGGCGGCGACGGCGGCGGCGGCGACGGCGTCAACATCAAAAACTTAACCTAAGGTTAAGTTTTTGAATTTTTGATATAATTTTTAAAGTATAAGTTCTTAGTCAATGAAACTTGGACTATAGGGTAATCAAGTATCCCCAATCATGTGAGTAGAATTTCAGATCACAAAGTCAAGGTCAAAGGTCATTTCAGGTCAACAGACTTGGACTATGTTGTAGCATCATCATCGAAAACTTAACCTAAGGTTAAGTTTTTGAATTTTTGATATAATTTTGAAAGTATAAGTTCTTAGTCAATGAAACTTGGACTATAGGGTTATCAAGTCTCCCCAATCATGTGAGTAGAATTTCAGGTCACTAAGTTAAGGTCAAAGGTCATTTAAGGTCAACAAACTTAGACTTTGTGGCATCAACATCAAGATTTTCAAAATGCTTCTTCTTCGTTATTTTTCAACCGATTTTGATTCTGATTGTTTCATATGGTAGGGCTAGGAGGGGGATTTAAAATTTCTACACAGAATCGTGAAATTCATTATCTATGCTAATTTATGCAAATTTATTCGAAATCACAAAAAAGGCTTCTTCTCCTTCATTTCTCGACCGATTTTGATTTGGTTTGCTTTATATCGTAGAGCTAAGTTTGGTACACTAAACCTCTACACAGAATTTTGAAATTGTTCTCCATTAATTAATTATGGTAATTTATGCAAATTTATTCCAAAAATAACAAAAATTGCTTCTTTTCCCTCATTTCTTGACCGATTTTGATTTGGTTTGCCTTATCTGGTAGAGCTAAATTTGGAACACTAAACTTCTACACAGAATTGTGAGATTTTGCTCCATGATTATTTATGGTACTTTATGCAAATGAAATGAAATTATGTCCCTTCCAGGGCATCAAATTTTTATTTTTTGACCAGTTCAAAAGTGTACCACATAAAATTTACGATATTTGTTGTTGCGAGATGCGGATGAGAGCTACGTCATTGACGTTCTGGTTTATTGAATTGCGTTATGCAGGCGAGACCGCCGAGAGCGTTTCCCTTGTATGTCTTATTTTCATTGACACTTAATATGTTTGGAATGGTATATAGTTTCAATTGGGTGGCCGTAGTAGACAGGTTTGACTGAAAATGTTTTACCTTGATGTTAGTCCTGAAGGGAAGACTCTGGATCTGAAGAAGTCCAGCTACAAGAAGCTGTCCAAGTTCCTGCGGGCCATGCAGGAGAAAAGTCTCCTGGACGTGAGGGAGTTGAGCAGGGGTGTGGACAGCATCACAGCGGTGTACAAGGACCATGATGAGTGAGTCATTCATTGTGTAGTGTTTCATCTGGGGGGGCGTTTCACAAAACTTGTCATCAGTGACAAATGACAGTTTTTGTTATAAGCTACTGAAATCCTTGCTTCTAATTGGTTATCAGCAGATTTTTCACTAAATTTTGTAATTTGTCATTGAAAAAAAGGCTTTGTGAAATGTCCCCCCCCCCCCCCCTGATGAGAGCAAGAAGGGATCAACTCATAACTTTAAAATAAGATCCAACCTTAATAGACAGCTACCTTTAAAAATAAGAAAGCAGAAAAATCAGAGAAGCAGTTTGAATGTTTTTGAATGAAATTAAACCAAACAAAATAAGAAAGTTATGAATTTTTGGAAGTTGTAATTCCTATCTATATTTCCGGGCACTTCATATTGCTGAATTGGTAATGTCACTGGGATGTAGTTCCCATTTGTTTCAATACACAAAAAGTCAATTTTTCAAAATATATGACTTTGGAGGGTCTTTTGTTTTTAAAGGACCTATAAGGTTCTATCCATAATGTATTTTGTGTTTTGCTCCAAGAGAGAAGGACCTTGATACAAAATAAATACATATGTATTTTTTATATTTCCGTTGTTGTTGTTGTTTTAATCTTCAATATCATCCAGTCTTCACTGTTTCACTGTCTGTACCATGGAATTGCCCCCAACTTTCCCCCATAGGATAAGGTCCTTTGTACCTCTCCTTGATTCTGGTGACTCAGATGAGCAGTCGGATGCAGCGTCGTCCAACCCATCCTCCAGCTCCAAGGCACCCGAAGGACCCCCAGAGATCAGGCAGTTCTATTCAGTCAAGAATCATATTTAATCATGGCGGTCCCGGCCCAGACAGTTGTTTTGCCAGTGTTATTCACCCAATAAAACCATTATGTTGATGTTCAACTTTATACCAAAGTGTGCTCGAACTTATTAATGCTTGCCCCCAACTTTCCCCACAGGATAAGGTCCTTTGTACCTCTCCTTGATTCTGGTGATTCTGATGAGCAGTCGGATGCAGCGGCGTCCAACCCATCCTCCAGCTCAAAGGCACCCAAGGGACCGCCAGAGATCAGGCAGTTCTATTCAGTCAAGAATCCTTTTTAATCATGGCGTTCCCGGCCCAGACAGTTGTTTTGCCAGTGTTATTCACCCAATAAAACCATTATGTTGATGATCAACTTTATACCAAAGTGTGCTCGAACTTATTAATGCTTCCCCCCAACTTTGTCCATAGGCTAAGGTCCTTTGTACCTCTCCTTGATTCTGGTGACTCAGATGAGCAGTCTGATGCAGCGTCGTCCAACCCATCCTCCAGCTCGAAGGCACCCGAAGGACCCCCAGAGATCAGGCAGTTCTATTCAGTCATGCCCAACCAAGCACCAGTACTCCAACACAGTGGATACAAGTAAGTTCAGAGGATGGTGTAATTGTAATATAGATGAAATTATTGTAAGTCCAGTTCACAGAGCCATGATTCTTGGCTAACGTAGTACTATTTAACATTTCTTAAAGGGGAAGGTCACCTTGATTTTAATAGAAGCAGAAAAACAAAGAGGAACAGGTCAGTCAAATTTCGAGCAAAATCTGATTGAAAACAAGAAAGTTATGAATTTTTGGAATTGTGATTAATCACACACAAATTGGCAACTCTGTGACGTATATCTTGCGAGCTGCCCTCCCATGACCCGTTTCTCTCATTTTTCTGCTTCTGTTAAAACCTTAATATCAGGGTGGACGCCCCTCTCAAGTAAAAGAGACTAAATTACATAATGCTTGATATTTTTAAAAAAGTACCTAGTGTGTTGGAAGAAATGATGCCTCTTTTTATGAACAGTTGTGTCGGTGTTTTCATGCATGTAATTTATGAAGGCCCATACTGTCTTCATTTTCTTAAAAATTCCAGAATGTGTGTGGTAAATATAGTTGGATAGGGGTTAAACAAAAATTTACCCCCTGGTTAAGGCAAGTTCGTGGCAAATGAGTAGAGAAATGAATAAAACAACTCTCTCCTCCGCTCTCCCTCTCTCTCATTCTCTCTCCCTCTCTCTCATTCTCCCCCTCTCTTTCTCTCATTCTCCCCCTCTATCTCTCTCCCTCCCCCTCTCTCTCTCTCCCTCCCCCTCTCTCTCTCTCCCTCCCCCTCTCTCTCTCTCTCCCTCCCCCTCTCTCTCTCTCTCCCTCTCCCCCTCCCTTCTCTCTCTCTCAAATTATTTATTTCATCTTGTCTATCTCCATTATGCTTTGACCATCAGGAGAGGTGATTGGATGACCAAGGAAGATGTCAGGAATGCCATTACAGCTTACATCAAGAATGAGAGCTTAATAGATCAAAATGACTACAGGTACCGTATATCTCCGCGTATAAGATGCACCTTCATCTTTTTTAGACACAGCCGAGAAAAGAAAAGAAATGTTGTTAAAAAAATACCTAGCCTCTTTTGGTGATTGTACTCACACAAATTTGCTGAATATAACACATCAGTTTTTAATGAAAAATTGGCTTCTATCAAAAGAATAATAGTGGTGAGTCGACGCCCTGTGTATGACTGGGCTGGGAGACAATTTTACTCACAGTGCCAGGTGGAGGGGTATAAATCAACAATCAAAAATCTACTTAACAATACTGTTGTGTAGGTCCTGGAAAGGGTATAAAATATGTACTTGGAATAAAGACGTACATGTAGCCAATGTCATTCAGCTTTGTGAGAACGTCCCGAGTGTGGTGAGCCCTGAAGACATCAAAGATGAGGAGTGGCTTGACATTGAGTAGACCCATCTTCTCCTTCGTCTGCGTGACATATTGGATGATGATCTTGTCCAAATACCGGAGCATGGTGTCACTGTTACTCCAATGGCTCTCCGTGTGCCAAATGTCCCACTCTGGCAGGAATTCTACCGGGGGTGGCATTGATAATCTGAGGAGGCAAAACTCTCCACTCAGACTACAGGCTAAGAGAGAGGTGTATTGACGCATGTTGTCGCTTCCCTTGATGGGCACCTGCCAATCTTCCTTTGGATGCATGGTCCAAGATGTAGCTGGTATCACATCAACAGCAGTTTGATCTCAGTTGAAGATGAGCTGGTTGGGAATGTCAAACTTTCGTACCCTGTGACCAATCCTCCTATGAAATCTTATGACCATTTTGTTGATATCGTCAGGGCGATTATTTACACCCTTTGTCGCCTTCCTCTTGGTGTATCCCATTCTGTCAAGGAGGGATCTTGCCCACGTTTTGTGGCTGGTGACGGAACCCCCATATTCATCTAGAATGGGAGTTTCAGCTGCTTGAAGGAGCCCTAGCTGTGGTGCCAGCCAACACCAGCTTCGTGCTGATGCTGCCACCACTTTTTCAAACGGCACCAATAAATGCTTTCGCCATTTCATCCCATTTTTTTTTATTGCTCCTTTTGGCAGAGCTTCCGGGGTCTCGTCTGACTTGCTTGCCTTGACATAGGCATCTGTCATGCCACGAATGCTGCTCTCATTGATTGCTTTCTTTCATTCTGCTGAAAACTTTCGGCGAGTCGCTGCGACTCCATTTTTCAGCCGCATAACGTATGATTTTAACTCGCAGCTTGCTGCTGTATGCGCCATACGGCTCACGTCGCTTCTTGCCGAGTTATGGAGTCAAAGAAAAAATTTCTCCTAAAACCTCAACTTTCTCGTTTGCAGATCTCACTGCAGCAGGAGGAAGACCATGGGATGCATCGTTTGGTTTAGGGAAATTGGGGGGGGGGGGGGGGGGGGTCGCTCATTGAGTGGCTTAAAATTGCGATGCAAGAATAGCCCTACAAGAGTACAAATCCAAATAAAAACTGGCTGACACTTTGTGAATGAAATAATTGATGAATGGACTATGTCATACCACTCATTAACACACAATCCACAACCACACAAACCGCACGCAATGTACACATAGTTCTAGTAGTAGAACTACTAAGATTGTAGTTGTATTTATGAATAGCGCAACATCATCACAAACTTGCTCAGGATCAGCTAGCACACAGCAGAATTAATAAATGGGCATGACGTATTCACAAACTTTCTCACGCCAACACATACATGCACAGACTCAGTACACGTAAGTACACACACAAGTTTGAGCAGCCCATCGCATACAGCCGAGTACCATACCGTGGTGATGGTTTCATTGGAGAGATAGCAATAGACTTCTTGAGAAGCTAAGTCATATAATGTGAAATTGAAGCATGCCAACCTACATTTTTTAGAAGATCTCTTTCCGGTTGTTAGGCGGATACATGCAGATATTCTCCTGCAGGTCAAATACAACAGCACTGTGGAGAGGTTTTCTGGTACGATTGTAGCTCTTCTTTTCCGACATTTCGATTGAAAAAAGCACAAAAGATTCTTTGGATTATTCTGATCTTCTGATGACTTGCGGTATGTTTTGCAAATTCCACACTTATCTTTCTTTGCTTCTCTCATAACTCTGATATACACAGAGTGTGAACGCAAGGTTAGGGTTAATTTGTTAAACATCCAAAACATTTTGTTCTCTGACAGATCTGCATACAAGTAACAGCACTTTGGTTAGCCCTGCAGTAATGTGAATGGACACATGGCAATTGTTGCAAATGCTCGATGATTTTCTGTTATTTCATTGGCTCATGCTTTTGTTTTCCCCCTTGTTTCTCTTCACCTAATAAACCATGCCTCGATTCTTTCTTATCAACTATGGTGCGCACTTGGCGGTCCGAGATGTTCAGGGTGCTGTGGAAGGTTTTTCACACACGGGTATGGTTTGTCCATTCTGAGAAGGATTCGGCAGAACATAGGAGATATGCTCGATACTCCTCTCGGCCTTTTGTTCCACACTCTTCTGTATGTCTACACACACACGTGTCTAGCCAGCCACTCCCTTGCAATAGCAAACTGGCTCGGTCATAAAATTGTCACTCAAAGTATGACAGTCAAGGTGTTTTTGACTTCTTGATGACCTAGAACAACTTTGTTTGTTGAGGTGTTTCCTACCCAGCACAAATCTGTTTGACTTTTTGGAATAGTAGGATTCTCCTTTGTTTCGGTTTTCTTTGACCAACTTTTTGGATTTGCATTGTTGCACTTTGGAATGTACATCATCTTGTATGCCTCTGGCACACTGGAATCAGGAAGTCTTGCAGTATGGTGGACACACTCTTCACTCCTCCATTGATTCATTGATCTTATATGCCTCTGGCACACTGAAATCAGGAACTCTTGCAGTATGGTGGATACACTCTTCACTCCTCCATTGATTCATTGATCTTATATGCCTCTGGCACACTGAAATCAGGAACTCTTGCAGTATGGTGGATACACTCTTTACTCCTCCATTGATTCATTGATCTTATATGCCTCTGGCACACTGAAATCAGGAACTCTTGCAGTATGGTGGACACACTCTTCACTCCTCCATTGATTCATTGATCTTATATGCCTCTGGCACACTGAAATCAGGAACTCTTGCAGTATGGTGGACACACTCTTCACTCCTCCATTGATTCATTGATCTTATATGCCTCTGGCACACTGAAATCAGGAACTCTTGCAGTATGGTGGATACACTCTTCACTCCTCCATTGATTCATTGATCTTATATGCCTCTGGCACACTGAAATCAGGAACTCTTGCAGTATGGTGGATACACTCTTTACTCCTCCATTGATTCATTGATCTTATATGCCTCTGGCACACTGAAATCAGGAACTCTTGCAGTATGGTGGACACACTCTTCACTCCTCCATTGATTCATTGATCTTATATGCCTCTGGCACACTGAAATCAGGAACTCTTGCAGTATGGTGGACACACTCTTCACTCCTCCATTGATTCATTGATCTTATATGCCTCTGGCACCCTGAAATCAGGAACTCTTGCAGTATGGTGGACACACTCTTCACTCCTCCATTGATTCATTGATCTTATATGCCTCTGGCACACTGAAATCAGGAACTCTTGCAGTATGGTGGACACACTCTTCACTCCTCCATTGATTCATTGATCTTATATGCCTCTGGCACACTGAAATCAGGAACTCTTGCAGTATGGTGGATACACTCTTTACTCCTCCAAAATGCTTGAAGCCCAAAGTCTACAAGCTCTTTGATTTCCTGGTTTGTCAATCTGTCACGATGAGTGTGAGAAAGCCTTGCAAGATGTCTGCTTTTTCTCTTACATCGTTTATTCCTCTTGGTCAGTCCCATACAACAATTATGGAGACAGGGCGAACGGTGTGGTGAAATTAAAGAGAAACGTACAAATTTTGAGAGTGGACTTTCGAGGAGGGTTTGAAAGATCTATTTGTGTAACATCTGTAGATTATAGGAAGAATGTAACCCTTACAGTGCCACCCTGACCAAGCTTTTTTTCTTCTTCTCCCCCCCCCCCCCCCAGCCATGTCATGTTAGACCCTATTCTCCATGATGCAGCCATAAAGAAGTCTGAGGGTAGTGTCAGTCATCTCAAATGGGATCAGCTTTTCACCAGGTGAGCTTTTGATTTAATTCATGGAATGTTTGCAGGGTTTCTCTTGTTCTAGAAAACTCTTTGACCTTTTTGGAACTGTTAAAAAATGCTTCTTTCACCACTGTGAGAAGTTATGGCATTATAGTAGGTCCTTGAAAAGCATGCAGCTGATAAACCAGGGGGGTGTTTCACAAAGATCCTAAGTGGAACTTATCTTTCATTTGGACTTAACAATTATGGACAGCCGTTAGCATCTATGAAAATATTTTGTAAAAGTCATGATAAAAGGCATAAAATGTTGATTCAAACCATTCATATTTTCTATTATCAAAGATATTTCATGTTCTTGATGTTGAATTTATAAAAAAAAGTCTAAGATACTTCAATTTTTCGCTTTTGAATATATTTTATTTTAAGGCTAGAAATGGCTCTCTATAATTTTTAAGTTCAACCTATGATCTTTGTGAGACAACCCCAGGCAATCTAAAAATACTATTACACAGGTCAAATAATAAATTTTACTGGAAGTGACATTATGGCGCATTATAAATGTTCACTATTATTATTTTTATTTATTTATTTATTTTATTATTTATTCAGCAATTCACAAAAAATATAACAATGTAAATATAGGTAAACTAACATTAATAATAATAATAACATTATTTACAAATGCACAATTTTCCTGGAGGTCCTCTGAGTGCATCAGTTGGCTGCCGGGGAAGAGGAAAGCAAACTAAATCACTCACTAAATCCTTACATGAAAGCCTACCCCTAAAACACACACATACAGGAACAAAAGAAACAAGATCAAAAGAACACATCCAAAAACAAAACAACATACTAAAACATACTGTCATGTACAATCAGAGTAAACAATTTTCTACTATATTCATTTCTAATATAATTTAATTATGACCTTTTCTTGTTTAAAAGCTACTACTACTCAAGAAAGGCTCAATCAATGATTTGGCTGAATACAAATGTAATGTTTAAACGGAAAATGCTTTATTTTATTTTATAGGAATTGGATAAATCCTGACATTTTGTTTGTTTGGGATTTAATGGATGGTAAAGATTTTCTACCAGTTAATTAGTTAGGTGCACAAATATTATTTAAGGATGGAAGGTGGTATAGTCAATATGCACGTATTAGAAGAGCGATTCAATCACTTGGGAATATGTAAGTACTTGCAGAAACGAATGTACAACATAGACAGTATATGAAATTTAGATCCACAGCTTTTGTATTATACAGATAATTGACTGGCAGGGGTGTCATTTCATTAAGACAGTTGACAGTTAAAAGAATATATCATGAGTTGATTAAAACAAAAATCGAAAAGTATAGAGCGGAGGAAGTTTGGCGTAATATGCATGGTCAGATGTTTGGATATTTAAAGGTAATACAAAGTTTTGGTATGGGGTTATGAATTTGGTTCAAATGAACATATTGGAAGCATATGCGATCCTACAATATTCAGTGATCGTGGTTGCGGTTGAAATCGAGTCTAAAGTTATGGAATTATAAATAATTAACTCTTTGTGTTGTATAGCTCCCTCTCAAGGTCAAGATATTAATTAAGCTATAAAACAATGTTTCTTGACTAAAATCGACCGATTAGCTATTACCGTTTAGAAATTATATATCACAACTACATTGTCTAAGATTTTCATGTTCGCAGTTACCATTATACGGCCGTAGGCGCTATTTAAAAATTTATCAAAATTTACCGGGAGTACCGGTAAATTATTATATTCAATTTTTTCTCGAAACAGAATTGCTTTAGGGGCTAAATTTTCTAGCGCTTATAATACATCCACAGGGGCATCCAAATATATCAAAATTGTAAAGAATCACTATCCACCCTATTTCAAAATTTCCCAAAAACGTTGTATTACCTTCAAGTTAAAAGGTATAAAAGACAGTTTACTGATACATTTCAATTTCGTTGATGTTAGGCGTAGCCTTTTGAGAGACGGTGTTGTTAGGCGTGGCCTTTTGAGAGATGACGTAAATCAGGCCCGGCCTTAATCTATTCCGAATCTGGCTTTGAGTTTTCGATGTCGGTCATAGACGTAGTTGTATAACTCATAGTCAACAGCAAGCTGCTCTGTAGCAGTGTCGTTCAGTTCTTGAGACAGGGGCTTCTTGTTTGCACTCTTGGAGAACGTTGTTGGGCTGTTTGTTTTGTTGAGTTGAGAAAGATAGAACTCTGTCAATCCATTGTACATATCTGGCATGAGATGTTCTAAGACTCTCAGAGACGCTTCATAATCTTCGGTGATACCGATGAAAGTGTAGTATTTATCAATGTTTGACTTGGCCTGCTCCAAAGCCCATGTAGCGTCTTTCCCGCATTTTGGGTTAAAACCGCAGAAATTTTTTGTATACATGCCCGCTCTGGTACACACGTCATGTCCGTCTAGAATGCACTCTTCGATAGACATATTTTTTTTTCATTCTTCCTTCTAGAACTCCATCTCCAAAACGATTGAAGTAGAACGCAGAAACCATACGTGAAACAAGGTCTCGTATGAAATTGATATAAACAGGTTGCGGATTATGTAACTGATCATGAAATGGCAGAAAGAGACTATGACCCTGAACATAAGCAGGCCTCATGGCACCCTTTGATGAGACGCTTTATCTCGCCGATACTTTGAGTTTTCTCATTTTCGGGTCTACTTTCGTCCCTTAGACTGTAGCGATTCAATTTAATGGAGCGATTGCGGAAGAGGCTTCGGCTTGTATCTCCAAACGTCCGACTGCCACATTTTGGTACGCTGTTGTATATAATTCAGGCCTGATAAAAACCTGATTTAATTTGTTTTCCGATTTTTTTATTTTTTCCCAATTTTTTCCCAATTTTTTTTTTCTTCCCGATTTAAAAAAAAAAAAAAATCCAGATTTTTTTTTTTTTTTTCTTCCCTTTTTTAACCTGGTTTTCCTGATTTCCCCCTTATCTTCTCTATTCTTTCCTATTTTGCCCTATTTTTTCCCCAATTTTCTTACACGAAAGGGGGGAATGTTGTTAGATGCCATTTTTTCCCCGCGAATCCTCTTCTTTTTTTTTACTCGCGGGGGGGCGTGGTTGAGGGGAAAACAAAAAACCTATTTTTGTTTTAGTGCTCACTATCACCCCTGATAATTATGTGATCTTGTCCATGAACCACGTCGCCGTATCGTGATTCTCCATGTTGTGTGGGTAGAGATATAGGCCTACTATTTCTTTCTGAGGTGATTTTCTGTTGCAATCCCGTCGCCATCGTTCTTGAGACTTGGACCGCATTTTCCTCCTGGAATAAGTTCTGGATCTCCCTCTTTAAAATAATGCCGGTGATACAAGATATCGCTAACGCTATTAATATCACAAGTTTCCGAGGTGCCATTTCGGTATTCTAGAGACTGCACGTGATAAAGAAGATAACACAATTGCACGTTTTTCAAATTGTCAGACCCTCCGGTTTAGAAGACAGTAAACATTTGGGAATATATATTATTGTTGTAATGGCATGTTCAGCTCCAAATACGATCATGTAACGCGTAGACATGGTATAGGGATATCAGAGGCGAGTTGGCTCAGTCGATAAAGCGTCCGCCTGTCGAACCAAAAGTCCCGAGTGGTAAAGATTTTGTTGGTTATTGGCCGGTCTGGAATCAGTCTGTTGAGGTAACTGGGAGTAAGTCTATGAGCATTCAGTTTATATGATAAAGCATCAATTCATTTTATTATTATTAAATTATTGTTTTAATCAAATGTATACCTGTGAATGCATATTTATATTGAAATTGAAGAAATGTTGATTTGGTAATCTCAATCACCTATTTATGTATTCTCTAGCTTGATTAATCACTGAAAATAAAAATATATATTAAAGAAGCAAGAATAGGATTAGCTTACCTGTATTAAATTAACCTTCCTCAATCTCAATCACACACATTTTAAGCATATATTTCACCTTATTTTGTAATTAAACTGCTGTAGATTCTTGCACAAGATGAATCCTGGTTATCAGATACTCTTCCCCAGCGATCTTTCTGCCAAAGTTCAACCTCGGATCCACAAAGGCCAGGTCCAACCAATCATACTCAAATTGGAAAGGAAGGGAGGCAACAAATGGGTAAGAAATGGCCTTGAATCTTGGGTTATTCAAATCATACCATGATTTCTCTTTTGTTCCCTAACTTTGGTCATTATATTGCGTAGTCACTAAGAAACTGTAATAAAATGAAATAAAATGATATAAAGTAAGGGATTCGGGTTAACTCGGAACGGAGAACACTCGGCCCGGCTTATGGTTAAGGTAAGAGTTTGGGTAAAATGACAAAAAATGAACGTTTTTGCAGCGCGGCCGAGTCGTCCCCAAGTCCATGTCAGCCCGGATTCAAAGTAAGATACCACACATCACCTCTAGAATTTGTAGACAGTGCTTTGTGATACCAGTGGATGCCGATTTTGTGAAGAGAATCAGCCCATAAAGAGCTTTTACAAGTAAACAAATTACCATTAGGTGTGTATTAGTACATTACCTCTCTTTGTTGTTGTTGTTGTCTAATGTTAATTTGACAAACAAATGTTTTATTCGGGCGCAATCTCATCTTCAGAGAAGAATGCACATTATTTGCCTTCCTTGTCATATGAAATGCCCCCAACACTTTGGATAGGTTTTGTGTCAGCGCTTTCAATAGCACTTTCGCTTTGTTGTGTTTTTTCCTCCAAATGCCACTCTGTAGATCACAGTGATCCAGAACTTGGAGCAGTTCAGTCTCGACCCCAAGGGCACAAATTCACAAAGGAGGTTTAAATTTAACCCATGGTTTCAATCTTCTTTTACATAACCAATGGTCTAAAATTAGCGCAAAATAAGCGTGAGACAGTCAGAGGTCCAATATTAGATGCGCGCAAGGCAAGGTACGCTTATTTTGCGCTAATTTTTAAACCATGGGTTATGTAAATGAGGTTTTAAACCATGGGTTAAGTAAAACCTCCTTTGTGAATTCGGGCCAAGGAGTTTGTCCATCGGCTCCAGATAGCTCATAGCTTTCAATATTAAACACATTTACACCATTTGCTTTGTTGTATTGTTTTCACCAAATGCCACTCTGTAGATCACAGTGATCCAGAACTTAGAGCAGTTCAGTCTGGACCCCAAGGAGTTTGGCCATTGGCTCCTCCAGATAGCTTTCAATAACACGTTTACACCGTTTGCTTTGTTGTATTGTTTTTACCAAATGCCACTCTGTAGATCACAGTGATCCAGAACTTGGAGCAGTTCAGTCTGGACCCCAAGGAGTTTGGCCATCGGCTCCAGATAGCTGTAGCAGCCAGTACTACGGTGGGTGAGGGCCCCAATGCCAAGTCTGGCCTACAGGTGACAGTGCAGGGAAACCAACTCAAATTCCTTGACAAATTTCTGACAGGTAATTATGAACCACTCACAGGAACCCATGAGGAAGGGAGGGAGGGAGAGAGGGAGGGAAGAAAATATGGGATGTGTATGAACAGGTTGTCTTTGTGTACAGGTCACTTAAGTACATATTTATTATTCAAGGAAAACAAAAAATGTGGTTGTTTTAAACAGATGGATATAAAAGCATGTTTATAGTACTTTCATCTTGCACATTCCCAGAACGTGAACGTGTATTAACGTGATAATTATTATTATTATTATGTATCACCATTAAATTTATGTATCTCTTCATTTGTGTTTTTTACAGGTCACTACAAGATACCCAAGAGGTATATTGATGGTCTAGAACAGACTGCCAAGGGCAAAGGAAAGGGCAAGAGATGATAGAGGCTCTCATTCTAGGTTCATATTATTCAATTTACCAGCTATAGATACCAATGTTGATTGTCCTGTTTCGCATGCCTATTGGCGAATTTGACACCATTTTGGAGTTGACCCAATAATCTCCAGTATTAGCCTTCAACAGGCTTTATATAATGCTCTGTATTTTCCACCAATCGCCCTAAATGGAACATTCATCATCTTACAATTCACTCACTGAAGACTTGCTGAGAGAAAAGGGGTATTTCTTGAGGGGACTACAGGTTTGCCGTGTGCAGACTTGTACTCTCATTAATGGTATTTCCACCAAGTCTGGGGTCAGCGAATTATGACGTGCATGTGGAAGTTGATGACCCCCTCCCTTTAAAGGTACTATATCCGAAAGATTTCATTCCAACGGCATTTAAAAGATAATACTAATTTAGAACTTCCCTCAAAACAAAAGGGCTTGAAAATGTCTTTAAGTGGGAAAATAATGACCATTATTTGTCAATATGACTTTAGTGATTGCAATCCTTTTAGTAATAGTCTGATTTTCAGACCCTTGTACCGACTGGTTGTACGTTTTGTGCTGCGCAAAGATTCAATCATTTTAATTTGGCCATTAGAAGAAGTGGGTTATTGATGTAGACTAATGCCCATGTACCTGTACAGCTCATTTTTTGTATGTTATTACCATAGTCAGTCAGTCACTCACTAGTGTCTGACAGTAAAGTCTAGCAAGTAAACGGGTTTCCTTGCATAAGTTGAATACTAGGACATTGCTAACGTTTAAATTTCACAGATGGGACATATGTGACATATTCATAATTCCTGCAAAGTTCTACAGAAGTTGATGTTGGCTGCAAAAGGGACAGTATCATTAAGTATTGTAATAGATTTATGAACGTCTTGATGGCCTTTAGAAGCTGGGAAATCAGCATAGGCTTATAAAAGTTTTTAGATGTGAAAAGTGAAGGTGCTGTATTCTTTCCATAGTTTTAATTCTACATTTTAAAATCTGTGCTTTTAAAGTCAGTGATGTCCTAAAAATGTATTATAATTAGACATTGTAGTCATGTCATAAAAGTACAAAACAAAACAAAAATATGTTAAAATCTAAAGCATACTTAATATAAACAGTATACGGTACTGCTTTAAGATCCACATAACTCAAAATATCTGAAGAGAAATTAAATATTTATTTAACTTGTATGGCTGACCATGCACAATGAATGTGTTATTCGTTGAAGATATGATAAATAAAGTGCTTTATCAATCAACTCCAAGGTGTATTGTTGCTGTTTATTGGTTCTTTTTTTCTCTCTCTTGTAACGGATTGCAAAGTTGGATGGTTGTGAGCAGGACAAATATGAGACCGCATGAATGAAAAGATGGAACAAAAGAAAAGGGAGAACAAAAGATCAGGAGAGAGAAGAGGGATACAGAGAAAGATAGAGAGAGAAGAGGGATACAGAGGGGGAGAGAGAGAGAGATAGGAAAAGGGAGAGAGGGGGAGGGAGAAAGATACAGAGGGAGAAAGAGAGAGAAAGGGGGGGGGGGGTACAGAGGAAGACAGAGAGGGAGGAAAAATGGAAAACAAATGTGAAAAGAGAGAGAACTACATGTACATGTATTGTCCTACTTTTCCAAGTTCACTGTTTATTTGTTTTTTTCCCCCAAAGAGAATTAGAAATAAATTTAGCAGAAGGCAGGTAGATATATCGTGTTAAAGTGCACTGAATACAAACATACACACAGACTTCATTTTTTGTGATGAAAAATAGAAAAATTAGTGTTTATTATCATTGATCATGATTTGTTTACAAATGAGATGGACGGAATACTAGTATTTGAATACACACAAGAAGTTCACAAACATTCTGTTACAACCAACATATATAAAGGATATCTTCATAAAATGCAATGTAAGTAATTTTATAAGGCCTCAGACTCTGATGTATGCAGTTCCATTGACAAAAGGAGTATGATCACATTTCCTGTATTGTGGTACATACATGTATATCTTTAAAAAATTATTTTGCTAACAGGTTAATTCAAAGGCAGTGATGTCATCCCGACAGTTCTAGGCCGTTTCATAAAAATTGTTATCAGTAACAGGTTGCAACAGCTGAATTGTTGCATTTGATTGTCTGAAAGCACATTTGTTATGACACTTGATATTGATAACAAATTTCATGAAACAGTGCTCTGACCTTACAACCTTTGTGTGTGCCGAGATCGTTAAAAAATTGGAGCACGACCTGAATATTTACATTAAGTTTAATCTAAGTTAAAGCGTATCTGCCATAGTTTACAGGAGGGATTAGACTGCCCTGCAAGGTCACTGGACAGGTGGTTATCTCATCAACTCAGCTCTCAGTTAACATAAGAAAAAGAGGATCATGGGGGACCAATGGTCACCGATTAGGCATGGTTTGTTATATAGAGGGCGCAAGTAGCTACAAGTAGTGCAGTGGGCCTTTAAACAAGCCCATAGTTGGGACCAACTAAAAAAGCATCCCCCAAACTCTGTGCATTAACAACTAGTTTGTCAGAATACCATTCCATGATTCCTAGACTATATGAACTTTAATGAACTGGGCCCATTGCATAAAACTTGCTATTGATTGTAACTTTGCCATCAATGGCAACTACCATGGTTACGGCTCAACAGCCAATCAAAATCAAGGTGTCCATGGCAGTTACCATCAATGGTAAGTTTTGTGCAACGGGCCCTGTGGTACATACAGCATATCTAAGAATGGTTTTAAATTTTCTTTGTAGAACGGCTTCACACGAGACGTTATGTACATATATGTGCAATACTAAATATTAAATTTTCAATCAAGGTGGATACTGAGTTTCCTGATAGAAATGCAAATGTGAAAATATATAAAATGTGTAATCTCTCAATTATTTGAATTTGTTAACAATCATTTTCAGACTAAAAGACGTTTACAGATGAAAGACAAGCAACAGATTCTTATATCAAAATATACATGTAAGCTCAATAATTCTACATTATAAAATGTGATAATAAAATTTGAGATATATACAATAATCATGAAAATTTTGAAAGACTGATGAATAGAATGTTGAAGAAATTCGCTCACTTTTTCAAATTGATTTACAAACGTGTTCATATTATAAGCAAAAAAACGATGTGAAAATGAAATTTCAGATATATAAATCATTCAAATTGTGAAAGACTGATTGATAGAATGAAAAACAAATTCTCTCACTTTCTTTCATTGATATATAAACGTGTACAAATATTATGTTGGATTGGAGTGATATACAATGTATCTACTGGTAAAAACAAAACAAAATTTCTGCTACTAGACACAGCACACGTTTATAAATATAATACGTTTAGAGAAAAAGAAGTTGTGCTTTATACAACGTATACTACATATTTCCACCAAAGTTCAATTCTGTCTTTAACCAAACTGACCCTGACGTAAAGAGATTGAGTTGTCCGTGAAGTGTGATGGTATTGCCACCTTGATAGTAATTAGTTCTTAGCCAGGACTATAAAGTCCATTTATTTGAATCTTATGCATTTTTGTTTTGTCTTTTAATTTGTGATCAACGGAATAAATCAGAAAATAGCACAACAGAATCGAAAAATCTCCATGTAAGTTTTATACTTGAATTTCTGGGGTGCTTTTTTCAAACAAGGGAAACGCTCTCGGCGGTCTCGCCTGCATAACGCAATTCAATATGATAAACCAGAACGTCAATGACGTAGCACTCATCCGCATCTCGCAACAACAAATATCCTAAATTTTATGTGGTACACTTTTGAACTGGTCAAAAAATAAACATTTGATGCCCTGGAAGGGACATAATTTCATTTCATTTGCATAAAGTACCATAAATAATCAATGGAGCAAAATCTCACAATTCTGTGTAGAAGTTTAGTGTTCCAAATTTAGCTCTACCAGATAAGACAACCAAATCAAAATCGGTCAAGAAATGAGGGAGAAGAAGCAATTTTTGTTATTTTTGGAATAAATTTGCATAAATTACCATTATTAATTAATGGAGAACAATTTCAAAATTTGGTGTAGAAGTTTAGTGTACCAAAGTTAGCTCTACCAGATAAAGCAAAACCAAATCCAAATCGGTTGAGAAATGAAGGAGAAGAAGCATTTTTTGTGATTTCGAATAAATTTGCATAAATTAGCATAGATAATAAATTTCACGATTCTGTGTAGAAGTTTTAAACCCCCCTCCTAGCCCTATCATATGAAACAATCAGAATCAAAATCGGTTGAAAAATAACGAAGAAGCATTTTGAAAATCTTGATGTTGATGCCACAACAAAGTCCAAGTTTGTTGACCTTAAATGACATTTGACCTTAACTTAGTGACCTGAAATTCTACTCACATGATTGGGGAGACTTGATAACCCTATAGTCAAAGTTTCATTGACTAAGAACCTATACTTTAAAAATTATATCAAAAATTCAAAAACTTAACCTTAGGTTAAGTTTTTGATGTTGACGCCGTCGCCGTCGCCGTCATCGCCGCCGCCGCCGCCGTCACCGGAAAAGCGGCGCCTATGTCTCGCTTTTTGCTACGCAGGCGAGACAAAAACCGTTTTACACTAGTCTATTGGGTAAAACCAGTCACTCAAAGATTTTTACTTTTTTGAGGCATTTTAATGCGCAATTTTGTTTTGGCTTCAATATTACACCATATCACAGACACTGATAACACGTAGGGTCATGCGTCTCAGATTTAACATTGTTAAATGATGCCTTTAAACTTTGTAAGTTGAATTTTGCAGAAGTCAAACTATTTTCTGCAGTCCCCACAGATTCAACTTATGCAGAGTTAAACGTAAAGATATATATTGGAAATTTCTACTTGTGTTTATACGTTCATCTATGTATGTATCTTTTTTATGGAATTTTTAAACAAATCTGAAATGGGGGAATTCTGAAGATATCCCCCATGCTAGTGAAAACCCTGATCACAACAGGGACCCTTTTCACAAAGCATTTCTTCAATGACAAATGACAAAAATCAGTGTCAAATCTGCTGATAACCTACCAGAAGCAAGCATTTCACTAGCTTATAACAAAACATGTCACTGATGACAAGTTTTGTGAAAAGGGACCCAGACCTGATTAAATTCTACAGATACCGTACTCAAACCAGGGGTGATAGTGAGCACTAAAAAAAAATACCGGGGTTGGTTTTTTTTTTCCCTTGAGTAAAACAAAAAAGGAGAGGATTCGCGGGGAAAAAGAAGAGGATTCGGGGGGAGAAATAAGAGGATTCGGGGGGGGGGGGGGGGGGGGGAAATGGCATCCAACAACATTCCCCCCTTTTGAGTAAGAAAAAATGGGCGGATAAAAAAATCAAAAAAAAATCAGGAAACCGATTTAAATCGGGTAATTATCAGGCCCGACTCAAACCATCCCTTTCTTTCCATTCTCTATCACCAATGCTGCCAATTAACACATCTCTGCTTTACAGCTCTTCAGGGATGTCTTGGAAGTTGGTGTCAAGGCGGGACGGGAGCAGGGAGTCTCGGGAAGAGTGAGGAGAGGTTGAGGATGACGACGAACGTGGTCGAGGAAGAGATGCTGAGGAACCATCCCGGCTTGAGGGCTTGCCCTGCACAGAGCCGGAACTGTGGATGCAAAGAATAAATCAATATGAATTTAAACTGTAATAAAGCAATCTAGTCTAATGGGGTGTTGCAAGAAAGTTGCAATCAATTGCATATCCCCCAAATCAAGCGTAATTAAGTCTTGCGATTAATTGCAAATTTGCAATTGATCACAACTCAACTTTCTTGCAACGCCCCATTAGTAAGAGAGAGAGAGAGAGAGAGAGAGAGAGGGGGGAGGGGGAATAAAAGATAGATGTAACTTAATTTAATTGTTAAAACTTTAATCCTTAACAAAATCCTAGGAAATTTAGGAGACAAAGTTGATTTGCAATTGATTGCAAATTTTGCAACTTGCAATCAATCGCAACTTTCTTGCAACGCCCCATTAGACATGTGCAACAAAATACTTTGATTGACCTTGGCTCCACAAAGTTTGTCATGTGTGCACATTATATGTACTGGCATGTATGAGGCCAATATAAAAAGTGTCTTTTTCAAAAATATTTATTGTAATTCTGCTTGGCAATAATTGCATATTGAGTACTGTATTTTGTTCTCAAAGGTTCTACCATAGTACCATTGATGTTAAAAATCAACACACACACACTATATCACTGTTTTTAACTCATTACTGCTACGCATAACACCCATAAATGTGAAAGCCTTTTACAGAATTTGCTTGATCTTCCAAAGCTTAGACACATAACACTGACAAGACTAATTAATACACAATGGCTAGTACTGAATGTATGAAGGTATGGTTCATTCCATTCAAGTTTTTGTCTGTATAATATCAATTAATATTTCCTTTTCCACTAAGAGGAGACACTAAGAGGAGATGATTGTTTATTGTTTGAAAGAGGCTTTGTCCACAACTGTGGTGCTATAACTTTGATTTAATTAGCTCCCAAGTTGGCCACTCAATATTCAAATTTGCATTTTCTTTTTTTCTTTTTCAATCTTTATATATCAAATTGAAATCCAACTACCACATAAGTCTGTGAATATTGATGTGCATCCCCTCTTTCTTTTTTTCTTCTTTTTTGTGTCTTTTTCCCCTTTTACCAATATTTTGTTCCTCCATATTTGTATTATTATGTATCCTTTGAGGGTAGTCATACTATCAAGCTTTGCTTATTTTGTCAACCCTCCTGTCTGATGTTTTCGATTAGTTACAGCCAGCCTTCCTTTATTCTACATATATTCTTTTGTCATGTGTAAATTTGCAATATTTGTTTGTTATATATTAGTAAAAATGCAAAAGAAAAAGAAAATCAAACAGAAATAAATAAATCAAATCAAAATAAAATCAACTAATTTCCAGGATTGCCTGGTCATTCATATCATGCATACCTCTGTGATCTGTAGGCCGCCTGCATAGATGCAGTGGTACCTATACGACTGGGAATGCCGTACATTAAGGCTGCAAGGTCATCATCGTCATGGTCATTCATCGATGATATACCAGACATAACCTGTTGAAAACAGAAACACAATGTAATAATTATTATTATTCAAAGATCCACTGTACAAACTCTCATCCATAGAAGCAGCGTGGACGAGAATAAATGTTTGAGGACAATCTGAATAAGTTGCAATTGTTTTGCATCATGCTGAATTAAAAATGCATAATACTATGTAGGCAGTTCCAAAGTAGCTACATGTACGTTCAAACTTCATATTCAGGTTTAACCTCAATGCCAGAGTTTATGACCAAGATGAAGAAGAAAAAAACGACTTTATGAAGATTAAGAGATATTTTTAAAGATATTACATTTTCTAGCAGATGTTGCTGCATTTGTAATTTATCTAACTTGAAATGCCACTAATTTCTGCTCTTACTTGTTTCATAATTAAGCATGCTATTACCAAACAATGAAATAACCACCAAAAAAACACACAACCTTATTCATTTTACAGGGACAATTTTACACACCCTCCCAATGCAAAAAAAAAGAAAAGAAGATTTTTAATATTACTGATGCAGATGATTGTGGTCTCAACCAGATCGGTAGCAATCCTTCATCTTCTTCCTCATCGTCCTCCTTCTCCTCCATAATGATAGCCGGAGCCTGCCGTTGCTTGAACCTGTAAGCTGCTGGGCCAGAGGATAAGTGCTTGTCATCGTAATCGGTCGTGTAATGCCCATCATCACCTTATGGTCGAGAGAATCACAGAGAAAACAAAGTGTTCATTGCATGATCTGCCGAGGTTCATCATGCATGCAAAACAGTACACCACACAAAATAATACATATCTACATATATTTGACAGTAATTGATGAAGTAGCGTATAGAGTAATTTTAGTGGAAAATTAAATTAATTTTACTTTATAACAGAGATGCAGCATTTATCTGACGTCAGCGATACTAAATATATATAAATTGTAGTCAAATTCTCACCATTTTCTCCAATGCTTGTGCGACATTAAAAAAAATATTAACTGGCTTTGATGGGACATAGCGCCATATATTACCCTATTATAATCGCAATCTCCATGTTGCAGACAATACCAAATATGATTATTTATGGGCAAGAATTAATCTCATCTATCACTTTATATAAAAAGCCAATCATTATTATTTCTACCAGTCTTTATCCACTTTGATTGTTAGTATTTGCTGCACGTTCTTGAATATGAGACAAAGGGGGTGTTGCCCACTATATTTAATACAAGAATTTCTATACATGATGGATGCATTAAAAAAAAAGGAATGCCGAATGTGACTCATCTTCCACACCCGAGAGGGAAAGCTTTAAGGACATTGGGTGGTATTCTCAAAAGCGGACTAATTACTTTGGTCCATGGTTTCATGTCTCTAAATTACCATGATAACATAATTATATCATAGTTATATTGTTGTTTATTGATTATGTTATTACATTTTATTTTAATTTAGTGACAGATTAATTTATTCAAAAATATATTCTTATGGACACTTGGCATTCCATACTTAGTAGGTTAAACCATGGAATAAAGTTAGCCCGCTTTTGAGAATACCACCCATCATCACTATCATCATCATCATCATCATTGCTACATACCTTCCACCCCTCTGTGCTTGAGAACAACGGATACCTGAGGGTTATAGAGCTTCTCCATGGCCTCTATAGTAGCAGTCGGTTTCGATTTTGACCCTCTCCCATTCACAAACACTCCTGGAGGGTAACAAAATGTTCAAACATTCATGGCATTATACATGTACAACTAGAAAATGCAGCATTACACTATAGTGAATTCTAAACGGCAGCGATATTTGCAACAACTTTCACTTTTATAAATGTAATGCTTCCTGGGAGAAATTTCAATTATTAAATATATTTGTGGCTTCCAATAAATAATATGATTTTTCTGACTTGTGTTTTTCAATACAGGTCGATCAATCGACCTTATTGATACAGATCGATCAATCGATCTTATTTACTGGGTGGAAGCCACAAATATATTTAATAACTTTCACTTTGCAAAAAATATGTTAGTTGAATTTCATTTATTTAGAAGCTGTTGTTATGTGAACAACTTACAAAATTCATGGGTGTTTATACAGTTATAAGTAGGGATCAGGCTTACTTTGGTGCGATTCCATCATCGATTATTAATAAAGCTTTGACCTGGGTGAATTAAATAAATTACAGGTACGGTATAACCATGAAGAGTGTCTGATTTTCTTCTGGAAAAAAAATGATATCGGATTTCAAGTTTTTTGTGGGAAATTAAAAAGATAATCATTGTACCATGGTTTTTACAACAAAAACTTGGCTTTCTCAGTATGTTATGCACAAGGATATAATGTGAAGGCTTATTAGATAAAAAATAAAATTAAAGGCAGTACAGTGACTAAAATTCAATCAATCTCTTCGATATCATCAAGCATACTGACCTATAGTATACATTTTGAGCAGCATGCGTCGCTTCTTGGATGTCATGAGGGAGAAGTCGTACTCCCTTTGCGCCAGTCTCCTCTTGAACTCTGGTAGGATCTTCATGAACTCCTGTGCAGTTTCCTTGATGGATGCCTTGACTGACGCTGCAAAGAGTGACGTCTGTGAGATGCGACTGTGAGCCTCGATGAGTTCATCCAGGAGATCCCAGAGAGTGTCATGGATCGGATCCTGCAGGAGCTCTGCTTCCCTGCAGTAAGCGTTGATTATCTGGATCTGTCTGGCGACCTCATGGGCGGGACTGAAGAGCGGAGGAGAGGCGAGTGCCTGCTCCAGGACGATGCGTCCACACAGGATGGCTCGCATGTACTTCTGGGTGTTCTCCTCCAGGCTGTCCAGACTGTTGCTGGTGAGCTGCGGCCAGAAGGGTTTCGATCTGCAGAGGCAGCCGTAGTAGCGGAGAACGATGTAGATGAGCCAAAGGATAGTCATGCCGAGCCAACATACGTTGATGACGAGGAGTTCAAGATAGAGATAGGATACGGTGAAGAACACAGAGTCAACGCCATCCACATTCTGCATGAGGCCCAGGAAGGACATGACCAACATGCAGAGGAGGTTAATAGCCAGCTGAAAGTTGAAGCTGGTCACTCGGAAAGGCCACTTGAAGATGATGATAGCAAATAACAGGAGGACGGGGATAACGAAGACTAACATCTGCCAGGTGGGTAACCACAACATAGCAGAATATGCGATGATGAAGATGAACTTGAGAAAATGTATGATAGGGTAGTAATATGTCCAGAAGAGCTTGAAGGATGAAAACATGTGGTAGTGTTTCAGAGCCCAGATGAGGTCCAGAGAGTGTGCGTACTCTGCTTCCTTGAGCTGGAGATGGGACTCGTGGCTATCCTTCTTGAGATTGAAGATCTGAGACTTGACCTTCATGATCATCCAAGCAGGCAGCAAAATGAACAGCCCAAAGAAGATGGCCAATGACACTGCCATGTATGCAATGTGCTCTCCACTCCCGCAAGGTGTTTCGTTGTGGACATCCATATTGTTCTCTGCGTTGCAATGGAACACCTTTCCCAAGGCAACTCCAACTGGCATCACAAGAACTTGAGCTAAGAAGAGGACGGTGCGCTTGAACCTGGCTACCTGCAGTAGTAGATTGAACTTCCTCTGATAATGCATGCTCAGGTAGATAGCAATAAAGATGGAGATGAAAAGGAAGATGAAAACACCCCATGCCAGTAGCAAGAAGCGATAATCAAATGGGAGCAGGGAGCTGGGTATGAACCGATCAACTGTGGATTCATAGATGGTGGGTGTATTCAGCTTTATGAATTCCCAGATGTCCAGATTTGCAAAGAGGATGAACCTGGTGTACTGCATCCAAGCATATGGCCATGGCCATCGCAAAGCAATAGCCAAAACCACTGCATAGAACTGAAGGTAGTCCAGAACCAAGAAGAGCGCATCATGGAACACCAAGGCCGTCTTGCGCTTCTCTTTTGCCGACAACCTCAGTAGATTCTCTACATCCTCGTCATCCCCATAGCCTCGTTCTGCCAGAATAACATCGCCCTCGGTCCGGGTTGCCTGGATACGGCGAGCCTCCTGTTTCCGCCTCAGCTCTTGAAATGCACGTTCCTCAGCAATGGACGATGGAGCAAGCAGAGGGAGAGCATCACCTCCACTCTCCTCTTTCAGAGATCTTCTGAGGTCTCTGGTTGTCATAATTTCTTATTCTATCCCTCACTGCTGAGCCATTTTTGCAGGCCACCAAGCTAGTCTGGAAAGAATAAAGAAAAGATTCATGTTTGAAAATTTAAATTAGACATACAATGTAGATCTACATCGTCCTCAGACTTCTCACACTTTGTATACTGCATAAAAAGCCATAATATTGAAGAGCAACAGGTTGGTTATCGAGATGGTTTTATTAAACCTATCCTCTACCAGCGTCTAAACTATAACACTAATAGACTCTATACCCACACTTGTGTCTGGACAGGTTGGTTATCCAGACGCTAGAACAATTTTTGTAAGAAAATATTCATGAATCATTCAAAAAGATATGTATCAACTACAATACAGTGTATTATATCGTCAATAGACCTACTACTATCATTGACTATAGGCCTACATGACAAATCATCTAAAAATTCACTGTAGATCTACAATCACAATGTACTAGGCTACAGCGCTCAATCATCAATGCGCAAAGTTCTTCGTGTCGAGGAAGTATTGTTGATTGGTAGACCGGTACTCTAGTCTCTATAGCTAGGCTCTACTTCTTCCTCATCATAATCTGCCTTCACTCCTGAATTCCCATGCTTAGTTAAATGGCATAGATCTGGGCTATGCTGTGTCAGTCTTTTGGCCTTACAAATTACAAACCCTCATCAATGCCAGAGGATGAGCCAGGCCAAGGAGAGTGCAGTAAAACTCACCGACAAACACCGCACCGCGACACGCCGTACCGTTCCGACTCTGTGCTGAGCAGTGAGCTCTTCTTCGGCCGCAACAACTCGCCACTATTTTGTTCCTTCTTTTTCCAATTCCAGTTCATTCAACAAAGTCCTTGATGAACAGTTACAGTCACATCAAACGTATGTAGTGCCTCCCACAGTTTTGGAATTCAACATAAATTATTCATTATTTTGTTATGTTCTAGAGTCTACGTCGATCTGTTTATCACCACCGACACTGTGCCAGTTTCGAGTTATTTTGCCAGAACTGGCTTGTGTATGACGTCATAAGTGTCATGGCAAATTGATCGTACTCGATCGGATGTATGTTTTCCAAAGCACATATTTTTGTAATAAACATTATTAAATGTTATTCATAAATTACGAAAATAACTTTATTTATATTTTAATATTACTTTAATTATAATTTTTGTAAAAATATTAAATTTAAACGCATTTGTATCACATTGAGTGCACGTAACATGCAATTATTGTAATCTTTTTGAACGTAGGCTGCTATATCATTTTCGATTCGTGAAGGGATAGGGAACTGGCCGCGTGTGTTTGTTGTTATCGTTGTTTGTTGTTGTTTGTTGTTGTTTGTTGTTGTTGTTGTTGTTGTTCATTTTACAATTTAAACCCCATTTATGGCAGCTGTAAAATTTCTTTCTTCTTTTTCAGGATCAGAATTGTGGCCCCTGATGGGCATGCTTTTACAGAATCCTGGATTTAAAAAAAATATTTGTTATTATTTTCTCTAAAATCAAATACATATTGTACAAATCATTCATAGATCTATTAAACAAAATTGTATATTCTTCATAACAAAACTGGAAGCACTTTACATTGATATTTTGGCTCAAACATAAATTGCAACAATAAAAGAAAAACAAAAGTTCATTTTCATAAACTGTTTAGAAAATATTTGCATATTTTATGATCAAAGAATATAGTACTTTTTTTGTCTATTTTTTTTTGTCTATTCTCCCCCCCCCCCCCCCGATAAACATACTCCCAACACCCTCGTCCACATACGCACGGCCGTAAACGATACAGCACAGCGGGCTGGAGTGCACAGGCTGACTCTATTTTGGGGGAGGGGGCCGGGGCACACGTACCATCCCCTCTCCAACTTAAAACCCCTATATAGGCCTATGACGCCACCTTTTCCGAATTTGCGACTCAAGGAAAAGTTGGCCTCCTGTTACTAACATGTTAGCCCTAAAATATCAATAATTTTGCGTTTTTTGCTGAAGAATGATAAAGCAGATAAATAAAAAAAATCAAATTAATTTCTTTTTAATTACATCGTTCAAAAGTTAAATCAATTTACAAGTCGGAACTAAATTCGTATATTTTCTTTTTCATCCGAAACGGTATACAGACTAAAATACTCAAAACATCTACATACTTTCATACTTAAATAATCATGGTATACCTGCAGAAGAAGAAAAAAACTTCCACCTAAGCTATATAAATACCCTTATTGCTAAAAATCCTAACTTTCTAGAATATTTTTTTCAATTTCGTACAGTTCATCACATTATGTCCTAACTAGTAGGGCTATTCGAAGGGGAGGTGAAGGGATTTTAAAAATGGGGGCCCAAAAGGGAGGGTAAAGAAAATTACCGTATTGCATTATAGCCACATAATTAGGCGGTGAATAGACTGTGGTGAACTGAGACTTTTGAAGATATGTAATTGTGATTATAGATATATATTTGAGCTTGACAGATCAAATCAAATCAAATTAAATCAAGCTTCCTCTTTGAAATGTCACTCCCGAATTTGGTAAAAGTAAAGCCATGGCCCCTTATAGATAACTAAGCATTCACAGGATTGGCCTAAATGAAGATGCCCCTGCATGTCAGCAGTAAAGTAGCTAGCGCTAGATATCTTTAATAGGACTAATAGGAGGACATACAAAAATAGTCGTATTGAGGACAATTACCTCCTGAACAATCACCCCACCGGAAAATTACCCCCGGAAAATTACCCCTCAGGACAACCACCCCGAGGAATATGCCCCCGAAAAAAAATTATCCGCCTATATAGCTGTCCACCCGATAGTAGGTTGGTTTTGCTATAAAATCAGATTTTTTTTTCGTGGGGTAATTGTCCGGGGGGATTATCAAAGGGGGCAATTTTCAGGGAGGGGGGGGGGGGTAATTGTCCTAGGGGTGGTTGTCCTCGGGGGGGGGGGGTAATTGTTCCGCTGGTAATTGGCCGGGGGTGATTGTCCAGAAATATAACAAAGTCACATAGATTGATTGATTGATTTTTATTCGCCAAGCTTCCAACATACAACAATATACAAGAATAACAGATCAAAATTAAGTCAGCTTGAACAGGATAACCCACGAAAGCTCGAAAGCTTATTTCCAGTGGGGTCCCCGACAGACATGTACATAATTAACCGATAAGGACAAAACTTATAACAACAGCAAACTGATGATAGAAATGATAATAGGTACAAGAAGAAAAGAAGAAGGAGAAGAAGAAAAGGAGGAGGAGGGGAGGAGGAAGAGGAAACTAATGATGAATATGTAGAATTGTTATAACGTACAAAAACATAAGTATATACAAAAGGGAAAAAATGAACCGGTAGAAGGATAAAAATGTCAATCATATAACAATGTTATTCGCTTCTCTTCTCTGACTCTCATGAGCAAAGTTTTCTATTTCCTTTATATCATTAGAAAGGGAATTCCAATGTTTTATGCCATTGTAATAAAACGAATTACCAATATACGACCTACTATTTCTGGTAAGTTAAAGTTAAATCAGATATTTCTTGTATTATAATCATGTAAGTCAGTAACAAGATCGAAGTTAGATCGGCTTGCATGGTGATGTAGATATACAATAGGCTTGCGGGTGCACCATGTGAGAGAGAGAGGGAGGATTGAGGAGTCCTGAAAAGGACTCTCGGTAATCTTTCTTGAGGGTGTGTATAGTCCTGAAAAGGACTGTTGGTGTAGTCTTGAAAAAGACTGCTGGTTATATTTCTTAGCTTATAGTTCTAAGGAGAACTATATAGCGCTTGGAGAGGATGGGTGGCGGGAGTGGCTCGACGTTTCGAACAGGTTGACTATCCGTCGTCAGGAGTCCTTTTCAAGACTAACCCTCAAGAAAGATTACCGAGAGTCCTTTTCAGGACTCCTCAGTCCTCCCTCTCTCTCACATGGTGCACCCGCAAGCCTACTGTATAAGATCGAAGTTGGATCGAATATAATGATTCGACCAAATATGATTTTATGCACGTGATGTAATATACGACTTAAAAGGACTTAAAAGGACTTAGAGGACACCTTTTTTTTTTTTTTTTTGACCTCGAAATTTGAAAAATTTGACATTTTGCTCCGTTGGGGGGGGGGGTAGGGTCACCTGTTTTTGGTCAGTCATGGGGCTAATTTTTTTTTTTTTTTTTTTTTTTTTTTTAATAATTAAAAAAAAAAAAAAAAAAAAATCCAAAAGGGGGGGGGGGGGTTTTAGGGGTTTTTTTTTTTTTTTTTTTGGGGGGGGGTTTATACACATAAAAATACCAAAGGGGGGGGTTAACCCCCCAAACCCCCCCCCCCCCCCTGCGTACGCGCCTGGTTCCTCTGGTAGACAAAGAACATCCCTTCACTGCTATTATGTAAAAAGGTGAATATGCATGTGACACCTGTTCTACACATTTTTACATAATAGCAGTGAAGGGATGTTCCTTTGTCTACCTGAGGAACTGTATATTTTGTCCGCTTTCTTTGTCAGTTATATTCATAGTGATAGTAACAGTGTAACGTTCTTGCTCTCTTTTGAAATTTAATCGACAAATTTAATTATCAAAAGTATGCGTATACTCTATAATAGGCCAAATAAAAAAAAATAACGAGTTTCTTGTCGGGACTTTATCAAAAACGGAGGAGGCAGGGCATTATCCTATTTATCGTTTCCAAGATGGCGAATTTAAGGTATATTATTTTATTCACAGATATCGTGCTATAAATAGTTTTTGAGTATACTGATGAAATGTATGACAAACCAAATGATTTGTATCATTTTAGTCCATTGCTATCAAAGCAAGTTTTCAAAATTCAGAAACAGTGAAAATGTTCATGTGTTCAGCTTGAATTAGCTATATAAGCTGTTTATACAAAACGTACACCACAGCCTTTTCCCCCTTCTTCTTTTCCCTTTTTTCTGAATAGTAATAGTAAACAAAAGGAGGCGGCGGTGATGATCGAGTAACTTTGTGTTTTGTCAGAAATTAAAGGTGCATTTAGTGTGTTTTGAAAATGAATGAAAAGAGGCAATTATCACAAATGAAAAGGGGTAGGCCTACTTTGGGCATGAGAAAATATATTTGTGGAGCAACGCATGCACTATAATTGCCCATCGCGTAAGCGGCGATTTGGGGTGGGGAAATTTTTTTCAAAGGGCGGGGGTCATTAGGCCAGAAAGTGCACTTAAAAAAAATAAGAACACCTAAGATATATATATTTTGTTTTAAGTACGTGACGGTTTCAGGGGCGGATCCGAGAGAATTTAACCCCCCCCCCCCACCCTGGGCTGGCCAAAAGAAAAATGACAGGGGCAAAATCATATTTTGTTGTAGTGCTTTCTACCCCCCCCCCCCCCCCACCAACCCGAAAAATTGGTCGGCACTTTTTTCAAATTTCGGGGCCCCGGCCTCCCTCCCCCTCTTGCCCTCTTGGAAAATCCTGGATCCGCCACTGGGTCTCAACCCCCCCCCCCTTTGCAAAAAGCTAGATCCGCCCCTGGGTTCAATACCAAAATCCTGCTGAAAAGGTTTCTGCTCCCCCCCCCCCCCCTCCCCCTCCCACCCCCTCCCAATTTGTATGTTTGGATCTGCACTGCAAAAACAATCCTCGCGGAAAATAGACTTCGCGATCAGTCGTTTTGCATGACTACTTGAAAAACTAGCGAACAACAAGCCCTGCACAACAAGGTGAGAATTTCACAATGATTTGTTATGTTTAGATATTATAATGATAAGTAGAGCTTGTATTAAATACTAGGCAAAATACTAAATATCACTTTTGTATAAATGTAGACGTAATCTGTGCCCTTTTGTCTTTCGATTATATGAATATTTATTTGCAAGCTGTTCACAAACACTGACAACTTTGTCCCACTTATTGTCTTGTGTGTATGGTTGTGTGCAGTCATGAGACTTTGCTGTTTACTCGTGTTGTTCATTGACTTTGTTCTTTTTGATGTTTCCTTGATATTTTGAGGTGTTGGTTTCAATTATTTTTGAATGAGTGTTGTCTCTTCCTGTTTTAATTTGAACTATTAATATTTTAGGTGATGAAAAAGAAATGAAAAATATTGATAAAATAAACAGAAAAAATATAAAATTACATGAATCATCATGACATGACTCATGAGACATGACAATTTACATGAGCAAAACAAAAACAAAAACATAAACATAACCCAAAAACATAAACAGGGCTTAAATTAATCCAAGGCCATCCAAGGCCAGGCCTTGGATGCCCCTTTGATTGGCCTCAATGCCCCTCTCATTGGCCTTGGAGATTTTTTGTGCCCTTTCCAATTCTTCCCATTGGTGCTGTAATATAGGAATGTGCCCTACAGAAAAGTGGCCTTGCCCTAAAAATGTTGAAATTTAAGGCCTGCATAAACATAACAAAAAAATAATTAAAAAACATGACCATGAAGATGCACACCCACCCCCATACACACATAGAGTCTACTTACAAAGCATCATCACATACTAGACCTAGTTCCAGTTTCCCAGTATTAGATCTAGACTAATTTTTTTGGATTATTTTGATCATGGGAATTATCAATTAAACTTTTGCATCATTTTGAATCATTTAACTACACACATGCGATTCTGAATCTTACATGAATTCAGACTGACCAGGGATCGCTGATGTCCTAAGTCTTCTGAATTAAGAACTTGCCCAAACTATTAAATTGGAATGTTCCCACCACACGCCCCACACATTTAAGTGTAAGCAGTCGAGAATTAATTACCATGCGGACAGAGCATGGCGGCATGGTTTTAAATTTAACTCTTTGTTATGTATAATCTCTCCCAAACTGCCAATGTTTCTCACTAACACCAAAACAAAAGATTGATGAATAGACTGTAAAACAGTAGAATCACCCATGTTTGCGGCACGCTCTCCACAAAAACAAGCTAATCGGTCAATCCACAGCTTTACTACTTGAGGGTTGAATGTTGATAAGACTTTTCTTTTTACTTGCACACCCTTCACTTCATGTCTATTGTGACACACACCATTAAATCTGCAAGACTCTTCAGAAGTGAAAGAGGCAGAGAAGAAGAAGAAGAAGAAAAAGTTTAGCCTATGACTTATGAAATGTTGAAATTGTAACTTGTTTATTTTATCGTTAATTTATAGCTGTTGAAGAAAACAAATGTCTATTTGTGACATATTCAAGAACCGAAAGAATTGAAAGAAAACTAGATCTGTTATTTCTTTTCAAAACAGATTTGTACCTATACTCAAGCAGTGGGGCCTACATTTATCTTTCTTGGGTTTGAAGTCAAGTGGTGTACAGCATGATGACCTTGTCGGCCACAGCTGTGGAGTTCACCCCAGGGAAATACTGGAGTGGATTACCGGTACAAGAAGAAAAGGTGAGTATTTCTACCCTTTTTTTTATAGATAATAATAATAATAATAATCTTTTAAAGTCCACTCCAAATTTTGTTAAACCGAAAATGGAAATTCTTTTTGCCCAATTGATCGTGAGCCCGGCAGCCACTGAGCAGCGCCAGATCGACGTTGCTCTATCCCTTATTGTTGAACGCCAAACAAGATAGCAGCAACTCCCGTCTTTTAACGTCTTTTGGTATGACGCGGTAGATGGCAGCAATACAATCTTTAATTAAAGTAAGTTGCAGATGAAGATGGAGATGGTTGTCAGTTTCTATGCATAAAAGTTCATAATACGCTGACACCAGACCAGACTATTATTATTGCTATTATCATTATTATTATTATTTTTATTATAATTATTATTATTATTATTATTATAAATATTATTATTTTAACAGACATTAGCTTCTTGGCTTCTCTAGTCACTGATATCTTCTTTCATCCCCAGCGAACATTCCCCAAAGAAAGTATATTTATTCTTTCATTTTATACTGTTTTTTGTAGATCCCTGCCTTTAAAAGCATGTTTTTCCTTCAAATTATAAATGTTTACATTTTTATTCATTCTGAAAATGAATATGGATCAGGTTCAAATTGCTATCACAAGGGTCACATTGAGGTTATGTGACAGGGTTTAAGGTTGCCAATGCACCTGGCAACCATTAATTTTATATCAAATGAAAGGTACTTATTGCCAAAATTAAACAATCTTGCTCTGTATTTTAGTGGTTCAATGTCACTTTACTCCATTTGAACTTACAGCTCCAAATATTACTGCTATACATAGATATTACATGCTCAATGGACATACATGTAAAGGAAGATTATGATGTGTAGACGAGTCGATGCACCAATATTTGCTCTCAGAACCCAAATCTAACTTGGATTTCACATGCAGGGTTCAAGATTATTCTTCTTTAGACTTCTTAAACATTTACTCGTAGAATGCTAGGTAACTGTTTTTGAGGTTGATTTATACATGATAGCTGTACACAAGTGATATATTTTTCATTTGATTGAAACCCTTTAATGATAGAATGATGATGATTATTATTTGATTGTACTTGTATCATCAATCATCACACATACAAAAAAGGTCAGAAGTAATATGAAAATATATTTTGTTAGCACTTTGTTAAATCTCACAATTATGAACCCAGTGCACCATTTCCGCTCCTTCTGTATTCTGTTCTGTAAAGCGCATAGAGACATGCAATTATACCTACCGGTATGTGTTATGCCACACTCAACCCAGGTGATGTGAATGTAATGGCAGCACAGCTAAAGCTGGGGTAATAATTTTCCAAATTTGTTAAGGCACCATGAGCATCCCTTGGGGTGGATATGTGCCATTGTAAATGTTGTTATTATTTATTATTGTTATTATTATTATACAAAAATGTTTAATTATTATTGTTATCCTTATTTTCGTCAATCTCCAGGAGTCTGACTACATGTTTGAATTGAAAGACATTCTCTATCAGCTGAGTATCAACCCTGGCTTATTTCAAGAATGCATGAACTCTCTGACGGACATCCTTTCAGTAGCCATCAGGGAAGATTGGCAGCTGGATGAAGTGGCAGATGTCATCTTTGAGCAGGTATTTTCCAGCCAACAGCAAATTCATTTCTTTTCCGCACAAAATCAATCTGTCCATCACGATGTTTGGTTAGTTGGTTGGTTCGTTTGTTTTACCTGACTGCTAAGAAAGCATGTGGATGCTTGTAAGTAGGCAACCAGGGGACATACGGCTTTAAGTCCTCTCCAAGGGACTTGGTAATGAGGATTAATGCCTTACCAAAGGGCACAAGCGCATAGAATTTGTTTTGAACCAAGGACCGACCACCCGGTTACATCCTGCCTCACTCAATGTTCATGTATGTGCTGTATGTACAAAAACTGTGTTTTTTTAATTATTTAAATCATGATGTATATAAATTCATTGACTTTCATTGCATTGGCAGAGAAAGTCAAAGTCAAATTTATTTCTTTTCCATAAATAATTGAACATTTTCAAATTATTTATTTCCACCACCAAGACCACCTGTGTAAAAAAAAACACCTGTCTGTACTCTGTAGAGACCACATTTTTTGTGTACATGAATTTCTTGTCTCCTTTGATTTTAGTCAATCATGGTGCCAAAACTTTACGTACACAGAAGCCCTGATTATCTCTGTAGAATTGCTCTTCTGTTTTCTGTCTCTTTTTTCATCTTCTCTGTTTTCTTCTATCTCTCTCTCTCATTCTTCTTCTCTTCTCTTCTCACTTATTATTTACATGAATTTCTTGTCTCCTCTGATTTCAGTCGACCATGGAGCCAAACTTTACGTACACGGGAGCCCGGATGGTCGATCATCTCTTTAGAAACTTACCCAATCCACCAGGCAGAAGACACATGCGAACCCTCATTAATGAAAGGTCAGTACTCGTTCACTTCCTTTGTGTCTAGTCCAGATGTGACACTGTTGCTGGACTATATAGAGTGGTGAAGTGTGACGTCATCAAAAATCTATTTTTTTAATTTCTCAATTTTTTCTTCATTTTCCGAAAGAGCATAAAAAATAATGTCCAAATGTCGAAAACCAATTGAATATGTTAAGTATTGGCTGAGGTATGACCATCTAAATAAATAGATTTCCTATAGGAACTCAGTGTTATATTGCTCTGGTTCATAACATTACGAGCCAGAGCAATATAACACTGAGTTCCTATGATTTTTATGATGTTACAGCTTCGGTACTCTATATTGTATGGTTCGCGGTTCGAGTCCTGCTGCTGCACTGATGTCCTTTGTCAAGATGTTAATCTGCATTTGCCACCCTCCACCCAGGTGTAGTAAATGGGTACCCGGTAGGAAGATATTCCTTGAAGCTTGAGCACCTTATGGTAGCTTTTTGCTAAAGTCAGTGTAATAATTATGATTGCAGGGTCCACAGGGTTAAAAGTACTACTACCGATGAGGCTACCCTGGGTAACGACACATTTAAACAAAATTATCATTGGACTATAAAGCACATCCAAACCTGCTGCCAAATTTCTTAGATTTAAAATGATCGATAGGAAGATACTAGCAA
The DNA here is from genome assembly GCA_035222895.1 of Strongylocentrotus droebachiensis. Lineage (NCBI taxonomy): Eukaryota > Metazoa > Echinodermata > Echinoidea > Camarodonta > Strongylocentrotidae > Strongylocentrotus > Strongylocentrotus droebachiensis. The sequence goes on from JAVYIG010000209.1 coordinate 619,306, forward strand.
CACTACAGCTGCTGTGAAGTTTTTTTCATCCTTGAATGCAATATTTTACCAAATGAGAAGTAGAAAATGATTTAGAGGTAGAAAATAGTTTAGATGTAGAACAAAATTTATATCATCATCAATAGTGATCTGTCAGTTTATGACAGGTTCAGTGACCCAATCAAAATTTTTTAATCAAGTGTCTCTCCAAGTTTCAGCATTTCATACCCTGTTGCTCCACATTCTGTAATTACATCGTCTAGAAAGCCTTTACGAGGTCTTCCCCTCTTCTTCTTTCCATGAATACGACCTTCTATGACCCTGAGAGTCAAGCCCTCATCATGTCGCATTATGTGTCCAAGCCATTTCTTCTGTCTCTCTCTGATCGTTTGAATCAGCACCTGCTTTTCTTGAGCTCGAAGCACCACCTCTTCATTCGAAACTCTGTCCCTCCACGACACACCTAGTAATTTGCGCCAGCACCACATTTCGACCGCCTCCAATTGCTGCATGTCCTTTTTATATGATGTTTGAATTTTTGTTTTTGTTTGTTTACTTGTTCTGATTTGTGTAGAGCCAAGAAGGTTGTCGTCAGGAGGAAAGAGATGGCATTAGATCCTGCACAGCAGAAGAGGCTACATGGAGTTACTATGTTCATGGCTGAACTCTTCATGAATATGGAGGTAAGATTGGTTTGGCCCTCAGGATGCAAAATAATACACAAAATCTTGCTGCAAACATAAACCATTCATGGGTGAAGGTCATTATTACGGGTACCTTACAGCTTACATACCGGTAGGAATTAAGGGTTTTGTTTTGTTTATTTTCTTCATTTTAGTGCATCTCAACTCAATTAAGTTGGTATTTATTTCTTATCCGTACGATTAACAACATATTTATCAATATGAAATCAGACATCACACATGCCTCATTTGCATATAAAGAAATGCATAATATATATTTTAACAAGGCCTATCTCATCAATGGGAGGCTGATGAAATTTATCTGCCAAGTACCACTATCCCGTAAGTCCATACTGAGGATACCAACAAAAAAGTCTTGCTGCAGACATAAAACACTCATGGGTGAAGAAGGTAATAGAAGGCTGATGAAATTCGCCTGCAATGGATTACTATTCCCTATAAAGTCAATATACTGTGGCATGGCCAAGTTTTATGGCTATGATTCAGGTATGGATTACTCCTTTCCATGCCATGTTTGGTGAATTGAATATTGTGTTTTTTTTACTAAGAAAAGCTACAGTTTATCTTTTTTGTGAATTCATCCCAATGGCAGATAACCTTCTTTCACGACCCAACTTGGCCATAAGGACCACTTTTTTGGTATCCCTTGAGTAGTTATTTACATTGCAACATGTATTCAAGGAACCTGTACATAAGGACCACCTGCCCATAAAGAACACTTTTCTTGACTCCCTTAGGTGGTTTTTAAATACAGGTTTTACTGTATTTTATACCTAACTGAGCAATAAAACAAAGCACTTTTATAAAATTAAAAAAGCACTACTGAAAGAAAACATATCTCTCAATCTTTCAAAAGCTTTTGTGGCTCAGATAGGGATTAATATTAATACATTTAATTGATCTGAAATTTGCTTGGAATTGCTAGATTGTCAATGTTTTTTTCTTCTCCAGATTGTAGGAGGAGATGGCACTGTTCAAAAGATCAAGGTCTACCGAGCAGCACTACAAGAGCTCTTCGAGTCACTCACAGACTACCCCTCAGAAGCCAACCTTAAATGTCTGGGTAACATATTCAAGGTACGATGGTCTTACATGTCTTGACAATGCTTTGCTTGCAACTCTCTCTTGTTTATTTCCTTTCATGTCATGACCGCTCTTCTCTTTTCCTCATTTTCTTTTCTTTTTTTGTCTTACATTTTCCTTCTCTTTCTTCTCTTCTTATTACATTGTTTCTCTACTCCCCTTTTTTTCTTCTCCTATTATTTCCTTGCTGCTCTTTTTCTCTTTCTTCTCTTCTTATTTTGTCGCTTCTTGACATGACCACTCTTCTCTTCTCTTCTCTTACTTTTTCCTTCATTTGTCTTTTTTTCTCTGTTTTTCTCTTCTTATTTCTTTATTGCTCTTCTCTCTTTTTCTTCTCTTCTTATTTCCTTGCTGCTACTATCTCTCTATCTTCTCTTATCTCTTTTCTTCTCTTCTCTTCTTTTCTCTTTCTCTTCTTCTTTTTCCTTGCTTCTCTTCTCTTTCCTCGTCTTGTCTCTCTTCTCCTTATTTCTCTTTCTACTGTTCTATACTTATTCTTTCCATTTTCTTCTCTTTTCTACTTTACTCTTCTCTGCTCTACTCTTCTCCTTTTTTCCCTCTTTTTTACCCTACTTTCTCCATTTTTCTTCTCATTTAGATTATTTTCTTCTCTTCTCCTCTCTATTTCTTCTCTTTGTATATTTGGTTGTTGTTGTGTGTATAGTGGATTCCCAAGTGTTCACTGGCACTACGGTAGCTTCTAATTTACCTTACTACACTTATTATATTCATGTTAAAAGGTATGTGTCATACATGTACATACTGACATATATATCAGTGAAATCACCCTACAATTCATGGCACAACACTCCACTTCTTGATGTTGATACTGTAATAAAACTGCAAGTTCTGTTACATTTTGACATTGCAGTTGGCAGGGAAGACAATAGAGGATTACGATCGAGAAATGAGCAACAGTGCATCCTCGGAGCTCATCAACAAGATCTTCAACGATGGAAGGAATTACATTGTCAATGGCAAAGTCGACAGGTAAGGCCTCCATTCCAAATTCTCGTCCTTGCGGTTTTCATTTCAAAGTAGTACAAATCATGCAATGTTTTCGTTGGTGGGAATGAGGCCTAGAAAAAAAGATGTGCTATTAAAAAAAAAATAGGTGCAAGCACCCTTTTTTTTCCCCCTTATTTTCTCTTTGTGCTGATATTTTTCAGTTTTGAATGCTTAAAACTGTTTTTTGTTTTTATTCATATAACTTTTTTTTCTTCTGAAAAAACGGTTTTAAAAAAATAATAAAAAGCCGACCATAGATTTTAAGATTTTGGGTCAGTCCCCCCAAAATAGTAATTTGAGCTCTCACTTTTTATTTTTCCCCGTATTGAAAACATTACAGTAACAATGTAAAAAGAGAAAAAATGCTTCTGGCATACTGTTACATTTCAAATATAAATATAAAATGCCTTTTAAGATATAAGTTTAAAGAATGTTGTAAAAGATTGAAATATCAAGCTTACGGTTAAATTTATAAATTTATTATTTTTTAATTTTTAAACATTAACATTGCCAAGGTCTGATGTTGTCTGCAAAACAAACCTTGTCTATTCTGTAACTCCTTTCTTTGAAGACGTTGTGATTTACCATGGAATTATTAGCAACAGTTGAAATGAAGAAAAGAGAAGCTGTAATCCCCATTCAGAACATTACAGTTTTGGGGCATTTCATTGAAAATCCTCAGCAAAATTACAAAAGATCCAACCCTTGTCCTTTCTTGCACAGATCTGTTAGAGATCAATGGCTGCAGCTGATTGAATTCCGAGCTTCAGACTGGGGCAGGAGGCAGGTCAAAGACAAAGGTCATATGCCAAAGTACGAAGAGCCTGGTCCAGCAGGGGCAGCGGGGGCAGCTGCAATGAACGGTGCTGCTGGAGAAGATGTATTTACAGTGAGTGACCCAACATTTGCTCCGAGGGGGGTGTTTCACAAAGACTTAGATCGACTTTAAGCTAGACTTAACTATGGCAGGCCATTCATGCCACTGGTTGCTCTCACCATTGGTCTCTCAATTATGATCTGTAGATAATAGTTTTCCTTCAATAATGAACTATCGAAAAATGTAAATTCTGTAGATTTGTGACTGTGATTTGTACGTCCCTTGAGAGACCAATGCCAGTAAATGGTGAGAGAAAACAGTGGCGGGAACAACCTGCCGTAGTTAAGTCCAACTTAAAGTCGATCTTAGCCTTTGTGAAACACCCCCCTGGTGACGTTTTTTCAGAGCTTTAATCTGTCAGAGTAAGAGGTTTCGGTTATATTCTTTGTTTTAGGTCATGTTGAGGGGTATGGTAGATTTCAGGCAAAGGTATCAGTTATAGTGTTGGCTACATTATTAAAGTTAGAAATTCATTATTTGACATTTGTTCAGAGCTTTACTCCGTCAGAGACAGAGGTTTTGGTTTGCAATCTTCTTTTATGTTGTGTGAAGGAGTATGGTAGCTTTTGTGGGCAAAAGTATCAGTTATATAGTGTTGGCTACATTGTTAAAGTTAAACAAATTAATTATTTGTTTAGAACTTTACTCCATCAGAGACAGTTTTGGTTTGCAATCATGTTTTAGGTCATGTTAAGGGCTATGGTAGGTTTTATGGGCAAAGGTATCAATTATAATGTTAGCGTCATTGTTAAAGTTAGAAATTCATTGTTTGATATGGCCACATTGCTCTGGATATATATGTTCCGAGCTTTATTATGCCTCCGTTACGAAGTAGCCGGAGGCATTATGTTTTCGGGTTGTCCGTCCGTCCGTACGTCCCGTTCTCGTGATCGCGTTATCTGAAGAACCGATCAATGGATTCCTGCCAAACTTTGGTCATGTATGTATACTGCAGAGCCGATGAACTGATTAGATTTTGGGGTCACGAGGTCAAAGGTCAAAGGTCACATTGCTCATTATGTATGCAAAAACGGCTCGTGATCGCGTTATCTGAAGAACCGATTGATGGATTCCTGCCAAACTTTGGTCATGTATGTATCTTGCAGAGCCGATGAACTGATTAGATTTTGGGGTCACGAAGTCAAAGGTCAAAGGTCACAGGGCTCATTATGTATGCAAAAACGGCTCGTGATCGCGTTATCTGAAGAACCGATTGATGGATTCCTGCCAAACTTTGGTCATGTATGTATCTTGCAGAGACGATGAACTGATTAGATTTTGGGGTCACGTGGTCAAAGGTCAAAGGTCACAGGGCTCATTATTTATGCAAAAACAGCTCGTGATCGCCTTATCTCAAGAACCAATTGATGGATTCCTGCCAAACTTAGGTTATGTATGTTACTTGCAGAGCCAATGAACTGAGTAGATTCTTGGGTCATGAGGTCAAAGGTCAAAGGTCATGGGCTCATTATGTATGCAAAAATAGTTTGTGAACGCATTCTCATTAGAACTGACAAATGGATTACTATTTAACTCAGGACATCTTGCAGAGCCAATGAACTGAGTAGAATTTAGGGTCATGAGGTCAAAGATCAAAGGGTCATATATGTATATGAGAAATTGCTTGTAATCACGATATTCTGAGAACCTGTTAATGGATTACAATTGAACCTGAATTTGAAAAATTTCTTCTGTTTTGGTTTGTAAAATTGCTCTATGACGGAGGCATCATTTTCGACTGCGCGCAGTCGAAGTTCCATCTAGTTTTATCAAAGATTCAGGCCTTGGTGTTGCTATTGTGTTTCAGGTCAGGATGAGAGGGGTAGGTCTTATGGTAATGTATAGCATTGGCTCCAAATTACACCTGCATGAGATATTGTCTCTGCCAAGCAATTATCGTCTTACAATCATGTTACAACAATTACAATCATACCTTGTTCCCCCTCCCCCTCCTCCCTCCCCCCCCCCCCTCTGTCTGTCTATATAAATGTCCTACAATCATGTTGAGATACATACAGTATGTTCTACACTTTATTATTTCTCCTCTCTTCCTTGCTCACCCTCCTCCTTCTCCTCCCTCCCTCCGTCCTCCTCCCTCCCTCCGTCCTCCTCCCTCCCCTCTGTCTGTCTATATAAATGTCCTACAATCATGTTGAGATACATACCGGTATGTTCTCCATCTTTTTATTTCCCCTCTCTCCCTTGCTCCCCCACCCTCCCTCCTCCCCTCTATGTCTGCCTGTCTGTCTTTCAATCCCTCCATCTTTATCTCTCTTCCAAGGTGATAATTTTTATGAATCTTTCATAGTTTTCTTGTTTTTTATGTTTCCCCTCCATTTAGAATATTCCTACATTTTACAGTGCACAGGGAACGGTAATATCTGCAGAAGAAGCAGGTAAGTTGATAATGAAAATAAAATAAATAATCATTTGGATTTAGACAGCAGTTACTTTGTGTGAGATAGTATTGTAGAGAAAATGACAGAAAGAAAGAGATATATATAGAGAGAGAGAGAGAGATAGAAAGAAGGTGGGTGGGCAAATGTGTAAACTTTCACCGTAGTTTTAATCCTATATTGTGATGAGAAGAAAAATCAGTTAAATTTGATTGCACTGTCACATCACCAAATATAATAAAGTGGTGTTGATTGTCCTTTTTTGATGTTGAAATGACTTGATATGTTCTTTAGTAGTTCTTGCTGTTCGTGTAGAAAGTTGACTTTTACTTTGTTATTGTGCAGGTTTCAACCCAGAGCTGTTTAATCCTGAGGACTATTCCTACGAAGATGAAACCGACCCCAACAATCTGAACTTTGACCCTGCCTATGATCAATATGGCTGGCAACCTGAATTAGGGTGAGTTGAGTGGTTCTTTAAAGATATTTGGTTGTATTTTCAAGAATGCCTGTATTAGAATTGTTTGAATGAAAGTGGTGTGTTATGTGATTGGTTATGTCACACCCGGTCCACCACAATTTGATTGTAGTATAGCCTTGTCTCTTGTCTCATTTTACCTTCTCACCTTCCCCCTCCCTTTCTTTCTTCTCTCTATCTCTTTCTCTCTCTCTCTTCCCACTCTATTCCTCCATCTATCTCTTCATCTTTCTTACCATTTTTTAATCCCACTCTCCCTAGTTTTAGTCTATCCCTCACTGTCTTTCTCTCTTTCATTCACTATCCCCCTGTGTCTCATTATTGACCCCACCCCTGAGTTTAGTTTGTAATTTGTCTCTCTTTCTTTCTGTCTCTGTCTATCTTTCTGTCTCTCTCTCTCTGTCTCTCTCTCCCTCTCTCTCTGTCTCTGTCTGTCTGTCTGTCTGTCTCTCTCTGTCTTTCTCTCTGTCTCTCTCCCTATCTCTCTCTCCTTTTTTCTTTTGATACTATTGCATTAGGGTATCATGATTTGTGCTCTCATATTCATTTCCATGACATTTAGTCCCAAATCTTTTGAACAAATCTCCACTTTTTCTCTTTAAAAATAAAATTTTCCTTGTTTTTTTGCTTCCTCTCCCTCATGCAGGTCGGGTCCGGAGTCCGGAGTAACGCAAGACATGGCCGATGCTTACGAGTTTTTCCTGAGGGAAACGGGCCAGGAGGACCAATCGGGACAGACGTGGGCTTATGAATGAGGTCATGTGACCGTTGTCCCTGTGATCATGTGACTGTTGTCCCCATGATCATGTGACTCTCAAGGACAGAGTGTCGGTTCAATTGAGAACTGCTTGCTTGAGGATAGCGACTTCCCACCTGGGCCCCATTTCACAAAACTTTTCATCAGTGACATATGACAGTTTTTGTTATAAGCTACTGAAATCCTTGCTTCTGATTGGTTTTCAGCAGATTTTTGTCACTAATATTTGTCATTTGTCATTGAAAAATGGCTTTGTGAAACACCCACCTGTTGTCTCGGAAGGAAGTCGGAAGGGACTATAATCCATGCGCACATGTTGCCGATCTTCAAGGATGTCTTTGGAATCAGCAACAACCTTAAACAGTACGGTTAAAGAGTACAAACAATGTGACTGCACTTTCTTCACTCATCAGTATTCTGTACTTTGATGTGTTCCAACGTGTCTACTGTCTACAGGTGCTTCTGTGTTCACTTAATACCTCTTCGAAAGAAAGAAATGAACAAAATCTACTTACAAAAGTATATATATTTAAATCCCAGTACATATATGTGCACTTGCACCTATGTAAATTTTTTTGAGAATCAATCAATTAATTGTGTCTGAGTTAGTGCACTTTTGGCTCAGAACAGACAAAAAATATATATATAATTGTGCACACTGTGTGCATGAATGAATCTGGGTTATAATGATATCTGTAGAGCATAAATAAGAAGATATTCTGTTATTGAGTGCCATATAAATCCAATTTTATTTATTATTATTATTAATTCTTGATAAGGTTAGATTTCTATAACGTTACGTAAGACATCTGGACAGATCAAACTAAAAGAGGATACAAACTTCAAAGCAGGGACACATGAAGATGAAGAATACTTTGTAGGGTGATCCAATTCCTTTATCATACATAGTATGATTGACATTAAATATTTTTTTATTACAATGGATAGAGAAAGAGAGAGAAGAAAAGAATGGAAATAAGAAGAGAAGACAAAAGTAATAACTACAAAATATTTGAAAAAAACAAAGACATTTATTGGACTTTACTGAACTCATAGAAATAAGTTCAGTCTATTTTTCTCCTTTTTACCTCTATTTTGTCAATGTTTGGTTATTCTTCATATACATGTAGGTCCATAGATAAATCTTATTCTGTTCCTGTCATCCGTATTTCCCAAGAATGATTGTAACATAAGGCAATAACATTGACTGCCCTCCCCCCCCCCTTCCAAAAAAAAAAAGAGAAGCTCAACATTTATAATCAAGGGGAAACTTTTCTGTAAGAACAAGCAGTGGATTTTACCATATATTACTGAAATGGGTATACCACGTACATTGCGTATGTTTGTAGATATATGTATGTAAATGAAGATAAAAGTGCAATTTGATACACAGGTATATAATGGCGTATATTTGTTTTTCAATATATGTTGGTTGTCATTCAAGGATTTTGAAGAAGTCACAGCATTTTGAATATTTCACAATAACAGAAAATCATTTTCTATGGTTCATTGGCTTAGCAAAAGGTGGGGAAGGGGAAAGTTAGGTTTATATGCCCATTTCACATTCTGTTGGCACTTTGAATGTGATGGAGGCGCAATGGCTCAGTTGGTAGGACAGTGGTCTTGTAACCTGGAGGTCCCAAGTCGGTGTGCTAAAGGCATTAATACTCATCAATAAAATTGGAATATTTTGTAATTGAACTTTCATTTTTTACCCTTATGATAAGCATGATCAATAATTTGTTGGCAATTTTATTTATTCTGAGAATTACCATGATAAGCCTGTTGGCCTTTGTTATTCCCACCATATTATGAGTACTGGTAGTACATTTTTCTTTTGTATCTTTGTTATATGTATACACATGTTGATTGTATTTCTTTGTTTTTTAACCAAATGAGGAAGTGAACTTTAAAACAGTAAACGGTCTCTCGAAGAGGACTTAAAGCCATTTGTTCCCCTGGTTGCCTACTTACAAGCAATTACTTGCTGTCTCAGCAAACGGGTAATAACAAACCAAAAAAGCAATGTGTATTAATCCCGTTAATTTTCTCAGTCTGTCACTTGGATTGCCCCCCCCCCCCCTTCCCCCTCCCCACACACACAAAAAGAAAAAGATACAAAATTGAAAAGGCTGCTTACAGTAATGAGTACTTGTACTAATCTTTTCCTTTTTTAACCAAGTTTTCTGAAAAGTTTTGGCAAAGGATCTGATAAGAAATGTGCCGTCCACCATGTTGGTAAAGAGTAAGGAAAGACCTCATTCTTAATCACCCTCTTTGACGACTAATATGCTGTATTGGATGTTACAATATTATTGCACCATTTCTTGCCTTGTGTATATACTTCAATTATAAAAAATAAGGCAATGGTATTACATTTTTCAAGTTTTTAAATTGAGCATGGTAAGCTCTTCTAAACACAATTTGTTGTTCACATCATTATAGGCGAAACAATCATTTGGCGTGTTTGAAGAAAGATGGCTATCTTTTTTTCTGAGTGTTTCTGAGTTTTCTAAATGCACTTTTGGAAAATGAAAAAAATGACCTACAAATCTATTTATTCAGATAACTATTTCATGCAGTTAATGCTTTCAGTGCTTGTGTTCCAAGCACCTTAAATGGATCTTTTTCACCATATCCCCCCCCCCCCTAAAAAATGGTGAAAAAAGGGTGCATTAACCTGTAAATAAAACAGTACCGGTAGGTGGTCAAGTAAAAAGAAATATTCCTTTAAGAAAAAAAAGGGCTTGTTTAGATATGACGTTGGCAAAACCGGTAGTGGTAAAATTGCGGTTCAGGGTTTTGGGTGCAAAATATCCATTAAATATTGTTTAAATATTGCCTCCAGAGCTTTAGATGACTTAGTTGGCTTAGTGAACATGCGCAAATCCTTGGTTGCGTGGTTGCCGCTCATTTACATGTTAAAAAGTCGGGGCCTTCCTTGCAGTGGTTATAACGCACCAATTCTGAACGAGCCTTTAGTTTCCTTTGCATTAATGTCCTGGTTTTCCATTTTTGTTTTGTTACTGAGACGTTGTGGACAGACACATCTTCCGTTGTAAATTTCAAGCAAGCAATTCAGTACGTGCTATGATGAGGTTCTGAAATCTCGGTACTAAATCATATCTCTCAGCTGTAACAGTTCCGAACTTCATTTTCCTTTGTTCGAGTTGGGCATTGCCATTATGATTTTTAGGTAGTAATAACATTACTGAAAATAATATATGTATTGTTTACCCAGGGTAGCCTCATGAGTATTAATACTGTTCCCCCTGGCGGTCCTGCAATTAGTTTCAGCTAGATATCAAGCTTCTTGCTTTTTTCTCTACCAAATTGCTCGAGATATTAAGCTCAAGCCAGTTTCAAAACCCCCCAAAAAATTGCAGGGTAGTTTTTCAGCTCGAGAGAATGAAGACACCCCTGCCGATGCTATGCTCATATGAACTTCCATACCAGTATTATGGTGTGGTAAATTTATTTTCAAACCTTGTATGTTTTCTGGCCCATAGGCAAGGGTCTTCCACTGGACAGTAAGTTGACCAATATCTGTATTTACGGCATATCTGTACAAAATGTAGGAATTGCAATTTTTAAATGTGAAAAATTAGAAATCTGTATAAATTTGTACAGCAACTTGTTTGTATTAAAAAATAAAGTTTTCTTTCTTTTGAACAATTTTTGAGTTTACCGAGGTTGTAGAACGGAATACATGTTTTTTTTATTTTGCGGGAGAGAGAGAGAATACACTGAAGAAGTGAAATCAATATGTTGAGTTCCACAGGAAGGGAAAGAGAGCCAGAAAAGGGAAGAAAGAAAGAGAGAGAGAGAGAAATATAGAAAACAGATAGAAAACCTGAACTATGAGAAAAAATAACTTGCAATGATAAAAACAGACGACATTCATCTGATCTCTCAGAATCTCACACCGATAATGATTGATCAACAGATGTTCCCTATCTCCTGAATGTGTAGTCTAAACTCACTTCTCTCTCTCCCTCCCCCTCTCGCTCTCTTTCTCTCTCTCCCTTCCTCCCCCTCTCTCTCTTTCTCTCTCGCTCCCCCCCCCCCCCCTCTCTCTTCCCTTTTCTCTCTCCATCTCTCTCTCTCTCTCTCCCTCCCTGCGTTTGACCTCTTTTCACTAGTGGTGTCAAGCCATCAAAACTTGTTCTCCTTTCCTGATCACACTAATCGCCATATCTTTCTGCATTTGTGAAAATTCAACAATTAATTTTAATTGTACCAGAGTCACATGTACTTAATAACAGCCAAATTTTAAGACCAAGCCATTGAATTAAACAACCCATAGCAGTTTATTATCACCATAGTAGGCATATTCTTTTATATTTTGATCTAGAATGCTCTGAATAACAAAATAAACATGCGCAGAAAGTGTGAAAATCATTGACAAATGTGAGTTCACTTCTGTTGCAGTACATTGAGCCGTTCATGAATAAGAGAAATGTAATCCTAAATAATAATTGAAGTCTCTAAAGTGGCAATGCGGAGTGACATATATAAATAATCCTGATTTAGATGATCGAATTGGCAATTTCTTGTTGATCTTTTTGCAATTTTCATTCACTCTGCTTCATTTCATGTACATTTTATTTTAATCTTTTTTAACTATGGAAGAGTGGAAATTCAAATTGTTGCCGATTCAAGGAGGAAAGCTAATTTATATAATTTGGGTTAATAAACTTTGTCTTCTCGCAAAGCCATATAACCTTGGTTGCATAATACACTGCAAAGATACATGTACTTCTTTGTGCTCTTTAGAAATGACATATGATTGATTAAGCGAGGGGGTGTTTGAAGGGCTCTTCCTACTTTTAAACAAGTTGCTCTAAACAGAAGCTGAAATCTTGGGTGAATTTTTTTAAATATTTTTTTTTAATGATGACCTAAAGTGTGGTATGCTTCACATTTCCCCGTCTTTCTGCTTTTATCAAAAACCACCTTAATATCAGGATAGACTTCCATCCCTTTAACATCCCATTCAAACAAGGCCGACCAGGGTCGGGTGTAGGCTTATGCAAAGAACAGACCAATATACTAACTCCCATTTTGTGAGTCTATCTCCAGACCAATAAGGTTACATTGTGGAGAGACACATCCACTGTTGTAAATTTCAAGCTAGAAATTCAGTACGTGCTATGACAAGGTTCTGAAATCACATCATTAAATTGTATCTCTCAGCTGTAGCAGAATTTCATTTTACTTTGTTTGCGTTTTGTATTATGATTTTAAGATAATAATAATAATAATGATATATATGTCTTGTTTACCCAGGGTAGCCTCATAAGTATTATTACTGTTCTCCCGAGGCTTTAATACTGTTCTCAATGAGGCTTTATAAATGACAATTCTGGGTATCTCTATAGTGTCTATGCCTGCAGACTGCAATCATCTACTTTATTCAAAAATATATCTCTATACAAATATAAAAGAAAATACACACGTTATCTCCATTTTAGTACGGGTTTATTGCCGTTTGGTCTACAACCAGTTTGTCTATTTCTCAATTGGTCTATTCCCATATGGTCTACACCCAGCCCTTCTACTATCCACAAGGTCTAATAATCCTTTCCTCTATTTATCATCTGGTCTAATGACCATTTAGGCTAATAGACATTTGGTCTAATCTCCAATAAGTCTACTAACTACCCATTTGGTCTATTGCTCATTAGTCTAATTTCTAGTAGGTCACTAGGTCTAATTCCCAATTTGTCTAATGATGCCCATTTTATCTACTATTCATATGGTCTAAAGATCATTTAATCATAAATAATACTAATCATCTAATGATTATTAGACCTTATGGCTAGTAGACGAAATGGGCACTAGCCAAACTGGTTATTAGACTAAATGAATAATGGACCAGATGGGTAGTAGACTTACCAGAGAATAGCCAACATGGAAATTAGACCAAATGGCTATTAGTAAAAACGTTCATTAGACCGAATGATAAGTAGACAAAATGATGATTAGACATTGTGGACAGCAGACTAATGTCATAAGTAGGGAATAGACTAATTGGGTAGTAGACAATTCACCTTTAGTACCTACATGTACATGTATCAAAAAGCATTATTGCTCATCCTCACTACCACTACTGGATGAATAGCATGAAACCAATGAGAGTGAGCTTTGATAGAGACTATCTGTTCTTGAAACTTCTCCCTCGCCTAATACAACATTTAAACTGGGTGAGACGTGTTCACATGTAGAAGTCTTGGGTACTGCGCTTGTCTCTATCGGTTCAGAGGTTCCTATCCCATTGTGTGAACAAGGCCCTAAATTGCCAGATCCATTAGAATCACTCTGTACATCTGCAGTGTAGCAAGGGTTCTCTCTGATGCTGAGTGTACTTTGCGTGTGGCTCGGTGAGGATGCGTTCATGTTTGATGTTGAGAATTTTCTGGTACAAACGTTCAGTTTCCCTGTAGTTCTTTCTGAGGTTTGAACACAGCATGATGGTGAGCTTGAGGTGCTACTTGGTGGATTCTGCAGTGCCTCTACACTGGGATCCTCCAGGCTTTGCTGTGTTGACGGTGTGGAGGACGTTCCCGCTGGTGATACGTATTCTGCTTTCGTCTCTTCTGGCGTATCATCACGCACCCCTTGTATACCTTCAGTATCATCTACTTCTAATCCATCAAGGTTTGCATCTCTGCCCACCTTGCCGCGAAAGACAGATTCCTCTCTAGCGACGATTCCTTCTGAAGCTGATCGACCACATCCACCTTCTGCAGTCTCCGACCCACCACCGGACATCTTGGACCTCTTATGTAATTCATGACTAACAGCTGAGGCGTCATCATCATTGCGTTTGCGTTTTCTTTTCACGACGATTCCTGTAGTCCCACATATCAAGGATTTTGTTGTTCTCCCAAACCACTCTTTGGCAGAAGCCTTCAGGCCACTGCTGCTCCTGCTGCTGTTTCTCTTGGACCCTGACGACCCAAAGACCGATGCCATCTTAATGACCTTGTTGATAAGTGTTTGCTGTGCTCCAGAGGATTTCTTGCTGGAGGAGGAGGATGGTGATGACTGGGACGTGGAAGAACGAGGAGAAATTTCGATGCTGTTGGGAGAGCTCACCGTGGATGGGGCAAATATGTTTCTGTTCTGGATCGACTCCCGCTTTTGTTCCCTCTTTTCCTCGTAAGCTGAAATGAAGATTCAGAGTTACAAGAATGCCATGTCATTAACCAGTATAATCAAGGCCTTTGAAGTCATTTTTTAGACAATCATAATCTATCAAAACATTAAAGAGGTGAGAAAATGACCATAAAAAAAACTTGAATCAACATTCTGGAATACAGTGTCAAAACTTCTGTTTTCCTAAACTGCAATAAATCTGTGGTCAAAGAAGAGACTGATGTGATGTAAATCATATATTTTAACGACTAATAAAATCAAAACATAAATTTAAGCCTCTACCAGTACATGCATCTCCCAAGTGGCACTGGTAGTTCCTTTCAGAGCAAGCTTTAAGACTCCTGCCACTATCCCAAACATATCGATAAGTATGAGTGAGAACATGGTACAAACTACAGAGAGTCAACAATAGACCAGTTTACTAACATATTCAAATTTATGGATGTTTCTTTCCTGGGGACCTAGTGACGAATTATTCCATTAACCTGTTACAGTCAAACCTTGTCTATAGCAACCGCCCAAAGGAAACACATTTACAATGTAGTACATTGAGAAACCATAATCAAAGGAAATAAAAAAATATGGTCTTTGTAGACAGGTGGTCACTAAAGCAGGTTTGACTGTATTAATGAATGAACTACAATCACTATCAACATAACTGACAAAGAAAGCGGACAAAATATACAGTTCCTCAGGTAGATAAAGGAACATCCCTTCACTGCTATTATGTAAAAATGTGTATAACAGGTGTCACATGCATATTCACCTGTTCTACACATTTTTACATAATAGCAATGAAGGGATGCTCCTTTGTCTACCTGAGGAACTGTATATTTTGTCCGCTTTCTTTGTCCGTCATGTTCATAGTGAATACTTGTAATCCAGTCTGCATATATTACTTGTTCCTATGTTGGGCAAGCCTTGGACAAGCTTTCGGGTTGTCAATATCAACCTTTGTTTATAAAGTATGCATAAAATGTGAATTTGTTAGTAAACCGGTCTATTGAGGTAAACTTACATCCTGGAACTGAGAATTTGAGAAGAGAAGCTAATTTCTTGTCCTCCTCAGACTCTGGTACAAGATCAATCTCCAACGATGACTTTGACAGGAGAGCATTGTCACTGGCCGCTATAGCCAAGAGCTCTTTCTTCTCCACCTAGTCATGACAATGTAAAGAACATTGGATTAAAAGAATGATAGGAACATACATGCTACATTCCCTTTAAAGCACAAAGACACAAACTATTGAATACTACACATAACAATTCCCTGCTTAGTATTAGAAAAAACAAAGAAAAAATCCAGGATTGCAATATTTTCTTGCAATATGAATTTGCAGATATTCATGATGTTTCTCTTTACTCCTATGAACTATAAAATAAAATCAAACAAATTTCATATCTAGAAAGAATCATTTTGCAAAAAATGCTTCAGAAAACATATTTAATAAAGAATCATGATGTGTTTTTGGGGAAAACTGTAAACTTCAATAGTGCCCTTTGCTTTAAGGGAGTTTAGTGGACAAAATAAAATAAATAAGGAGTGATTCGACCTTGGTCTTCCTTCCAAGAAATGTTTATGTTTACCCTAAACTTCTTCCTGAGAGCCTGGCTCTGGGCGTAGTCGTCTTTTTTGGCAGACTGGATCTCGGCAATCTTCCCGAGAGATGGAGCGGCCTTCTTCAGCTTCTTCGTATCATCGACGCCATGCTCTAACTTATACATAGCATCCCGGGATAACTTCTTCACAGCTTCCCTGTCTGCGTATAAAACATTAAATATAAAGTCATACTGTGAATACAGGGTCCCAACATACACTTTGTACTTTAAACATTACAAGGCATATGGCAGGGGGGGGGGGGGGGGAGTGGCACTTCCATGCTCCCCCTCCCCCCAAAAGCAAAGAGCAACAGAAAAGGAGCAAGAAAAGGAAGTGACAGGGAAATGAAGAGGGGCAAGTGAGACATATTTCTTTAAGGGGGTGGGGGGAGGGGGGGGGGGGGGGAGATATGCTAATAAAGGAAAAGAATGGAGAGCTAAAATGGAGAAAAGCAAGAGAGAAAGTGCAATAAAAGGGACATAAAAATGCTGATACAAATAAGGGAGATCCAATGAAATCATGATTCAAAGCTTAATTTTCATTTTACAATTTCTGGCATGAAACACAATATGGTCTTGTAGCAAAAACAGGAAAATTGTGCACAGAATCTTAGCTCTTTCTACTCATGCATCTGGTAAACATATACCGGTATATGCTTAGGGCTCTGAATTCAACATTATTGAACCGAACCACATGAATTGAAATAAGTAAATAACGGTCTTGAAAGGGATAAAAGTCATAAAACTATTACAATTACATGAAATATTTCATCATATATGCAGAGCTTAAATGCAATAAATAAATTTTAAACCATAACTTTTTAATATTTATTTTTAACATGAATATGAGGATCTGACACATTGGAATCAATACACTTCATTTAAGAAATAGTTTTTGATGGGTAACAAATTTTGTTTAAGAAATTCATGTTTCATTCAGGGTTAAATCCAGAATGGCGATTTTCAATTTGTTTCATTTAAACCATGTGTTGGAGTTAATTAAAGCATTGTGTTTAGAGAAAAAGCGATTTCCTCCCTTTTTTCTTCTTCAATAAATTATAAACATTGGAAAAGATGAAACAATATATGCTCTTCTTAGCAGTTAATGTGATTCGCATTGAATTAGGATTGTTAAAGTGTTTTTGACGTTCCCCAAAAAGGACGGTCGACTGAAGTTTCATTCCAAAAGGGACTAAATCCACAAAAATAAAAATCATAAAACTTTAAGGAAAAGTAGAGTTCACTGGTAGATTTTCTAAAGATAATCAAAATGACGTGAGGCAAAGAAGTGACAAGAGAAAGTGATAAATAAAAAATCCTTGATTTACTTGAAAACGCTAAAAATGGATTTACTTCCTTTTAAAGGCCTGCTGCACTAGTTCAGCCGGAAGGGATTAGACCACCCATCTAGCCAGCGAGGTCACTGTGACAGGTGGCTATCTCATAACTCGGCTCTCAATTAACATAAGAAAAAGAGGATCATGGGGGACCAACAGGCACCGATTGAGGAAGTTTTCTACATAGAAGGAGCAAGTAGCTACAAGTAGTACAATGTGGCTTTAAATTAAATTAATCGGTCATTAACCTACCCTCAGTCAGGACCTGTTCATTCTCAGCCATGTCCCATTTCTGGTTCTTGCGCTGAGCCCCGCTAGTGATGGTGTAGTCAAAGTTCTTGGGGTCGGTTTCCATGACGATGTAGTTATCACAAAGGTGACACTTCATCTTGAACTCGTAGATGGGAGTGGTGTAATACTTTCCCACCTTCTTCTTCTCTGCGTTGTATCTCACACCTGGATATCAAAACAGAAGTTAACAAGAGAATGAAAATTCATTTAAAAGTCTGAACTTGCAAAATTGTAAGAGGTCTATTAACACTATGAATATGACGGACAAAGAAAGCGGACAAAATATACAGTTCCTCAGGTAGACAAAGGAACATCCCTTCACTGCTATTATGTAAAAAGGTGAATATGCATGTGACACCTGTTCTACACATTTTTACATAATAGCAGTAAAGGGATGTTCCTTTGTCTACCTGAGGAACTGTATATTTTGTCCGCTTTCTTTTTCAGTCATGTTCATAGTGTAATTTCACTAAAGAATAACAGATTTCAACCCTTTTAAAAATCTTTTAAAGCTTGCATTTTTAAATATTCAACAAAGCCCCTAATTCAACCAGTCCTCCTTTCATTCATGAGTTACAAAAAAACACATCCCTCAAAAAAAACAAAAAAAAAATTACAAGGAATATGAATAATTCAGTTGTTAACTGTACATGAAAAAATAATTTAAAAAAAATGAGGGAAAAAAAATAAATTCAGCTAGGCATTCCCAACTCAAAAACTTACCCATGCCGACATGATTTCCGCATCCCCCACACCAGATGTTGTAGGGCATCTCAAAACGGATCACCAAGATGCCCTGGCTCAGTTTCTTGGCCCTCTCTCTCAGCGGGTGAGAGTTGCGGTACTTGTTGATGCTCTTGTGCTTGGCCGGATCGAAGTCCGGCGGATAGTACCGGTTCACTTGCTTCCTCTCCGCCTAGAAAAAGGTGGGGACAAGAAATTAATGATAATGAGGACAAAAGATCAAATAGGAAAAGAGATAGGACATATTGCAAATTTATTCTAATAAGGTGGCAGATCAGGGACTACCCAAAGTAAATATGATTCCTTGTTTGTCATCTAGTTCTTTTGAAATTGGGGGTAGAGTGGGGATTCAATTTCTCCTAACAATTTTCCTTGGTATAGCAAATTAGCAATGATATATATGAAATAATGCTATGAAAGTATATCACGCATGTGTGATTATTTAACAATGATATATCTATATATGAAATAATGCTATAAAAGTATATCACGCATGTGTGATCATTTATGATCTAGTATTTTCTTCTTCTTCTCCTTTACTTCAGATTACTGACCAACACCCCCCAAAAGAGGTTTAACAGACAGGATTGGGTGCGATGTTGGAAAGAGAGAGAGGTTTGGATAAATGTTATTTCGCTCAGTAAGGTGGTTGTGGACTGCTATTTTAAACTTATTTTTGGTGTATGGTGTATGATTTAAAGTAGTAAAGGTAAGGTATTCCAGTCTGTGTTTTTTTGTGTCTTATATCATTGCTCTTCTCCTATAGAACTACATCTAGTTGACTGGGAAGAAATGTAGTCTGTGGAACGTGTATTCACCATTTGGCGCGCACTGGGGGTTCGCTAAATTTAGCGAACTCTGTGCATGCGCCTTCGTATACTATACTAATCGCTATTATCGTAAAGTACCAAACTGGCAAAGCAAAACATTTTTTTATGTGTATACGGCGTGTCTCTGCATTTCAGACGGAACTAACGGCGCGAACTCTTGTAAGAGGTCAGCGTTTTTGTAATGCACCTTCATTAATTATCATCGGAACACCAGGAAGCAAATGGCTACCACTCTGGTAGCTATATCTCACATTTTAAAATTAATGTATTGACCGATTTCAAAGTGCTTTTTAATTTTATGAGAAGAACAACGATTCCTCTAGCGAACTCTGAAGCAACGGTGCAATGGAAGGAATGATTTCTGACACATTTTAGAGTTTGTTTAGCTGCCTCTTCACGCAAGGGTATGGCTACTATGGCCTTTAGCTTTATGGATGCTAACTAACAGAAGGGGCGCTGGTCCGAGAATGAGGATCGTCTGCAACTCCGCATAAAACAAGGATATCCTCGTAAACGCTGACTAGCTATTCACGTCCTAAAGGATAAGGATCTTTTTTTTTGTAATAAAACATGCAGATTGGAGGTAAGAATCGTCTGCGACAATGTGGACGAGTCTTATTTTGCGTCCGTCCACGTTTACGAAGACGATCCTTATTCTCGGACCAGCGCACCTACTGATTAAGGCCAAGTGATATCAATATCATATTTTACATTATCACTTAGGCTATGTGAGTGTGAGTTTCGAGAAACGGGCCCCTGTAGCAGTACTGGCTGTACTGTAGCCGAGCTGCGTTGCTCACCAGGACACCCTGACGTGACCCAGGCCCATGGCCATGCATGCATGGTGTGATGACTAACGGGTAAAGCACGGGTGATAAAAGGCGGTGCTGCTGCTGGCATCCATATTCACAGGCACTGTCATAAATCTAACAAAATTAAACATCAACGATTCCCGGCCCCGTCATTCAGTTTTAATATTACGACTAGATTCAGTTAAGAGGTTGTGCCTGAATGCTTCCACCATTTTATAACTCCATTAAATGTTGGATATCTAAAAAGCACTGGTATTTACTTACCATTTTTGCAAATTTTGAGCTTTTTCACAGGTTAGAAAAAAGGTCCACTGTCAAGGATTCCGTCGTCGATCGATCACCTAGCGCTGGGAAAATGAGACGTATGGTAAGCCAGAAGATTACCTTTTTTCTTCTTTCGCTTACCATACATAAAAATCTAAATAAATACACGAATATATAAATCAGATTAAAGCATCATATTAGAAAAGATAGAAGTAAATCAAGTAACAGTCAGAGTAAGCAAGGGCACCAACAACCATGGTTTGATACTGAATGTAGGGAAGCTCGGAAGAAATATTTGAATGTTAAAAATATATGGCAGAGGAAGGTAAAATTGTTTAGGAACTCCCGTGTTGATTCAAGTGATTATGATGGTGCAAGGAAATCTTATAGGAATTTGTTATGTTGTAAAAAGAGGTCATATTTTCAGGACTTGAATAAATCTTTACTTTCATTGCGGGAAAAAAAGTCCAAAGGAATATTGGCAGCTACTGAATAAAATTGTAAGAATGAACATAAGGGGAAAGTTATTGTCAATGTTTCATTGAAGGATTTTAAAAATCATTTTAGTCGTTTATTATAGGGAGATTGATGAGCCATACATGCAGAACCCAAAATTGTTATATTAAGAGTTATCTCAGGCAAATGTTCGTCTAGATGTTCCTATTACTTTGAAGGTAGTTGAGATAATGATTAAGAAGCTTAAGAATACTAAAACTTGAGGAAAGGACTCTATTAGAAATGAGTTCCTTAACAGTCGCTCACTGGAGATTCTCCAGATTGTAGGCTAATAAAGATGTATAAAGTTGTAATATGGATTCTGGTATTGTCCCAATGAGAATTAATGGTGTAAATAATTATTCCTATATTTAAGAATAGGGGCGAGAATTCAAACATCGATAATTATATAAGCATTACTTTATTGTCTTGCTTAGGTAAGCTGTTTACCAATGGCGGATCCATGGGGAGAGGGGGGGGGGGCGGCCCCCTCTCGTGGGGGAAAAAACAGATAAAAAACACGTTAATTTTACCTTTATTTGTTTTAAAAAAAGAAGACAAGTCCCCTCCCCTAGTGCTCAAGGGGGGGGGGGGGGGGGGTGCGATTTTCAAAGTTTCGTTGGCAAAAACAAAAAGAAATTAGTGCTCACAACCCCCCCCCCCCTCCACTGAGCAAAATATCGGCCGGCGGGATTTTCAAATTTTCGGGGGCACTTGAAAAAAATAGTGCTCCTTATCCCCCCCCCCCGCTTATTCACCGGCTCGCTGTTTCGCCGCTACATATTTCTCACGAATTGGGCCCCCTCTTTGGCCCCCTCTCCTGCCGCCGGCTGGATCCGCCCCTGCTCTTTGCTTTTCTTGCTTTTCGTTAACACGATAATTTATATATTGCATATAATAAAGGTTGAACCATAGGACACTTGGAGAGTGATGTTAAGAATGCTGGAAATATATCCTTATTAAACTTAGGTAAATCCGACGCAATCTGAAAATCATAATCGTTAATACAATTGGCAGCAGGCACGTACGCAGGGGGGGGGGGTTAGGGGGTTTAACCCCCCCTTTGATATTTTTATGTGTGTATTTTTAAGAAAACCCCCCTAAACCCCCCCCTTTTTTTCTTTTTCTTTTTAATTATAAAAAAAAAAATATGCCCATGGCTGACCTAACGAAGATGTCAAATTATCAAATTTCGAGACCAAACAAAAAAAAAGTGTCCCCCCCCTGTTACACCCACAAATGTAATAACGCCCACAAATGTAATAACGCCCACAAATGTAATAACACTTTACCCACAAATGTAATAACACCCACAAATGTAATAACACTTTACCCACAAATGTAATAATTTCACCCACAAATGTAATAACCACTTTACCCACAAATGTAATAATTTTGAATCAACCACAAATGGGGGTGTTACACCCACAAATGTAATAACGCCCACAAATGTAATAACACTTTACCCACACATGTAATAACACCCACAAATGTAATAACACTTTACCCACAAATGTAATAATTTCACCCACATTTGTGGGTAAAGTGTTGATTACATTTGTGGGCGTTATTACATTTGTGGGTGTAACACCCCCATTTGTGGTTGATTCAAAATTATTACATTTGTGGGTAAAGTGGTTATTACATTTGTGGATGAAATTATTACATTTGTGGGTATAGTGTTATTACATTTGTGGGTGTTATTACATTTGTGGGTAAAGTGTTATTACATTTGTGGGCGTTATTACATTTGTGGGTGTAACACCCCCCCCCCCCCCCCTCCCGCTTATTCAGCGGCTGGCCGCAGTCGTTGCGATTTTTTTGGGACAAAAAAAAAAAATGTCCTCTTACCCCCTCCCGCTTATGCGAAATTTTCGGCCCGATTTCAAAATGTTAAACCCCCCCCCCCTTGAAAAAATCCTGCGTACGCCACTGATTGGCAGCCTCTTTAATTTCTGTTTTGGTCATCTTTAGAGAGGCCCGATATATTACTAGGACATCGACATTGTAATAATTAATACATTAGATAAAAGAATAATCGGGATTTCATAAGACTGTTCACGATGAACAGATGACATGAATTTCATTTGCTTCAAATTTCTAGGACAGCTCTCCTACGAGGTGTAATTAAAGGCTGTATCCGACAGTCAATTTTATCCGTAACGAATTCCTTATAGCTTCCTTGACCCTGATCTTTTCAACTAATGACTAATGTGCGTGTGTGTGTGTGTGTGTGTGTGAGAGAGCGAGAGGGAGAGAGAGAGAGAGAGAGAGAGAGGGAGAAAGAGATAGAGAGAGAGAAAACGATGCCATCCATTATTCTACCAAAGCAAAATCATTCAAGCGGGATGCATTATTGGAATTCAATTAGACAAGTATTCATAAAATATTCACACTTTTTTTAATGCCGGCAATATTCATTAAGATAATGTGATGAAGATCGATATATGGGGCCTGTCACCACGAAATGAGTCCAGTTGGTCAAAATTTGTATTCCTGTTTTTAAGTATTATATGAATCTACATTAAGTAAGCTTTAAATTAAGGGGTCACACATTAAAATTGATAAATTATATCCAGAAATATGAACAAAAACCTAATTGGACTTTATAAACAATGGGATTACCCAGTTTTGAGATAATTAGGTGTAAAGTTAATGATGCGTAACATAGCCTATATTATTTGCCAAAAAATGTTAGAAGGAGATATTTTCGTGACCTAAGCTCTGGGGACATAAACTACAAGACATTAATAAGTCGATTTTTGGAAAAATCTTAAATGTGGTAGGTGGGTCAATTTTCAGTACATACACACTATACATCGCTATTACTAGGCCTACGATTGAGCCTAATGCGACACTGGACTCATTTCGTGGTGACTGGCCCCATATTAAACTGTCTGACAGTGCATAACGGTCTGTTATTTTTGTTCTGGTATCATGCGTCTCAATTTAACCAGCTTGTTTCTATGGTAACGCGCATTTCAACTATACAAAAATTTTCGATGGTATAAATATCCATCTCTTAATGCTATCTTAAAATTTCGATCCACTTTAATAACATGTTTATACATTATTTGACCAAAGCGAGAGCATTAAAGGTACTATGTCCCATTTACAGCCAACATCAAATTATGTAGAACTTTGCAGGAATTAAGAATATGTCACGTATGTCCTATCTGTGAAATGTTAACGTTAGCAGTGTCCTATTATTCAAATTATGCAAGGAAAACCGCTTACTTTCTAGACTTCACTGTAAATTTAAAGGACATGAGCAGTTGTCTACATCAATAACCCACTTCTTGTAATGGCCAAAATTAAACTGATTGAATCTTCACGCAGCACAAAATCTACGACCATTCGGTACAAGGGTCTAAAACATAAAACTATTTCTAATTTGATTGAATAAACCTTGAGGGCCACACCTCGCCATCGTGGTAATGAAGATCCATTAGATAGTGTGGTGTGGCAGGGTTAAGGGGGTCCCATGGGACTCATTTAAAAAACCAAGGTTGCAATCATTAAAGTCGATTCAACAACTAATGCTCATCATTTTGCCACTAAAAGACCTTTTCAAGCCCTTTCGTAATGAGGGAATCACTAATTAAGTATTATCTTTCAAATGCCGTTGGAATTTAACCTTTTCATTGTTGTTGGCCTGCCAATGGGACACAATACCTTTAAAGTGTGACGCGTTTGATATTGGTATGCTTTTAGCTAGGGCAGGTAATGAGATGAGATCTGACTGTGCATATCATGTATTTTAACAAACAAATTATGTACGTCCCTATCCTCAAATTAATTTTAGCGGCGCTAATGATTGATTGATTGATTGATTTTTATTCGACAAGCTTCCAACATACAACAATATATAATAATAACAGATAAAAATATGTCAGCTTGAACAGGATAACCCACGAAAGCTCGAGAGCTTATTTCCAGTGGGGTCACCCACAGACATGTACACACTTAATAAGTTAAAATAGTAATATTTACAGACTAATAAGAAAATTAAAAATGATTACTTATTAAAGATAATAATAGTAACAACATTAAACTGATGATAGAAATTATAACAAGTACAAGAAGAAAAAGAAGAAGGAGAAGAAGAAAAAGAGGAGGAGGAAGAAGAGGAAAATAAAGATGACTTTGTAGAATTTCTATAACGTACAAAAACATAAGTATATACAAAATGAAAAAGTATGAACCGGCAGAAGAATACAATATCAATCATATAACACGTCATTCACGTATTTTCTCTGACACTCAAGTATTAGGTATTCCTTTAATTTCCTCTTAAAATGAGAATAGTTTTCATTTCCTTTATACCATTGGGAAGAGAATTCTAATGTTTTATGGCATTGTAATAAAACGAATTTCCAATACTACCTACTCTTTCTGGTAAGTTAAAGTTGAATCGGCTATTTCTTGTATTATAATCATGTAAGTCAGTAACAAGATCGAAGTTGGATCGAATATGATGATTCGACCTAGTATGATATTTATGCACGTGATGCAATACGAGTTGTTTTGATCTTTGGTCGACTTTAAGAAAAAACAGCTTTAGAAAGTTTGCTGTAGCCAACATGATAATACTAATATTGCCAAAATTAATGTTCCAAACCAAACCACAGTACTTCTATTGCCGTTGTCCAGAGTTAAAATAACATTTAGTTTCCGCTTTCAATGGTTGGACTTGCATTTCGTAATACAAACTCAGCACAACCATTGTTATACTGGCTATTTTTCAACCCAGTTGGGGCATGGCCTGGGGCACTCGTATTTGAAAAAGTTCGCTTTTATGAAGAAAAATAATTATGAACACCCAAGCTTTTTATACCAGTAATTACTCTTAAATCGAAGGAGGTTCATAACTCCGAAAGCTTAGTGATTTGCTCCGACAGGATGGGCGTGGGAAATATTTTCCCATTTTCGTCTCGGAATTATAACTTTCCGCAAGGAAATTTATCTGGCTCTCTTGTAGTTCTGCAAAGGTTCAGAAAAGGACCATGGTTTTCCCTATTTTCCACTTTTTTCATCATATCAATGTCTTTCTTACAAAATGGGAACATGACCGTTTTGTTCACCTTGGATTCGCCTATGCAGACTATGTAAATGCCTTAACTCGCCTTTCTTTCTAAATTTGGACGACCTCCGATCACACTAGCACAATTTGCCTACCGAAATTCATCTATTATGTCTTTGGATGCCATTCCAATGAGGTAGAACGAAATTTAAAAATATGCTGGCTATCCATTAGGTTCCAAAGATTTAAAAACCCCAGATAACAACAGGATTCCAGCATCTTGACAGGCCTCTTTATTTTTCTTTCTACACCATGCCTATGACACAAAACTCATTTGATGTTTATGCGAATGCAGGCGGGAAAGGGAGGGGAGGGGTGTTAAGTGTCATTTTCCAATACATGTACGACAAAGCTACTGGTTAAATATAAGTGTTATTTAGTAAACTATAATCATTTTATGATCAAGATGTTGTTTTTTATTATGATGATGATGGTGATGACCATAAAGATGATGATAATGACGGTGATGAAATATGATGGGGGTGATGGGGAGGAGGGGAGGATGATGATGAGGATAATGATAATGACCATGGCCTCCTGTATAGTAGTATCCGAATCTGCAGAAGGCTCATGGGTGTCTAATCGTCTAAAAACTCAGAATTCTCCAATAATTTGTATTTCCATTATATTCCCATGTGAGCATTATAATATTTGTTGGTTTACTCTGAAGACAATTTCGGTACGTACAATTGAATGACCAAAATGATGTTAAAAAATACTCATTAATTTGGTTAGGCTAAATGTAACCTTGTCTGAAAATTCACCTACTAAAGCAAGTTTATTTCGGTTTTTTCGAAGGTTAATAATTTTGAAGGTTCACAATTTTGAAGATAAGTAATTTCGAAGGTTTTTTTAATCCGAAGGTTCTTAAACCAGAAAGATTTCTTAATTCCGACAGTTCATACTTCCGATAGTTCAATATTACGAATTTCCGTCATTTCCAAGGTTCATAATGATAATTCTGAAGATGAAACAGGGTTCTTACTTCCGAAAAGAAGAGAGAACTTTAATTTTCACGATTGCAAACCTGGTTAAAAGTATAGTAAACCTTATTTCATTCTCATAATTAGAATAAACGAACCTTTGAGAGTACCAACATTCGGGAGAAAACGATGCCATCCATTATTCTACCAAAGCGAGGGCATTAACGTGTGACGCTGTATTGGTATGTGTCTAACCAGGGCAGATAATGTGATGAGGCTCGATATTAATTTGCCTGACTGTGCATAACGGTCGGGCTTTTTTTCCTTCTATCATTACCTATCAAATTAATCAGCTTGTTACTATCGTAACGTGCATTTCAACAATAATTGTTTTCCTCAATTTAACAAGCTCGTTTGTTTTAATACAACTTTAACAACAGAAATAGTCGATGCTATAAATATCTATCCCTTTATGCTATCCCAGAATTTCGATCATGTTTGTATTAGGTAATGTGTGTTGCCCCCAAACAAACAAAATACATCTCCAACCCTCTAAATATCATTGGCGCTGAAAGATATTCCAATGAAGCTGACTCATAATTTGTATCCACTTTTCGGATGTTATTAGCGTAACGTGTATTTTCACAAATAAAGTTATGTACGTCCAATCCTGAAAACAAGTTCATCGGCGCAATTACCTATCTAACAGAGTTATTCCTAACATTTAATCAAAAATTTGATGTTTCTCAGATAACATGCGTTTTCTGAAACAAAAGCAAAAACAAATAAACAAACAAATATTACTGGGTCGCTATTATCTGAAGGAGCTATCCCCTATTTCGATAGGGACGGCATTGTGTACAACATCCCTTGTAAAGGATGTGATAGATCCTACATCGGTGAAACTGCCCGTCCGATAAAAGAAAGAATCACTGAGCATAAGAGGGACGTCAGAC
This sequence comes from Strongylocentrotus droebachiensis, assembly GCA_035222895.1. Classification (NCBI taxonomy): domain Eukaryota; kingdom Metazoa; phylum Echinodermata; class Echinoidea; order Camarodonta; family Strongylocentrotidae; genus Strongylocentrotus; species Strongylocentrotus droebachiensis. Next base: position 647,083 of record JAVYIG010000209.1, read on the forward strand.
TCCGTCGAACTGACAACTCAGCCGTAGCCGAACATGCTTGGGATAACCAGCATCAACCAGACTGGGACGGGGTTCAGTGCCTTTCCCAGGAACGGCATTGGTATACACGGAGGGTGAAAGAAGCTATCAATATCCGTCTCAATCCTAATAATTTCAACAGAGACAACGGGATCGATATCCCCGAATTTTGGATGCGGACGATACGCCGCCATGACACTCGCCGTCCTGCCAGCCAACACCGGTCGATTCCATTCAGCAGACGGTCCGAGCCAGCGGCCCGTTGATTGGTTGAGTACCGTATGCGTCGGCCAATAGGCCTGGTGCATTAGCCGAACCAGCGGCCGAATCCAGCGGCCTGGTGATTGGTCGATCACCGTGTGCGTCGACCAATAGGCATTGTGCGTTATTGTTCCAATTATCGATCGAATTATGGACCGCTCCGCCGGTCCTCCCGTAGAGTATAAAAAAACCCTTGCTTACAGTAGTTATTATCACCAGATGAAGTGTTGCAGTTGCACACGAAACGTCGTGAACTTTTAGATTCCTTATTGACCACATTGCGAGACAAACGAATATCACTAGCGATATTATTTTCGATACTATATCCGCAATGAGTAATATATTTAGCATCAAAGGTATAATGTTTCTGAGATAACGTTCGTTTTCTCAAACAGTAGCAAAATCAAACAAAGAAACAATAATCATCGGCGTTAATAGCTACCCCACAATTTCTGTTCAATATACAACATGTTGCTAAGGTAACGGGTGCCGTTTCAAACAAAAACTACAACAAAAAAACTTAATCAGCTAAATCCCTTGCAGAGCTATCCCATAATTTCAATCAACCAATCGTCATCCGTTGGCATTTTTTCTTTTTAATCTATCTGTTCATATCGATCCCGTTCTCGTACGAGTTTAGCGCCTGCAGATAAGGCAAATGTACCATTTACCATTTACAAGTGGTCGAAGGTAGATATCAAGTCATAATGTCTCCTGCGATTTCAATTTTTGTTTTTGTTTTGTAGCATTGATCTCCGTTGATCGATCGCTATAGCTTTCAGTTTGGATCTTACGGTTCATCTTTTCCGTCTTCTGTATTCAAGCTAGTGTATTCTTCGTTGCCAAATGTGTTCCTTTTTATCCGAGAAAGACGTCAGGTTATCATCGTTCTCTGTTATCATTTTTGGAAGCCCTTGCTGATTGATCTGTAAAATGGTAAGTATTTTATGTTTTGGTTTAATCATAGTGAAATGGCTACCATGAGTCTGATTTGATTTGATTGCCATTTTACTTGTTATCCGTTTCAATATAAGTATGTATTTGATACATTTCGAAATGATATAATGTAATCAATGTGTACAAAAAACAAGAAAAAGAGATATGGGGCATGCTATAGAAAGCAATGTTTGTGTGATGAAATGAAGGATGACTCAACGAATAATAGCAGTTTCTCAACTTTTTCAATCCATTCAATCGAAAATGAAGTTGTTCCAGCATTGCTATTAGAACGTTCAAATTCGTGATCTGTGTATTCTAATTCGCGTTTGATTCAATCAGATTAAAATTAACATGCACCTTCATGCACAATTTTTAGGTGGACTACCTTTAAAATATGCTGCTTTCAATTTGGACGCCATGTATAACTATTTTGGTAATTGCTTGTTAACGGAACATGATTTTATTATGTGTGAGGTGTAATATGAAAGAAAATTAATTTCCATACGGGATGATATAACATTAAGTGGGTTCGGACTTGCAGAATAATTTAGAGCCAAGAATGTGAATTTTTACAAATTTACCAGAAATATGGATTGCCCCAAAATACTTATTTGTTCATATTGAAATAATTATTATGACTATTGACTTGGAACTTTCTAGAAAACTTGTACATCATATTCAAGTTCATTGCTTTTGTAAAAAACAGTGATATACTTTGATATGAATCATGACCTAAGATCCAGTTCTTCAATTAAGAGATTTAAATCAATGTACAAAAAAGGGTATTTTTCAAGGAATGGTAGCCATGGTTTAGTAGGAACTTCTCTTTTCTACCTTTCTTCTACTTTTAATCTCTTTCTTTCCTATTTTTCGATCCTTTGTCTTCTTTTTGTGTAACCTTCTTTATGGATGTGTGTGCGTGTGTTGATGTGTATGTGCGTACTTGTATAATGCGAGTCTTTTACTTTTTATTGTTAATTTATGTTTATTATCTTGGTATTGTTTGTTATAGGACCCCGATTACAAGCAGATGTCTGCTTCTAAGGGGTCCTTACAATATATTGTACATTGTCATTTTAAATTATTTTGTGCTGGTCGAATAAAGTATTGAAAATAAAGAATTAAATTGAACGAAGTAGAATGGCAATTTTGGTTGCTAAGGGCCGTCTCCTCATTAACAACGGTACCATAGATAAACAAAATGTAATATACCGCGGGTAGATGCTATCATCATGATTTTCAATCTGAAACATGTGCATAGTACATACTTACCCCCTCCCTCCTTTGAAATGCCCCTCCCCCTCACTAAAATCAAGAGAAATTTTGGGATGGGGGCAATATGTTGTGTAGGGCATGGTGGGTTAAAATATGATGCAGGCTATCGGTTGAGTGATACATAACTAAGATCTGGATGCAGGTGGTAGTAATGAATTGTAGTCTGAATCATGAAGATAATGGATGGTGGAGTTCGAAATTTGCACCCATCCCTATTTTGTGACCACCCCCTCTCTTCTCCATCTCGCACTCTCTCTCTCTCTCCTATAGAACATTTTTCTTTCGCAAAGCAATATTCACGTAGCACATTCATTTCCCCCCAACGGAATCTTCTCAATAAATTAAAAAGTATAATTGTCCAAATTGCATGGAAACATATTTGTCAATTTTGTCCTTCTTCTCCGTACCTCGAAAATGGGCGTAAAATATTTGTTTTGTATAATGCATTATTGAACCAGCCATGTGTAAGATAATACAAGACCCGGATTAAGATAGAAAAAATGAAGAAAACTATTGATCCTTATGAATACATTCGCCCTAATACGCAAGATAAAATGCCCGGTTGCGACTCGCATAATAGACAGGATCTCTTAATATTATGCCCCAATATATATATATATATAGTTTTTTTTTTGGGGGGGGGGGGGGCGGGGGGTGGGGGGGGGGGGAACGGGTGGGGAATAGCGTTTTCAAATGGTTCCAAATTTGACATCAAAATAATAATTGAATTTCTGAAATCTTGTATTTGGGTTACCTTGCTAAATTATTCGACTGAATGTCTCCACAGTTTTCGTTAATTTTGTTTACCACTTAATGAGGAATGAATACAAAAAAAAAAAACTATCAATGTTCAAAATGCGAAGCCCTACTACTACTCGATCGTTGTGCTAGCTTGCGAGTATCCAAAGCCGGTCGCCTTGCTCACTCGCTTGCTCAGTTACGTAGATAAATTTGGGCAGAGGGGGGGGGGGGGGGGGGGGGGGGGGGTAGGTATAACAGTCTCATTGAATATGGGCGCCATAATCCATATATGAAACTTCTGATCCACACCAAGAACTATGTACATGTTTCAGACTGAAAATCATGTCTGTCACTTGGAAAGATGATCCTCTCACCTAAAATTATTCAAGCGAATTGTAAAAAGTGGACAAGGGAAATTCATGAGAAAATTTCAAGTGAGATTTCCTTCACAAATGCCTACAGCTATTAATGACCAGATATCACAATAAAGTGAAGACGAAAGAGACAGACATCTCATTTTATATGTTTTTATCGATTATAAAATATATATATTCACCTCGACTTTGAAATTAATAAGTGAAATGAACTGAAATTAATCAATTCTAATGTTATGTATCAGTATGACTGAAAGCCTAATTGGGTATGTGGGAACACATTATATATTGGTTGGCAGGCATATTATTAACGCATAAACCGGAACTAAGAGAGACATATCATTACAATATTACGAAACTGCATCACCTGACGTCATATTTCCTATCGAAATATTCATCTCCTCAATGATAGCATCTATTCGCAATACATTCTATTTTTCATCTAATTATGTTACCGTTGCTAAGGAGTAGACAGCCCATATCAACCAAAATTTCTATTTTTATCTCCTATCAAAGTTTCATCTTTCGAGCATTGTATGTTTTGTTGCAAAAACAATGAAATTGACATTTAAATACAAAATTAGAACATATTTATGGACAGTTTTTGCAAGTAGTTCCAAGTAAGAAGTCGTCATATTTGTATGAAGATGGAGAAATAGATATTTTAGGGCAATTTATATTTTTTTGAAAAAATGGTTAAAAATTCCTTTTTTTGTTGCTCAAAATTGTTATGCAAATCATCCGTACACCTGTTAATTGTGTCATCATCTTGTATGAAATTAACTCGTGATCATATGACATCTCAAACATGATAAAATGATGTTATTATAAAATATAATCTTCATATAGTTCAACAGTAATTTTAGAAAACGGCCGCCATTCTTTTTCCATCAGCATGTTTTCATGGTAGTCCACTTATTATTGTGCAGACAGGTTGATACTCACCAACCTTTTACAGCATTCCATGTATCAAAAACCTGCTTTGCCCCCTAGTTAGATATGTAAAATCCCCTGCCCGATCCCCTAAATTAAATGACAATCTCCACCCCAACAAATAGTGTTTTCGCTAAATTGAATTAAAGTTTAACCAGATTTGCTGGAAAAACTCCGAGATTAGCCCCCCCAAAACCTTAATAAAATACTAATGACTGATGTGACAGTCTCAACAATTATGTTACGTTAGTGATACATGTATGTGCTGTACAAATAACCGTAATTGTACATATCTTCATGATAATCATCATCATCATCATTATCGTTATCACCATTATCAGTATTACCATTTTCATCCGTATCAATATCATCATAATTTTTTCAGTTGTTGTTATTGTTGATTTAAACAATATTACATGTCTTGCTAAATACAGGCTAAAGGCCAAAAGATAGGTGTATTTTGGAAGTTGCTGTTTGGTACCGTGACCTGTCTGTCGTTCGGTAAGTACTATTTTGACTTAACATATCCTTCATATTTCTATGATTTCACGAATGTTGCTGGAAAAATAGCTGGTTTTCGAAATTACCATAATCAAGCAAAACTGCCGTGAAGTGTAAAACCTACGTCAGTCTGCAAGGACTGACTGTAATTTGACAATTTATCACATTTCATGAAGCCTTGGGAAAAGCCTAAATCTGCATGGTCCTGGCTGTGTCAAAAAGCAGCTTTATGTATACAGAACCATTTGTATAATAGTCACATTATGCAGACACAATACACAACTACTGTATTGAAAAGGGCTTGGGCCCTCAAACTAGACCTCCGGGGCATCTCCCCCCCCCAAAAAAAAAATCACATTATTACAAAATCTCCCTAATTAATTTCAAAATATTTAAAGCCTATCTGCATCCCAAGATGGAGGAGAGGGGGGGGGGGGGAGGGAAGGAGGAAAAGAAGGGGGATTAGGCTAGAGGAGGATTACATGAGGATGAGTAGGAGATAAAGAACGGGGAGGGGCAGAGGAGGATAAGGAGAAAAAGGAGTAAGAGGAGGGGGATCGAGGTAGAGGATAAATGAAGGTGGAGGAGAGGGAGTAGAAGACAGGAGGAGAAAGGGCGTATGGGGGAGGAAGAGAACAAACAACTAGCAATTATTTGTCTAATATATTCTTCACAGCCCTGCCTGTGTTATCGGATAGGTCCAAAATGGCGAAGACAACCTGTCCAGACTGGTACGGCCTAAATTACACTTTGCCCATGTTCAAAAAGTGTGAGATGAAGCGACTTCACGATGGCAGCATGGTGCAGAGCATCCCCAAGCTCGTTCCTTTCCCTTCTGTCATCGGCGGGTGCCACCAGAGGAAGAGTAAAAAAGGGATCCCGGGCGGGCATAGAATATGCAGAATCCCGTGTAGGTTTCATTCCTTATTCAATTTTGTTCTCAAATGTCAAAGTTATTTCGTTGTTTATTCAATAAATCTACGTGCAGATAATACGTTCTTCAATAATATCATTAAGGCTATTTCGTTCGTGAAGACGGGGGCGCTGTTCCCGTCCTCTAACGATACGAATTGGCTGCAGTCAACCCGTCCTGTTCATTACTTTACAACCTTTTGTATGTAGTCGACGCCCGTTCTCTACACGTTGATGTAATGCCCCCCCCCCCGCTCTTATTCAATTTCATCTTCGTCCACTTCATTTGTTTCTATCCTTCGTCATGTTATTCATTTTATTTGTTTTCCTTCTATCCTTTTCTTTCTCTGTTTTTCTTATGTTATTCTTCCTTTGTTTTTCCGACCTTTCATGTTCTCTTCTATCTTTCAATTATCTACTTTTTCTCTTTCTGTCTTTCTTTATGTTATTCTTTGTTTCTTTCTTCTATCACCTTTTCTTTCCTTATGTTATGCTTTTTTTCTTCCTTCTATCACCTTCGCTTATGCTTTGTTTTTTTTGTATCAATCTATCACTTTCTCTCTCTGTCTTTCCTTATGTTATTCTTTATTTCTTCCTTTTATCACCCTCTCTTACATGTATGTTTCAATCTATCAATTTCTATTTCTGTATTTTCTTATGTTATTATTTGTGGCTTCCTTTTATTACCTGCTCTTATGTTATTCTTTGTTTTTATCATTGTATCACCTTCTCTTTCTGTCTTTCCGTATGTTATTCTTGGTTTCTTCCTATTATCACCTTCTCTTATGATAATCTTTGTTTTTATCATTCTATCACCTTCTCTTCCTGTCTTTCCTCATGTTATTTTTTGTTTCTTCCTTCTATCACCTTATCTTTCCGTCTTTCCTTTCTGATTTATATGCGATATATAGCAAGATGACGTCATTTTGACGACGAGGTTCGAGTTTTCTGACGAACCTCAAATTTTACCAATGACTGGATATTAGTATAGATTTATTGACTGCTATGGGAGGCATCGCTGTTTCTATTGGCTCAAGGGGACGTTACATCATGATATGACCCCGAGGCGCGCCAAAGGGGTCATATTAGAGTGTAACGTCCCCGAGAGCCATTATAGAAACAGCTAAGCTTCGAATATTAGTGTCGGTGTATCTTTTATATACCAAATTTTATATACCGAATTCATGACAGAAAATCTGGGACACCGTCTGTGAATCTTCGCTAGAAAGTTGCCTGAATGTTAAGATCATTCGGGAATAGCACACACATTGCACTGTATTTTGTATCCGCATTAGCTCAAAGAAACTTTTTGCACGTAAACCAATGAGGATCTCAGCAAAATTTATTAATGCGGCCCGTTAAATCATAGACCGGTACGTAGACGGGCATGCGGGCAACTTTTAAAACAACCATTGACCGTGTACGCTCTCAACCAATCATTTAATTAGGATCCGCTTCATCATCTTACGAATAATACCAACACATCTTTAAAGGGTATCTGGACACATACCCCTGGACATCCACCCCCGGATAACCATCCCAGTTGACTACCCCCTAGGACAACTACCCCCTGGACTTCACCCCTGGGGCAACCACCCTTTATGACGACTACCCCCGGGACAACTACCCCCCAGACAACGACCCCCTGGACAACTACCCTCTAGGACAACTACGCCCGGACAAGTACCCCTAGACAACCACCCTTTACGACAACCGCCCTCTAGGACAACTTCGCCCCGGACAACCATCCTAGGGGGTAGTTGTCAAGAAGGGGCACGGACACACATTGGAAATGCATTAGCATTAGTCTTGCTTATCTTTTATATATTAATTTGTCAAAAGTCCGAAAGTATACCCTTTCACAGCAATCAGTACAAAATGAATTGATAATTTGTTTGTAAGTATTGAGTTTTATCCCATTTATTACTTTTTTCGTAGATTGTGTCAAAAATCTCTGTAAAAACGGCTGGTGTGAGGAGACTATGGTAGGCTACGACTGTCACTGCTCAAGTGGGTTTCAAGGGAGACACTGCGATGAACGTAGGTGTAATATCATTGGCGTATCGGGGGGAGGGGGTGGCTAATTAATGATCAAAGAGCATGACGAGACTTACTTATTTATTTATTTATTTATTTATTTATTTATTTATTTTTTATTTTTTTACTTGCACGCAGTTTGTTGTATCTATTATTAGACATTGTACATGAATTCTACACTGCACTTCACCAGTACGACAATACATGACGGTGGCTGGTACTGCAATTGAAGAATAATAAGAATAAGAAGAAGGAGACGAATATGATGATGACTATAAAGAAGAATATACCTCATGGTCCTCTTTCGGAGCTTTTTGATAGGATTGGGATTCCCACATGAAAAGCATTTTCCGATATCTATTACCTCTCCCCCCTGGTTGATCCTGCCCCCGTATATCCTGACCAGGCGCGTAGCCACGGGGGGGGGGGGGGGGGGCACGGGGGGGGGGGGGGGCACGTGCCCCCCTAAATTTCCAAGATCGATTGGATTTTTTTTAGACCCCTTTTTTTTTTACCTCGATCGATTACATGTATATGTGCCCCCCAAAAAACATCAAACTCTGGCTACGCGCCTGATCCTGACCAAGGGCGCCTGGAGACAGTCGGTGGGAAAATAATTTCAGAGGAAATAATGTTATGCGTCGTCATTTATCTAAATAATTTGTTTTTTCCAGAGGTCACCGTGTCAACGGAGGAAGCAAGGACCAAGCCCACGACGAGCCATACAACCATAATGTCGGAACGCTCAGACGCAACGACTACTCAAAACACCACTACATCGAGTATGTCTAAGCAATAAAAACATGGAAATTACGTCATGCATTTGTTCATTATTACTTTTTTTTTAAATCTCTCTCTCTCTCTCTTTGTCTTTTTCTGACTCTACTTTTCTTTGTCTTTCATGGTCGTCTCTAAAACACTTTTTTTAAAAGGTACTATGTCCCTTTTGCAGCCAACCTCAAATGCTGTAGAACTTTGCAGGAATTATGAATATGTCATGTATGTCCTATCTGTGAAATTTAAACGTTAGCAGTGTCCTCATATTCAAATTATGCAAGGAAACCCGTTTACTCGCTAGACTTCACTGTCAGACACTATTGAGTGACTGACTGGCTTTTTTTTCTTCTTTGGTAATAACATACATGAAAAGAGTTGTAAAGGGTACATGAGCATTTGTCTACATCAATAACCCACTTCTTGTGATGGCCAAGATTAAACTGATTGAATATTTGCGCAGCATAAAACGTATGACCATTCGGTACAATTGTCTGAAAATCAAGACTATTACTTTTGGGCTCTATAGCCCTAAAGTCGATTTGACAACTAATAGTCGTTATTTTCCCACTTGAAGACATTTTCAAGCCCCACCTTTTTTAGGGAAGTTCTAAATTAGTATTATCCTTTAAAATGCAGTTGGAATTTAACTTTTTCATTTTTTGGCCTGCAAATGGGACATAGTACCTTTAAGGGGGGGGGGGGGGGCAGTGCCCGTATTTTTGTTTCGCCTACAACTTAGTTTAACGACAATAAACGAGCTACATCAGGCATATATTTATCTTAAAATCTCGTCCACCTAGTCATATACCACTAAAAACATGAATAATGATCATTATCCAAATCTTTATCAGGAAATTGTGTTTAGCCACTATCCCTATCTCTCTCTGTATCAGTCTTGATCTGACTTTTGTTTTGTTCTTTCCTATTACGGGCGTCGCTAGAAGATTTTTGTTTGGTCAGACACAACGACAACTTATTCAAGCAACCTCCACCACCAGTAAGTAAGAAAACAATGAAACGACGTCATGCCTTCGATCATTTATGTGCCAAATCGTTTCAGAGTCAAGTGAATCATCGACTACGGACACGACCACCAAGCCCATGACGAGCCCTACGACAACGATGTTAGACACAACGGCATATGAAGAAACCACCACCTCCAGTAAGAAAGAGAAACAATGAAATGACCTCTTGCAATCCTTATCATTATTTGTCTAGCCACTTCCCCTCCCCTTCTCTCTCTCTCTTTCTCAATCTCTGTCTCAGTCTTTATCTGACTGTTCTGTGTCCTTCCTATTTAGGGTGTTGCTAAAACAATTTTTTATAAGGGGGGAAGTGCCCGTCTTATTTATTTGTCAACGACAGCAAATATACCACAGCAATACATTAAGATAAACCATTTGGCTAGAAAGTTCCTTCGACTTTGACAAAACACACTTAAATCTACAAATTTGCTGACACCATTTTTTTAAACCTTACAACAGAAATGAGCTGTAAATGTTTATATATTTTCCTAGTGCTAAATTTTCCACGTTTGTGCCTTCTAATCCTGTTCAGGTGCCATTTCTATTCACATTGTTTTGTACGTGAGGGTTCATTTGTTATAACCCTGAACCATCAACCATATCATAATCAATTAGCTCAGTTATGTTTGTTATAACGTTTCAGAGTCAACAGAATCATCGACTACGGACGCGACGGCCAAGCCCGAGATGGGCCATACGACCACGATGTCAGACACAACGCCATCGCAAGAAACCACCACCACCAGTAAGTAAGAAAAACAATGAAATAACGTTATGCCTTCGATCGTTAATATAATGTGCCACTACTACTCCCCCCCCCTCCCTGACTAAAAATTATTTACCAAAACTTATAATAAACACACAACTTATCTGTTCTTTATTCAATAAACCATGCATATATAATAATAAAGATAAGAGTGAGATCAAACATACATAAGGTCAAACATAGGATCAAACATAAGATCGAACAAACAAGAAAATAAGACGGTGTGCACGTCCTTTGACCGACTCACAACTGCAGAATATCATTCATAAATTAAAAAGGTGCGTTTTCAGCAACACGAGTTTAAGCCAAGTTTCTTTCTTTGAAAAAAGGTCCTATTCAGGATGCCAGCCCTCTAGGCCTAGAAAGTGGGACAATCCCAGATTCGAGCTTGACAGCTTCTAGTGAGTACGACGCCAACCACGGTCCTTCTCGAGGACGGTTAAACATAGCAAGAGACGGAGCCCTGTATGGAGGATGGTCTGCCAAAACAAACGATTTGAACCAATGGATTCAGGTCAGTCTCTATTCCTAAATTTCTTTCTTGTTTGTTTGATGTCTCACTCCATAAAGCTTCTCAGGCACATAAAGGGTATCTCTCCGTCACAACACGAAACCTGTCTTACCTTGTTACTCGATCAACCAAGAGATCACAAGAACAAATATTCCTTCAAATATTAATTCCTTCTGAAAACACTGACAGACTGGATATCTGTTCAACTATCTATATCTAACATTTAATCCCGACGTATACAGGGCTCATGATTAACAGCATTTTCAATTATACATGTATTAATTAAGTATTTTATGCACACACCTAGTGCGAGCGCTGAGCCGTATTACTACAGGTACATATTCACAAATAGACATGAAGAATTCCGATCAAGCGTGCAAGAATAGTTCGAGTTCGAGTTCGTTTATTAATTTCATTTTCATAAAAAACACCACAAATGCAAATAAACATACAAGTATATATAATAATAATAATAATAACTATTTCTTATATGGCGCTTTTTCAGGAGGGCCCTATCAAAGCGCCTTACAGATATATATACTATTACCCCGGTCATCGGATTCAAGGCTTACCCGCACACAATGTATGCACATTCTCCACTCCCTGGGGAGCATTCCAGCCAGGCGTCATTTTTACAAGCGCACACTTGCTAATCTAAGCACATTAGCTTTCGCATCCTACCGGGTACCCATTTAACACCTGGGTGGAGAGTGGCAAATGTAGATCAATGTCTTGCCAAAGGACATTAGTGCCGCGGTGGGACTTGAACCGCGGACCTTGTGATCCACCGTCCGGTGACATATCCACTCGTCCACGACACCTCTACATACAAAGAATGTTCAGTTAATACAATAGTTTCAAATGAAATGAGAGAACAAAGGAAAAGCCCATGGTGGCCTTGTATAAGAAGTTCCCCGAATATTATAATTTATATTATTTATATTACTGAGCATATATTAGTTAAAGATATCACAAAATACAGCGATAAACACAATATAAAAACAAACAAACTACAAAACATGTATGAAATAATTTAAAATTGGAGGGGGGCAAAAAGGTTTAGAAGGTAAATTTAATGGTGGGCCTACTCAGAATAAAAGGTCAGTTTCATTTGTGTTTTTAACATTGGACTGTTTTTATATAGGCGAATGACTTGAGGTAGAGTGTTCCATTATGTTTGGCAAAGTATTTCTTACAGATTTTTTAGAGAATGAACTTTTTTACTTTCCATAAAATGAAACGTGTTACAAAGCCGAGTATTGTGAGAATGAAACACGTAACCAATCAACATCTACATTATATTGAAGAACTTACTTCAGATAAGGGGCACAGTTTTAATTAAATAAACAGAAAATATCAACAAATTCCGAAAAATACCCCCACCCCTCCCCCTACCAAAAACAGAAGAAAGGAAGGAGAACAAGATCCGAATGCCCAAAATACAAAAACAAATTGCTAAGTTTAACTATTGCTATTTTTTTCATGAGGAATTGACGAAGGAACTTCGTAGGGTTATATATAGATGTCCTGTTAATACAACAAGTTTGTACATAATCTTATATGTGTATATAAAAACATAGTTTTTTACTATTTTCGTTTTCGATATCATTATCATTCAAATCTCAGGTTGATCTTTTAGCTACGTACAGCATCGTAGGAGTGGCAACACAAGGTCGTGATGTACTTTATTCCCAGTGGGTAACCAGCTTCAAGATTGCCTGCAGTATGAATAGTGTTACCTTTGATACAGTGAAATACCCCGTTAACACCGACAACGACAACGTAGGTACCAATTTACTCACCCTTTGACTCTAATCAGTTAATATTATTGGTCGATTACCAGTCACGTGTGATTCGTTTATTGAATGTTTCTCAATTCCTTTTTTTTCATGATGTTAATTATAGCATTTATCTCTCTCTTTGAAATAACACGTTGTTCTATTCTCAAGTGATTGATCTTGCGTGTTTTTCTCAGATCTTTCCCGGCAATAGTGACCGAAACACCGTGGTTTACAATCGCTTCCCCGTGCCAATGACGTGTCGATATGTTCGCCTTTTACCTTACACCTGGAATCAACATATTTCTCTTCGTATGGAGCTCTTTGGAGAATACCTTGGTGAGTTTCAGTCGCCGTCATTCGAATGAAGAAAGGGTAAAATATGATGTAGTATTTATATATATATATATATATATATAGGCGTGAAGAAAATGGTCTAGGAACGTGAGACGTAGCTGTACTTTACAATTTTATTACGAGCTTTCGGCTTGTGAAGCCTTCTTCAGGTTCTGAAGTGCAAACACATACAAAAACAAATACATTGTATGAACAAATATACATGGCATACAAACTTAATATCACTCAATCATAGTCAAGCATCACGAACATAGCAAAAATTAGTACGAGACAAACTTTCTGAATAAACTTAGAAATGATTATGCAATTTCAAAGTGTTTTACCTTGCTTGTGTGTTGGGCTGTCGGTGCTATGTGTGTATTTATTCAGTTGATGTGCTATATGTGAACGTGTAATATGTGCGGTCAAGTGAAAAATATTCCAGAACAGTGAAACTTCGAGAAAAATATGAAGAAAAACAACTATTTAAAGGCATTTTTTCATCAGCTCTACAGTCATGTCAGTAGATTTAAGCTCAACATTTTAGCCAGAGAAAGACATACTGCCTGCAATTTCTCTTTGATTCTTTTCAAAATGTCTTCGAAATTTGCTGACATACAAATAAAATGCCAATAGGTGAGGTCCAGTAGCTTTATTGAGTTAAAAGACTATGCAGGTCTGGCCAATATGTATTATTTTAAAGATACATGACTTTTGTAAGAACGGATTAATCTATTTCATTTAAGGACAAACACGCCACAGGAATACATTTAGATACATTATGTGACAACAAAATCCCTTGGGCTTTGACAAAACACCACTAAATCTAAAAATATGCTGACACAAAAGTATACCTTATAAAAGAAATAAACTGTTAAAATGTGTGTTTTCAATTTGTATAACCCTGAACCATCAACTATATCATGATCATTTAACTAAGTTTTATGTTTGTTGAAATCGTTTCAGAGTCAAGTGAATCATCGACTACGGACGCGACCACCAAGCCAATGACGAGGCCTACGACAACGATGTTAGACACAACGGCATATGAAGAAACCACCACCCCCAGTAAGTAAGAGAAACAATGACATGACCTCTTGCATTTAATCCTTATCATTATGTGTCTAGCCAATTCCCCTCGTTATTTAATATTATACATGCATGTACCTATGATACATTCTATTGAACACAGGTGGAAATAATCATTTCAAAAGGGGCAAACAAAAAATCACCTCTTAATGACTTTAGCTGTGATTATTCCAAAGGCACAAAGTGGGATTTATCTATGTTTAAAAGATTAGTGGATGTTTGGGATCATCTGAACCATGTGCTAACTACGAACTGGTCTATCATCGCCGATCAAGCAGCTGCTGGATCATTGTATAATCATTATCAACATCATCATCTTGCATTTTACATGAATATGTGAATCACATTTGTGTAAGTAGGCGGATGTGCTTGTATATACCCAAAAAAAATGCTTTTAGGTGTTATTGTTTATCAATATTTTATAAAAATGTAAAATACACAATTCGATTTATCTCACCTTATTTATTTATATTTAAGTTCCATATTGTTCACATCAACTTCTGGGGTGTGGCCCAGAGGGTAGAAGTCTTAGCTGTATGTCTATAGGGGAGTCATCTTAGGTGTTTGTCTAGAGGCTAGTCACCTTGGCTGTTCGTCTATTAGAGGGTAGTTATGTTTCAAATATGTAACAATTTGGACCATTTTGTTCGGTAACCTTATCCCGTGAATGAGCTTTCGAGAACAATGTTATGAGCCGATATTAGGTTTTGCTCCTTCCGTCTATTGGAATTTATTGGTTGTCCATCATGAGTATTTCATTCTAACGAAAATTACACTGTTCAATTTTATATCCCCTTCGTAATTCATATTTTTGTTCCTTGTTGTTCATAGTAACTTCTTATAATCATTGTTTTCAACAGAATAAACTCAGATTCCAACTACTACGAGCGTACCCACAACAGCGAAACCTGAACAATCGGATCCAGTCTCAAACCCTTGCTGGTAAACATTGATTTTGTCTTTGTTGTTGTTGTTGTTGTTGTTGTGGTTGAGGTTGTTGCTGTGTGTTTACTTTCAATTTTGTTTTTTAGAGGGGGCAAATCTCTAGATACGTGTTTAGATGGTTATCATGCTCTCATTTTCACGCTTATTCATTTGTCGGTTAGAACATCTTCCCTGCATGACGTTGAATAGGTCTGAATAGGTTATTCTTCAGATATATAGAAAACATAGGAGCAACTGTTGGCGCCCTAATGACGCTTTTTTGGAAGGAAAAAGTTTCAATTTAAATTTTTACCCCGGCTGAGACTTTACTCTACAATTGTATTATGATTCAATTTTGATCAGAAGACAGGATCGTGGTCATAATTCCGATTTTAGGTGAAGACTGCAAAATCTGCCATTATGGTTTCTACTTGTACGTGTTATATGAATAGAGGGTGGGATTTTTTTTCTCAAAGTACCGAATTCTCATTGACTCTGTGTTGTTAGATGATTGCCCGTGAAGTGTAGCAAATCTCATAAGGAGATTATATACTTAAGCGTTGTATGTGAATGTGTATCAACACAGCTCGACTAGTATTTTAAAGCTGATTTAATGTGTTCATATACATATATCGCCGGTATAGTGTTATTAAACAGTAAGATGAATTGTTAAGTTTTGCAAGTACATAAGTGTGTACCATTTCAATGTTTTACTTTTACACATCAGAAGGTATAGAATCGGTAGAAAAATATGATTATGTTGATGCTATGAATGAACGCCCCATGAAATAGTAGTGCAAGTGTGTGGATACCCATTTCACAACTAGGGTGTGAACAAGCCTGTAGCCAGTGGCATAGACTTACTGTAGAGAAGTGTAAACACGGCACCCAAGTTGTTTATACATGTGAACAGGACCTTTGTTCTAAGAGAGGGACTGTGTGGCGCCTCTTAATTATAACCTACTAATAAACAGTCTTGTAGTCAAGTAAGTGGTCTCTTTTGGACCCATTAAAAAGATGTATTTTGCTACGTTATAGAATAGTGCAGTCGTTGAATACTTATCGCCATAACTAATGATGGCGACACACATTTCATGAGCTTGATTACATTTTTATTATATTGTATTTGTATCCGTGATGCTACGCCAGAGCAACTGGCTTTAATAGTAATATTAGTTATTTGGAGAAAGGGACTTGAGTGATTTGATTAGTAAAACAGCCAACCCAGCGGTATGCGAAGTTTCAGCAATATGTTTTAATTCAAAAAAATTGGTAGAAAAAAGTTTCTCTTTTAATTAGCTGATGCAGTGAAACAGGAGCACAGAGAGCACTTTCTTACATTGAGGAAATCATTTTTCTTTAGCGGATTTTACTCCAGCTAGGGAGTTTGTTTTAGAGTTTAAAGGGAACCTAGATCAAGGGATTATTGCTTTCACTATATGCTTCCTGTCATTACATTGCCATTTATTTATATTCGCTCATTAAATCTTAAGTCTATTTTCAGATGATTCAAACAATCGTTACATGTATTTAATTGTCCATGTGGATTTTTGAGAGAACATAAAACCGTTATATCATGTTGTTTTATCTTGACTTATTATGTTTTTGCGGATGCACGAGTAATTTGGAACTGCTTGGTTATTGAACGTAAGGATTATTTTCATTGCGGTATATATTTTTAACTATTAATTGAAAATGATGTATCTGCACTTTAAATATTTATATTACCTGTGATATACTTAGTTATTATGTGAGTTACGTGTTATTGTTGAAGCCAGGAAATGTTAGTTGGAGTTAACTAAACATTTATTTCATTGTATTATAGACATTATTTTAAAGCTGTTTAATAATTATATACTTAAAAATTAGATAAGTTTTCTTCTTTTTGGAGAAGATCTAGCTCATGCAGATTGATATGTATAAATAGCTTTACCGTTATATAAAACTAAAGCATTAACATGTGTTCATGATCGTTATTTGTATATTGATTAATTTTGATTATGATTATTCTAGTAATAAAAGTCATTCTACATGCTGACACCAATTTCACCACAGGCAACTGTTTTCTTCTCTTCATTTTATCATTTTAGCTCCTCTGTAACCTAGCAGGTGCGTTACATTTCTGAAGGCCCTGTGTAATAATTAAGTTTCAATGACTTTACTGTCAATTGTGTTTGTGTAAGAAGAAGAGAGATACATGTACCTAGCGTCTAAGAACGTGTCGAGAAGAGATATTGAGAGAAGTTTTAATGAAAGAGATTTGTAATTCAGTGAGAGATTTCGAAAGGACGAGATAAAGAGTGTGAGAATGAAAGAAGATATTGAATTTAAAGTAATAGAAATTTGTCGTGAAAGAAGAATATGATAGAGTCATAGGATTTTTAAAAAGGAAGATATATATACATGTAGATCGAGAGCATGTGAGGATATATAATTGAAATTAAAGAACTTCTTCGCGTCATATACAACCAGGGGCGTAAATCCGGGGGGGGGGGTGCATCCCCCCTCGCTTGAAGGAGGGGGGGTGGCCTGTTAATATACCCCCCTGAGATTACCCAAAAAAAGAGAGAAAAAGAGGAAGAAGAAGAAGAAAAAAAATGTGATTGTTTTAATTTCAGCATAATGCATGAGAAATTAGTTATTTTTTTAATGTATGTATAACTGTATAGCCTACACTTATACAGTATGTCACGATCATTAAGAGTAGTTGCGCGACGTGCGCGAACAAGCACTTCATAAACTTCAGAATAATTTTTCGTTATTTTGCTAGGTATTTTTATTGCCCAGACGTAAAGTGCGCAAGCGCGCGAGCGCTTAACAAGTGCAATCATGTACAGTAGATGCCCGGCTCCCCCCCCCCCCACCCCCACTCAGTGTTATTAAGGGTACGCGTATGCTCGTTCCCTCCCTTTTAAAGCACCCCCTATCTCAGGACTGTCAACATTTCTGAATCCCCCTTTCGCCGGCTTTTCGCTGGCTTTTCCTGCCTTGGAGACCCCCCCCCCCAAATCCGGAACACTGCTAAATGTACCACCCCCCCCCCAATTTCAGGTGAGCTCTTGTCGATCGAGGGGGACTGGGGGCCAATGTTTTTACTTTTCAAAATGAAATAATCCTGAATGAGCTTTCAAAGCTAGCAGGATTTTTCAGGAATTTGATCCCGGGATTTGATCAATTTTTCTAAGTATGATATTCAAGATATTTTATAACCCCCTTCTACATTTCTCAGGAGTCCAAAGAGAGAGAGAAAAAAAACCCAACCCCTTTCTAAAAGAATCTCGGGGTGAAAAGTCAAATACACCCCCTTTTTTTATAATTCTCGGGCCGGATTTTTTCGCGTGGAAAAGTACCCCTTTCCTGGAGATTTTAGGAACGCGCTATGTGTGTGTGTGTGTGTGTGGGGGAGGGGGGGTAGATGAAGGCTGAAGTTCCAGACCTGGCGTGTCCAAGACTTACAGTGGCCGTTTGTCTCTTCAGTTATTTCAAGGTAAGCCTGTACACATTCTTATTATTTTTATATTTGAGAAAGGATTTGGCTGAGGAAATTAAAGAATTCATTAGATTTAATTAATAAACACAGTACATGTATCATTATATGAATTCCAGAAACATTTTTTAAGAGGTGTGAAAACTGTGAACGCATCTGATTAAATAATACGGTAACTGTTGCATTGCCCAAGTCCTACTCGGTGGTTGTCATTTGTTCACACCTAAAACTTAAGGGACGAGGGGATGATATTTAAGGGCTGCAATGGATGCGATGTTTATGTAGCTCTATGAATGAATTAATTTGTTGTTTATATTGAATGAATTGAATTGAATTCAGATAAATAGGGCTTAATAAGAGTCGAAAACGGTGCAACGAATCGTCTTCTTTCTATAATAATTAAATCAAATGCTAAGCTTTTCGCGCTTCGCGCGGGAAGGGGGAAACTGAATTCAGAAAAGGATTAAGAGTCGAGAACAGTACACCCATTCGTCTACTTTCTCTAATAAGTTAATGAAATGTCAAAGCTTCCGCGCTTCGCGCGGGAGGGAGAGGGAGAAACTGAATTCATAAAAGGATTAAGAGTCGGTATTTTAATACCCATCTAGAACACACACACAAAAAAAAAAAAAAAAAACGTGTACTTATCAACTTTTCCAGGTCATGTATAATGGTACCGTCTACTAGACTATTTAGCCACCATTTCCATGTTTGTACTACATCCGAACTTGTCTATTTCTTTCAATACAAAATCGCGTGAATTTACTGGAATTTGTCGTTTAAAAAAAAAAAGC
Organism: Strongylocentrotus droebachiensis; assembly: GCA_035222895.1. Lineage (NCBI taxonomy): Eukaryota > Metazoa > Echinodermata > Echinoidea > Camarodonta > Strongylocentrotidae > Strongylocentrotus > Strongylocentrotus droebachiensis. The sequence goes on from JAVYIG010000209.1 coordinate 666,561, forward strand.
ATTGCATTAAGAGAGGGACAGAGATTAAAAAGAAAAAAGAAAAAGGGCCGGGAGAAGGAAGGAAAAAGAGAGAGAGAGAGAGAGAGAGAGAGAGAGAAAGAAAAACAGAGAGAGAGAGAGAGAGGGAGAGGGCGGGGGTGGGGGGCTGGTGGAGAAAGAGACTTGGAAAGAGATTCTGAAAGAGAAATCAATAGAGGTGGGGCAGATCATCATTATGTAATAGGCCATTATCGAAATGTAGCCAAATTTAATGCATAAAGTCTGTGTGAATTAGTGCCTCAATACAAATTATTTCATTCACTTGATAATAATAATAGTATTTCGATAGCTAGAATGCAAACTGCATATATTAAAGGTATATACCAGTTTTGGAAACGCCCCCTCTCAAAAAATGAATCTTTAAGTGTTGCTAGGTAGGGCAAGCCATTATGTTTGTCTTACTTGGCAACAAATAATATATGCGGTTCGGATTATGTCGATTGAAATACTATTATATTCTTATCAGGTGAATGAAATAATTTGTATTGAGGCACTTCACAAAGACCTATGCATTAAATTTGGTTACATTACGAAAATGACCGCCTATTGTTGCATGTATAATTAGGATTAAAATATTCATTCTGCAACACTCGGTCTATCCCTTGGCTTGTTTTCGTCTTACGTTACGTAACATTTAAACAGCCATGTCAATATAAACGTTATGCAGGGTCCACAATGCTAATGTTTATTTTTAGGATATAACACTAAGGAAAGCTCATTGCGACACATTCAACTAAAAACGGGACTATATATATAGTCCTCTTCACTTTCTCTTCCAGGCAGTTGCTCGTATAACGCTTCGGAAAACGTGATAGCGCCATATTATGTTCGTATTACGTGCGGAAAAGAATAATGAGAAACACGGGATTGTAGTCCTCATTCAGCGAACTGATAATTGTTCATGATGTCTCTTTATAGATATACGGATCGCCTATCATTTTTTCAATAATTGTCGGACGAAAATCTTGGTAAACTTGACCGGTAGATGTTTGGTCCAGTGTGGAATGTAGACCGAAGCTGATGGTAGAGGCCTAGCTAGCTGCACTGGGTAGATCAAAAGTTGATTGAAAACAAGCAGTACAGTACCTCGATTGTTTCTCTCCTAACCCGATCGTATTGTCGGTGAGATCATGGGATCTAAAAGCAAAGAAAATTTATTCCAAATGGAGGGACTGGAGTCTCGGAGCAAAAAGAGGTAAGATTATAGGCTACCTGCGGCTTGCTCAGCTCGCGATGAACCTCTAGAGGTCACGAGGTCACGAGGTCTGTCTGTCTTTCTAGCACTGAAGGTCAAGTGTATGCATAAGCAGTATTGTGGATTGTTAGACGTGAGTGGATGATGATAAATAGCAAGATCGACCTTATGTACTCTTAGTACAGGCCTCTTTTTTCAAGTTCATAATATGCTGCTGCGCATAACCTTGCAAACTATACATGGTGCAAACCTGCAGTGCAGATTGGTTGATATAATATTTCTCAAATTATATATACAGTAGACCAGCCAAATACGTGATTTCTATTTTTACTTTGGACGGCATTTCGGGTTGATGCATGGCATCATATCTTTGCTAAAACTCTTGCAAACATACTACATAGGGCTGGATGCCCCGCCAATTTTTTGTTAATACAAAAAATGTCTTCTTTTTTTTGCTCAAAATTTGAAAGATTTTTTTAAAAACCGAATATATATTATCTGATACAGGCCTTTCAATTGATATGATAACTGTTTACTTTACATTTGAAAGTTGAATATGACACACATTATTATGGCTAAATGAGATATAAAAGTGTGACTTACTCAGAATATGGATCATTAAAATTATTCATATTTCACAGTTTCTATAACAACATAAAGCTGTCCATTGAAACATATTTTCTTGATTAAACATATAATATATAGTTTGTTCCCTTTCTAATTGCCCCTTCCCGCACAGAGTTCCTCTATTAACTAATCATGTTCACAAAAGACCGATACATTCACTATTCCATGATTTATAACTATTCAAACTGTAAGAAGATTTCTATTGTATTTCAGTTAACCACACGGTTTCACTCACATCCTACTACGAATATAAACATACTGCAAGAGTGGCGGGTCCGGGTGGGTGGGGGGAAAGGGGCACAGCATGCTCCCCGACCCTTTTTTCCCCTTTTTTGCTTGTCACAGAATTTACGGACTTTTGTCCTCTTTTACATATATATATATATATAAATGGTTTGTTTTATTGAAAATCATCTCGCAGCCCGAAGGCTGAATTGTGTGACTTTTTACAAATTGATCAACAAAATTGCATTACAATAAATACATGTGAAATCAGACATTACAAGATATAAATTCAAAATTCATTCAAGTTCATAGTAAAAATATATAAATGTTAACATGCAATAATATTTCCTCTCCGATATTCATTGATTTTAAACGAGTCGTGTTTGTTTGTAACCAGACAGGCTTATAAAATAGTTGCAATAGATTTTAAAAGTGAATAATTGCGTGATTTTAACAGAGTAAAATACAGTGATACATTGGAAATTTACATGTTGTGCACTAAAAAGGCCTATTATCAAATGTGACTATGAAAATAAGAAAAGACTCAACAGATCATTACTCATTTTAATGGTATGCTCGGTATATACTTTGCATGTGACCATAGACGTCTATGATGTGACTAACCTGAGATAACCATGCAATAATCACCTAATGGGAAACTATAATCAGGGAGGTGAGTGGAAACTCTTGTAATTTATTCAAACGCATTCGTGAGTTCTAAAGCGTAACAATGGGATGTGTAACATTACATTTGGCTTTGAAGTTCCCTGCTTCCAGCCACGCTTCCACTGAGGGGAATTTTGAAGGCCAGGCACCAGTTGCACGTTTATGATTAAATATTAAATTACCGGCAAAATTTCAGTGTAAAGTATATACACTTAATATGGGCATTATATTGGGAATAGTGCATAAAACAATTTTTCAAATTTAGTACTCCGCTCTTCCCATAATTTGTGTGCCAGAGTTGGTAAAAGAAAAATCAGATCCTGACAAAAAGTCAATATTTTAGGATAATGCGCTAATTTGTGCATGTTTTATTGTCCCGTTACTTAACCCATGATTTACAATCTTCGATAATTTTAAGTTTGGTAGTGCGTGTTTTCGCGTGTTTTGTGTATTTTTGCAGTTGGAAAAAATTACACAAATTTGTGTTCGCTTGTTTTACTCATTACACATTCAAAAATCGATGAGAAATTATTGAAAGGGACAACGAACGGTTGCTGGGATACCATTTTCTGATGTAGGAATTCTAAATCCTGAAATTTCATGCGCTCTTTTTTATCTCAACACCGGGTCAAGAGTTGCAGATTAGCGCATAACTTTTCGGTGGCTTGGAGCATGGGGTCAAAGGAAAGCGGCTTGATTCCAACCCTTTCACGTTCCTGCTATAATTGAAGGCAATTAATATGTCGCTTTTCATCATGAAAATATCAAATACAAAAATGATGAATATAATAAAGTAAAAATTTTCATCCAACGCTTTAAGCTTTTTTTTTTGTAATCCCAATGTTAGTATGCTACACGTCAAAACGTAAACCCAAGGCGAATATAGATAGTTTTCAAAACATTGTATCTCACCTGCAGGCTATGGGGCAAACTTGATTGTAAACAAATTCAAAATTTTGTTTATTGTCTTCAAATTAACCAGACATGTACTTTTCACATTCTTGGTGATACGTGTAAATGTGACGTCAGATCTAGGGTCATGATTAATGACATAAGTAAGCATAGTCTTCTGGCATCTGTCGTTAATATTTTATTTTAATGGTTGGAAGGAAAAACGTTATGAAAGAGCGCAACAGCTATATAGAATAGTAGAACAAGAAAATGGAAGAAAATTATACACTCACTAAAGTAAATCAGGATTTACCACCACCGATACACATGATGGTTTGATCAATACTTTACTCTTGCTTCTCACAAATTTACTTAGTGTATGAGTGCCCCCCCCCCCCACGACTGAGCCCACGCTATCCCATTGCGCTGACATTTAGGGGTACAACACATTTAAACACATATTTGTTCAATAAAATGTCATGGTTATTCTCATCTAGTCGTGATGATGGCGCTGACATGTAGGAACATAACACTTTCAAACACATATTTGTTTATTTTCATGTTCTTTCCCGTCTAGCCATGGTAAGGTCCGATCGGATGAGGGGCGCGATCGTCGACCCCATGCCCCCTTTAGATCTGTCACCTCTCTCTTCTCGTACTTCTTGGAAAACACCACCTTCCACGGCCTGCCCCAAATCTTTGGCGCCCCTCTCTTCCTGGAGAAGTTATTTTGGGTGCTGGCGTTCCTAACATGCCTCGGTGTTTTCACGTACCAAGGTAAGCCCCCCCCCCCGTTCAGACAAGACACGTTTAAATAAACGCATATAAACATGTACATGTGTGGCAAATGGGGCAGAAGCATTTATAAAATTTGATAATTGGTAAATGTTATATTTTTTTTTGTTCGTAGGCCAAGAATTAATGTTCAATATTAAGAAATATATATTATAATTTATGTTGCGATGTTTCTTGCGATCACTCCCTTTTATGTGCCTCGTTTAAAATTCATTTGTAATGAATATATTTTGGCGGGGCGGCTTCAGTGCCCATCTTGTTCCCTCTAGAACTGCTACTTCATTTGGGAGAGAAAGGCAGCTGCGCCCAACAAAGGCTTCCAAGGTTAATTAATATGTTTAGTTAATCAATTAATCCAGGAATATGAAGCACAATATGCTAATTTCAAATTTACTTTCTGAGAACACTATCACAACTACGTTCGAAAGATCAACTCTAGGACAATTTTAATAGAAATCATGTTCGGATTACGAGGAACGTCTTTTTAAATGTTTGCGAATTTCAATAGCTGATGGACAAAGATATTGACATCGCCTTAAAAGGGGATGTTTTTAATTCATTTTTTTTTTAAATTTGTTTCTCTGGTGGAGGAGCTTGATTTTATTTTTTAAGAACCACTAAAGTATCAAAACAATGAATCGTTTTACAAATTTTTCGGTCCATCAAGATTTCGCACAAAAATTCCTTGTGGTAATATTATATCACAACCAGTGCTATTATCATCATCATCACCATCATCATCTACGTTATCATAATAGGTACCAAGATCGTCAAAGACTACATCTCCTACCCCTACTCGACTCGGACCGACATCATCACCGAGTCTTCGCTCGACTTCCCCGCCGTCACCATCTGCAATGTGAACATGATGAGGCGGTCGAAGCTCGTCGATACCAGGTTCGAAGACCTGGTTGAACTAGATGGCGATGCAACAGGTTTGTCAGACTGGAGATGTTGTGGGCATCGTTTCACAAAACCGTCATCGGTATAAGCTCACGGACATCCCATTCCCGCCCCCCCCCCCCCACTCAGTGTTATTTAGGGTACGCGTATGCTCGTTCCCTCTTTTTGAAAGCACCCCCTATCTGAGGACTGCCAACATTTCCGAACCCCCCTTTCGCGGGCTTTTCGCGGGCTTTTCCTGCCTTGGAGACCCCCCTAAATACGGAAAAATGCTCAATGTACCCCCCTAAATTCGGAATAATTTCTCAGGAGTCCAAAGAGATGAAAGAAAAAAGGAAAAACGACCCCTTTTTAAAGAAATCTCCGGGTGAAAAGTCAAATACACCCCTTTTTTTACAATTCTCGGGCCGGACTTTGTGGCACGAAAAGTACCCCTATACCGGACATTTTGGTAACACGCATGCGGTCATTCCGACCCCGGAGTGGGGGGGGGGGGGGGGATCCCATTGAAACGCATGTACTATAATGTCGGTGAACTTGTACCTGCGATGCCCTGGTAATCCGACATTGCCACGGCGAGATTGACTTACTTAGCAGTACGGTCATAGAAACGATATTCTAGAAGAAATATGAGATTTATAAATTAATATTCTTTTATGAATGTCTATGTGCTATAGCACATAGCTATAGCACATATATGTCATGTTATAATGGAAATAATTGATTTTCTATTCCATTTGAACATTCGAATAATTGTTAAAGTTTGATGTATCATTACAAATAATCCGATTACCATTTTCTCTTCTCTCTCTGTTTATAGTAACAAACATGACCATGTAGAAAACATTAATTTAATGATGATTGTTTTCCATTTCCCTGAACACGCAGGGTATCATAAAATATAATCCCATGACCCCTTCTCTCTCTCTCTCTCTCTCTTTTCTCTCTGTTTATGTTAATGATGATTGTTTTCCATTTTCCTGAACACGCAGGGTATCATAAAATATAATCCCATGACCCCCTTTCTCTCTCTCTCTCTCTCTCTCTTCTCTCTGTTTATGTTAATGATGATTGTTTTCCATTTTCCTGAACACACAGGGGACACCGATGACTACTCATTTTGGTTCGACCAATCATTCTACGAACGTTTGGGCTCCGAAAACGGGAATTCGAATTCGTCCGGAACTTCAGGTATAGATCTGTTCATCAGCTCATGTAAAAACAAAAAGGCTAATATAAATGAAATATATGAATAAAATCAAAATTGATAACTGTCTGGAGACAACTGGGAAATGTTAAATATGTAACACTCATCAACATGTAACATACTTTGATTTGGAATTAACTATTGCCATATTAAAAGGGTTGATATTAGCCAGCTCCCTTGACTAGCCTGCTCGAAAAATCGAGAAGTAAAATGGAAAGTTGATTTTCAAGCAAAGAGAAGTCACCCCGAACAGAATTGCCTTCGTGTGCCTGTAATATCGCGGGCCATGGATTTATGAAAATTATGCGAAAACTATGGAAAAATTGTTATCCATATTTTCATTTATTGAGTCTGCCAGCCGCATCAAAGTTCCCCAAATGAATATCAGTCTTAGTCCGTCTATGCTATGATACCCTTCCGCGATTATAAACAAACAGTAAGAAAATTCACAGATTATTTTTCATATTTTAACGATATTATTTTTAGGTTTAAGAATAAGTATTTTCATAAGTCTAAGTATTGTAAGTACAATAAAATTAAATGAGTATGAGTACAAGATAGAGCCTAGGTATAAGTATGAGTATGAGTATGAGTATAAGTTAGTGTATAAGGATAGGTATGAGTATAAGTATTTTCATATTTAGTTGATGTATTGTATTAGTACAAGTATCAATATGAATATAAGTACAAGTATAGGTATGAGTATGTATAGGTATATAACAATTAGTATATGAGTATAAGTATAAGTAAAGTCTAAGTTATGTGTAAGCATAATTTGCGCCATCAACTCCTATTTCATTAAGGTGAATCAGATAGGACATCCAGTAACTCTCCAGAGACTTCATCCTCACCAGACGATTCACAAGCATCTGGACCACAAAATCTGAACGGAGAATTCGACTTCTTTAAAAACTCCTGGGACGATAGTTCTTTTGACTTCAGCTTCTATGACACATGGGAAGGAATAACAGGTAAGTAGGTGTAAGAATGGTAAATAATTGCAAAATTTGAACAGTAGAGAGTGTCTGTCGTACAACGTCACTGGAGAAAAGAAAGTATAATGGTAGGTTGATCCGCTCCAATGGGCGATGTCACGGAGAATGTCCGCCATTTTGGTTCGAGAAATGTGTCGCGAGGTGAGGAATAGGGATTCAAGTTCAGATTATTGCACTGTCCCAAATATGATCCAAAACGCTTGAAGCCTATTGCGAATAAATGGCAGCAGAGGTTAGAATCGTACTTCCGATTAGTCCTCGGATTAAAAAAAAAAAAATCAAATTTTGAGAAATAAGTAGGTAAGTCCGGAGTAGATGTGGAAAATGACCCCGTCTATTTTATATGCGTGTTATCGAATACCACGATTAAAGAAACATGAATGATGTTCAATCTTCACCGTTTAAAGTTCAATAACGAAATTTAATATTCAAAAGCATTTTGTGATGTATACTAAAAAACAATAGTCAGAGCAATTTTATGGAAAGAGGAGCAAATTCAGCTTCATGCAAAGTCCCAAATGATGTCAGCATCTTGATCTGGATGTTTTATCATTTTTTTCTCAACGAAAAAGGAGAAATAGATAAGGGGGACAGTAAAGATCATCACAAAGAAAATCGGAAGAAGAGCTAGAAAACAAAAAACAAGGAGAAAGATAGAGGGGGTATAGAGATAAATAGAGAGGGGGAGAGAAAGGGTATACGTGTAATTATGAGAGAAAGGGGAGGATTCGGAGAGAGAGAGAGAGAGAGAGAGATATGGGAGAGAGGAAGGGAGGGCGAGAGAGAGAGAGCATGGAGAGAAGCGGGAAGAGAGGCGGGAAGAGAGGGATATAATGGTTCAAAGTGTAATTATACACATTTTCGTTCCTTTTATTCTTCAAAGTTATGTAATTATTATTTATTTTTTGCACCAAGTGCATTCCATGTTACACGGTTGGAAGCATTCTGTTAAAGAAGGCTACGAAAGTGGATCATGTCGAACATCAATTACTTTTAAAGTGGAAATTCGAAATGCACAAAGTTGAATAATATATCTTCATGTTTAAAAGAGCTCTGAACTTGTTGGATCATTCATATACTGTGTACTTTGAACTAGTCTGTTTCGAATAATGTCAAGTCGCATCTTACAACAGCAGAGTAGTTGTGTTCCAGGCCATACGCATTTCACTATACTCATTCACTTACCACATACAGTCCATTGATTTTTATTTTCATTTACAGATGAGAATGATTGGCAAGCCATCTATAATCAATCTCAGTCGCCCGATTTCTCGGACCTTCGGGCTCTCCTAAACCCGACTCAGGCCGAACTCCAGGAATACGGACACCAAGCTGAAGACTTCATCCTTCAGTGTAGCTTTGACCAACGCGCCTGCAGTTACAGGTAAGTTTGAGTGAAAACAGACCATTATTAATGATACAAATTGAGAAAAATTGATCTGATCGATTCCTTAATTTTCCTAACTATATTATTACAGTTTAATTACATTTTAGGTGAATTTAATTTGTCACAAAGCTATGAATTTGATTTATATACTATCCTAGACATTTAAGTGCTGACAGATTTTAAAAAGTCTGTCTTGTGTCTTATTTTCATGGAAAAACGGTTGGAAAAATTCAAAAATAGTTGGGAGAATTTACTGTCAGAGAGTGTTGACTAGTGACGCCTTCAAACAAAACCATATATATCTTTGTGGGTTGAGAATTTGTTCAGGATTGTGTGCATGCTAGAGGGTTAGTACAGTTGAATGAATATGATAAGTAACATTTCATACAAAAATTTGGCATTTTTCATCCACCTTCAACAATGTTACCGAGTCACTTTAAATGCCAAGTCAATTCAGGTAAAACAATTCAGATTCAGATTTGAAACATATTTTGCTTCCTTCTAATGGTATATAGAATATTAAATCAATGTTAACATTTAAATAACATAAAGGTGTCGATATTTCCTGAAGAGCATGAGGCTTGTGACGAGATCGTCATAACGATACATACATACATACATACAATTCTGAGAAAAGAAAAGAAATAATCAGTATTTTTTACTTGATTAAGACAGTTTAAATAGATAATAGATGGTTCTCTAGAACCGACCTGATACCAGCAAAATGCTAATTTAGGTAAAGAAAGAAAACCCGACTTATATATTTTCCCCTTCCGCAGGGTTCTGTATTTACAAAACAGATTGTACACATTCGATCATAATATCCACAAATAATATACAAAGGATGAAACATATCATATACAATGGCTAAACAATGATCATGACCATCATGGCCCAAAAATTCGGGGCAGAGACATCCATGATTTATATAATGGATATTCCTATACATCTGATATTAGAGATGCAGAGTGAAATATGTGATCATTAATTTATTGTTTTGATTTATGGTTATTTTCAACAGAAATTTCACAACGTTTCAGCACAGCGAGTACGGGAATTGTTTTACTTTTAATGGAAGGACATTAGAGGAACCTGTCAACAAGACAAGGAGAACAGGCAGGACTGGGGCAAACTATGGTATGTACATGTACATGTTATATACCTCATACATAGATTGTCATTCACTGATTAGTCAAGACTATATCACATGTCAAGGAGCATTTCGATCTATCAAGTATCATTACGTCAGAGGGGTTGACAGCTACTATCAAACCCTGGGATAGGACCCCTAACCCCTCCCGCGACTTAGTTGCGCACACAATTTTGTTGAGTTGCTAGGCTACCGCAATCGCGCGGTTACGCGCAGCGCGTAGGAATTTAATACTCTTCCCTTGGACTTGATGTTGGATTTTTCTTATTCTGGTTAGAAAATTTCTCTTGATCTCGTTTCCTGTTTTAGAGCTAGATCTAGACCTATAGTCTACAGCTAAACCTAATCATGAATTAATAAAAAGGATGAGGTATATAAAACAAATATGGACTGCTCTGTAATCGGATGATGGTGGGAACTACCACTCCCTCGGTGGTGTTCACACCACCTTGGGAGTGATAGTTCCCACCATCATCCTCATGAGCAGTCAATATTTGTATATTATCAATCAGGGGGTCGTTTCACAAAGACTAAGATTGACTTTCAGTTGGACTTAAATATGGCAGGCCGTTCATGCCACTGTTTTCTCTCACCATTTACTGGCATTGGTCTCTCAAGGGATGTACAAATCATGGTCACAAATCTACAGAATTTACATTTTTTGATAGGTCATTATTGCAGGAAAAAATATTTTCTAAAGATCACAATGGTGAGAGCAAATAGTGGCATTAATGGCCTGCCATAGGTTAGTCCAACTTAAAGTCGGTCTTAGGTTTTGTGAAACACCCCTCCTGGTCCATAAGGTTCATAAGACGGTTCATCTTGCTTTTAGCGATGGAGATTGGTGATACATGTACTTACATGGTATAGATAGATAAAAAGACTTATATACAAAAGAGACAAATTCAAGTAGGATATACAGTAGACATGTCATAGATAAAAACAACAACATGTATACGAAGTAAAGTTTAACAAGGTAAGTTTTACAGGAATCAATAATGCATCGTATTATCATATTTTGATTCATTATTATTATTTTTATTATTATTATTCTAATCACTATAAAATTGATTGATTTAGCTGTTTATCTATTGATCTATCTACCACTATTAACGTTATTATTATTTGTTATTGCTATCATTATTATCATTATCATTATTATTATTATTATTAATGATATTGTTATTAATATGATGATGAGGGTGATGATGTTGATGTAGTTCTTAGCGTGTTGATTCAGGCTGTATGATGTATTCTTTCAGGTTTGCAGTTAACGCTCTTCGTGGAGCAGCCTGAGCATGTAGGACTCCTGACAACTGAGTCTGGGGTGAAGGTATCAATCCACGCCCAGACTGAACAACCCTTCCCAGAAGATGATGGGCTTACCGCCTCCACCGGTCAGAAGACAGCCATCGGTGTTAGGAAGGTGGATGGATTTTTTTTTCCAAAGAAAAATTGTATTCAATCATTCTCGAGCAAGAACAAAACAATATTTTTGAACAAAGTACATGTTGTGACATATCGGTAAAACAAACATTGTTACATCAGTTGCACATGAATCCATTTATCAAGTAATACAACGAATTGATTGCGTTTGATAGAAAGAACCCGCTCAACTTCATACCAACGTTTAAGTATCTTCTTAAAAGAATTGAAAGATAGCCGTTCCCTTTTGTATTTCGCAGAGAATAGTGTTTTGCATATGACAAAATTAAAGATAGATTGCGTATCATCTGGGAAACCAAACAAAAAGCAATTTTTATTCAAAAGCAGTTCATTGTTTCGAATAGAGCTTTGGCAGTCTTGAATGAATTGATGCGTAACAGGGCGTTCCCAAATTAAGGTGGGTGGTTTTATCTTACTGCATCCTTACCGGAAAGAGAGCGTAGCGTATACCTTTTGAATAAAGTGTTGAAATTATGACAACACAGTGTTTTCTTATTTTCAACACTAGGAATGTATTCGAAGTCAATTATATGTTTTTAAAATGGGGAGAGTACCCAATCTGAATTTGTGAAAAAAGATTGTTCACAGTGTCAATACAACAAAAAAACGTGTTCGAGTCAATAATTGTGGTCAACATTGTGTGTACACATACTACACTTCGTGAACGTATGAACACAGTATATTGTTATATTCATGTTATATAGCGCCCGATGCATCCAGTGTGTTACATTGATCCTACAACGTTAGAGATATGTGAACACCGTGTTTTCACACTCGAAGTGTTCAAAATCAACTTCATGATTACAATAAGATGGATACACTTGTACACTATCATGACAAAAAGACCATCAAAATGCACACAAAATGTGTGAAAGTGTTTTCACAAAGTGAACTTTATTAAAGTATCATAATCATCTTTTCCTGGTTCACGCTGTGTGTTAAGACGTTTTCAGTCCGACCGTGAAAGTTTCATCTGATCCAATCCAATCAAATTTAAGATTTCGTATAGAGCGCCAATATCGAGTTGCCTCATAAAAGAAGCTGCGTTATCATTTTGTTTGCTGCAGTATCACAATCATATTTAATTTCTAATTGGTTGCAATAAAAATGCTTGTAGTTTTAGTGCGGTAATTTTTGACATAGTTTTGTAACGGTATCTCATAATATTCTAAATTGTCCTGCACTTCTGATTGATGATGATAATTACCGTACATTCCACATCACTTTTGGGGTCACATCCTATTTGAAAATCAGGTGGGAAGGTACGTGGTCTTCGGTTTTGCGTCCCGTAGATGCCTTGGTTTATTGCCATGCATAATAACTTTTCTCTTAACCAAAATAATAGTTCAAATTTAACGAGTTTAGATATGATATAGATCTAATTTCTTATTCTGTTGTCTATATCGCTTATCACCATCTTCTCTGTCATCTAAACCCATGATTTCTTTTTATCCTCAAAGAAATGCATCTTTGATGACCAATTTGATTCACTCATAATATTTTTTGTTTCGTTTGCAGCTCAACATCACGCGGCTCGGCGGTTCTTATGGCGAAGAATGCACAAAAGCTGGAGAAGGCACCAACTTCACCTCGGTGACGTCCTCCTACACGGTCAACGCCTGCCTGAAGCAATGTCTGCATGATACTCTACGCAAATCATGTGGTTGCATCACAGACATCAGGTTTGGCAACTACACGCAGTGCAGCTCTCTTAATCCAACACAAGGTATATCCGCAGGGAATAACAGAAATGATACAGAGTTTTACTACAAGTTTTAATCCACTGCTGGGCTAAGTCTTTGTTTTCTTCTTCATAGTCGGGTTTAATCTAGGGGTCTATACATTCCGTATTTCTAAGCCTTAAATAAGTCATTAAAACCAAAAAACTCAGGACTGGTTATAGGATTGAAACACACGAAATACAATAAAATATAAATCTAGAGTCCGTGAGATAAATTATGCTTAATATCACTAATGTAACTATCAATTTCGGAAAGGCCAGGGAGGGGAGGGGAGGGAACTTTGACTTTGGGAAGGATGATTCTTTTTTACGTAGTTATTTCTCAAACCATGTCTTGCGCTAGATAAATCTCTCTCTGTTTGGGTATACCAGTGGTGTATCAAGAAATTGACAGACAGGTAAGCTAAAACAATGATTTTTTAAAAAATATTTTTGTTTAAATCTGGGTGTCAACCTATGTCGGATATGCCGCATATTGGGATACATGTCATCGTTGGTCACCATAATAGTGTTTAAAGTACAAGTCTACTCCCAAAATAACTTACTTTCAATAGAAGCAGAAAAGTCAGACAAACCAATCAAAAGAAGTTTGAGCAAAATCGGATAACTAATAAGAAAGTTATGAATTTTTGAAGTATGTAAAACTATAGAACAAGTAAAATCACTACAAAAATTGCCAATGTGGTTATTAGTTTGTGACCTCACTATATCATGTCCTCACTATATATCCATTGCTTTATATAGTTTAATCCAATTAATTTCCCTTTTTATCCCCGAAAACTTGATTTCCACATGCCTTTGTCCAGGTTATATGATTTGTATTCTATTGCGTGCATGACATTTTACAAAATCTTTTATGAACTTTGAAGAATTGATACTATTTTCTCAATATTGTATATTTATAATTACTGATTTTTACATAAATAGCTTATCAAAATTCACATTTTTCATGATTTAGCTTAAAAAAATTACTCTATATTAGTGCATCCACACAAAAACACATTACTGTCAATCTAACTTTGGATGCTGGTGTGAAGAAATAAGCTTCTATTGAAAGTAAGTTATTTTTGGAGTGGACTTGTACTTGAAAGGTAAATATATTTAGTTGTATCCATTTTTCTTAAACGACTTGCAAAAACAACATCAACAACAACACCACCCACCAACAGAACAAAATCCGTCATTCAAATCGCAATATTTTTGTCTTTTTTTCTTCACAACAGAAAAGTGCCGTCAGCTTGTGGAATATCTCTACCACACTAGTAACTTGGAGTGTACTTGTCCAATATCATGCAGGTTAGCACATTGGAAATAAAATGAGATATCGTGGTATAGTGGTTCACTTGACTCTCATTCCAAGGGTTCGAATCCCAGCTCGGCACTAGCGTCCTTTGTCAAGACATTAATCTATATTTACTCTCCATCGAAGTACCTGGGAATTGCTGGGGTTATTACCCGCCCCGTCCTCTCAGTGTTATTTAGGGTACGCATATGCGTGTTCCCAGCGAACCCCCCCCCCCCTTTCAGCAAAAGTCCGGTGTGTAAAGTCAATACGGGTGGACCTTTTTCTTTTGTTACGAGCCGAAGAGTTTGGGAACACGCATGGTATCCCTCCGTTCACGGAGTGGGGGGCGGGGTTATTATAAATGCAGGACCCTCGGGGAGAACAGCAGTGATGCTAATGAACCCCCACCCCCCCGGTAAGCAAATGTATTTTTTTTATCATTAATGTTCAGATTTTTGGTCTGCGGTAATGTTCAAAGATAATCTTACCAATGGATATCGACAATCGACAATAATCATATGGATCAAGGGGGAGGGGGGGGGGGGGCAAACGACCGCAACCCCCATAGAGAATAATACTGACAGGGGGAAGATAAAAAGGAACGGAAGAATAGGGGGCAAAACTAGCCCTTTTTTAATCGCTTTAGTGAGAAGTTATTCAGAGGTTTTAATACTCCTTTTGTATAAATTACTTAGTGAGGAGTGGTTCAGACGAACCGTGTCAGCATCGCTATGGCCATCGACAAGATATGAGGTAATATTACATTTTCTCATCATTCAAAATATTGCATAGTACAGTCTTGAATACAAACTTTGCTGCAAGGGGCGTCATTGGGGGAGGGGGAGGAGGGTCGCTGGACTATTTTGAATGGAGGAGGCAGTGTGAGACCGCATTTCCCAGTTTTTCAGATTTTCGAATATGATGATGGAGTTTTTAAAACTAAAATTAGGTTTTCATGATTGACCAATATGTGTTATTTCCAACTTTGAAAAAAAAAAGAAACACCAAAAACACAAGAAACAATCATTGAAACAATGCAGATTATCAATTTTTGAGACTTTTGCCGACCAGGATAGCACATTCATAGATTTTGTCCACCGATACCCACATCCACTCTTGGGAGGTAATTTTGTCGAAATAATTGTCCCAGCATGTATATATCCTATTTGACATTGTCCTGGGGAAGTTTTCCGGAGGTAGCTGTCCTGATACGTTGATCTTTGAATGATGACATGAGATTAGTATTTTCCTTTCTGTCATCTGTTCGGCCATTAGGTACACCTTGCCAAGCAGCTAGTGAGCATCAACAGCAAGATAGAAAGGATCATCGCAGATGTGGAGAAAACCAGGTAGGCTTATAATTTATATACGATTAATACTCAGTGTGTGGGTTTGGAATGAGTGTGTGTTGGTGCATGCTTGTGTGTGTTTGTCGGGTGTGTGGGAGCCTGGGAGGGTGTGTGTGTATGTGTGTGTGTGCGTGTGTGTGTAGGGTGGATGTGTGGGTGTGTGGGTGTGCGTGTGTATGCGTTTTTGTTAAGGTGCGTGTGTGCGGTGGTGTGTGTGTTTGTGTGTGTATACTGACTGAAATTAACTCAAGGTCCCTCGATCCTACACAAAATACTGATGTACACAAAATGCAAAATAATAATATTGATAGTGATAATGATGATGATGCTAATAATGATGATAATACTGATAATTGTGATATTAAAAATTATAGTAATACAAAATATTTAGATTGTCTTTGGATTTGTTGAATGTTATTACAATAATTATATTGATGCTGATAAGCGTACTTAATACAAAACGTTGTGTATCACACATGCTCCGATGTTCATTGTTAAAACTGTGACACTAGTCAAAACTCTAACATGAACCCATATATTTAGTCATCACTAACTCTAACCATAAAAAACTCTCTTACAAAAAACAAATTGCATCTTTATTAAATCTATCCCAATATCTCGGAGGAAACAAAAGCGGAGCAAATGTCTGATTCAAAGTAGAGTATACAATTAACTGAATTTACCTAACTGAATAGAAAAATAAGTAAATTAATGCATCTAAATATTATGTAATGAACAAGTATGACTGATCTCACATTTTTCCTGTTTCCATTTCAGGCAAAATGTCGTAAACCTGGTGGTCTTTTTCGAGCAGCTTAACTATGAGCTAAATCAACAGTTGGCCGTTTACACCGTAAGAACTGACATTCGTAAATAACCAATTTTCAATTGAATCTAAATTGATATTGATTTAATTCATCTTTATAAAAAAAAATCTGAAGTAATTTATTGTGTATCGAGAGTGAGGAAGTAATCTACCTACTGAAGGGACATTAAAAAAAATGGTGTCTTCACCGACTAAGTTGCCTGTTGTTGATTAATTAATAATGATCATCTATGCATGTGTAGTCATAGAGTGCTATAAAAACACTGGGGACGCGTCATTGAAAAAAAGATATTTATTCCTTGTCCTTTGAAGCTTCCAACAATTGTATTGTATTCGGAATGGAGAAAGACTAGTGAAACTGAATCTTTAATAATAATAATAATATTCCGCTTTTAAATAGCGATCAATACATCAACGGTTTCTCTAATCGCTTTACAGATTTAATATTACCTCGGTCATTGGATTAAATACTTGCCCGCATACATCTGATTTATTTCCGCCGATGAATATGATTTTGACATTATATACCTTTATAGGCGTGAAGAAAATGGTCAAGGAACGTGAGACGTAGCTGTACTTTACAATTTTATTACGAGCTTTCGGCTTTTGAGACCTTCTTCATGTTTTGAAGTGCAAACACATACAGAAACAAATTCATTGTATGAACAAATATACATGGCATACAAACTTAATATCACTCATTCATAGTCAAGCATCATGAACATAGCAAAAATGTCTAAGTTTATTCCGGAGTATTTCTCGTACTAATTTTTGCTACGTCTCACGTTCCTAGACCATTTTCTCGAACACCCGTTGTCATGTCAGAGTTGAGAATTCTCGCACTTTTATATATATATATATATATATATATGGGTATATATATATATATATATATATATAAACAATTTTTTTCGAACTCTTGGCAGAAAATTTGACTTTCTTATATATTTTGCTTGCGATACAGGTGGAAAGTCTTCTTGGGAGCGTGGGAGGTCTACTCGGTCTCTACCTCGGACTATCCTTCATGTCCATCGGAGAGATAATAGTCCTCCTTCTCGGCTTCCTCAAAATATTTGGCGGGAAAGTCCTGTGCTCTTCCTGCAGATCCAAAAGCGAAGGACACCACGAACACAGTGACAGGTCGAATTCGCAGTCTACTCAGACGTCGTCGGACATGAACGATTTTGATGAAGGAACTCGTCGAGCTCCGTGGTATCGTTGTTTGGTGGCGCTAGCTACACTGTTTGTATTTGCCTCGATGGTAGTCGTCGTCGCTCTCGTAATGCTGTTCGAACTCGAAGTCATCAGTATAAATTTGTGATACTCCACATAGCAGCAAATAATGGTATTTTGGTTAAAGTAGAGAAATATAATGATGGGGCCAAAGCTGGTGGAAAGGCCAATTGTATTCATTAACCGAAGGATGTGGTAATAAATATAGAAAGGATTCTATTGAATTCTTACTGGAAAGTGGGTAGCAATGAGCCCAAACAAACAAACCAGAGTTCAGAACTTTGGAAATGTTTGGAATTTTTAACAAGTGAGAAGACTATTAATATATCAGAATATGTAAGATTTTGTTTCTTCATATTCAAGAGAAATAAACAAAGGTCTAACATGCATTTTACGAGTGAATTTTATCAACAATTTTATTCTTCAAGGGATATTTTAGTGCCTTTGGGGCTTCGAAAAGAATAGTTTGGTAGACAGTATATATCCTTTTAAACTGTTTAGAAAAACATTTTATATATATAAGTAGGCTTGATTCGTAAAATTATATCCGAACAAGTATAGCTAGTAAAGAATAGATCCCTGAAATTTATTGAGTAAGGCTGAAAGGAATGTATTCTACAAGAGAATGCTATCAACATTTTTATTCTGCAAGGTATGTTGTAAGTGCTATGGGGGCCTCGACAAAAAAAAGTGTGGTAGTATTGTCGGAAGACAGAAATGCCCTTTCAGAAAATAGGAACTATTTGATTCGTAGACAGTCGATCGGAATTTTAAGATGCTCAGAGTTGTGTTGTCAATGGAGACGTATTAACTGGATATTTTCCTATTGAGAAAGGTTTGAGACAAGGTGACCCTTTGTCTCCCTTTCTATTTTTACTCTGCATTTAAATTCTTGCTCGCGCAATTCGCAGCGATCCGGCTATTCATGGGGTTCCCTTTGATTATATTCACGATAATAAATTCTTTATGCAGATGAAATGTCGCTGTCTATTCAAGATATTAAATCTTTTAATAAAAATGCAACAGTTCCATTTGGTAGGATAGTTAACATTGTAAAATATATTAGGTATACACTTTAGACGTGGAAAGCCAGGAGAGAATTAATTACAGAGAAAACTTAAATAAAACTAAAAAGCTGCTTATGTGGTGGAAACAAAGAGATTTGACTTTAATCGGGAAATTTCTACTAATTAAGACTTTTGTTCTATCAAAATTAGTTTATGTAGCCTTACACTAGTACCGCATTGGGCATTCCGTGAAACTGAAATGTTAACATTAGACACAAATAATTTTCCTATGATAGATATACCAAACACTTATTTAATTGTTTCAAGTGCAAGATTGTACACCGGTGTTAAGAGGGTTTTCATGGAGATAATGAAGACCGGAAATGGGTATTTATTTTGTGCACAGTCATTGTGTTGCACAATGCAATCCTTCCATCAGTTGGTGCTTATTGTTTTGTGAAAAATGACACGTGGTGCAAACGAGCTACCGTGCAGAGAGATGAAGGAAGCAACCGAAAGCAACACATTTCCGGTCTTGAGTAGCTCTATGATAACCCCTTTAAAACCGTTATAGATTCATGTTGCCTAGGAAACAGTAATGGAGCATTTGTTAGGCCTATCTATCACGTGATATACATAGCAGAGCACAGAGAGATCATCCATGTCCAAGTTTAACAGTTGGACATTTTAAAAGCAATACATGTCCAGTAATTATAAGCATGGTTTTTAATGAACAGAGCTGATCTTACTTATTCTCAAACTTAAATGTACTCTGTAAACTTATTTTATTACGTACATACTTATCAGTATTTCGTTACGTGTATAATTTTTTTGTTCTATTATATTGTAATACTGTGTGGTTTAGATATGTTATTTTAATTTGTGGATATTTGAGTGGAAAAATTAATCAAATCAAATCAAATGTGTTTTCAGTTGTTTAATTTTTTCTGCTAATTTCTCTTGCCCTTCAACAGTTTTTGCCAAGTTCCAGTTCTATCTTTCACTGTCCTCCCAATTTTCTCTTTGTATATACAGTGCGTCCCAGAAAAAACGAAACCGAGAAGTATTGATGTTCTATCATAACTTAATCACAACTATAATTAATGAATGATACATATTTGGAAAGCTTAGAGTCTCCTCTTTCAGTTGATGCTACTCACGTGATGCATATTTCATGCATGAGTGGTTAAAAGCAATTTGAAGGAAGGAAACCAAAAAGACATTTGGCGGGCGGTATCTGAATTTCGAAGAAAAATTCACATTTCTAGAAAGTTGAGTTTCTGCCCTTTCATATGACACCTCAATCAGGAAAAATGAGCGAGGAATGACAAAGTTCTGCTTGCTTAAAGTAGTGCTTGCATTTCCATAATTTTATTAAACGAATTCGTTTTCACTGGCTGCCTGCCGTATCAATAAACGAAATTAACAAAAGACTTAACTCCGTTTCTTTGACAATCAGCCGTAGACGAGAGTCTTCATGCATGGCTGATTGTCAACGAAACGGAGTTAAGTCTTTTGTCAAATCTGCTTTTTGCTTCGGCAGGCACCCAGTGAAAACGAATTCGTTTGTTAAAATTATGAAAATGTAAGGGCTACTTTAAACAAACAGAACTTTGTTATTCCTGGCTCATTTTTCTTGATTGAGGTATCATATGAAAGAGCAGAAAATAAACTTTCTAGAAATATGAATTTTTCTTTGAAATTCAGATACCGCCCGCCAAATTACTTTTTGGTTTCCTTCCTTCAAATTGCTTTTAATCACTCATGTATAAAATATGCATCACGTGAGTAGCATCAACTGAAAGAGGAGACTCTAAGCTTTCCAAATATGTATCATTCATTAATTATGGTTGTGATTAAGTTATGATAGAACATCGATACTTCTCGGTTTCGTTTTTTCTGGGACGCACTGTATATCTCTCTCTCTTTCTATTTCTATCTCCCCTCCCCCTCTGTCCAGTCTTGTTCTCTCTATTTTCCATCTCCCCTCCCCCTGTCCAATCTTGGCGTCTCTCTCTCTCTATTTCTCCTCCCTCATTTTTATCTTTATCTTCTTTTCTATCTCGCTATCTCTCTTTCTCTGTACATCTCCCCTCCCCTCTGTTCAATCTTGTTCACTCTCTCTCTCTATTTCTCCTCCCTCATATTCTCTTTATCTTCTTTTCTATCTCGCTATCTTCCTCGTCTATCAGCTGTGTGCAAAGAATCTCTTCCATCTGTAAACTGTTTTATTTCACTTATTATTGTATTTTTTTCCCTTTCTTTAATCACTAATTGAAAACTCAATGAAACATACCACCTCATAATTGTTATATTGTTTTATTAACAAAAACTGCACAAAATGCCACTTCTTATATACAAAAATTCACATGCATTTGACATGTACATGACCATTTTTCATCATTCTGCATTCTTAAAGACAACTCTAAAAGGAAGCAGAAGCAGACTTGAGAAGGTTTGGACGAAATCTGACAAAATGTAACAAGAATTCATTATTTAAAAGTTGCAATCACTATACGTACGTGATGTAGTGCCAACACCAATTTTTTTTTTCCCCTTCAATATGGTCTTTTTTTAAGGACCTATAATGATATTTTTGAACACAACAAACAGGATATTTATCCGTCACTACTTCACAATCCACTGAAAAAATTGCCTATGTGAGAGTCGCTTAGCTGTGTTATCATATTTCAATCATTCAAAACATATTTATTCTTGATCCGATATATTTTAAACTTTTACTATTCTGTTTCTCTGATTTTTTAATTCTATCATAGGTCTATTTCTATTCATAGTGCCCCTCCGAAAAATGAAATAAGTAAACAACAGCAACAAAACGATATTAACAAATCAAAAATAACAACAAAAAAACAGAACAAAAACAAGATAAATCAAAAGAAAAGTTTTGACATGGTCATAATTTTGGGGAAAGGATCTTATTATCATGTTGTTGTGACATCACAATACAATTATTAGAAGTATATTAACTAGTAAGTACATACTTTTTTTTCATTTCAACAAGATATGAGCCAAGATGAGCAAGATTTTCAGATATCATAAGAATATAAATATTTTACCCTGTATCCAAACATTCAAGAACTGTATACAATGAGGTTTACAACCTTATTATTATTATACCATGCTCAACTTAATGCAATTCATGAATGTTGAACTATTTTCCTTAGGTTATTCATTTCCATAGCATATGGAAACGTTGTATCATCCGCTCAATCTGACTTGCGTGCATATATCAAATAAGCATTTTTCCATGAAAAAGGGAAGTTTTATAAAATGTGCGTTTCTCTCCAGCATTGGGGTGCCCGGAAGTCACTCGATAACATTTCATAAAGTATAATATAAAAAGACCATATGCAAATTTTCTGTACTTTTGTCGGAAAAAATATATTTATCCAGCACATTGTCGTCTCTTTTTGCGTTGAAGAAGAGCAAATAGCAAGTTTCAATCACACTTTGGCCGCTCTCGCAAGCTCTCACTCGTTTCACTGTGGTCAAGCGACTTTGGGGCAAGCGGTTAATGAAAATACTATTCGTTAGCTTTCTTCTGGTATCAAACTTGTTTTGATTGATTGTATAATTTTGTCGGAATAAAGGAAACAAAAAGGCTTGACCAATAACTTATCAGCGTCTGAATTGACCTTTTGACCTTGAATTCCCTGATGCAAGCGCACATAAACAGGTTCTAATGACGTCATCTTCGCTAAATCGGTGTCTTTTATCGTAAAATACTACACTTTCACAATGTTTATACATCTTTTTTTATTATTAGTAAGATATAACATATTTTGTCTGATATCACTGAAGTTTTGGGTTTTATTTAATGATTAATTTTAAAATAAGAGCCATTTACTGTTTTAATTTACTGGATCGTACCATGAAAGTCGCAGGGTAGAAAGATGCATTTTCCAACCGCGCCAAATTTAATTTACGTTTCGACATTCTGTTAAATGGGTTCGTGTTGTTAAGAATCCACTGCTTTCTGCTCCACCAAACGTACACATGCGGAGTCGTTTATCAACTAAATTATTCAAATTTATGGATGCTTCCTTCCCAGGTGTTTGTGTTGTTGAAGCATTTCATTCACCTGCTATCATTCTTTGTACTCCAATTGCCAGAACGCAAATTACATTTTGGTTTTATAGATTTTTATGCGTAGTCGTTTATCGACTATGTATTCGAATTATAAATGCTTCCTTCCCAGGAGTTTGTGGTGTTTATGCATATTTTTCACCTGTTATTATTCTTTGTACTTCAATTGTTAGAATACAAAATGCATTTTGGTTTTATAGTTTCATTACATAAGTAAGTCAATAAAAGAGTATGTTCTGCACAATAAAAACAATGTGTGTCCCTATTGTACAATGTAATGTGTCCCCTAATTTTGTAATAGTTAATTTACCCATTCACACAATGGAACTACCTGCCCGATGAAGCCAGTGACCCGTGACCCCTGAGCACTCAACACCGTGTGGGAGTCAGTTTGTGGTCAACTTCTTTTATGAGACAAATCCGAGCAAACGTGTACCAGTCACTCTTTCGGTGTCGTTGTTGAAAATAATTGTGTCTTTGTTTAAAAGGATAAACTACTAAAGAGCACATGACCATTGACGCCCTTATTACATGCATGGTTTGAAATATTATCTTTTAATTAATGTACCGGGTAGACGAATGCTTAACCACAGTGGTTGTGAAATTGTTACAGATCAATGTATCTTAGAAATAAAGTTGTTTATTAATGTATTTCAATTAATACACGTCTCTCCCTAACCAGGCCTGTTGCCAGTCATTTTATGAAACATGGCATCTATAGGGCTGGAATCCACTTCACATACATTTCCTGTTGCAAAGGCGGACAAGCCTCTGACAAGTCTTTAAGTTGTCACTATAAGAACTTTTATTTCAAAAAATTGCATGGAATCAGTTAACAGGTCTTCTATAGCAAATAACAGATAATCTGATATTTGAATTAGATTTACAACGAACATACAAGTCATGTAGAGACCTAATACACTACATATACATGTATTACATAATGAATGGAATGTAGGCCTACATAACTTTGCTAAGCCAATCAAAATTGTAACTGGTAATTTGTTTTATCTTACAAGCTAAACAATATTCAATTTCGGGTGCAGTCAATGCATCAACAACATATTGATTAATAGATCGAAAATAAAATGTCCGCCAAAGAAGTATAAATCAAAGATTTACTCGGGGTAACCTCGATAACCATGTTGCTATTTGTTAGCTCCATTTACCAAAATAATATGTATTTACATTGTACTGACTAAAATGAATGTACATATTAGAGATTAGGAGATAAATTCAAACTTGAAGTATCTATTCATGTGCGAATATATTCGTAATATAGCGTTAGGATAATATTTCAAAGACATTTAACTCGTAGAATATATATACATAAAATTGACCCGATTGCACATTGAAACCTAAATTGCACATGATTTTTTCCATTTACCTGTTGAAAATGCACTTGTAAACATATTACATATGAAAGACTGGCTTATTGCACATATAAAGCATCAATATGTCTATCTGGTTCCGTTTATACCCAGAAACATGGTGAAGCGTATCATGTAATAACTCAATCCCTCCTAAAACCACAATATATAGAGATCTTTTGATTCCTGATTACTCCTACGCTTTGCATAGGCCCTCTCAAAGGTATCTGGTAATTTGATATCGCATACGCTACAAAGTAGAATGAAATTATGAACATAATTATGTTAACATCCTACATATTTTTCATCATGAAGGTCTAATGCAAGCTTCTAGGAGGCCAATCTACCCGTAAGTAAGTGGTAAGTGGTTGTTTGTGTGGGGGACGTTTACAATAAAATCTTTACAAATCAGGAAAAAGGTGACCTTGCTACAGCCCCTTGAGATATCTGCGGATTAGACAATTCCCTCCATCTTGGATCTTGGATCCACCTCCGCATGAAGTTGTGTATGAGTTTAGGGACTTTGGTGATGTCGTGGTGGAGGACCACGGGACATATATACTGTATTGTGGTGAGTGTTTGGTTGTTGTGGATCACGTGATGCTCGGGGTAATCTGTAGGGAATTGTGAACTCTGAAAAATGCGGTTGCCTTGGACGATGCAGAACGTGTCTTGAATGAAACGATGGCTGGTAGGCTGGTGGTAAAGACGCTACTGTCGACGTTTCTGACAGCATTGTGGGTTGTTGGCTCATATGTATCATTGGTCGTTGAGGATTGATGGTATGCGGTTGATCATCATAATATGATGAATGTGTTGTCGAAAAGTACCGAGGCTGCTCTGTCATTAAGAGAGGCTGTGGTAGGCGGTGCTGTGCTGTTTGGGAGTATGGATGGACTTGTGGTTCACCCAAACGTCGTGCAAGCTCATTTGGCTGTTCACTTTGTTGTGAGCCGGACAGGTAGTTGAGTTGACTTTGTGTTTCTCTCTGTGGTGGAGCCCGAGGAAAATAAAGTTGTTGATTCGAATTTTGTATGAGCTCTTGGCTCTGTGACATGATGGGTTGATGCTGCTGACGCGATTGTTGAAATGGCAGAAATGGTTCGCCCACTCTGTTATGGTCTGGATGCTGCCATGCTTCATGTGAGACAGGTGTCTGTGAAAATGGCAGGTGATGTGGAACGTGTGTTTGATGTTGCTGGTTGTGATGGTAGGTGATGACTGGTGGCAGGAATGTCCCTGACGTGGCTGATTGGCGGTGATACCGGGTGGTTGGTGTCATTCCTTGATGTGGGTTGATCATTTGTGATGAACGTGCTGTCGGAACATCTCCAAGTGACTGATATTGCTGTGGATGGTGTGAAGATTGCCATAGTGGTGGATAGTCTTGCGGTCCTGTTGGTAACAAATCACCAGGATTTGACAATCTATATTGCCCTGCGCTATGCAGTGCCTGTGGCCGCAACAGATATGGATAGACATCTGTCCGAGAATGTGTATAATATTGCTGATGTGGCTGTGCAAATTGAGATGGTAGTCTTCCTTGGAAATTCGTCATCTGCAATGGTGCAAGAGGGCCCTGGAGGGCCGATCTTGATCTTTGTTCATTGTACCAAGTTGTCCTTGTCATGTGGTTTGTGAAGAAAGGATTCTGGAATTAAAGCGAGCAAAATATAAGACAAAAACTGAAATGAAAATGGGATACCCTGCAAATTATGCAAAGAACCCTTCCTTTCTTATTGGTTTGATTTCTGAAAGAATCCCTTGTCAGATGATATATATTGTACCGCTAAATATATCGATAGTGGGATGTTTTCATGACGGGGCGGTTGGGGGGGGGGGGGGGGGGTAGTGAGCACTTTTTTTTCTTTTTTTTGCTCCCGAAAATTTGAAAATCGCAAAATCGCGCCGGCCGAAAATTCGAAATCTGAAATTTGGGGGGGGGGGGGGGCATTGCTAAAAAAAAGGTAAAAATCACGTTTTTTCCCAGGGGAGGGGGGGGGGGGGACCCGGGCCCCGGCCCCCCCTGGATCCACAACTGCTGTCATGTACCCATTTACCTCACCTGGGTCGAGTGTGGCAAATCAAGATTATTGCCTTGCCAGATGACATTAATGCCATGTCGGTGATGGAACCACGTCCTTTGAATTTCAAGTCAAGTGCTTAAATAACTCGACTACGACACTCCTACATACATTTAGAAATGCGATTCATGGCGACAACAAAAGAGAACGCAACCAATTTGAGAAGTATTAATTTTAAACGATAGGGAATATATAATATACTTTTATCATTTTCATGACCGTAAGTATATTAATTACATTGTAGTTTAAGAAGTTATAGAACTAGAACATACTAATTATGTACTAATTGTCCATCGAATTGCGCCTGTTATCAAGGTAATTTTTTTAATGTGCTATGTAACCGGACAAAATATATTATCAAGGGATGTGGTAGGAGCTGTGATTACTGAACATCACGGTCTCAAAAGGTCGATTAATAAAAAGAAACAATCATTCACAGTATGGTAATAAAACATCAAAAGACTTTTCTTTACTAGATACGGTTTAACTCATTTTGTTTGCTCGTATAAATTGTGAATTGTGGTACAAAGTAGTTTACAATTTCACTATTCATTATTCTAGGTAACCATAATTATGGTCAATGTCCCGTATTCCGGTCCGGGTAAACGTTATACACCTTGCAAATCACTTTTAAGGATGAGGCATGACGAGCAAGTTCGTGGTAGAAATCATCACAAAAGAAATATTGATTGTATTGATCGTCATAGTCTTTTATCGTCAGGTCGGTAAGACAAGGCAGGAGACACAGAAACCTGGCTAGGTCACGTGATGCTGTGGGGTCATTCCCACGTAGATTACAACCCCGAATGCACACCTTCTTTATCTGTTGAGATGCCATTCATGGCGACAAAAAAAAAGAAGAAGAGAGAACTATCAATTTTAAACAAAAGAGAATACATAATATACTTTCATCATTTTCATGACCGTCAGTGTATTAGTTACATTGTAGGTTAACACGCTATAAAATTAGAACATAAAAATGATGTACTAAGTATTGCATGTCCATCGAATTGCGGCTGTTATCAAGGTAATTTTTTCAAATGTGCTATGTACCGATAAATATAAATACATTTTTATTTTGCTTTTAGCTTGAAGTACTAAACCGAAAAAAAAAATCAAGGGATGTGGTAGGAGCTGTAATAACTGAACATCACGGTCATAAAGGGTCGATTAATGAAACGAAACAATCATTCACATAATATGGTAATAAAGCATCAAATGATATGTCTTTACTAGATACGGTTTAACTCATTTTGTTTGCTCGTAAATTGTGGTACAATGTAGTTTACAGTTTCATTGTTCTTCATTCTAGTTAACCATTATGGCCAATGTCCCATATTCCTCGTTAACGTTATACACCTTGCAAATCACCTTTGAGGATGAAGCCCGACGAGCAAATTCGTTGTAGAAATCATCACCAAAGAAAAGATGATGGAATGGATCGTCTCTGTCCTTTATCGTCAGGTCGGTAAGACAAGGCAGGCCACACAGAAACCTGGCTAGGTCACGTGATGCTGTTGGGTCATTCATGTTTATATTACAACCCTGAATGCACACCTTCTCTATCTGTTGGGATGCCATTTATGACAACAACATGACTTATGTATGAAAAAATGTAATATCTTTGTTTACCTTTCTGTTGGAAATGAAATATATATGAATATGAATATGAATATGAACAAAGAAACCAAACAAATTGAGAATCATCAATTTTAAACGATAGCGAAAACAAGATATACTTCTTTCATTTTCATGATCGTAAGTGTATTAATTACATTGAAGGTTAAGACGCTATAGAATTAGTACTAAATACTGCATGTCCATCGAATTGCGCCTATTATCAAGGTAATTTTGTAATATGTGCTATGTACTGATAAACATAAATTTCACATTTTGAATTTATTTGACTGTAATTAAGCTTTTAGCTTGAAGTTCTAAACAGAAAAGAAAAATCAAGGGATGTGGTAGGAGCTGTAATTACTGAACATTACGGTCATTAAGGGTCGATTAATGAAACGAAACAATCATTCACATTATGGTAATAAAACTTTTCTTTACTAGATACGGTTTAACTTATTTTGTTTGCTCGTAAATTGTGGTCCAAAGTAGTTTACTGTTTCATTAGTTATCATTCTAGGTAACCATATGACCAATGTCCCGTATTCCATGTGAACGTTAAAACACCTTGCAAATCACCTTTGAGGATGAGGCCTGACGAGCAAGTTCGTGGTAAAAATCATCGCGAAGGAAAAGATATGCGTACTGATCGTCTGAGTCCTTTATCGTCAGGTCGGTAAGACAAGGCAGGAAACACAGAAACCGGGCTAGGTCACGTGATGCTGTTGGGCCATTCTTGCTTAGATTACAACTGTGAATGCACACCTTCTCTATCTGTTGAGATGCCATTCATGGCGACAAAAAAATGAGAACTATCAATTTTAAACGATAGATGATACAAGATATACATTTATCATTTTCATGATCGTAAGTATATTAACTACATTGAAGGTTAAGACGCTATAGAATTAGAAAATAATAATGATGTACATTCAGCCTTTTCACACACAGCTAAAATTCATCGTATCTAGAGATGATTAGAATCATCGTAAAGTTTTAGACATGTTTATAGACAAAATTTCCCAGTGTGAACATCGTTTATACGATGTTGGGATAGATACGAAGTCGCGATCCATACGCCCCTAAAAGCAGGCTGCAGATACGAAGTTCGTATCTAGTGAGCTTGACATTTTGTGTGTGAAAGGTTATTCGTGTTTAAACGTGTTTAAGACGTGTTTAAACTGGATGGAGCGTGCGCCTTGATTGATGTGACATGACCTTCAATGCGCAATGGCACTACTGCGCATTTTACGAGCAGTAGTTAATCACGAAACAATTAACGATCGCACCGAAATTTCTGTGTGTGAAAGACTCGTGATTAGTTTAAACACGTTCGAAACACGTTTATACTAGTCATGTTTATAGAATTTTAGCTGTGTGTGAAAAGGCTGGAGAATTGCGCCTATCATCAAGGTAATTTTTCTAAATGTGTTATGTACCGATAAACATAAATTTGACATTTTGAATTTATTTGACTGTAATTGAGCTTTTAGCTTGAAGTTCTAAATCGAAAAACAGATCAAGGGATTTGATAGGAGCTGTAATTACTGAACATCGCGGTCATAAAGGGTCGATTAATGAAAAGAAACAATCATTCAAATTATGGTAATAAAACATCAAATTACTTTTCTTTACTAGATACGGTTCAACTCATTTTGTTTGCCCGTAAATTGTGGTACGAAGTAATTTACAGTTTCATAATTCATCATTCTAGTTAACCATATGGACAATGTCCCGTATTCCTGGTAAACGTTATACACCTTGCAAATCACCTTTGAGGATGGGGCCTGACGAGCAAGTTCGTGGTAGAAATCATCACGAAGGAAAAGATGATTATATTGATCCTTCTCTCTTAAAAAAAAAGAGTGAATTTTCAAAATCACGGACGTCACTCCTCTGGAGAGTGAAAATGTAGTGAAAATAGAGTGAACATTCACTCTTTTCTTCTTCTTTTTCTTCTAAAATCAATCGATTTTCACTCCTAAACAAGTGATCACGGACGTCACTCCCAAGAAAGTGAAAATAGAGTGAAAATTCACTCTTTTTTTTTAAGAGAGTTATCGTCAGGTCGGTAAGACAAGGCAGGAGACACAGAAACCTGGCTAGGTCACGTGATGCTGTTGGGTCATTCTCGTTTAGATTACAACTGTGAATGCACACCTTCTCTATCTGTTGAGATGCCATTTATGGCGACAAAAAAAAAGAACTCACACAATTTGAGAACTATCAATTCTAGACGAAAGCGGGGAATACATAATATACTTTTATCATTTTCATGACCGTCAGTGTATCGATTACATTGTAGGTTAACACGCTATAGAATTAGAACATAATGATGATGTACTATAAAGTATTGCATGTCCATCGAATTGCCCCTGTTATCAAGGTAATTTTTTAAAATGTGCTATGTACCGATAAACATAACTTTTACATTTTGAATTTATTTGACTGTAATGAAGCTAGCTTGAAGTTCTAAACCGAAAAAAAAATATCAAGGGATGTGGTAGGAGCTGTAATAACTAAACATCACAGTTATTAAGGGTCGATTAATAAAACGAAACAATCATTCATATTATGGTAATAAAACATCAAAGGACTTTTCTTTACTATACGGTTTAACTCATTTTGTTTGCTCGTAAATTGTGGTACAAAGTAGTTTACAGTTTCATTATTCATCATTCTAGTTAACCATAATAATTATGGCCAATGTCCCGTATTCCTGGTTAACGTTATACACCTTGCAAATCACCTTTGAGGATGAGGCCTGACGAGCAAGTTCAAGGTAGAAATCATCACGATGGAAAAGTAGATCGGCATAGTCCTTTATCGTCAGGTCGGTGAGACAAGGCAGGAGACACAAAAACCTGGCTAGGTCACGTGATGCTGTTGGGTCATTCTTGTTTAGATGACAACCCTGAATGCACACCTTCTCTATCTGTTGAGATGCCATTTATGGCGACAAAAAACACACACACACACACACACAATTTTAGAACTATCAATTTTAAACGATAGGGAATACATAATATAGTTTTATCATTTTCATGAACGTCAGTGTATCGATTACATTGTAGGTTAACAAGCTATAGAATTAGAACATAGTAATGATGTACTAAGTACTGCTGTCCATCGAATTGCTCCTATTATCAAGGTACTTTTTCTAAATGTGTTATTTACCGATAAACATACATTTTACATTCTGAATCTATTTGACTGTAATTGAGCTTTTAGCTTGCAGTTCTAAACCGAAAACAAATATCGAGGGATGTGGTAGGAGCTGTAATTACTGAACATCACGGTCATAAAGGGTCAATTAATGAAACGAAACAATTATTCACACAATATGGTAATAAAGCATCAAATGACTTTTCTTTACTAGATACGATTCAACTCATTTTGTTTGCTCGTAAATTGTGGTACGAAGTATAGTTTACAATTTCATTATTCATCATTCTAGTTAACCATATGGCCAATGTCCCGTATTCCATGTAAACGTTAAAACACCTTTGAGGATGGGGCCTGACGAGCAAGTTCGTGGTAGAAATCATCAAGAAGGAAAAGATGATTATGTTGATCCTTTATCGTCAGTTCGGTACGACAAGGCAGGAGACACAGAAACCTGGCTAGGTCACGTGATGCTGTTGGGTCATTCTTGTTTAGATTACAACTGTGAATGCACACCTTCTCTATCTGTTTGGATGCCATTCATGGCGAGATAAAAAAGACCACAATTTTTTGTTGAGAACTATCCATTTTAAAATATAGGGAATACATAATATACTTTTATCCTTTTCATGACCGTCAGTGTATTGATTACATTGTATAGGTTAACACGCTATAGAATTAGAACATAATAATGATGTACTATTAAAGTATTGCATGTCCATCGAAATGCCCCTGTTATCTCGGTTATTTTTTAAAATGTGCTATGTACCGATAAATAAAATTTAACATTTTGAATTTATTTGACTGTAATTAAGCTTTTAGCTTGAAGTTCTAAACAGAAAAGAAATATCAAGGGATGTGGTAGAAGCTGTAATTACTGAACATCACGGTCATAAAGGGTCGATTAATGAAACGAAACAATTATTCACATAATATGGTAATAAAGCATCAAATGACTTTTCTTTACTACATACAATTTAACTCATTTTGTTTGCTCGTAAATTGTGGTACGAAGTAGATTACAGTTTCATTATTCATCATTCTAGGTAACCATATGGCCAATGTCCCGTATTCCAGGTAAACGTTATACACCTTGCAAATCACCTTTGAGGATGAGGCCTGACGAGCAAGTTCGTGGTAGAAATCATCACGAAGGAAAAGATGATTAAATTGATCCTTTATCGTCAGGTCGGTAAGACAAGGCAGGAGACAGAGAAACATGGCTAGGTCGAGTGATGCTGTGGGGTCATTCCCACGTAGATTACAACCCTGAATGTACACCTTCTCTATCTGTTGAGATGCCATTCATGGCGAAAAAAAAAAAGAACACACACAATTTAAGAACTATCAATTTTAAACGATAGGGAATACATAATATACTTTTATCATTTTCATGACCGTCAGTGTATCGATTAAATTGTAGGTTAACACGCTATAGAATTAGAACATAGTAATGACGCACTCCTGCGCACTATTAAAGTATTGCATGTCCATCGAATTACCCCTGTTATCGAGGTAATTTTTTAATATGCTTTGTACCGATAAAAATAACGTTTACATTTTGAATTTATTTGACTGTAATTAAGCGTTTAGCTCGAAGTTCTAAACCGAAAAAAAATATCAAGGGATGTGGTAGGAGCTGTAATTACTAAACATCACGGTCATTAAGGGTCGATTAATAAAACGAAACAACCAATTACATTATGGTAACAAAACATCAAATGATTTTTCTTTACTAGATACGGTTTAACTCATTTTGTTTGCTAGTAAATTGTGGTACAAAGTAGTTTACAATTTCATTATTCATCATTCTAGGTAACCATATAGCCAATGTCCCGTATTACAGGTAAACGTAATACACCTTGCAAATCACCTTTGAGGATGAGGCCTGACGAGCAAGTTCGTGGTAGAAATCATCACGATGGACAATATCATGAAATTGTTCCTTTATCGTCAGGTCGGTAAGACAAGGCAGGAGACACAGAAACCTGGCTAGGTCACGTGATGCTGTGGGGTCATTCCCGTTTAGATTACAACCCTGAATGCAAACCTTCTCTATCTGTTGAGATGCCATTCATGACAAACAAAAAATGAGAACTGTCAATTTTGAACGATAGAGAACATGATATTCCTCTTATCATTTTCATGATCGTAAGTGTATTAACTACATTAGAGGTTAAGACGCTATAGGATTAGAAAATTATAATGATGTACTAAATATTGTATATATGTCCATCGAATTGCGCCTATTATCAAGGTACTTTTTCTAAACGTGTTATGTACCGATAAACATAAATTTCACATTTTGAATTTATTTGACTGTAATTGAGCTTTTAGCTTGAAGTTCTAAACAGAAAAGAAATATCAAGGGATGTGGTAGAAGCTGTAATTACTGAACATCACGGTCATAAAGGGTCGATTAATGAAACGAAACAATTATTCACATAATATGGTAATAAAGCATCAAATGACTTTTCTTTACTAGATACGATTTAACTCATTTTGTTTGCTCGTAAATCGTGGTACGAAGTAGTTTACAGTTTCATTATTCATTATTCTAGTTAACAATACACACAGAGAAAAAGAGGTGTAAATGAACTCCCTATACTCCCTATAGGGAGTAAATGCTTGTCGCATAAGTGACACCCCTCAGGGATATCTTTGTAATATCTTTGTTAACCTTTCTGTTGGAAGTGAAATAAATATGAATATGAATATGGACAAAGAAACCCCCCAAAATGAGAACTATCAATTTTAAACGATAGCGAATACATGATATACTTTTAGCATTTTCATGATCCTAAGTGTATTAATTACTGTGTAGCTTTAGACGCTATATAAGTACTACATGTCCATCAAATTGCGTTTATTATCAAAGTGATGATTTTAAAAAGTGGTGTGTATCGATTAATATAAATAGTACATTTTGAATTTATTTGACTGTAATTAAACTTTTAACTTAAAGTTTTAAGTTAAAAAAGCAAGAAACATATCAAGGCATGTGCTTCATTTAGTTTAATAAACAATTAATCTCACTCCCAGTTTGTCTAGTGCCCATTTCGTCTACTATTCATAAGATCTAATAATCGTTTGATGATTATTATTTATGATTAAATGATCATACGATCAAATGGATTATAGACAAAATTGACATCAGACAAACTGGTAATTAGACCGACTGGCAATTAGACCATATGAGTGATATACCAAAAGAGTAGCTATAGGCATAGGCTATTGGAGATTAGACTACATGGAAATTAAACCAAATGACTTTTGGCCTAAATGATCATTAGACTAAATGATAAGTAAACCATGTGATGTGGATAGTAGGCTGACTGGGTGTAGACCATATCCGAATAGACCAATAGGGTAGAAGACAAACTGGTTGTATACCAAAGGGCTATAAACCAAAGGGCACATGCGCATCGACTTCGTTTCGAACCCGGGACCTTCCGGTTATACGAGACCACTGCTCTATCACTGAGCCATTGCGCCTCCTTTAGTACACTTTATAGTTGAATAATGATTATCTGTTTGTTATCAAGCGAGTACCCTATCAACTCTTTCTCTTACATTTTAACAATTTGTGGCAGATTTGTTTTGTAGGCCTATATACATATAGGCCCTGTATTTAAAAAAAAGTTTAACACTGTAGGGGAAGACATAGGAACAACTAAGCTTCCGAAAACTGAGGGAAAAAATGAAAATCAATGATGCAACGAAAGTTTCGAAGCCGATATATTCAAGAACTTGATACATGATAAAGATTAGTGTACAATGTTGGTCAAAATGGTGGAACAATTATTTTTACCCCAATTCATGGAATTATTTTGACAATGATTTATTCCTAATAGATCTAGATAATAGTATACATTCTCAGATTTTATTGAATAATAATTGTGAGTGTTTGTTTTGTGTGACTGCCAAAGCATGTGTGTGCTACTATGTTAATCAACTAGGGGACCTACGTCATTAAGCCATAACTGACAGTAATGAGGATTAATGCCTCACAAAAGGGCACTGATATAGCTGATCGACACGGTTTTGATCTTGGGGCCTCACAGTAACAAGGCCATTGCTTAGCCACTGAATCATGACTGTACGCAGCGGGGGCTAGGGTACGGGGCCGCCCCAACAAATACAAAAACAAAAAAACAAAGAAAGTGCAATATATTATAAATAATTCATTGCATTTTG
Organism: Strongylocentrotus droebachiensis; assembly: GCA_035222895.1. NCBI lineage: Eukaryota > Metazoa > Echinodermata > Echinoidea > Camarodonta > Strongylocentrotidae > Strongylocentrotus > Strongylocentrotus droebachiensis. The sequence goes on from JAVYIG010000209.1 coordinate 702,068, forward strand.
CCCCGATCCTCAACAGAAAAAAAAACTTATGTGTGGCCATGCCTTGAACCATAATGCATGGCCCTACAGAGGAATTTCCTGTTTTTTGTATTTGTGGGGGCGGCCCCGTACCCTAGCCCCCGTTGCATACAGTCATGATTCAGTGGCTAAGCAATGGCCTCGTTACTGTGAGGCCCCAGGATTAAAACAGTGTCGATCAGCTATATTAGTGCCCTTTTGTAAGGCATTAATCCTCGTTACTGTCAGTTATGACTTAAGGACATAGGTCCCCTAGTTCATTAGCATAGTAGCACACACATGCTTTAGCAGTCACGCAAAACAAACACTCGCAAAATATTATTCGATAACATTTGAGAATGTATACTCTTATTTAGATCTATTAGGAATAAATCATTGTCAAAATCATTCCATAAATTGATGTAAAAATTAATTATTCCACCTTTATGACCAACGGTGTACATTAAAACAAATGAAAATATATCTTCCAGCGGTCCTGCATGAAATCACAGGAGAAGACGTATAAAAGGCAGTCATAGGAAAAAAAACATTATAATTCTGAAAATCCATAGTAAAACTCAGAGGCAAAGATCATCACGATCATATTTAACATAAAGAGATAAAACGGTATAAAAGAATTTAAAGACCAGTTTGCATGATGGAACATTGTCGAAAAATATGATTAATTAATATACGTATCACAAACAATTTCTTAATGTAAAACAAACCCAATTTATTGCCAATTGTGTTTGACTTTTTCACATTTCAATCCTTGCAGTTAATCCCTGTCCGCCTAAGCTTAAATTATGTTATATTCTTTAAGGTACATCAAATCGGCCTCCTCCCAGACCCCTTCTATGGGCATTTACTATGTCTATGATTTGCTATGCAAACGGCCTGTACCTACCATTCCTTTGATATGCGTTCCAACACAAGTTTTCGGTTTCCATGATTTTTAACAATTTGACCATTAAAGATTTAGTGTCTGTTTTTGTCTCCCTCTCGTTCTCATCTCTCTCTCTCTCTCTCTCCCTCTCTTTTATAAAAAAAACAACATATTGAGTATTACAAACAAGATAAAGGGCGGGATGGGGGTCGGGGTCTTGGGCCCCAAGCCCCGCCGTTCTGCGGGCCCTGATTTCTACTAATAATACCGCTTTTACTATATGGGCAATTCCGTGTGGGAAAGAGGAAAATCACAAAATTCTTAATTTGATCCATCTTTTTCTATGTGGACAAGAAATCACTTGTGATGGAACTGAAAACCGTTTTGAAATTTCTTTTACGGTTTTTCTGAATTTTTTTTTTGAAGTTGGGGCTATTTTGGGGGCCTCAATTACATGATCATGATTTAATTTCTTAAAATTCAGTGGAGCAATGTATTTAAAACTTATTCCTCTATATTTATACCTAATTGAACAACATCACAAATAGGAATCAAGTTTTGAAAATCATTTTCAACAAATGAAAAAAGTTTTTGTATGAGAGATTTTTCAATTTTACCCTTAAAATGGCGTAATTCCGTTACCAAAATTTGAAAGAAGTTTTACTCACAAAGTTATTTTTTACTTTTTTTTTGTAGTTGCAAATTCTCTTCCTTTATCTACCTACCAACAGCCCTAAACATCAATTTCAGAGGTATCTAATTATTTTCCTATTAAAACACTGGTAACGGAATTACATTGATAACAGAATTATAAGGGGCAGCAACATTAGTAATGAGTGGTATGTTTTTCAAGAGATGGACCTGCTGCCTCATGGACATATACTGTATGCTGTGTTACAACATTTTTAATAGATTTTGCCCCCTTTTTTTTAAGTATGGCTTATTATATTAATTGTCTAACTAAAGACTAAGAATCTGGCTTTGATAAATTCAATGAATGTTTTTTTTAAACTTTTTTCAAATTTGCATAAAGACTACAAACTAGGCTGGGACTTTTAGATGTGTTTATTTTCATTCACTCTGAACTTCCAATTAAAATTGTACCAAAATCTCTTATGAAACCTTTTGATTTAAGCATTGAAATACTTCATATTATTTCACCTATGGCGATTTTAAACAGTGCCTTTTCTGATTTTTATTCTTCACTGATCTCATCTAATCTATGGAAAAAAGGAATTTTTTTAAATTAGAAGTTAGATAGCTAAGACCATAGCGGACTAGCCCTCTTGCAGACTGTGAATTTCCATACTCTACGTATTATACATATGGGACTATTAAAGGGAAAGGGGGGGGGGGGGCAGGGTGACTTTGACGATGTTCGCTAGCACTCAAAGAAAATACCCCACGAAAACACCCTAAAAAACGGCTAGGTGGAGGTTGGAAAGCAAGGTCTACATTTAAATTACACAAAAAGAAGGATAATTCATTAAAAGTTAGATGGCTAAGACCATAGCGGACTAGTCTTCTTGCAGATGGATACTTTCGTTATATGGATGGGGCCATTGGAGGGGGGGGGGGGGGGGTGACTTTGAATCAGTCCGCTAGAACACAGAGAAAATACCTTTGCCGATGACTACATGTACATGGAGTTAGAGGTTGAAAAAGCAAGGTCTAATCAAGCGAAAAAATATTTAATAAAAAATAAGAAGGCTTTGGCAGGTACCGGACTAGTCTTCTTGCAGACGGTCACTTTGCCGACTCGTAACACGTAAAACATATGGGACTGAGGGAAGGTGTCAGGGTAACTTACTGTACATGTCCGCTAGGGCTCAGAGAAAATACATTAACAAACGACAAGGTAGAGGTTGAAGGGGTTGGTATAATCTATCAAAAAACATGTATTTTATTAGAAGTTAGATTCCTATATTGTTGTGGAATTGTTTGAATGCTTAAATGTAACCATCCACGACGAACAGGTTGTAATGTTGCAATTTTCAATCGATTTTGATCAAACCTGCATAAAATTAGCTTTGAAATAATGTATTGCATGATGTATTTGCTTGGTTAATAGACCCTCACAATAGTCAATAAACCAATTGAATATCCTTTGTTTCCTATTGAATACTGTGGAGTTTATTGACCTGTTTCTATAAATTGGCCCTGGCGACTTCACAACCAGTTTGTGATGTATGGTCACAAAAGTGATCTGTATATGTGTAATTCCGTTACCGGCAAATGGGCAATAATATATGTAGTTTGTCATACTTTGTGTGATGTTCCTACTTGCAAACTAAACCAAATTAAAATTAGTTGTAAACTAGTATATGATAACACATATTGACATAAATTTAATCACTACACACCAATATTTGCTCAGAAATGTCATATTTACTTGCCATTTAACAATATAAAAGACACGTTTTCTAACAGTTTTTAGAAATTAGGTACACATATGAATTGCTTTGTAGTTAAAATCAATTATTGCAACCCCTGAAACAATTAAACAACAATTTAAGCCTACATAATGTTTACAAAATCACCTTTTGTCAAGCTTATTTCAGAAGACGTAATTCTGTTACCATTTATGTAATTCCGTTACCGCTACCATCTTTCATAAAACCATCCAGCATAGATAATCCATGACAACTTCACCCCAAAAAATCTTGCCATGGGACAGTCAACAATATAAGCTCCCTTTATTAGCATTACTTCACCCCCAATTGGCTGCAGATTTCAGACGAAATCTTTTCACAGTTATTGTAAAAAATAAGCTGATTTTTCTGCCGTAATTCCGTTTGTAATGTAATCCCAGGTGAGTGTATTATTTACTATTGCCAATTTATAACATGAGACTAGCATGCAGTTGATATACAAGTATATTCATGTTGAAATGCAGTTGATATACAAGTATATTCATGTTGAAAGTGACAGTATTAAACTGTAAACAAAGCACACTGTTCAATCCGGTAATATAGATGAATAACTTTTTATTCTGTGTTTCTATAGAAGCTTGTATCTCTGAACACACAATAATATAAAGAAAATACACATCCGATTCATTCCATCTGTATCTGAAGTTCTGAACCTAGTACAATTATGACTTCTTCCCTCACGCAAAGCGTGGCCAATGGAAACTCATTAACTAGGACAGTTATTTCCCTTTAGCCCATCTGTATTTGGACCTAGTACAATTACACGTATGACTTCTCACTCTAACCGTGAGCAATGGAAAATAATTTACTTTTACAGTTAATTATTACACTTCCCTAAATGGGGTTCTCGTGAGCTCTTTAAGGATGATCCCCTGCTCTGTACAGTCCTTGCTTAGGAGTTAGAACTGCGACATTGTTGTCGTCAAGGAAACGGGCCAAGGATCAGCTGATCGCCATGGTCCTCTTGTCAACAACAGTCAAGGGTGGGTGTTCACTCACGCCGAACACTGATCATGACATCACCGGGTGGTCCCTCAGTGGTATGTATCGTTTACCGGGAATATGGTAAAGGTTATCTCGAAGACTTAAGCGTCTACAACAATGTAGGGCAACTCGTGCAATCCTTGGGGAAAATTAGGCCTGGAGACTGGATTCTGCTTCTGTAGTTATTCTTGAATGAATATAGTAAGCTGAAAATAAACTTGGTCCCATTCTCTCGCCTCTTTACTCCCTCATTCACACAGTTAGTTGCCATTTATGAGCTGACTGCTTGCTCATAACAAACACGTCTGTAGTGTAGCAAGATCTCAGGTGCAGTGCCGGTATACTAGCGATATGCACAATATCTACGCTCGCTACGCTACGCAATGCAATGCTCCAAACATAAACCATGCGACTAAAAAAACAACAGTTCACGCGTCGGTCATAGGTTAATGGCAAATTGCGCAAACTCACAGACTGGAGTGAATAATTATTAACGAATTTATTCACGAAAGCATGAAAGCACGAAAAACTGGCTCTGTCTCGTGACACCGTTACCGATACACTTTTGGTCCTGGGGTGTTTTCATATATATTTTTTTAATTTTGATTTGCTAACAGGTGCATAATACAGGAAGAATAAAAAGATAAATAATCACCTAGGTCTAACCACCTGTCTACAGTACATAAAAATAGAGCCCAAATTTCTCTGAAATGTAATTCCGTTACCGTGGAATTGCCCATATATACTAGCTACTAACACAATATGTTGCAAAATAACAATGGCACTGTGTTTCTTCAATCTTTTAAATGTTTCATAACAAGGCAAGGATATAAATTCCCCTTTTCTAAAACAAGTTTTTGTTAATCTTTCTGTTGGAAAGGTACACAAACTTTTCAATTCTTTTAGACGAGTTAGAAAGAAGTAATGAATAATATAAAATATGTTTGTCATAATTTATACATATATCCAAGGGATATAGAGCAAACTTGCATGAATCAATTGAGTTTTTTATTTCCTGTGTTACACTTATGATCTTTCCATCTTCGGGTACTAGGAAATGTCAAAGGCAACGCTAGAAATCACCTTTGAGGAAGAAGCAGAACGAGAAAGTTCCTAGTATAAATCATCATGTAGATATCCACAATACTCATTTACCATCAAGTCGGTGAGACAAAGGCTGAAGACAGAGAAATCTGGCTAGGTCACGTGATTCTGTTGAATCATTATTCTTGAGATTGCTTATTCTAGGTATAACTTTTGAATCTGTTAAAAGTGAAAGATGACGATGGTAATAAATGATGATGATAATCTTATATAATATCAATAATAATAATGATAATGAAAATAGTATTAATACTAATGAAAATTATGATGAATGTACTGATTGAATTTACAAATTGAATAAGAGATATTAGGAACGTATAGCATAAGTGAATTATAAAAATACACATGACCGTAACCAAACAGTACTAGTACCAGTGTATGTTATTCAAGAAATATGAGTAGGAATTCCCACCCCTAAGGGAAAGAAATCATACTCATTTAATTTGTTAAAATGAAAGGGATTGCTGACATGACTGTGCGTGGGTGAACAATAAAATCAACAATAAATATAATTCAACTAACTGACTTGATTAATATACGGTGGATTTGCAAAATGGAGGCATGACATGGCCATGTAGCCTTTGCAAACTTGCACTTTCTGTCTCCATTCTGCATTTTACTTTAGGTTAATTTTAGGATTTTATTGGATTTACTTTGGAACCATGTAACTGGTGAGTTGTCATTTATATTTAGGTTGCTTTGTATTTACTAGTTTTCGGTAGATGTTGAATTACTTTATGAGCTGTGACTTGTGAATTGTATGCATTCAAGATTGCAGTCCCATCTATTAGAGTTAGCGTCATGATACCTATCCTTGCAACCGCCTGCCTTTTGGCAACAGTTATTAAGTTGCCAGGTGCAGAATGGAATTCTCTGAATACCAGACTCGCGGATCGTCTACGCCTATTGCATAATGACCTAGCAACAGACACGCTCACGCCAGCTGAAGCGGGTTCTAACTTCGAATCTATTCTTCAAGATTTCTTCGCTGAAATACCTGACTTTGTCAACAATCAGAATGAACAGAGATCGTTCGCCCGACGTGAACCAAAGCTTCTGGATGAGGCACGGAAGATAAAGAATCGTCTTCGCCGTCGTGCATTCAGGCAGTCCAGCTCGAAAGAAGATAGAGACATGTTTCATGCAGCTCTCGCAACCTACACTCACCTTAATAATAAAAGACGCGATGAGCAAACCTGTGAGCGAAACGCGCAACATGAAGAACGGTGTTTCAAAAGAAACTTTTGGGACTACAGCAAAAAGATCGTGAAAGACTCTCTATACTCTCGTAGTGCCACGCCCACTTGCAGTGCAGATACTGTCAATGACTACTTCAAATCACGTTACGAGTCCCCGTCGAGTGTTGACCCTTCTAGTCTATCTTGGATTCCTCGGCTCAAGAACCCAATTTCGGACTTTAATACAGATCCCATTAGACCAAAGGACGTTAAAAATGTTCTCCAAAGGAAAAGTTCCCATTCTCCCCCAGGTCCTGATGGTATCTATTACTGTATGCTTAAAAAACTGCCATGTACCCATCATTTTCTTGCAACACTTTACAGTAAACTATTAAGCAACCCAGTTCCCTCACAATCTTGGTCTCGGAGTAGAGTATTGTTAATTCATAAAAAAGGTGATACAAGCCAACCTTAGAATTTTCGAATGATAGCATTATCAAGTACGACTGGCAAGATATTTCACCAAATACTTGCTAATAGAATTGAAACTTTTGTCACTGATAATGATTTTGTAGATCGCACTGTCCAGAAGGGATTCTTGCGTGGTATTTCTGGTTGTCTTGACCACAATACAGTGGTTCATGAAATTATTAAACACACGAAAAAGTCCCGTAGAACGGTACACTCAGAGGCGGTTCTCCCGGGGGGGCAGGGGGGGCACAGTGCCCCCCCACTTTTTCAGATACCCCAAAAGTGCCCCTTTTTACATAGGAAAAGTGCCCCTTTTATTTTGTAAGAAGTGCCCCTTTTACATAGGAAAAGTGCCCCTTTTACTTTGACAAGTGCCCCTATTACTAAATAAAAGTGCCCCTTCCCCCTTTTTACCTCTGACGAGTGCCCTTTTTATTTTTGACACGTGCCCCTTTTCCTTCGACATGTTCCCATTTTCCTTTGCAATAAGTGTCCATTTTCCATTCTCATAAATCTTGAAATTATCTTTAATAAGTGCCCTTTTTAATCTCTAGTAAGTGCCTCTTTTCAGGTACGAGAAGTGCCCCTTTTCACTTTTGATAAGTGCCCCCTTCACCTCTGATAATTGCCCTATTCAAAACTGAGAGGTGCTCCTTTTACTTTGACAACTGCCCCTTTTTTCCTTTGTAAGAAGTGCCCCTTCTCCTTTTAATAACTACCCCTTTTTTAAACTCGGATGAGCACACCTTTAATTTTAACATGTGCCCCTTTTTTTCTTCTAATAAGTGCCCCTTTTCCTTATGATAAGTGCCCCCATTAAAAAGAGAGAGCTCCTTCCCCTTCTCATAACTACCGCTTTCCCTTTCTAATAAGTGCCCCTTTTCCTTATGATAAGTGCCCCCATTAAAAAGAAAAAACTCCCTCCCCTTCTCATAACGGCCCTTTTTTAAAATTTGAACGGTGCCCCCTTTTCATTCAACAAATGCACATTTTCCTTTATTATAAGTGCCCCTTTTACATTTTCATAAGTGCCCCTTTTCATATCTGGTCAGTGCCTCTTTTCACCTCTGATAATTCCCTTTTTAATAATGATACGTGCCCCTTTTCCTTTCTAATAAGGGACCTGTCCCCTTTTCACCTCTTATAAATGCCCCTATCAAAATCTGATGGGTGCCCTTTTTCCGTCAACAAATGCCTTTTTCCCATTTTCGTAAACGCCTCTTTTTCATCAGGTGAGTGCCTCTTTTCAGGTGAAAAAAATGCCTCATGTTCACCTCTTATAGTTATCCTTTGTACTTTGACACGTGCTCCTTTTCTTTTCTAATAAGTGTCTTATCCCTTTCGATAATTGTCCCCTTTTCATGAAATCATTAAACATGCCCCTTATTTAAAGCGACTAAGAGCAATTTCCCCCAAAGTTCGCTCGCTGCGCTCGCTCGCATTTAAAGATGATATAATTATGTTAGTTATCAAAGGTCTTTTCAGTCTTCCGTTAAGAGAATGTGCTTATAACCCCATCACGATTGGCTTTTTTCCTCTTTATAAGATGTAATTTTTCGCACTGCGACCTCGCAGATCTTTAAAATTTTTCTCGCTCGCTTCGCTCGCTCGTAAATGCATATTCAGACATCCCACCCAACTGTAAAGTATGATGCTTAAGCGATATCTTGTATGATGTATGAAGAGAAACAAATATTGAAATCATCCCTGATAATGTAATCACAATGCAGGGGTATGTACCAATGTCTAAAAAATTGTATATTTTCGCTTTGAGATTTCCCACTGTAGGTGCCCTTTTTTCTTCAGAAAGTGCCCTTTTTTGTTGGTGCCCCCCCACTTTGGAAGTCGCTCGACCGCCCCTGTACACTTTACTTGGTTTGATCTTGAAGATGCTTTCGGATCAGTACCGCATGATCTAATTGAATACAGTCTTAATCGTAATAATATTCCTAGACCGATTGTTGATTATGTCATGAACCTGTACTCTTCCCTTAATGGTTTTGTTTCGACTAAAGAATGGAACTCACAACAGTTTTGTTTTAAAAAGGGCATATTCCAAGGGGATCCGTTATCGCCGATAATTTTTCTCCTTTGCTTCAATCCAATAATTGAAGTTCTGTCGGAAAACAGCCGATTTGGATACGAGCTAGATGGCCAAAAGCTCATCACTGCACCATTTGCAGATGATTTTTGTTTTTAATAACAGGTAATAAGAGAACCCATCAACGACTCGTGAATACAATCTCTAGTCGAACTTCATCGCTTGGCTTAAAATTGAAACAGAGAAAGTGTAGAACCCTTTCAATATCTGGAGGTTCACCAACTGACTTGAAATTTCACTTAGATAATATCGAACTTGAACCCCTCAAAACGGAAGAGTTCAAATTTCTAGGTTCACTTGTATCGTATGACAACTCATCAGATGATAAATATCAGTATGTAAAATCAATGATTGAAGTCGGTGTTACAAATATTGATAAAGCTCTGGTACGTAATGAATTCAAACTGAAAGTATTTGCTGACTATTTTCTGCCATCACTGAGATTCCACCTCACAGTCAATGAGCTCACTGATACTCATCTAAAACTACTTGATGCTTTATGCAATAGATACTTGAAAAAATGGTCTGGCCTTGCCAGACCGGCCACGGTGGCCTTCCTTCATATGCCAGAACGTCATAACATACTCAACATTTCTGATCTATACTATGAAGCTCACACAATAAACTACACAAGAATAAGAGCAACTGGCGATGCTAAGGTTAATCATTGCTTAGATGTTGCCCTTCAAAGACAATCTCAGTGGACCAGAAAAAAAGTCAACAGTGGTGAATAGTCATAATGTTTTTCAATCGCTTCAAGACCCTAATGCCACTCTTCCAAAATTGAAGAAACAGGTTAAAGACTCTCTAGTACAAAAAAGGTCACAGGACTGGCTGAATCATATCCAGTCACTTTCAGTCCAAGGCAAGTTTTTTTAACTTGCAAACTTGGAATCAAAATCAGTAGAATGGAAAAGCCTGATATACAACCTACCCAACAAAGTTGCAAAATTTCTCATGAATTCGCTTTCAGATACACTTAATACGAATGCAAACCTTACTAGATGGGGTAAAAGGGCATCAGCAAACTGTAAAAAATGTGAAAATAGAGAAACAGTACACCATGTATTGAACGCATGCCCTGTGTCACTTGACGAGGGACGCTATACTTGGCGCCATGACAACATACTTTTGTATCTTGCCGAAATTATTCAAGAAGGCATCGCCTCTCTTATTAGCGACACTATTATGTACACAGACCTGAAAGTAGAGCGATGGACAAAAGAAGGCATCTCCACAATTCCACTAGAGTGTACCCAAACCAACCTCATCCCAGACATTTGTGTTTTTTGGAAGAACTTAAAGAAAATCCTCATACTTGAATTGTCAGTTCCCTTTGAAATGAATGTAGTTAAGGCACATGAATATAAATCGAACAAATATGCCCCGTTAGTTGCCGATATACAGGCTAATGGATATTCTGTGGTGTATCTTCCTTTGGAAATCGGATCTAGAGGGCATATTTCGCCGGACAATGTGACGAGGCTAAAGCAGCTGTTGAAAGAAATTGGAAAACCTGTCAATGTGAAACAAGTTCGACAGACTCTATCCAAACTATCTATTGTTTCTTCGTTTGTCATCTACTACTCAAAGAATGCCAATAAATGGGAAACCAAAATTCCCCTTCGCATTTCAAGTATGTAATTACTCACACACACAAATTGGTTAATACACCTTGTAACCAGTCTTATATTTTCTTTCTACTGCTCGTCTCTTTTCATTGCCTGGCACTGATAGAATCCTCTTTGTATTAAACATTAACTCAAACAGGGGCGGTCGAGCGACTTCCAAAGTGGGGGGGCACCAACAAAAAAGGGCACTTTTTGAAGAAAAAAGGGCACCTACAGTGGGAAATCTCAAAGCGAAAATATACAATTTTTTAGACATTGGTACATACCCCTGCATTGTGATTACATTATCAGGGATGATTTCAATATTTGTTTCTCTTCATACATCATACAAGATATCGCTTAAGCATCATACTTTACAGTTGGGTGGGATGTCTGAATATGCATTTACGAGCGAGCGAAGCGAGCGAGAAAAATTTTAAAGATCTGCGAGGTCGCAGTGCGAAAAATTACATCTTATAAAGAGGAAAAAAGCCAATCGTGATGGGGTTATAAGCACATTCTCTTAACGGAAGACTGAAAAGACCTTTGATAACTAACATAATTATATCATCTTTAAATGCGAGCGAGCGCAGCGAGCGAACTTTGGGGGAAATTGCTCTTAGTCGCTTTAAATAAGGGGCATGTTTAATGATTTCATGAAAAGGGGACAATTATCGAAAGGGATAAGACACTTATTAGAAAAGAAAAGGAGCACGTGTCAAAGTACAAAGGATAACTATAAGAGGTGAACATGAGGCATTTTTTTCACCTGAAAAGAGGCACTCACCTGATGAAAAAGAGGCGTTTACGAAAATGGGAAAAAGGCATTTGTTGACGGAAAAAGGGCACCCATCAGATTTTGATAGGGGCATTTATAAGAGGTGAAAAGGGGACAGGTCCCTTATTAGAAAGGAAAAGGGGCACGTATCATTATTAAAAAGGGAATTATCAGAGGTGAAAAGAGGCACTGACCAGATATGAAAAGGGGCACTTATGAAAATGTAAAAGGGGCACTTATAATAAAGGAAAATGTGCATTTGTTGAATGAAAAGGGGGCACCGTTCAAATTTTAAAAAAGGGCCGTTATGAGAAGGGGAGGGAGTTTTTTCTTTTTAATGGGGGCACTTATCATAAGGAAAAGGGGCACTTATTAGAAAGGGAAAGCGGTAGTTATGAGAAGGGGAAGGAGCTCTCTCTTTTTAATGGGGGCAGTTATCATAAGGAAAAGGGGCACTTATTAGAAGAAAAAAAGGGGCACATGTTAAAATTAAAGGTGTGCTCATCCGAGTTTAAAAAAGGGGTAGTTATTAAAAGGAGAAGGGGCACTTCTTACAAATGAAAAAAGGGGCAGTTGTCAAAGTAAAAGGAGCACCTCTCAGTTTTGAATAGGGCAATTATCAGAGGTGAAGGGGGCACTTATCAAAAGTGAAAAGGGGCACTTCTCGTACCTGAAAAGAGGCACTTACTAGAGATTAAAAAGGGCACTTATTAAAGATAATTTCAAGATTTATGAGAATGGAAAATGGACACTTATTGCAAAGGAAAATGGGAACATGTCGAAGGAAAAGGGGCACGTGTCAAAAATAAAAAGGGCACTCGTCAGAGGTGAAAAGGGGGAAGGGGCACTTTTATTTAGTAATAGGGGCACTTGTCAAAGTAAAAGGGGCACTTTTCCTATGTAAAAGGGGCACTTCTTACAAAATAAAAGGGGCACTTTTCCTATGTAAAAAGGGGCACTTTTGGGGTATCTGAAAAAGTGGGGGGGGGGGGCACTGTGCCCCCCCTGCCCCCCCGGGAGAACCGCCTCTGAACTCAAATCAAACTCTTATAATACTCATTATGTATACTTCGTATTTATTAAGTTGATATATCAAATGAAATTTTAATATTTAGCTCCTCTTATAGTCTTATTTATAGCTAGGAATATCCATCACTCCTCAGCTTTCACTATGTTGTAAAATAAGTTAATTTTTGTTGATGTTATATAACATTATTCACTGTATATCTACATGTATGTACTTTTAATGCCCTGCATTTTCCAGTAAAATGGAATTGTCCTGGGCTATTGTTCTCCTTTGTTGTGCAAGTTTGAACAATAAAGTGATGTTTAAAAAAAAAAAATCATTAATATTAAATTACATTTCACCAAGGAAGCCCATTCACCAACGGTTTATCTACATGTCTGTTGTCATTCTACATTACCAATGCATCGGCATTAGGCCTTTCGAAATGAAGTAAATCTTCCTTTTTTTCTATAGAAAGGACCACTTATAAACATGCTCAGGAGTTGATTGATGAATGCTTATATGAGATCGATTTTAAAGGAAAAACATTACTGATAAGAGGCGCAATAAGTGATCAGTGACTTCATTCGCTCCCCACCTTCTACGCGATTAAGACATCTGTGTAAAATGAAAAGAAACAGGGTTTGACCATGTTCATGGCAAAGCGCTCTTCTGAACACAATAAAATTGTGTCTTAACATGCTTAATGTTGTCATCATGTCGATGTGATTTTATGGAAAAAGAATTAATTTCGACAAAACGTGCGAAATGAGAGATCAAGTTTATTTTCGTGCAATGACTTAAAACACGCATTCAAATTGTTTGTTTTTTTAATGTAAAAAACCCCACATCCATTTGGGCATTAGATATTGAACTGCGAAGACGTAAGAATGAAGATCGGTAAATAATAAAAATGATTAATCATCTTCAATTCTAAAGGGCCTTGGTCGTTTGGAGTGGGGTATCTGGACCTTGAGATCGGGGGGGGGGGGCATCCGCAGGTGCGTAGCTAGGATCTTATTTGAGGGGGGCTGTAGTGAGCACGCAATGCGTGCGATTCTCTAACAGTTCCCTACACACAGAGAAAAGTAGGTGTTAATTGACTCCCTATAGGGAGTAACTGCTTGTCGCATAAGTGACACCCCTCAGGGAGTAAATTGACTCCCCATTGTAGGGAGTAAATTACTTTTTGTCATAAGAAGGTGTAAATTTGCACCCAAAGGTTATGATTGTACTCCCTTTAAGGAGTGAAATTCATTTAACACCTTTTGGTTCCATTTTCATAAAAAATGGGTTCAAATTTACACCCGTGGGGTTGAATTTTATACCCTTTATAATCGATTCCACACCCTGTGGGGAGTAAATCTACACCCTTTTTATGCACAGCATCAACCAATTGATCATCCCTCGAGCAATCAATCATCCATGCTTCGTAATCACATAACAGTCACTGATTCACTGCTCTAACGAAATCAGAACAGAATGTCGAGTTATATGTTGAAAGGCTTTAATGCTCACCTAAACAACAATTAGTGTGAACTCAACACAAGTGCAGACTGTAAGAACTAACTTTTTTTTTTTTTTTATGGTCAGTTTTTATTCTTTTCTCTTTTGAAACAAATTATAATCATAGTACAAATTACAATCATCATATGTAACGATCACTGCAAATGTAATGACATTATAAATCAGTATAAATTTTTGTTTTACAAACGGCTTCAAAGGAAACTTACATAGTAGTTCCTATACATCATTGGTACGCTCAAAAATGAAGACAGGACTAGGTTTCCGCTTGGTTGTATATGAACTCAACGATATGCCAGTTGAGCTATTTTATTCAACTTGTTTTGCGGAAATTGCTAGCGACTCTGAAATACCGTTGCCATTTTCCTAAACCCGGAATTCTGGCCTCTAAATAAGCATCTGAAATGATATGTCAGAACACATCCGTGGAAAAATGTGCTCTGCAACGTATACACTTACTTGACCCTAGAAGTAGGTCAGGGTCAATATGGTATCTTGCAAAAATCTTGGAAAAAACAAATAACTTTCATGTTTTTATTCTTTTCTCTTTTGAAACAAATTATAATCATAGTACAAATTACAATCATCATATGTAACGCTCACTGCAAATGTAATGACATTATAAATCAGTATAAATTTTTGTTTTACAAACGGCTTCAAAGGAAACTTACATAGTAGTTCCTATACATCATTGGTACGCTCACAAATGAAGACAGGACTAGGTTTCCGCTTGGTTGTATATGAACTCAACGATATGCCAGTTGAGCTATTTTATTCAACTTGTTTTGCGGAAATTGCTAGCGACTCTGAAATACCGTTGCCATTTTCCTAAACCCGGAATTCTGGCCTCTAAATAAGCATCTGAAATGATATGTCAGACCACATCCGTGGAAAAATGTGCTCTGCAACGTATACACTTACTTGACCCTAGAAGTAGGTCAGGGTCAATACGGTATCTTGCAAAAATCTTGGAAAAAACAAATAACTTTCATGTTTCGCTGAAACAACCTCCCCCCAATGAGGGCAACAATAAAATTGACATCATTTTCATAAAAGTACGCAATGTTTCTCATTTAAAATAGAACAAAATACTTTCTTCAGTGTTTCACTCCAAAATCTGTAAATGACTCATAGCTAAGATTTTTTTTTTTAAGACTTTTTCTCACTCTACTTAATTAACACTTTAACAGTCTAAATTACCATCCAAACTATTAGCAAGGCTAATGAAAAGTATCTACAAGCCTGCACGAACCTGAAAAAACAATTGTTGCATGAAAATACATAAATTTACATTTCCTGTCCAAAAATATCAAATGGATATTCCATACCAGTTTGCTTCCTGTATACATAATCATAAAAATCAACTTTTCTCTGCAAACTTTCTTTGCTGAATTTGCTAATAAATGGCAAATATCACTCAAAATTTCAAATACAAAAAATGTATTCAAAATGTACTAAACTTTGTACATAATTTCAAACTGTTGAATTTTGTTCTCAGTGTAAACTGTGCCAAAAGTCAATTCCCATGTAACAATAGCAAAAATTGAAATTTGCACCAACAAAGCTTTGTTATCATCTATCTGAAAAAAGTTGATTTTGAACAAGAACATAGAAAGTGAATAAATTTGTTATTCTGTGAATACTATAGACAGACATATTTCTGTTCAATCTACTCTTCGTATCCTTCTGCTGGATATAATACGACCACTTTGTTTATTGGCCTTCTATACTCTGAATTTGCCGTCTTTACTGTCACGTTTCTGATCTTATTATCAGTTCCAGGAAAAACTTCAACAATTCTCCCTAATGTCCATTTTCCTCGAAGGGCGTTCTGATCTGACAATATAACTGTCATCTACGCGAAGATTACGTCTCTCAACATTCCACTTCTTTCGCGGTACTAAGATTGGAAATACATCGCGATTCCATGCCTTCCAGAATGAGTCGACGATTCGTTGTACAAATTCGACTCTATGTCGCGGATTCTTCGTTTCTCTGAACGGACCCTGGGGTACCCTACTGGATGCTCTCCCTAACAAAACATCATTGGGACAGAGATAACTACCATCGTCGGGGTCATTCGGTACCCTCCCTATTGGACGCTGATTGACGAGGTTTGCTACTTCTACCAAACAGGTATATAACTCAAAAGGAGTGAGGACCTGATCACCTATAGCTTTCTTTAATGCGGACTTACTACTCTTCACAAGTGCTTCAGCACATCCATTCTGATGAGGAGCTGAAGGGGTTGTAAACCTCCACTCTACCCCTTTCTCCGCACAAAACTCGCGTAGTAGATCGCTATCCCATCCCTTTACCATCTCACGTAGCTCACGTACCGCTCCCACAAATTGTGTACCATTATCGCTCAGGATGACCTTCGGTTGACCTCTAAACGCGAAAAACCTACGTAGAACCTGAAGAAACTCCATTGTAGAAACATCTACCGCTAGGTCAAGGTGTACCGCTCTTGTGTTAAGACACGTGAAGATCACTCCATAGTGCTTAGCAACCTTATTCCGCCCCACCTTCACGCTGTACGGCCCAAAGTAGTCGCACGAAGTATACAGGAATGGAGGCGAAAACGGTGTCATACGTATCTCTGGTAGCTCAGCCATAAACTGCGACTCGACCTTGTGCTGCATCTTACGACACATCACGCACCTGTGCTTGATAGTCTTGGCAAGCCTATGTATGCCAATCACCCAGTAGTTGCTTCTCACTTTCGCTGCCGTTGTCGCAACTCCATCATGCCCCAATTCATGGACATGCTTAGTGATGAGCGTAGAGATGCGATGCTGATGAGGTAATAACACAGGATGCCTGCTGTCATACGAAATCACGCCTTCTCCAACTCTACCTCCAACTCTGATGATTCCATTCTCTATGTAGGGTGTTAGAGTCTTGAACTCCCCTTTCTTCAGTCTGTCATGAAGCGGTTTCTGAGCCTCTCTGACCCAGTACATCTCTGCATCACCTAGCTCAGCTGCTGTAAGTGGTCCTGCCGTCACTTTCCCTCTCTCATCTCCTGATCTTACCCTCGCCTTCATGTTGTGGGTAAATCTCCGTACATATGCAGTGACTCTCACCAGTTTTCTCCAGCTGGAAACTCTTTCACAGTCGATGCTGTCTGATGCCAATACTACATTCGACACCTGTTGAACTTTACGCCTTTCACTGTCCATTGACGAAATCTCAGATTTCGTCTCACTCTGTGGCCACTCCTCCTCAGGCGATCTTAGAAATTGAGGACCACATCTACACCTCTCTAACTTCTCAACTGTAACACCTCTCGAAATGTCGTCATGCAGCTGGGTTTTCTGCTCCACTCACATGTCTCCACTGTTGGGGATTCGACTTGCTTTGGATTTCTCCTACTCGAGCTGACACAAAGGGCTTAAAACTTCTTGCCTGACTTCGAACCCATCCAAGCACTATCATGCTATCTGTCATGAACACTGTCTCTCTTAATTCTAGTGTGGTCTCATCTCTGATGGTTGCATCAAGTCTAACAGCAACCAATGCAGCTTGTAGCTCCAATCTCGGCAGCGTCAACTTCTTTAGTGGTGCCACTCTAGATTTCGCCGTCACAAATCTAACATCATAGCTGCCATCCTCTAACTCCCAGCGAATGTAAACACAAGCTCCAAACGCCTCTTCAGATGCATCACAAAAGACACATAATGTAGGTCGTCTCATTGCACCGGGTGGTGTTAAGCATCTCTGGAAGGACACTCCATCTAAGTTCTCCATCTCTCTGAAGAGTTTTACCCATTCTGCCTTTTCTCTGGAGGGTAGCTCTTCATCCCTATCTAAACCAAGCTGCCACAGGCGTTGCATTCCTATCTTTGCCTTCACCAGTAATGCTGAAGCAAATCCTATGGGATCAAAGATCTTTGCAATCTGGCTTAGTATCCGTCTCTTCGTCCATTTGCTGGTGGTGTCTTTCTGTTCGTCTGGAAGATCTGGGATCATACTTCTTTTCACTCTGTATGAAAACTCATCTGTGTTTTGGTTCCATACCATCCCCAGAACCTTCTCCTCACTCAGATTCTCAAGAACGTTGGTTTTCATCTGAGAAGTCTCATCTTTCAGCTGTTCGTTGGATTGCCAACCCTTCACCTTGAAGCCTCCGTCAGCTAGCACCTCATCTATGTCCTTGACAAGATCTTTCGCCTCCTCTGACGTTCTTACTGAAGTACATATGTCGTCCATGTACGTGTCACGTTTCAGTACTTCTGCTGCCCTAGGATGTTGAGACTCTCCCTCTACTGCTGTCCTCCTCAGAGATATCTGGGCCATTGCTGCAGCAGGCTTATCACCAAACGTGACTACAGTTTTCACGTACACATCCGGTTCTCTCTCTGAATCTAATCCTCTCCACAAGTACCGATGGACGTGCTGATCGGATTCTGGAATCAGTACTCGGTGGTACATCTTGGATATGTCGGCGCATATCGCAACTCTGTGTTCTCTGAAGCGAAGGAGTACTCCGAACAGACTCTGTAATAAGTCTGGCCCTTTGAACCAGTAGTCGTTCAGACACTGTCCCTTGAAAACTGCTGATGAGTTAAACACAATTCTCACTGGTGTGCTCTTTTTTTTCGGCCTGACAACCGCATGATGACCAATGTAATGGACAGGCCTATCATGCCTCTTCTTCTCTTCATCGGTCAGCTTTCTCGAAAACCCCATCTCGACCATCTCTTGCATCTGCTGTTTGTAAACTTCAGCATGCTCTGGGTTCTTTGCAAGCCTTTTCTCCGTCGCCTGAAGCATTCTCTCTGCTTGCACTCTGTTGTCGGGCAGCTTCTCTGGGTTATCCTTCCATGGGTAAGGAACAAGCCACTGCTTACCCACTTTCTTGGCAGAGTTCCAGATAAGATCATGTTCATCTTTCTCTACTTTAGTCATCCTTTCGGCTTCACAATGACAACCCACATCAACTCCCATCGACTCTGTAGTCCAAAACGCTGATAAGTCAGTTGCTGGACTCAGTTGCACGTTGAGCACTCTATTCTGATACTGCTGGTTCAGCTTAGATGCTCCAAACACCACCCATCCAAGTGGTGACTTCCTAAAGATGAAGTTGCC
The DNA here is from genome assembly GCA_035222895.1 of Strongylocentrotus droebachiensis. Taxonomy (NCBI): domain Eukaryota; kingdom Metazoa; phylum Echinodermata; class Echinoidea; order Camarodonta; family Strongylocentrotidae; genus Strongylocentrotus; species Strongylocentrotus droebachiensis. The sequence goes on from JAVYIG010000209.1 coordinate 721,233, forward strand.
TCGTTGTCTCGTTTCACCTGCGTGCATCATAGCGTGGTCAATTCCTATCAGAAGATCTATAGACCCACTACCTCTACGTAACTCTCTGGGGTTGAGGCCTACTTGTCGGGCAAGATTATCAGTGTTCACCTCCTCAATGTCATCATTGATGCACGGTAATCCAACAGCTAATATCTTATGGATTGTCTTCCCATCTACTGAACTGACCGGCACTCTATACAAGGATGTTGTCACAGATTCCTCTACACAGCCCACCTTTGTTATTGTGATACTGATGCTCTTTCCTGTCAGTCCCAAGTCTTCAGCGAGCCCTTGTCTGATGATGCTGATCTGGGCCCCTGAATCTAACAGCACGTTTCCTTGGATCTTCAGCTCTGAACCTGAAAGCCTTGCCCTGATGACAGGTAGCATGGCTTCAGTACCTCTTACAAGGGCTACTCCCACCGCATTGTTGTCCATGCTGGGATGTAACAAAGGATGATGAAAGAACTTGCAAGGTTGCCCCTTGTATTTCTCTGGACACCGTCTCCTTTTCTTGCAAGTAGCCATTCGATGCTCTCTGCCGGCTTGCTTCAAACAGCTATAACAAGCTCGGTTACTCTTCACCATCTCCAATCTCTCCGCTGTAGACTTATCAAGGAAAGTCTTGCATTGGTCAGTCCAGTGCCCATCCTTATTCTTGCAGATCCAGCAACGATAGTCTTGCCGTCTTTCCACAAATGCTGTGACCTGACTAACAGCGGATCTGGACTTAGAGGCTGCATCATTCCTCACTGGAGCAGACGATCTTATCCTTGCTCTCAACTCAATCTCCATCCACTTCAACAGTGCCTCTAATGTCGCCGTTATTCCTTCTCCTTGCTTTCGGAACCACATCTGTCGATCTGTGACATAGAGCTTTTTCTCAATGATGGCTAGCATGTGACTATTGTTCATATCCTCAGCTCTATCTACCTCCTTCAAGGTATTGAAACTTCTGCGTATGAGATTCACAAAGTCACAGAATCTCTCATCTTCCCCATCTTTCAGAGGACGAAATCGGGATACGTCTTCCATAATAGCATCAGCTACCATCCTTGAGTCTCCGTAGAGCAGATCTAGTTGACCCCAAGCAGCTTCATAGTCTCGCCCTATTCCTCTAATGTGTTGAAGTGGCTTCCCCTTCAAGCAAGACCTCAGGATCATCAAAGCATCCCTCCCATCGTAGTGTGGATGTATAACATGCTGAAAATCAGCCTTGAATACATTGTATTCTCTTATGTCTCCTTGGAACGTTGGTAACTTGGGCCTCTCCATGTTGAAGCGAGGAGCTTGAGGCCGGTTCGACTCTGCTTGAACAACAGTTCTCTGGGAGCTCTCCTCATCTCTCTCTGTTGGTTGTTGAGGCTCTTGCGACGAAGACATCTGAGAGATATAATCCTTCTCTCGGATCTGGAGCTTGCAGAAATAATTCTGGCACTCATCAAGCCATAGCTCCTCCTTGTTGAATTCTTCATCGTTCTCAATCTTCACTGTATAGGCCTCGTGTTTGGATTGGAGGTCTACGAAAGCCTGGTTGGCTTGTTTGAAAGCTTCCTTCACCTCTTCCACCGGCCGCTTTTCCTCTATCAGGAAATCCAACACATTCCCCAACCTGGTGAACTTGGCTTTGGTCCCTCTCCTCTTCAACCTTAGGCTTCAAGTTCAAGTTTCAAGTTTCAAGTTTATTTATCTTTCTTTCATAACACACATTATAAATATGACATGAATATAAAGGAGTGAACAGAATATGGCGTTACAATAGAAAGATGAGGTGACCTTGGTTGAAAGCAAGGCTTGTGGATTTAAGGTCCCTCATGAGTAGTTTAAGAGTATGTCCTAAAAGAACAAACTCGTCAAATAAAAAATAAAACAAATTGCGTACATTTAAATGCTTACAAAACTAAACTAACTAAACAACTGAGAAAATATTAAACATAAATAAGTACAATAAAATCTACTGACTACTAAATAATGGCTATAAACAACAGGAACAGGAATATACTACGAGCAACAGGACTGAAACACAGACAAAAACTAAACAAGACAGACAGATGAATAGATGTGAGAAACGGGAGTAGAATAATGCTGACCTATATAGCAAATAGTTTTCTTAAATATTGATCACAACTATAAATCTAGACGATATCGACTCAAATACAGTAACTTCAGTTTGCGCTTAAATACATAAATACTGACCGATTGCGCTATTCTTGGTTCAAGGGAATTCCAAAACCTAGGTCCAGTGGACCCCAAAGTAGTAAGGGCAAATTGCGTTCTAACAAGAGGTAAGTGATATGCTTGCGCCTGTCTTGTGGAATAACTATGAACTTGGTTATTTTTCTTAAATATTCCAGCCAAGGCTACTGGCAGTAGACCTGCATTCAATTCATACATTAGAGCTCCTAGTTGTACATGATAAATATCTTCAACTTTCAAAACACCACTATTAAAAAAAAGAACATATGTATGCGCAAGATAGTGAGTATTACAAACAATTCGTATTACTCTTTTCTGTACCAGTAGTAATTTATCCATTTGAGATTTGAATGAGTTGCCCCAAGCTAGCATACCATAGTGCAAATATGGCAAAATCAAAGTTGCGTACAACATATGTAAAATATTCGGTGGGAACACAGATTTCAATTTATAAATTACACCAGTATTTCTTGACAATAATTTACAAAGTTTACTAATATGGTACTTCCAATTTAAATGTTCATCAATATGCAAGCCAAGAAATTTAAATGTAGATACCCTTTCAATCTCAACACCATTAAACATTACATTGCCAGGCAATATACTCAGAGAATTACTAAAGAGCATATAATTAGTTTTTTTAAGATTTAAAGACAACTTGTTTGCTTGAATCCACAAAGTCGCATTAGTCAACTCGGAGTTTACAGTCTGCAAAAGAGTTTGTGGATTTCTGTGAGAGAAAAATACACTTGAGTCATCTGCAAATAAAATGAATGATAACATCTTTGCGGAAAGTTGAAAATCGTTAATATACACAATAAACAAAAGCGGGCCTAGAAGGGATCCCTGTGGGACCCCACAAGTGACGTCCCGCATATCTGAATCAATTCCATTTAAAGAAACAAACTGTTTCCTATTTGTTAAGTAGCTTCTAAACCAATCTAATGCTATTCCCCTTACACCATAATGACACAGTTTATCTATTAAAATATAATGATTTACAGTATCAAACGCTTTAGAGTAGTCTAAGAAGACACCAACTGTATGCATGCGTGCTTCTAAGGCACTGGATATCTTATCCACCAAATGTAGAATAGCATGAGTTGTAGTGTGTTTTTCACGGAAACCAAACTGAAAATTTGACAAAATGTTAGCATTCATCAAAAATGTTATCGTCCGAGTATACATTAGCTTCTCAAGAATTTTAGAAAAGGAATTCAACAAAGAAATAGGACGATAGTTATTCAAGATAAGGGCATCACCCTTTTTAAAAATGGGTACAACCTTTGCAATCTTCATTTTCATGGGTACAACACCAGTGGTCATTGATAGATTAAAAATATGTACGAGGGGTTCTACAATACCAATAATTACATTTTTTATCAACTCATTTGTTATATAGTCACAACCTGGACTTTTCTTATTCTTTAAAGAATGTACAATATCAAATAATTCTTCTACAGTCGTTGGCAATAAAAATAAACTATTATGGTTAGGGTTTTCTAAAAAAGATTGAAATGTTTTTTGAGACTCTGGAATGACACGCGACAAATTCTGGCCAATATTACAAAAATATTCATTGAATTTATCTACAATAACTTCTGGATCATCAACTACATTCCCATCAATGTTTAATTTACTTACATCAGACGCTTTCTGCTTTGGCTTAAAACATTCCTAATCACTTTCCATGTCCCTTTTATATCATTATGAGTCGCCTGAAATTGAGCACAGTAATACTGCTTCTTAGCAGCACGTAGGATTGAAGTAAGAGTATTCCGATAAATAGTATATTTCGTATGAGAAGACTGAGATTTACTAATCTTATACTTATAGTACAACTTATTTTTCCTGTTTATTGACCTCAATATAGAATTAGTAATCCATGGCAATCGAGGGGTTGTTCTACGATTTCTACTATTACATTTACGTAAAGGTAAATTTTTATCATACAGCAAAAAAAATGTATTTAAGAATTTATCATATGAGCTATCAACATCACAATCACGTAATACTTCTCTCCAATCACTTGCTAATAACTCATCTCTAAATCTAGCAATACTGGTAGGATTACTTTTTCGAACATATCTATTACTAGAAATATTACGGATATTCCTACCAAAAGACATCCTCGCATATACTGGAAAGTGGTCAGACAAATCTGAAATTATAATACCCGCATCTGGTAAAGGTCGTACATTACTAAAAAAATAAGTAATTAAGGGCAATAAAGAGAAAGATATAAACATGTTTAAAAAGTCACAAATGTGTGCATTCACATCGTGCTGAAGAAGATTAACATTATAATCACCCATGACAAAGACTGTTTTATGTAAAAATATTGAATTTGATAACACAGTTTGCATTTCATTTATAAACAAATTCACATTACCTTGTGGTGGTCTATAAACGACCCCAATTATAACATTTCGTCTGCCCGGAAAAAACAATTCTACAAAGACACTTTCCATTAAATCATTCATTACATTAACTTCATTTAAAACTCGGTAATTCAACTGCGTGGGGACATACAATGCGACACCTCCTCCCCTCCTATCTTGTCGATTATTCATAATTATATTACTTCCTGGAAGAGAAAACACATTTCCTTCAATTTCACTAGATAACCAAGTTTCAGAGATTCCTATAACCATAGAACTGTAGCACATGTTCCGCAAAAATACATTTAATTTACCAAAGTTTGCTTGCATACTACGAACATTAAAATGAAGAAAAGAAAGCTCGTTATCACCAGAATTACCTATCTTTTGAGAGAATTGGCTTTCTGTACAATAACTACAGTGACTCATGACAGCGTCATTGCCTTCACCAAGATCATACTCTAACGAGTCTGCGCTAGATTCAAAATAGTTGCGTATATTATCATCATTTGTGATCATCATTTAAAGATTCATACATGAATAGAGTGCAATATAATTGACAGTGATTGACATAGAAAGGCAGCCTACTAAGTGCAAAAGAAAAGGACATAAATATGTACAACAAAAACGGTTGAGTATACTCAAAAATATGCATAATAGGCATAGGAAGAACAGGATAAAACATGGAAAAGGTGAGAGAAAAATTGGCAAGAGAAAGAAAAACAGCGGAAGAGGGATAGAGAGTGGAAAAGATAAACATAAATGAAAACAAGCAGTAGAACACTGGAAGATGTTTACTGCCAGCCATAATTTGCCATGAGAAATGCGGTATGGAACAATGTTGGATCAGATGGAGAGAAAAGAGAAGTGCGTAAAAGACAGAGCAATATAAGGAAACACAAGTGTAGAATAAGATTTATCGATCACAGTTTGGCAATATCTGCCTCACATGTAACTAGTTTCTTGATGAAACCACCATGTGAGTCCTTGATGCCAGCAAATATGCGGCCATCGATGCTCCACGCCCTCAAGACTTTCTCCGAGTGACGCACCTTGTGAAAAAGTTTCTGATTTGTTGCAATCAGATCCTCATTTATATATATACCCGTCCCCTTGAGCTTGGAACGGGCTTGAGAAAACTTGACTTTTGTGCGGTAGGCGCCGAACTGTACAACTATGGGCCGATGCTTTGACCGGTCCACTGCTGCACCGTTGCCGCCTCCAGGTGATGTGTGGTAGGAGCGGTCAATGTCAGCTGGAGTAATCGCGAAACCCAGCTGATCGGCCAACCGACAGATGGCATCATCCGTAGACTCCTGTGGGCGCTCCTTAATGCCATGGATACGGAGGTTGTTCCGCCGGGAGTGCTGCTCCTGGATATCAGCCTTCCGCTCGAGACGGGAAACAGCATCCCTACAGCTTTCCTCAGATTTCGTGAGGCGTTTGATTTCCTCCGCATGAGCCCGAACCTGTCCCTCTAGCTCCAGAACTCTCCCCTCCTACTCCTCGAGACGGGTGACTAGGCCAGCGACCGCTTCTGTGACTGCTTTTATCACTGCCTTCTCCACGATATTTGCCAACAAATCACTGTTTCCAAGCTCGCTTATAACATGGCGAGCAATCTCTGCAGGGGTATTTTTTGCAGGAGGCATGGTAACGCTTTCCCAATTCCAAGAATAAGGTGATCAAGATGACGGAAATAATCTGCGGCTAGGCTAGTGAATATACAGCATCAAAACATCACAACACAGCACAGGAGTCAATTATGTAAACAAAAAATCAGTGCCAGTACAGTGCATGGCTGCATACATGTTACCACAGTGAGCTGCACATGGTACGCACTAACACAAAAGTTAATGGGTGGTACAGTTGAAAGTGGCCATGTGCAAATCCAGGGAATTGGTTACCCAAAGATAACCCTTGATGAGGCTGGCAGTAAAACAAAACAGAGGTCAAATGTCACTACATCACTCCTTAGCCTAGCAAACAGAGGCTACAATGATCATGACCTCCAAACTGAGGATAAATCAAACTTTATTGAGGTTATAATGACAAGCTATGTAGCTATGTAGATGGGGATGGAGGTGAAGCATCTTTTTTTTCATGTCATCAGTCGGCATTGCTTCAGTTCTCGATGTACCGGCTCTGGAACAAGTTGAATTGTTGGTACGCTCAATGGCAGGACTAGGTTTCCGCTTGGTTGTATATGAACTCAACGATATGCCAGTTGAGCTATTTTATTCAACTTGTTTTGCGGAAATTGCTAGCGACTCTGAAATACCGTTGCCATTTTCCTAAACCCGGAATTCTGGCCTCTAAATAAGCATCTGAAATGATATGTCAGACCACATCCGTGGAAAAATGTGCTCTGCAACGTATACACTTACTTGACCCTAGAAGTAGGTCAGGGTCAATATGGTATCTTGCAAAAATCTTGGAAAAAACAAATAACTTTCATGTTTTTATTCTTTTCTCTTTTGAAACAAATTATAATCATAGTACAAATTACAATCATCATATGTAACGCTCACTGCAAATGTAATGACATTATAAATCAGTATACATTTTTGTTTTACAAACGGCTTCAAAGGAAACTTACATAGTAGTTCCTATACATCATATTCGACACAAAAATTCATATTTTCAAAGAAAACATATGCAGTTGTATAATCCAAAAAATTTGTTTTAACAATGTAGCAACTTATACTTCTTTTATACTGTTGTCCTGAGAGAAAAGTTTTCTCTTTTTGTTAACCCTACCCTACCCGACCTCTCCCTTATCCCCCTCCCTCCCCCCCCCCCCTCTTAACCGGTGGACGACTGGCTCTGGGTTCCAATTGTTTGTCTAATACTCAGGTTTTCCCATTTAGAAAAATGAATAGCGAGAGTTCCCCTCATTGTTGCCAATTTCCTTTCTTCTACTTTATCCTCTACTATACTATTCTTTATTTCATTAAAAGAGGGTGGTTTTTTAAGTTCTCTATTTCTATAAATCAGATATTTAACAAGAATTAAAACATGATTCATTAATTGATATTTTCCTTTGTTTCTCTCCTCTTTCCCATACAGAATTTCCTCCAAACTACAGTTATGTATTTCAAAGTCTAAAAATCTCGTGCACATTACCCACACTGATTGTGCAAATTCACAAGTATAAAATAAATGTTTATATGTTTCTTCATCTTTTTCGAAAAATGAGCATAACTTAGTCGAGACAAGACCAAAACGGAAGAGGTGATGGTTTGTATATAATATATTATGTATAAGTTTGAACTGAAACTCTCTTAATCGACTGTTAAGTGTACACTGTCTTAGTCTTAAAAATATGTTTTCTATTTCCTTACAGGAAAAACCATAGTTCCTTCCAATTCTCTCAAAAACCAAGGGTTTAAAATCATCTTTCTTTATTAATTGTACATAAATTTGTTTTGATTTTAGATCAGCTATATTAGTTGTTTTCTTCCCCAAAGTGAAATCAGTTCCAGAATAATTTTTTTCTTCTCCCTTTCTAAAATTATTTTTCCAACAAACTGGTAAACAGGCATAAAAATGCTTGATCTTTTCAATTTCATTTACTTCAACACCTAAATCGATAAAATGCCTGTCACATTTTAGTTTACCATCGTTTTCCAGAATATGTTTTAATTTGTAAATTCCTTTGTCATACAACCTCTTATCGTATATACAACTTCCTTTATATCGAATAAGTTTATTATTAAAAATTACCGCATCACCAATGTCTATACTCCTTATATGTCTCGTATTCACCCAATCTTCTAATAAATCCATATAAAATTGTGGAGCTGTCACTTTTAATAAACTTGGTATATAGTCACATGAAAATATCAAATCTCCACCCACGTGTTCAGTGACAAAGTTAAAATATTGTTTCCATTTCATGTCTTCATCTTTGTTTAGAAGTTTTTGAATCCACATAATTTGCTGCGATTTAACTTGTGCAGAAAAATTTAACATCTTTAACCCCCCTTGCTTATAGTCTAAGAACATGGTGTTTCTATTGATTTTATCTGTTTTTCCTTTCCATATGAAATCAAAACTTAATTCATCCAGTGAATCATAAACCCATTTTGGAACAGGAGTAAGTGACGCCCGATAAAGAACTTTAGAATAAATGTGCACCTTCAATAGTTGAATCTTACCCATAAGTGTTAAATCCCTTTGCTTCCAAAAAATTCAAAGTGTTTTTATTTTACTTAAGATTTCTTTATAATTTAGATCTTCTTTCTTGTGTTCATCGAGGGAAAAGAAAATCCCTAAAACCTTAAGAAAGTCAACTATTTCGCCAAAAGCAAAATCACAATCTAAACGTTGACATAAACCTAACCTTAATATTTTAGTCTTGTCGTTGTTTATTTTCAGTCCAGAATTTTTTTCGAAATCTGCAAATAATACTTTTAACCTATTAATTGATTTTTTATTGCGAACAAAAATTGTCATATCATCCGCATAAATTACTAGTTTAGTTTCCTTATCTCCAAAATTAATTCCATCCACCAATTTATCTATTCGTAATTTGTGTGCCATTACTTCAATACACAAGATAAAGAGGTACGCAGAAAGACGGTCTCCCTGTCTTACTCCCCTTTCTACTTTGAAATAACCAGTGGACCCTCCTTCATTTAATACACAACTTAGAGTGTTCGTGTATAAAACTTTAACCCACTTTTGAAAGGCTGGACCGAAACCAAATGACGACAGAACTTTTTGAAGAAATTGATGTGAAATTGAGTCAAAAGCTTTTTCGAAGTCTATAGCTAACAAAAAACCAGATAAATTGTAACGGGATGTATGAAAAATAATATCATCTATAATGCGAATGGCCTCACCAATATTTCTCCCTTTCATGTAGCCCACCTGATCTCCCATAATGATCTCATTTAATACTTTCTTGATTCGCTTAGCCAAAATTTTTGTTAAAATTTTATAATCGACATTAAGAAGGGAAATGGGTCTATAATTTTTCAGTGAAAAGGGATCTTTCCCATCTTTAGCGATTAACGTAATTACAGCTTGTTTTTGAGACGATGATAATTCTCCTAATCTATATGCTTCATTCAAGGCATCTTTAACTAAATCTCCAATATCCGGCCAAAAGATACAATAAAATTCTGAAGAAAAACCGTCATTTCCAGGTGATTTGTTCTGTTTTAATTCTTTTAAGATTTCTAGGCATTCTTTATTACTTATAGATCCTTCACAGTATTCTCGAGAATTTTCAGTCAATTTCGGTAAACCTTGAAAAAAACTATTATAACAATTATCCGAGCACTCGTACTCTACTTTACTGTACAACATGCTGTAAAACTTCCGGATTTCTTCAGTTATCCTTTTTTCATCGCAGCAAATAGCACCATCTGAGGTTTTAATTTTTTTAATAGTACTCTTTCTTTTGTTATTTTGCATTAATTGATTGAAATAACGCGAATCCCTTTCTCCGCTTTCGTACCACGAGGCTCGTGATCGAATCCTAATTCCTTCATTTACATAGCTATAAACTTCCTTTAATTTCTTTTTTGTATTTTCCAATTTTTCTAAAATGTCTGCACTAGTGCTTTCCGTCAATTGTTGTTCTAAACATTGTATTTCTTTTTCTAAATCTGTTCTTATTGTTCTTCTTTGATCAGCCAATTTTTTTGAATTTTTTTGTGTAAAGCTCCGAATTTTCATTTTTAAAAAATCCCATAACAACCTTTTGTCTTTTATTTTAGTTTGTAGTTCGTTTTTTAATTGACAAATTTTCTTTTTTAACTCTCTAACATAATCTTCATTTTCACATAAACTATTATTGAATTTCCAATATGACCCTTTTCTTCCATTCGTTTTATTGACTGTTTTGTCAAATAAACGTAACAATATTGAATGATGATCAGGGGCAACAGATGGAATTATATCGCACTTCATAACCATTTCCTCTAGACATTCCGATATTATCCAGTAATCTAGTCTACTTTGCATAAAGGGATTGTTTTGCATATAAGTGAATTGCCTTTTTAAAGAATGCCTACATCTCCAAATATCCAAAAGCTGCAAATCTTCCATGAATTTTTCAAATTCTCGATTAAATCTTTTCGAAATCCTGTTTGAAGATTTCCCGTTATAATCAAATTCAATGTCCCTAATCATGTTAAAATCACCACCTATTATAACCGGGTAGTTATCTTTATTTAACTTAGCCAGATTATTGCGTAATTTTCGAAGAAATTGCAATTGATCACTCTCAAAATTTCTTGTTGGAAAATACACATTGCCTAAAATCAACCTAACACCTTGAAACTTACAGTCTATAAAAATGTATCTACCCTCACTGTCTTTTAAGACTTGCAATATCTCAATATCTATCCTCGGCGCAATCAAAACGAGAACTCCTTTACTGTGATTAGAACCATGACTAAAATAACTGGAACCCTCCCACATTGAAGCCCACTTGTCCTCACAATCGCTAGTACTAAATGTTTCTTGTAGGAAAACAATGTCCGCCCCTTTATCTTTACACCAGAAAAATATGCGTTCCCTTTTATCTCTGTCCCTGATCCCTTTCACGTTGAGGGAGAACAATTTACAGTTAATCAGAACATCCATAACCTATCACACACAAGAAAATTTAACCCAGTCCCAGAGCCAATCCCCCACCTTAAAGGACCCCACGAAAGGCAAGAACGAAACCCCGTCATCTGGGAAGGAAACTGATACATGTAAGGCATGCAATATTGCAGCTCCCCCGCCCCACCCCTCCCTCTCTAAAAATTTCTATTCAAAGATAACATTCCCGAAAATAAGGCTATAAAGGATTATGTACCCTCTCCACATTGAAGGTGCTATAATAGCCTGACTTACAGAATACACAAAATAAATGCTTCCATGCAATTATTAAAAAAAAAACATGTCATGTACGACAATCTTTGAAGGCTCTTGAATCTATTAATCACAATTTGATTAAGTATTCAGGAGTAAATTACGTTACAATAATCAACATATAAAAGGGAAACATCCTTAATAATCACAGGGTTGTAAACCAGTATCTTTCCATATAATAGCTTAACTACCAAGTAAATACCACCATGAAAAACATGCAGCTGGTAAGTACACCTGGGAACAACCAATGTATTTAAATTTGGATTTAGGATAAGAATTATCCACATAACCTTCTACTATGCGCCCTTTTCACTCTGTTTATTTTCATCTTTCTTAGTCACACAGAAAAGAAATGCTTGACAATCTATTCCTTTGAGGCTTTTGAAGCAACTGGAATTTCAATTTCACCAATAATTGATGGACCTGTTCTAAGAATATTAAAATTCACAGATAAACAAAAAGATAACATTCTTGAGACGCATGTAGTTCTAAGCTTAAATACTTCTCAAACATAAGAACATTTGACTTGACAACAGTCCTGAGAAGAAAAAAAAAAGCAATTAAATTTGGCTTAGAATAAGAGTTATCCATTTACATTCCAATACTCTCCGAAACTACCTCTTTTCTTTTCTTATTAAAGAGTGATACATTTCACCTAACCAACAGTCTCACAATAGAAACTACAGACCTTTGGAATTTGCATGCATATAAAAAAGGTTTTTTTTTTCTTTTCCCTCTCCTCTAGAAGTGTCAAAATAGATTTCCATTGAGAGAACAAAAGCATTTCCAGTATGCTAATAAGTGTATTGCTTCTCCTGACATAATAGATAAGTACACCTGGGAACAACCAATGTATTTAAATTTGGATTTAGGATAAGAATTATCCGCATAACCTTCTACTATGCGCCCTTTTCACTCTGTTTATTTTCATCTTTCTTAGTCACACAGAAAAGAAATGCTTGACAATCTATTCCTCTGAGGCTTTTGAAGCAACTGGAATTTCAATTTCACCAATTGATGGACGTGTTCTAAGAATATTAAATTTCACAGATAAACAAAAAGATAACATTCTTGAGACGCATGTAGTTCTAAGCTTAAATACTTCTCAAACATAAGAACATTTGACTTGACAACAGCCCTGAGAAGAAAAAAAAAGCAATTAAATTTGACTAAGAATAAGAGTTATCCATTTACATTCCAATACTCTCCGAAACTACCTCTTTTCTTTTCTTATTAAAGAGTGATACATTTCACCTAACCAACAGTCTCACAATAGAAACTACAGACCCTTGGAATTTGCATGCATATAAAAAAGTTTTTTTTTTCTTTTCCCTCTCCTCTAGAACTGTCAAAATAGATTTTCCATTGAGAGAACAAAAGCATTTCCAGTATGCTAATAAGTGTATTGCTTCTCCTGACATAATAGATAAGTACACCTGGGAACAACCAATGTATTTAAATTTGGATTTAGGATAAGAATTATCCGCATAACCTTCTACTATGCGCCCTTTTCACTCTGTTTATTTTCATCTTTCTTAGTCACACAGAAAAGAAATGCTTGACAATCTATTCCTCTGAGGCTTTTGAAGCAACTGGAATTTCAATTTCACCAATTGATGGACGTGTTCTAAGAATATTAAATTTCACAGATAAACAAAAAGATAACATTCTTGAGACGCATGTAGTTCTAAGCTTAAATACTTCTCAAACATAAGAACATTTGACTTGACAACAGCCCTGAGAAGAAAAAAAAAGCAATTAAATTTGACTAAGAATAAGAGTTATCCATTTACATTCCAATACTCTCCGAAACTACCTCTTTTCTTTTCTTATTAAAGAGTGATACATTTCACCTAACCAACAGTCTCACAATAGAAACTACAGACCCTTGGAATTTGCATGCATATAAAAAAGTTTTTTTTTTTCTTTTCCCTCTCCTCTAGAACTGTCAAAATAGATTTTCCATTGAGAGAACAAAAGCATTTCCAGTATGCTAATAAGTGTATTGCTTCTCCTGACATAATAGATAAGTACACCTGGGAACAACCAATGTATTTAAATTTGGATTTAGGATAAGAATTATCCGCATAACCTTCTACTATGCGCCCTTTTCACTCTGTTTATTTTCATCTTTCTTAGTCACACAGAAAAGAAATGCTTGACAATCTATTCCTTTGAGGCTTTTGAAGCAACTGGAATTTCAATTTCACCAATTGATGGACGTGTTCTAAGAATATTAAAATTCACAGATAAACAAAAAGATAACATTCTTGAGACGCATGTAGTTCTAGGCTTAAATACTTCTCAAACATAAGGAAATTTGACTTGGCAACAGCCCTGAAAAAAAAGAAGCAATTATTTGACTAAGAATAAGAGTTATCTCTAAATTCCAATACTCTCCGAAGCTACATCTTTTCTTTTCTTATTAAAGAGTGATGCATTTCACCCAATCAACAGTCTCACAATAGAAACTACAGACTCTTGGAATTTGCATGCATATAAAAAAAGGTTTTTTTTTTTTTTTTTTTTTTTTCTTTCCCCTCTCCTCTAGAACTGTCAAATAGATTTTCCATTGAGAGAAAAATGATATTAGGTGCACAGAAGCATTTCCAGTATGCTGATAAGTGTATTGCTTCTCCTAACATAATAGATACAAAATGCAGATCTACTTTTGATCTGCTATAGAAGGCATGATGTACATAAATTACAACCAAAACTGTTAAATACTCTCAGTTCTATATATCAATTTTGTTTTCAGACTCTCATCTTTTCTTTGTCTTCTTTATCTTCTCCCTTACACTGTTCAGAGACTGCATCCTTTTCCATCATATTCCTTTACTTACAATAATATTACAATGGTTACCTATTATTAAAGCTTTGGTTAACATAACATTTCTTCACTCAAGGCAGTCAATCAGACTGCAAGTTATATAAAAGACATAGCAATCACAACTTATTATTGAATATGTGCCTGCCTTACGTAGCATCAAATGCAGTTAGGGGTTTAAACTAAATACCCCAAAACTGGGCACGCTGTGAGATAAACCTCAATTATCTGTATCACTTTGATAAATAGAGAGTAACTCTATACTGATATGAAACTGGCATGATAAATTTGCCAACATACTCTAGTGAGATACATTTTATGTATATCATTGGTCTTCTTTTCTTTTCAATCTCCTTTGTTTTTATAATTGTACATCTTGCATCCATGTTCCCCTAGGGGCAGACAAGAAAAGAGAAAGAAAAAAAATATGCATTTGGTCTAAAAGCTTGACCTAATATGAACTCACTGATTGATATGAACTCAAATTGATTAAAAAAGAAATTATATCAATCATTTGTCTTTACTCTGTTTTCGCCTGCCACACAGGGACATGGAATAAAAACCAAAATACCCTTTTCAGTTCTCTATATAAATTTCTGTTTTTAAGCTTTTGGAATTAAAAAAAAAATTAAAAAAAATAAAAAAAATCTCTCTATCTTCAACATTTCTTTACATGGTTCAGGTGCTACCACAGTCATTTTCTTCATAAAGTAATATCGCACTACATAATTCCATTAAACTTTAGTAACATGACCTTACTTCAGTCAGAACAGTCACTCGATTTTGAAAAAAAGAATTACATATTGTAATAGCACATCACAACATGATATCAAGCAAGTATCTACCTTATCTGAAAACAAATGCAGTTAGGGTTTCTAACTAAGTGCAACAAAACAGGGAAGTAGTGAATTATACCTCAAATTTTGTAATATCAAATCCTGTTTAAGACTCATTTTTCTTTCTTTCTTTCTTTTAAGCCTAAATCAACCTGACATTACTCTATTCAGATGCCATTCTTGCCAACTGAAATTCACATTATATAAGACAAGCTTACCATTTTCTAGCAGGTGCCTGCCTTAAATATAGCCTCAAATACAATATTGGTTCCTAAATAAATTCAACCAAAACTGTAACACCTATGAAATAGACAAAAGCTGTATATCAAATCCTATTTTCATACTCTTTAAAAGAAAACAAGTTAGCATATAGTAGACAGTTCAAGACAGAACAGTTATAATAGTTTGCTCCTCTCTTGTCTAGTTACTTCAATGTTATCTTTCCTGTAGTTTTCTTTTTTCTTTATGTAGTCTGCTTCTCTTTTCTATAATTTCTTCATCTGCATCTTTCTTGTAGCTTTTATTTTCTTCTGATAAACATCATTCATCTCTTGCTTGTACGCCTGTGATAATATTTCTTTTCAGCTTTCTTTCATTTCTATCATGTTTTCCTTTTTCAAAGATATTGTTATTGGTTCTATCTCTTATTTGATGGCTTCTTACCTAATTTATTACGCAACTGGAAGTAGCTGGATTGGCCTTTCTTGATGCTCTGGCTGAGGTTGCGGCTGCTGGTCACGCTGTCCGGGAATCAGTCTGGAAGTCGGCCTGGGGGTCTGCCTGGGATTTGGTCCTCTGCATTTTTCCAAGAACTCGGCCTGCTTATCAATGGGTAAATAAACCCTATCTACGAAGAGCTTCGAAGGCTCCCTTCTGGAGAAGTAAGCCAGTTTTCCGGCTCCTCTTGCCACTTTCAGAACTTCCATCTGAGCTTTCCTTTTCTGCCTGATTCGGATTGGTAGGTCTTCTGATATATACATCTTTGAGCCTTTTAGATATTTAGCGTTGCTCATTATCAGCTCCCTATCTCCGTAATAAACAAAACGGGCCTTTATTGGCCTCGGCCGCAAAGTCGAGGCCAGTCGATGTACTCTTTGGTATTTCATTTCCTTCACCAACTCCGGGTCCATCTTCAAATGATCCTTATAGAACTTTTGCAAGGTCTTTTTAACATCTTCTCCACCAGGCCCCTCGGCTGACGCCTCTTCAGGTATACCAATAAATACCAAGTTCTCTCGGCAATTATACGCGTTCAACCTATCTATTTCCTCCTCCAATTTTTTTTTGTCATCCTTCATTTCCTTCCTTAGCGTCGGAATTGTATCCTTAATCACTTTCTCTATGTTGTTTGCGTTAAAAGTGACTGAAGCAATGACATATGACATGAAGCAATGACATATGGCTGGAGTTAATGACTTATGGCTGGAGTTATCGGTTCAAATGTAATGGAATTTCCTAAACACACAATCCTGCCTTACCGAATTTCTTCCCTTTACTTACACGTATAAGAAGACAATTATGTCCTAGTTAGTAAAACAACACTTCTGCTAATTTCATTAAATTATCAAATATAACCCTCGGTACAACCCCTTATTCTTGATCGGATAACTTTCACACAAATAAAATGCCCAAATGAAACATGATAATTCCCCTAACATGACTAAAATATGTGAATTATGCTTTAAAAAAAAAAAATCATTTGGCAGTACCTATATTGACACGATGCGCCATTGCTGTAGCGCGTGCGCATATGCACTGACCAATCAGAGCTCGTCTGACTAAAATAGGGTGTAAAATTACATCCCTCAAATATACACCCTTGCGTATTTCCGTGTTTTACTCCCTAAAAGGTGTAAAAGCGGCGCCCTATTTTTCCAATTTCGTTTTACTCCCCAAGAACACCTTTTATTTCTCTGTGTGTAGGGGGCGGGTACAGGGAGGGGGAGCTTTGATGTTTCATTCAATAATTATAGAAAGAAGACGATTCGTTGTACCGCTCTCGACTCTTAATCCTTGTCTGAATTCAGTTTCACCCCTCTCGCCTGAAGCGCGAAAGCTTTGACGTTTCATTAAATTATTAGAGAAAGAAGACGATTCATTGAACCGTTCTCGACTCTTAATCCTTGTCTGAATTTTCAAAAATGTTTCTTTGTCTGCTCCTTTTTATTCCTACGTCCTTTAACTTTGATGGCCTGCATTTTTTTTTTTTTGGGGGGGGGGGGGCGACCGCCCGCACCGCGCCCCCTGGCTACGCGCCTGCAAATTCGAACCGATGACCATGAATGTAATTTAGTCAGTAAGCTACTTCTTTGGGGTTCCTTTTTCGTCGACTTGAAGGGAAGCGGCGACGTTCATTAATATTTTCCCGATTTGCTTAGATTTTGCCATGTTCAACAACAATGCACATGTTAGGACATATGGGTAACTTCTCATTCACATGTGCGACATTTCAGAACTCAATGAGAAGAATTGGCTGCCAATACAATGACACACTTATAATTACCTTCGAGTCTATTTGTCTTTGGTTTTCCTCTGAAAACCAAGCATTGGAGAAGATGGTTTCCTTCATCAGACTCAACTCCAGTATGGATGTCCGATGGCACAGAGCATCCGCTAAGCCTGATGACATTTTTATACATTCGAGACGCTTTTGGTTCTGTCACAAATAAATATAATCAGTTATGTTATAGAGGTATTGTGGACTAGTGGATAAGTCATCCGACTGCAGATCACAAGGTACGTGGTTCAAGTCCCGCCGCGGGTGTAGATAGGTACCTGATATGCTTGAGCGCTAGTTACTTTGGCAGCTCGGCTACGACCAGGGTAATATGTGTAAAGCGCCATGAGCGTCAGAACCTGACGGATACCGGCGCTATAAAAATATCCATATTATTATTTTTAAAATTAAAGTTAATACCCCAGTCACACCGAGACCGACACAAGTTGACAACAGACTTTTCAAACAATTTAATTACCCCAATGGCGAAAAGTTAGTCAGTTTCAAGTCAGTGAATAGTCATTTTTTGCGGTGTCAATGAGGTATAAATGACTTCAGATTAAAATTCAAGAGGTACGGTCGTATTTGTGAAATTGTGATTGCAGGACCCGTAGTGAAAATAGGTCTTGATAAATTGCTGTTACATGACAAACAAAATCGCTGCTACATGACAATTAAAAAAAAAAAAAAGTTGTAGAATCTGAAGCAGAGACTCAATTTCTCGTAAATTTTAATGAAATGCAATCATGCTGCATTGGGATTCATAGGAGGTAACCGGGAGATAACCTTCACCCATCATATCGGAACTGTATGTTATAGAGCGATTTCTGATTATTATCATAAAGAAATGAAATGAATTCTCTTTACGGTTAATGTCAATAATATCTAGCTCTTCTTATCTGTGCGTGTTTTTTTTTTCTCCAATCAATATTTTGTTTCACTGGGACAGTTTCTGTTATTGCTCAGCGCTTTGAGACTTAATTGTAATTTGCGCTATTTAAAAGCTGAGTATTATTATTATTATTATTATTATTATGATAATGTTTAAATTTGAAACGGTATAAGCCTCAGGATGAAATTACTCTGCTTAACCCATGTAAATTGGCTTTTATTACAGCTGCATCAGGTCTTTGATTCTAAGTGTATTGATATTGTATCGACTATCGATGCATCAACAACTAAATTACCTGGTCGTGTAGAATGTTAACCTTCATCCTGTTTCCCACGTTGATGGCTGACACAATGGGGTCGAGCTCCTCATCAGTGTAACAGTGAATGATGCTGCACAGATAAGATCAAAAAGTCATTGACAAAATAATGATATACTATGAAAGGCCCAATGCACTACTTGTAGCTACTTGCGTCCTCTATATAAAAAACAATGCCTTATCGGTGACCTCAGATTTGGTTGGAAAATTAATATTTTATTGGCAAATATGACCAGTTTGGTCACGCTCAATTTGTTGACATATTAACCAATGTTGTCCACTCGTCTCCCTTAACATGTAAATACCAGCTACATTCATATCATTCAGACAGGTAAAAAATGTCAATAAGGAAAGCTGATACTTTTGACTTTTACAACTTTTGCGTACGCAGGGGGGGGGGGGGGTTTCAACCCCCCCTTTGGTATTTTATGTGTGTAAACCCCCCCTAAAAAAACCTAAAACCCCCCCGGCCCTTTGGATTTTTTTTTAAATTATAAAAAAAAAAAAAAAAAAAAAATATGCCCACGGCTAACCTAAAAAAGATGACCTTACCCCCCCCCCCCAACGAAGAAAAATGTCAAATTTTCAAATTTCGAGACCCCCCCCCCCCAAAAAAAAAGTGTCCGCTTACCCGCCCCCCCCTCCCTCCCCCCCCCCCCCCCCCCCCCCCCCACTGAGCGAATTTTCGGCTGGCTGAGTCGTTGCGATTTTTTTTGGACTCCAAACAAAAAAAAAGTGTCCGCTTACCCCCCCCCCCCCCCCCCCCCTGAGCGACTTTTCGGCCGGCGCGATTTTAAATTTTTCGAGAGCAAAATATTTTGGGCCCGATTTTAAACCCCCCCCCCCCTTGAAAAAATCCTGCGTACGCCCCTGCTCATGTGAAATCGCAGCTTTGTTTTTAATCAATCTTATGCAAGTCGTGTATCTTATGTTTACAAATATAAGCTCACCGGACCGGAGTCACCTATTTAAGTTCAAAATTAGTAAAGAATTAAGTTTTAAACATGCAAGTTTCGAAAACCTCCATACTCGAGATGGAAGTATTCCCCCAACCTTCGCTAATAATAACACTGTGAACGTTCTCGGGTTTGATCAGGGATTTTAGAGCAGTTATGAAAGTGCAGGGGGGGGGGTAAACAGGCTTGGTTCTGAAAGAAATGTTCGCGGTGGTGGGGGATAGTGCAAGAAAGACCCGGGAAACGCAACATGTATGAGAACATAATAGGGTCTAAGTGGCCAAGATCGGACTTTGCATTCTATTGACGCTCTTTGAAAAATTACATTTATCTTTTGCGATGGAGTGCATTGACCGAGCAAGAAAGTGTGCATTCTGTACTTTGAACACTTTTGACCACACTGGTAAGTAATTCTCTCAATGGGGTTAGGCAGGTATAAATTGTCAATTTAGATACTTCATGGGGATTTCTAAATTTTGGAGGGGAGGGTCGAGACAAACACTTAACAGATTTTCCAGGCAGAGGCATCCCTCATTCTCTTTGAATCACCGACCCTCGATGAGGCACTTGTGGAAGTTGCATTGCACACAATGAAGCACGTGCCCGAAGCGACATTTTTGTTTTTCATATTCGGGCACGACACTCTTCTAATTTACAACATCCATCTACAAAATGTTATATTTACTTTGGAAATTTACGTAATGTCTTACCATAAGCTTTTCAAGTGTTGATGTTGTTTGAGAGAGCTCAGGATTATTTTACAACGATTGTTTCCAATTACAAGGTTGTTGAATGCGAGATTGGTTAGTAGTGGAAATGAATTCAAGAAAACATGTTCCAGAGAGGAGGGATCTCCGACCAGAGGGACATGATATTTCTTATCTTCAAAAGAATCTCCATGGATGGGATCATAGTCATTAAATTCTGCTGTTTCAAATGTTAGCTCTTTAAGTCCAGAATGGGCTAAGGATCTTACGATGTTAGGGGACACTGTTTGGAGAGTAGTGACACGCAGGTGCTCCAAGTTTGGAAATAACATTTCCACAGTCAAGCCATGCTGCAGTATGTCGTTGTGGCACCGATGATCTAGGTGAAGTTTACGTACCGAATGACCTGACGCTCTAACCTATATATATATATATGTGTGAAAATAGGATAAAACAAACATAAAATATGATAAGATAATCTTTAAGATTAAGGAAATAAGCATTGGAATTACAATGTTGTAGATCCAAACAGGATCAAGGTAAATTTTACACAATTCATAAAGGTATGAGAATCATTATCAGTCTCTTCAATTTCCTAGATGTGTTATTAGATGGACTATGATTTTTGGTAATTAACACAATGTATCGCTACTTAATATGATACTTTCCTTATTTGCCCTATGTTTTTTCCTTTTTTTTCTCAGTTTTGTGAGCATTTTCCTAAATTTGAATGGATTAAGTATGATTATATGTCATAAACTCAAGGTTCATAATACTCGTTTCTTATGTTATTTTATCTTTATACTCTTAATTTTGTTTTTTTGTGTTATTTATGTGTTTAAATATTATATATGCATTGTTTTTGTTTAATTATGTAAGGTCCTCACGGATAGCAGTTTGTGAACTGAGGAGGCAACCCTGCTTATAATAGCACTGTAAATAAATTGATAAATAAATGAATAACATAATATAATTAAATGCACTGTAATGTAATATAATACAATATAATATGATATGATATGACATTAGAAAAAAGACCTAAAATGATATATGATATTGGCCGATCCATACATGTAGTACAGAACATTAACAAAACAAAAAAAAACATTTTCCCGCCTTTAAAGGTACTATGTCCCACTTGTAGGCCAAACAAATGAAAAGGTTAAATTCCAACGTCATTTGAAAGACAATACTAATTCAGAACTTCCCTCAAAACGAAAGGGCTTGAAAATGGCTTTTAGTGGGAAAATAACGACTACTGTCGAATCGACTTAAGTGATTGCAATCACGTTTTAAGGTAACAGTTCAGTTATATAAAGGGCTCCCAATGAAGATATGACAGGCAAATACGACATATGTTGTATATCATATAAAAAATGTGTTTTTCTTGACATCCAAATTGACGCTCCAATCTCTGTGAGTTGCACTGGTAAATATCACTGAAAATGTACGTCATGGGCAGTTTAGGTATCAAAGAAGACTTATTACGGCTTTTCTATTGAAAAGGTACTTCATTATAAATGCCCACGATTAACATTTAATGGAAATATGTTGCACGGGACATAATTATGGACTGGACCATATTAGTGACCTAACATGATACATCCTCTTGATAGAAAATATTGTACATGGTGTCTGTAAAATTGGAGTTTTTACTTAGAAAACTTACCCCCCCCCCTCCCCCGCCCAATCAGTACGCCAGTGGCCACAAAGAACTAGCGAATCTTTTCATTTGTGACATTTGGCATTCTTTCTATAGATAATATCGACCGAATTATGTGAGTTCTCATTTAAATAAAATTGCTTACCTCCACTGAGCGTGCTGCAGAGGCTAGCTCGGTGTAAAACCGTCCGTCAAAACGATTGTCTTGTAGCGTCAAATCCATCAGTCTAGGGAGGTTATTCAAGAATCTAGCCAGATAACATGATGCCTGCTCATTGGATATTGCCATGGATTTAAGTGATAGTCGTTCAACCTATTATGGTGAGAAACATATGTCAAACAATTTTTTTTCTTTAATAACTCTCATAATTACACACACATACCAAATAGAAGTCTGTATAGGAATTTCATTTGAAATGCAAAACCAATTAGCATCAACAATAAACGATAATCTTTTAAATGGATACCACCATAACTAGAGAATTAATGCATTATTCTTAGTATTCGTTTCGTGTATAAAAAATTAAAAAAATCCGGAAAGCTTCAGAGTGAGTCGAACATCTATAAATAACTAAAGTTACTGCACTATTTCACAGTCACCTTATTTGTCAAATGCGGACAATAACAGATATTGTAAAGCGTGACCAACTAAGACATGGTAAGAATGTCTGGAGAGGGCCGATGGTATATATATTTTTCTGGGAATTTTTTTTATGTCTTACAACTCCCCCCCCCCCCCCACCCCCATTCAGATAATCCTCAGTCCGCCTCATTCATACTCTCTGTGATGATTCTCCATACCTTTGACGTCTTGACTTTACTCTCCAGGGTACCATAGAAGTCGTCATGGAGCGCCGTTCCACTGAGTTCCAATGCTGTTAATGCTGTAGATGAGCAGATGACGTCTGCTAGGTCACGGGAAACTGTCGGACCACATGATCTTCTACTCACTATTAGAGTTTCCTATGAATAAAATAAAATGTGCTAAACAACTTTTGTATGTCTAATTGTATTTGCGAAAGAAAAAAAAACATCATCATTTATAACAATTGGAGTGTCTTTAAAGGTACTATGTCCCTTTTGCAGCCAACCTCAAATTCTGTAGAACTTTGCAGGAATTATGAATATGTTATGTATGTCCTATCTGTGAAATTTAAATGTTAGCAGTGTCCTCATATTCAAATTATGCAAGGAAACCTGTTTACTTGCTAGACTTTACTGTCAGACACTATTGAGAGACTGACTGGCTTTTTTTCTTCTTTACATGAGCATTTGTCTACATCAATAACCCACTTCTTGTGATGGCCAAGATTAAACTGATTGAATCTTGGCGCAGCATAAAACGTATGACCATTCGGTACAATTGCCTGAAAATCAAGACTATTACTTTTGGGCTCTATAGCCCTAAAGTCGATTTGACAACTAATAGTCGTTATTTTCCCACTTGAAGACATTTTCAAGCCCCACCTTTTTTAGGGAAGTTCTAAATTCGTATTATCTTTCAAATGCAGTACGAATTTAACTTTTTCATTTTTTTGGCCTGCAAATGAGACATAGTACCTTTAAAGTAAAGACTGAAAGAATCATATCCATTTTTTTTCTCATACATTCATTTCTTCCATAAAAAAGCCGTATACAATTTCAGACTTTCGTTGACGATCAGCCAGGCATCAAGTCTTTCGTCTTCTTTGTGCATGGCTGATCGTCAACGAAACGGAGTTAAGTCTTTTGTCGACTCTGTTTGTTGCTACGGCAGGCATCCAGTGAAAACGAACTCGTTTAATCAAATTATGGAAATGCGAGCATTACTTTAAACAAACAGAACTATGTTATTCCTGGCTCATTTTTCCTGATTGAGGTGTCATATGAAAGGGCAGAAATTGAACTTTCTAGAAATGTAATTTTTTCCTTGAAATTCAGATACTGCCCTAAAAATTACTTTTTGGTTTCCCCTCTTCAAATTGTTTTTAATCACTCATGCGTGAAAGAGGAGGATCTAAGCTTTACAAAAATGTGTCATTTATTAATTATAATTGTGATTAAGTTGTGATAAAACATCGATAATTCTCGGTTTCGTTTTTTCTGGGACGCACTTTATATAACCAAAATAATATGTTTAGGGCAAAATGGCTTTCAAAGGAAATAAATCCCGGAAAAAGAATAATTTATACATGTAATAAAATATGATGTTTTATTATATTTTGTTACAATATTGTCTTTTTTTAAAGATGTGGCATTTTTTAGCAATAATTATTGTTCAATCTTACCATTCTTATCTTATCCATGATGAAGAAATATCCCGACACACTGTGCGCTGACATGTTGTCGTTGATTTGTAGTGACTTTTGTTTTGCAAATATGTATTGTCCGACCACTATCGCCTTTTCTTTTTAAGTAGTTATTTTATTATTTGTTGTTCATAGTTTTTGTATGATTTATACATGAATTATTTATATAATAAAATGTGATGTTTTATTTTTCCACTTTACACTACTCTTTCAGTTGTGGCATTTTTGAGCAACTATTCAAATCTCACCATTGTTAACTTTTCCATGATGAAAAGGTATCCTGACACAGTGTGCGCTGACATCATGTCATCGATTGTTAGTGACTTTTGTTCTGCAAAGAGGTGCTGTCCAACCACTTTTGCTGTGTCTTCATCATACGCTTCAAAGGTGACATCTACTAGAATATGTCTATAATGTCCAATTTTAATTAGCCTGCTAGTGACATCAGTAGCGACGTTCTTCGTTTGAGATGCAGTAAAGTATAGAAGGTAGCGAAACTCTTCTGCTCTCTGAATCACACCATTCATCGCCATTTCATACTGCTTATGATCAGACTCAAAAAGAGAGGCAAGATACACACCGGCTAGGTATTCCTGGAACAACTTGTGAGGGAAGAATACGCTCGAGGTCACAGGATTTGTCTCACTCAGACGCCTTTCCTGTCTTGGCACTATAAGAATTTCTCGACTCAGTACTCCTATCCTACAACATGCCTCCATTGCTTCAGTATATCCGCTGAAATCATTTTCGGTATACATCAACCTTTTTTCTAAAACACCAGAGTAAGAAATTTTTCCAATTTGTGATAGGTAATTTTTCATCTCCTTGTTTGTAAGGATTTTAACATTAGGGTTCTGGTGCTGTTTTGTCAAGCAATGGTCTGTGAGGGAAATTATTATCGCAGTAAACAGCTGGGAGAACGTTTTAAGTTTCCGAATTATATTTCGTTTTTCGGCATCAGAAGTCCGCCACAAAATACAGAGCATCGCTATGTAAAGTGGGAATGGAGCCATATTTTCTTGAATCTGGTCATTGCTTTCTATATACTTTATCAATTCATATCCTGCCGGGTCATCCTGAAAATATTTAGTGATATAAATCGAAATGTTTTCTTTATCAAACCCAGCTATGGCCAGAAAAGCAAATGTTTTCATCATAGTTTCATGCAATTTGAATGGAACTGCTCCCCACGGGCGTGTTGTCACCATGACTCTACATTCCACAAACTTCTCTGACCGAAGAATCTTAGCGATATCTGAACTCTCTTTGAGGATATCCCCTTCATACTCGTCTAGTCCGTCAAATATGATAAACACTTTTTTAGGGGCAGACAGTATGTATTTATCGATCTGGCGCGGTTGAACCGTGTTGCTATCTGACAGATATGTCTTTGCTATATCTCCTACAGTCTGACCTTCCTTGGTGTTTCGAAAAGGAATAACCAAAACCCAGTCGAACTCTTCAAACTCCTTAGTTCTTTCCGCCCAGTCCCATGCCATCTTGGAACAGAATGTTGTTTTACCTGCTCCTCCTTCGCCTTCCACCATGAGACGTTTTGGAAATAATCCATTGACTTTTGTTGTAAGTAGTTCGGCGTAGTCTAAGGGCGTCTTCCCAGTAGTGGTTCCCACTTCGTTTCTTAGCAGAACTAAATTCGTGTAAATCCTTTCGAACTCTAAAATGAAATTGAAGTCAAGTGGATCCGTCTTGATCTTGCATAACCGTGTTCGGTAGAAAGTTTTGAAGTCCTGAGCACATTGATCTACCTGTTCTTTCGTAAGTGGTTGTGTTTCGTCTTCTGCTGTTGATACTGAGTAAATAATTTACACAGATAAAAACAAAATTTTATTTAAAAATGTTTATGATGGTTTTAGTATCTAGTGTTCTAGTGGTAAGA
This sequence comes from Strongylocentrotus droebachiensis, assembly GCA_035222895.1. Classification (NCBI taxonomy): domain Eukaryota; kingdom Metazoa; phylum Echinodermata; class Echinoidea; order Camarodonta; family Strongylocentrotidae; genus Strongylocentrotus; species Strongylocentrotus droebachiensis. The sequence continues at coordinate 747,583 of JAVYIG010000209.1, forward strand.
CAAAAAAGGAAAATTCGAAATGCCAACTTTCTGAGTGAACTCTCCTTTTCGCTTTTTCACGTGATACCCAATTACATAAATAGACACCTGTATATTCAGCTATTAAATACAAATGAAACAACGGTCGAGTTCTCTGTCATTTTCTGAGAAACCGAAAAAGTTTCACCATGACTTTGGTTATCACCGATCTGAGACGAATTACAGAGGAGCAAACTATAATTACCAAGACACTGTCAACATATGAAATTAATGTAACCCAACACGTTTGAGTTATTAGATATTGAAACTGACATTTTCAATACCTTAACAAAGTAATACTTGCTTACCAGTTGGAGCTGCTTCTTGCGGGAGATAGCCACCTGTTGGAAAAATTAGTACAGTCGTGTGATTTTTTTTCTTCTCAAATGAACTAATTGTTATATGACGTCCATGAACAATCTTCATAATTCAGTGAATACTTTTTCCCCCATATATTTTAGGAAAATTTATGTAATGGGAACAAATTTTCATTCTAAATCATTTTGGCTAATGGTATACAGAGTTGTTCCGTAAACATTATACATACAACAATGCTTCTATATACCACTATTAACAGGAAGCCATACACCTTGGGTATTTTCGAGCGTAAATATTACTGTTATATATAATGTTATCCCACTTTCCTTTTTACCTTATACATGAACTTGGTTGTTTCTTTTTTTTAAACCAAGATTTAAGATGTTCTTTGTGTTCCAAATCAGTAAAAGAGTTTTGGAATTTTAAGCATGCATAAAAAGTAAGATATTAAATCTTGTTGTTTCTGGGAAATTATTTAGAATTTGTTAACATAGATTCAATGAACATTAATCATATATCATTTTGTTTCGGCCTACATACCAAAAGCTCGATTATGAAGCCACATAATCTATACCAAGTTTCGAACAACATAGTGAACAAACTTTTCCTTGACCTTTCTATAAAGCACCAATTGGTTAATCGTATGATTCACGGTTAAATGCGATATATTACGATTAATAGGAATTTAAAGAACGAAGTAAAATTCATAGGTAGTTGTGCCTTTATTAGGTTTTTGAAACTTTCACTTTTCTTTAGGATTGGTGGAAGAAGACACGTGCTGTGTTTAATTCTTGCATTTTGTCTTATAACAGTTATTTAAAAAAATTGTCAATTAATATAGTTGGCCAGCCCCCAAGGAAATGACAGTAATGCATAAATAATGAACATAAAGTAATATTATGACATAGAATAATATTAAATGCCAAGAATAAGGTGCATTTCAAATAAACAATACGTTTACCTTTGGACATTTTGTCACCGAATGAATCCAGGTTAACACCACGAAGCGCCGTAGCTATAACTTGACGACAATCTGTGCCATCCCTCTGTCTGTCCTTCCACTCAAAGAATACCGCATGCAGTGATTTTGTGGGATCTAAGAGATGTCTGCCAAGAATGGTTTGGCTCTGATTGTACGATACACCAAGTGCAATGCACAAATTTGTGTATTTTGATGAAGGTACATCGTACGCCAGGTTTATCAGTTCTTGTTCTTGAATATTCGCTGCTCTGTGTAAATAAGAAATTGGGAAGATAACCTAAATTTGTTCTTGTGTGTCTACTGATCTGTTTAAACAAGAACCCGGAAACGTTAAGTACTCTTGAAAAATAAACATACATGTATGGAAGAATGAACATAATTATGAAGCAGTATATCTAAGCGTTATATTCACCTTCGAGTAGTAAGAGGCCTAACTAGTGTTACCGAATGGTTTCACTCTGATATCAATAAGTTACTTTAATATAGAAGTGGGAAAGATTTCTGGAACCTAGAACGATCTTTTCCACCAGTCCATATAGGATCCATTTGGTTTTTTTAGTGCCGATACTTTCTACCTTTGAGTGTTCCATTCTTAACGTATTTTCGAATTTGGCATGGTTAAAAGACAAAATAATGGTTCTGTCGACTGTATTCTAAGGACAATAATAATGTATTTATATAGAGCAGTTTCCATCTACAAGTTTATTTGCGGTTACAATTATGTTATTATCAGAAGAGATGAGCTGTGAACACATTTTCTGAAGGCATTGAAAGATACCTCTTTTCCCTTTCCTTTTTCATCGATGATCATATGTTTGACGTTATGTTTTAATTGGATCTAGTAGAATATAAAGAATACATTTTCATTGGATGAGATTTAAAAAAAAAATGATATTCCGTAGTGGATGGACGTTTGTTGTTAACATAAACCTTCTTTGGATTGTGGTAAATTACCAAGAGGATTCTAGGACAATTACCCCTTGGACAATCACCCCCCGGCCAATTGCCAGAGGGACAATTACCCCCCCCCCCCGCCAGGACAATTACCCCCCCCCCCCGGAAAATGACCCCCTCCGATGACAACTACCCCCTTGGACAATTACCCACTGGAAAATTACCCCCTTGGACAATTACCCCCTAAGACAATTCCACCCCCACCCCGAAGACAATTCCCCCGGAAAAAATTATACTTTGATTAAAACCAACGTATTATCAGGGTAGACTTCCACTTTTATGAACAGGGATGGGGGGGGGGGGGGTAATTTTCGGGAGGGGGGTAATTGTCATTGGGGGTTAATAGTCCATGGGGGGTAAATGTCCTAGGGGTTAATTTTCCGGGGGTAATTGTCCTCGGGAGTGGTTGTACTTGGGGGTAATTTTCCGGGTGTTATTGTCCGTGAGGGGTATTTTTTCGGGCGGGGTAATTTTCTAGGGGTGATTGTCCTTGTCCAGGAGGTAATTGTCCTGTTACGCACCAGAGAAAAGGAAACATAAGTTATCATATGACGACTGGAGTACTTCGCTTCCCTCCACCCCAAACCCCCCCCCCCCCAACAAAAAATATATATAGGAGCAAGATGTCTACCTATCGAATGGACCTGGATTTTGCTCTACATCTCCAGCCTTTACCAGGATCATCTCAGGGAGGCAGGTGCTCTGTTGCACGACAGGATCGTCAGTGGTTTCTTTCAGGCTGCTTGGAATCTGACTCGGAACGCTGTGTTTTCCCTCTGATAATACCTATACAAATTCATGGAAAGGCTGAATGAATCTACAATTAATATGTGCACATACCTTAATCATAACTAAAGGAACTAAATATGATAAAAACAACGAAATATCGTTGATATTTTAAAGTAGAAAACGACAGTTTGTTTGATCTGATACAATTTCTCAGAACTAGAATATAAAGTGTAGAAGTTGAGAATTGTATATATCAATTATTTGCCTACATACATGTACACGTATATGGTGCGGCTTCGAGTGATACATGTGTTTTTGTTATTTAAAAAATGATTTGTACACCTATCTCAAGAGTAGACTGTTGAATGAAATCCGAGTTGAAAAATATTACCTCTTAAAAACAGATACGTACCTTTTGGGTTCCGGATCGTATGATATATTCTTTCATGGTTTGATTGTTTTTCTCTTCAGTAGGAGTTCTAGATGGAGTGTAATCCTCTTTAATAGCAGATATAGTTGTAGTGTTGCTGTCTATGGTAGTAGATTCACTTGTTGAGTTGTTGCCTCTGATTGGAGATTCAGTTGGAGTGTTGGTTTCTTTGATGGTAGATTCAGATGAAGTGTTGTTTCCTTTAATGGTAGATTTAGTTGGAGTGTTGCTGTTTTTTATGGTACATTCAGTTGTAGAGTTGCTGCCTTTATTGACAGATTTAGCTGGAGAGTTGTTCTTTTTTATGGTAGATTCAGTTGGACAGTTGTTGTCTTTGATAGCACATTTGACTGGGGTGTTGCTGCCTTTGATGGTAGATTCAGTTGAAGAGCTGTATTCTTTTATGGTAGACTCAGTTGTAGTGTCATTCCCTTTGATTTTAGATTTAGTTGCAGTGTTTTTGTATTTAGTGATCTTTCTCTTTGATAATTTATCTCTGATGGTAGAGGAGGTGCTGCTCTCTTTTATGGTTGATTCAGTTACAGAGTTGTTGTACTTGATGGTAGATTTAGTTGTAGTGTTCATGTTTTGGATGGTAGATTCAATTGATGTGATGCTGTATTCGATCGCAGATTCAGTTGAAGCGCTTTTGTTGTTGATAGTAGATCCAATTGTAGTGTTGTCCTCTTTGATGTGAGATTCGGTTGCGATAACTTTTTCTTTGACGGTTTTTATCCTTGACATCTTTCTCTTTGATGATTTGTCTTTCATTGTAGAGGGAGTGGTGCTTTCTTTGATGATAGATTCAGTTTTAGCGTTGTTGTCTTTGATGGTAGATCCATTTGGAGAGTTGTTCTCTGTGATGGTAGATCTAGTTTGGGCGTTGTTATCTTTATTGATGTTAGATTCAGTTGGAGAGTTGTTCGCTATGATGGTAGTTTCAGTTATAGTGTTGTTCGATTTGTGGGTAGATTCAGTTGCAGTCTTTTTTTCTTTGGTGGTTTTTCTCTTTGATATTTTTGTCTTTGATTGTTTAATTTCTAATGGTCCATCTCTGGTAATGGAGGGAGTGTTGATCTCTTTGATGGTAGCATTTGTTGGAATGTTGTTGCATTCTTTGGTAGATTCAGTAGCGTTCTTCTCTTTGATTCTGGAATCAGTTAGACTGTAGTTCTTTCCAATGGCAGATTCAGTTGGAGTGTTGTTCTCTTTGATGTTAGATTCAGTGAAAGTGTTGTTCTCTTTGATGATAGATTCAGTTGGAGTGTTGTTCACTTTAGTGGTAGATTCAGCTTTTGCGTTCTCATCCCTAATTATCACCAGATTATCTTGCAACTTCGCATTGTTCTTTATTACGTATGACAAAACAAAGTAGGCCAAACTGCTGCACAGGAATATTAGTATGAGACATATACTCCTCAAGGAAGATTCACTACAGTAACTCCACTTCAGAAAGGACTTGTAACTCGCTAGCAAATTTGAAAAATCAAACACGAAAAAGAACATCAATGATAACAACAAAGAGAACAACGACAGCAACAGGGTGAAGAAGAAAGGGAATGTATGTTCATCTCCAATTGTAAATTCACTTCTACTGCTCTCCTCTTTGTGAGTATCATTTATGGTGTCGCTATTAATGCTATTAGATTCATTTAGGGTATCGTCCACTTTCACACTGAAGTCGTTCGGCTTGAACTCGCATTCATCTTCTGATTTTTCCTTCTTTTCAAGGAGCCTCTTTTGCAATAACTTGAGTCGCCGGATTCTCCCCTTTAATAACTTTTCTTTTCGCTCTCTTATGACGTACTCCCTGACCGAATGTACGAATCTTCCTATCCTCACTCGCCATTCACCAAGTGAAACGGGCATGATGGATTCGTCTGGAATTCAAGCTTCTGCTGAAGTGGTATTTCGTCACCTTAAGACCATAAAAGAGATATAAAATACGAGTTGAGCTTATCAAATTGTTTTTATTTAACGAAAGAACAGTGCATGTTCTTTTTCTCCCGTATATTACCAACCATATCAGTTTAGTATATCTGATGAATGTATCAAGATGATAGCCCTACTATAGCTTGAATAAGATGAAATTGCAATTAAAATTATATATGCACATATAATTCAGCGTCCAGTTATGATGTTTTATATACTATATAGATATATATACTTATATAATAATTAAAACAATTGAAATAAAAATCCTTGAGGGAGTTCTCTTCTTCTTTATGAAGGGTTTCGGTTTTATTTCTTCAGATAATATATACATATATATATAAGGCGAAAGGGAATTTGAGAATAATGGCTGCGTAGACATTTGCTAAAACATTTTTTGGAGACATTTGATTTTGCCTTTACACAAATTTCCTGTGATTGGAAACTTTGATTTTAGCTACGTAACTATTAACCCAGGCCTCTTCTCTTGTTGCATTGAATTTATTTCCACGAGTGTTGCCAAAACTGTTGTTTAGGCGACATATCCTAGGCTAGCATTTTATACATTATGTAAACTGACATTTTGTGTGTGTGTGTGTGTGTGTGTGTGCGTTTACAGTATGTATAATGCGAACCATTTCCTTTTATTTATGTTAAGTTTTTAGGGAATTTAATCACCTAAATAAAAGAAATAGAAATAGATTTCTTTCCTACCTTGTCTCGTAGAAACACCTGTTGAGTACAGATACTTGGAACATATATTATATCACAAGTAGTAGTTCAAATATTGCACAGCACCCGTAGAAAGAATATGTAAGACCATGTACAAAGTAATGACGCTTCTTCGCGAATTAAGTAAAGAAGAAGAAACTTATAATCTCTATAAAGTAATAAGGCCTCAGAACCGAGTAGAGAAACAAGCGAAGAAATAGGACAAGAATTAAGATGAAGCTGAATTAGCTTTGCTGTTGATCGATCGACTCTCTAGAATAGGTGTGCTCTATATGAACAGCTCAGGAGAAGTGATGAAAATAGGTGTGGCAAATAAAGCAAGCAAGTGTAATGTGCCTGTATAAGCTATACCACTAGGTGGTTGCACATCCCAACCCATAGGGTGTGGAATGTGCTTGCCAGAATAAGTATGTATGGCACTCTAGTAATGTAACAGGTGTCACTAAAGAAATGAGTGACAATGGAATAAAAGGCTAGACTTCAAGCCACACAATATAGACAAGACAATAATATACAAATGCAAAGTTCTCCAAAGGTCAAGTCACTACAGTAGCTCCCCTCTAGATTTGTTGTCGAATGAAAAGTAGCAACAAATCGATGAGGAAATATAGACCTACATGCATGTTGACTTGAAAATATGAAAATAAGGCAATACTGTTGAAACACAGTAAGTTTAATATGCTTCACCCGATTTCGAAAAAGTCCACGAACCTCACTGGCCATCTAACTTGACGACCAGACCTGGTCCTTCGAATCTCGGGAGTGTTCTGCTTCAGTGCAGGATCCCATGCTAACGGTGCAGGATCCAGTGCTAACGGAGCAGGATCCAGTGCTAACGGAGCAGGATCCAGTGCTAACGGAGCAGGATCCAGTGCTAACGGAGCAGGATCCAGTGCTAACGGAGCAGGATCCAGTGCTAAGTCTGCGGAGTTGGATTGCCGAGGGACTTGGATAGGTGGATCTTGACCCTTCCTAGATTGAGCAGGGAGATCTTGCTCCATGAAAGCTGGTTTAAGTCTCTCAACACTGACAGTTTCACGTTTACCATTGTAATCAATAGTAAAAAACTTGTCAGAGCGTTGAAGGACTCGAAAAGGCCCCCTGTAAGGAGGTTGAAGGGGCCCCTTGACTGCATCAACCCTCAAAAAGACGTGGGATGAGGAATGCAACTCTGGGTGTACCTGTGTAGGGGTAGCTCGTTGCTTGCGAGTAGGGGTGGGGTGTAATTCACGCATCAGTCTCTTCAGTCTGTGGGCGTAATTAGCTGGATCGCCAGCAGAGTCAGTCTGTGAAGGAGACACAAATTGGGCCGGTAGCATGACCGTAGTACCAAAAACGAGTTCTGCTGCGGAACATCCCAGATCAGACTTGATAGCTGTACGTATACCCAGCAATACCAAGGGAAGGACCTCAGTCCAACGGACTGTGTTATGCGCCTTGAGAGAGGCTTTGAGTTGCCTGTGAAAACGCTCAACAAGCCCATTGGCTGCTGGATGGTATGCTGTTGTGCGAATGCGTTTAGTGCCAAGAAGATTAGTGAGAGCAAGAAAGAGTGCTGACTCAAATTGTCTACCCCTGTCTGTTGTAAGAGTAGTTGGAGCACCAAACACCGCTACCCATCTGGCCACAAAAGTACGTGCTACAGTATCCGCAGTGATATCTGGGATAGGTATAGCTTCTGGCCATCTGGTGAAACGATCCACACAAGTAAGAAGGTACGTGTTACCCTCTGAAGTAGGAAGTGGGCCTACAAGATCGATGTGCACATGAGAGAAACGCGCATCAGGTGAGGTAAAAGTGCCAAGTGGAACTTTTGTGTGTTTATGCACCTTGCATCTCTGGCATTCAAGACATGTTCTGGCCCATTTCCTGATATCATGATTAATACCAGGCCAAACGAAACGTTCCGTGATGAGCTTTTGAGTGGCCCTGATCCCAGGATGGGATAGTCCGTGGAGGGCGTCAAAAATAGCTCGTCTGTGTTTGACTGGAACAAGGGGTCTAGCAACACCTGTCGAAACATCACATAGCATGGTAGTAAGAGAACCAGGAAGCGATATAGACTTGAGCTGAAGCGAGGAGTCCTGTACCTCACTATCATCCTCTTGATCTTTCGCAATGGCTGCAAAATCTATGACCGAGGATGAATCAACTCTGTCGATACACAGACGGGAGAGAGCGTCTGCTGCTGTGTTCTCCCTTCCTGCTATGTGGTGTATCTCAGATGTGTATTGGGATATGAAATCAAGCTGGCGGATTTCACGAGGTGAGTGTCGGTCAGGCTTTGAATTCAAAGCATGGGTGAGAGGTTTGTGATCCGTGTAGACGGTAAATGTGCGACCTTCAAGTAGATGTCGAAAGTGCTTTACACCGAGGTAGGCTGCTAACAGTTCCCGACCGAAAGTGCTGTACTTAGTCTCGGCAGGCTGTAGTCTCTTAGAAAAGAAAGCCAACGGTTGCCAAATACCATCTACCAGCTGTTGGATAGTTCCCCCAACTCCCACATCAGATGCATCAACCAACAGGCATAGAGGAACATCAATTCTAGGATGAACTAAAACTGCAGCGTTAGCTAACTGATCTTTAGCCTGATTGAAAGCAGAAAGTTCTTGTTCACCTAGGGTGATTGGTTGGTTCTTCTTCAATCTATTTTTCAACAGATCCGTGAGAGGCTGGAGTACTTCTGCACACCGCGGAATGAACCGTCTGTAGAAATTGATCAGCCCGAGGAACTCTCGTAGTTTGGTAAGTGATGTAGGTATCGGAAAATCACGGATGATCTTCACCTTGTCACTAAGTGGCTGTATTCCTTCCGAGTCAACTTTATGCCCTAGAAAGGACAGTAAAGATACTCCGAACTGACACTTAGCGGGGTTGAGAATGATTCCATACTCTTGCAGGCGGTCAAAGAGTAAACGGAGATGTGTCTCGTGTTCGTCTTTGGTAGTACTAGCTACAAGAATATCGTCTAGATAAACATAGACGAAAGGAAGACCGCGAGTGACATCATCCATCAATCTTTGGAATGTCTGAGCTGCATTGCGAAGGCCAAACGGCATCCTAACAAACTCGAATAATCCAAAAGGGGTGGTTATAGCTGTCTTGTGGATATCGCTAGGCTCGACTGGGATCTGATGATATGCCCTGATGAGATCAATCTTGGAAAAGATTGTCTTGCCACTAAGTGACACAGAGAAATCTTGCAAATGAGGAATAGGGTATCTATCAGGAATAGTACGAGCATTAAGCATGCGATAATCTCCACAAGGTCGCCAGTCCCCTGGTGTCTTCTTCGGAACCATGTGCAAGGGACTTGACCAGTTGCTATCAGATTGTCTGATAATGCCGAGTTCAAGCATGTGTTCAAACTCTGCCTTGGCAATCTGCTGCCGATCTGGAGCAAGCCGACGAGGGCGAGCTGAAGCAGGTGGGCCTCGAGTTTGGATATGGTGGGTGGTTGTATGCTTGACTGCTGAGTGCTTGTATACTGGCCGGGTGATGTCAGGATACTCACGAAGAAGGGAGTGGAAACGCTCCGAAGTATCTTGCTTGACATACACCGGGCTAATGATGCCTGTGTATGTACCGACTCCCTGTACTGTAAGAGTGGTGGTGGTGTCTATCAGCCGTCGATGTTTGATGTCGACTAATAGTCCATAGTTATCAAGGAAATCGGCTCCCAAGATAGGTGTAGGTATGTCCGTGACAACAAAAATCCAACGAAAAACTCGCCGCAACCCAAGATCAAGAGTGAAAGATCTCTGGCCAAAAGTCTTAATGGGTGACTTGTTAACAGCTTGAAGTTGGATATTTGTTGCACTTACCATTGCCGATTTTCCTAACATGGATTGAGGGAAAATACTAACTTCGGCCCAGTATCAACAAGAAAACGTGTGCCTGATTGTTTATCATGAACAAAGAAAAGGCGACTGGGTTGAATGGTGCCAAGTGAATTAGTCGCCGCTATTCCTTGGCGGGCCCGTTTCCCTGGACATATCCAGGGAGGCTTTGTCCTGCTGAGTATGAACAAGGACTTATGCACTTCTGGGCTCGTTTGCCATGCTTCCAGTGGTACCAACATTCGGCCCCAGCATGTTGTTGATGCGACTCGGGCTACGGGAAGCTGATTGGCGAGGGCCGGAATTCTTCGGGCCTCGCTGTCGACTGCGACTTCTGCGGTCCTCCTGTATAGAACAAGTCAAGGCTTGCACCTGAGCAGCCAGTTGAGCAACCTGGGTAGAAAGTCGATGTACTTCACCAGAGTCATTGGGAGTAGCGCAAGCGTAAGTCTGCGCTGGTACCTCTTTAGGTAAGACATGTGAAACAGTAGGCGGACCAGCAACTTCAACAATTTTGTCGGCTAATGCCGCTAGCGCAACCAAGCTGACATCATCGCTTGTAGAAGCGAGAATCAACTGTACATTGGTTGGCAGGCGTTGCAAAAATAATTGCTTAAGTATACTAGTTTCCAAAGTATTAGAGCCTAATAATTGTTGCATTCTCCTAAGAAGTTGGGAGGGCGACCTATCGCCTAACTCTTCACTCGTCAGCAATTTGTTCAGACGCTTTTGCTCGGAGACAGAAGTTCGCTTGACTAGTGCTGCTTTGAGTATCTTGTACGGCTCTGTTTGGGGAGGGGCAATTAAAATATCGCGCACCTCTAGAGCTACCTCTGGTTGTAATGAGGCGACAACATAAGCGAACTTTGTAGACTCAACTGAGACACCTCTAGTTTGAAACTGAGCCTCAACCTGAGCAAACCAAATATCAGGATCATGTGCCCAAAATGGTGGAAGCTTTAAGCTAACATATGAGACTTGAGGGGATGGTTCAGAACCTCACTAGGTGATACATTGCTATCGGTATCAGGCATGATAATGACGATGACAAGGTAGATTAGATCAACAGAAGAAAAAAAATCTGGATCACGTCGGGGTCACCAGTTTAGGGAATTTAATCACCTAAATAAAAGAAATAGAAATAGATTTCTTTCCTACCTTGTCTCGTAGAAACACCTGTTGAGTACAGATACTTGGAACATATATTATATCACAAGTAGTAGTTCAAATATTGCACAGCACCCGTAGAAAGAATATGTAAGACCATGTACAAAGTAATGACGCTTCTTCGCGAATTAAGTAAAGAAGAAGAAACTTATAATCTCTATAAAGTAATAAGGCCTCAGAACCGAGTAGAGAAACAAGCGAAGAAATAGGACAAGAATTAAGATGAAGCTGAATTAGCTTTGCTGTTGATCGATCGACTCTCTAGAATAGGTGTGCTCTATATGAACAGCTCAGGAGAAGTGATGAAAATAGGTGTGGCAAATAAAGCAAGCAAGTGTAATGTGCCT